>OX403599.1:625000-1250000 GCA_948107665.1 Lomographa bimaculata
TAGAGTCATTAACTTTCATGAGTGCCTCTTTGGGGCCTATGTAAATAAACGACTTCGATTTTGATTATTGATTTTGAATAGACGGTTCGTTATTCCTGGGCAAATGTGCGTTGTTTTTTAATTATTATTAACAAAAGCAAACCACTTATAATACTCTATAATAGCTTAGGGATAGCCGCTATGATAGTAACTTACTGTCAATATTCACATCACGTGTAAGTTCAGGTTTCAATAAATAATTTGTAATTATGTTGACAAAGCGAAATTATGGCAGCACTATAATGTTGAAAGCGAGACTCGACGCTCAGCGAGCTTCGGTTGCTCGGTGTTTGTAATCTATTGTTTCGAAATCAATCGTGGTTTGTGTGATGTGGTATGGAATATCATTTTCATTGGGAATTGATTTTACAAGCATTAATCAAAATTTGATGTTTAAAAAATTCACTAATTGATCCGACTAAACAATACGATGAATGTGATACAAGTACTTTTTTGGATCTAGGAACCTTTTCAGTCCGAGATGGCGCTATTTGCCTGTTGTTTCACTAAGAAGCAATAATATACAAATACGTATAAAGTGTCGCAAGCATCTTGATATTCTACCGTTTAAATTTTGTAGACTGTGCGCAGGAATTATAATAATATGAGTTAATTCCCAATTGCCCTTTTTACAATGTAACAAGACAAATTGTCAAACGTCATAATACAATTTGGTATGTTTGATTGAACGTTTAATCTGATTTTCTTCAAGTCTAGAGTAAATAACTTATTGTATACTTTGTTTTTATTTCTTTGTACCCATGTATCCTACCAAAGATTAAAATAACAAAAAGTTTAACTAATGATTAGAAAGTGCTCTTTTTTATGCAAGATAGGTAAGCATTTGGCCGCTATCTCAAATGATGGAAGTGATGATACGGCTGAAGATGTACCATGCTTACCTAGAAGACACATATTCACTTACATGTGAATATTTTGTTTGAACACTGCCGACAACGACTAATCTTATTCACATATTCAAATAATGAAAGCGAATTCGACTGCTATTCCTATAATAACGACTAAAAACCCATCCAAGTGACTCGAGCCTTTTTGTCGTTTTGTCAACTAAGTCGACCTTTTCAAGGGTCTATTCAGCGAACGCAAGTCATCCAGTGAATCGAGCTATTGTGCAGACAAACAAATTGAATGCATGAGTTTCGGCCTCTGATTTGCTGATTTGGCTTTTCAACGCTTATCAGAATTTCGCTAGTGGTTTTAATGGCATTTGAATGGATTAAAGATAATGAAATAGTCTACAGAGGAGCGGTTATAGATTTTTTCTTTTCATTCGCAATCTTGTGCATTTAGCCAGTGTCAAGTAATAATATAATATTTCAAGCGTATTTCATATTATAAATTCTAGTCACAAGTCACATTCAAAGTCAAGTAAAAGAGTCAAGACCCAGTCTTAGTCGAGCAAACCCTAGTAAAAATTTAACTTCTATTGGAGTTTTGGAGCGAGTACGAAAATCACGTTTTTCAACTTTGTATGATTTGCATACAATTTTACAAATAGAGCTACTTCAGATCAACGATTAGTATACCTACGGGCCAATTGTTGAATTTATTCTGAGTTAGTAGTAACATATTTGGGTCTGGGGCTTATAAAAAATAACTAAAGAATTTTAAAATAATTATATAATTGACAACCCTTTGTTTCAGGATCTCTACAGAACACAAGTTTTGATTTAGTTAGAAATGTATTTAATTACAATTATTTATAGACCTCTCATGCTTCTTCTAATAACTCATTTGGTAGAGCTTACTCTATATAATTGCAGTCCGTAGTTTCCTTTATAGTTTTTATTACAATCCAAGCAAACATTTGACTACAATCACTCCTGATGGAAAGTAACTATGTAGTCTAAGGTGGAGCACGCTTGCTCAGTACCTATTCACTTTACTTTTGAACACACCCATATTGTACCACAGATGACGGCAAAGTGTTCCATTTGTTTTTATGCTGTTCTATAATTGAACAAAGACGCGAAACGTTTCGTGCGAATGAACGGTATTTCATCCGTCTAGATGTAAGGTGGAAAAAAGGTGAAGCGGGAACAAGATAGTGCAGTTCTTGTGCACATTCACCGTAATGTTCTTTATAGAATACTGTAAGGCTTGCAAATTGACGCCGATGTCCAAGACTTTGCAATCTGGCTTCAACTGAAGCGTCATTGTTAATTATCCATTTGCGCGTCACTCTATCGAATCCAAAGCCTGCAGCTGATACTTGGCGGTACCATCCTATAGGTGACAGCAGTACTCTATACACGACCTGACCTGCGCTTGCTATCCCGGTGTAGTACCGCCTGACCTAAGACAAAATACCAAGTTTTTTTGGATCTTCTTTGGCCTTAGACTCGATATAAGAACCAAAATTGAGGTTTGATGCCAAACTGACACCCAATAGTTCTAGTTGCAATGTAAATAGTTAAAATACAAAAGCCTCATTAATTTGATATAATCAAGTCTGTAAAGGTAAAGTTAGACATTTAAAGTTTGTAGAACTGTTTAATTAGGCAGCTTGTGTTGACAGAACATACTCGTGGCATATTATAATATCAAAATATCTAAACCAGAATGATTACCTTTTTTAATATCAGTAATTATTACCAGCTTCAAAATTCTTAAATTATGACCAATTTTATCTTTGAAAGAGTTGAATTTCGTTTGAACACATTCTTTATAAATCATAATCACTCATTCTTTGCTCCACCAAGAACATTACAAATTACCACGAGCAAATCCATAGCGCACCTACCATGTAATCAAAGTTGTTTTCACACCGATTAACGGTGAAAACGTAGGGCGAAGTGCCTTACTATCCAATAACCGAACTAGTATATTGCCTTCTAGCACTAAGAGCCACACGTAATAGCCGTAAGTACAGCCTATAACATCGCTAATGTCCTGTTCGCGAGCGAGTTATGAGCTGGAATAGGTTAGTATATAACAGGTGATAAATTACTCGTTGTGCTGGTATTTAAGATTTACAAAGTAAAAGGTGTTTTAAGGAATCGTTTTATTTGAGCTTTGATGTCGTTTCAATAGACTGAGTGCGCCCGCATTCTCTATTCTTGCTCTGATGGTGAATAATGAAATGAACGTTTAAATTGATATAGGTGCATGATATCTTCTGTAAAAGGATTTCCAGTATAATAGATTCTCTTATTTTTTACATGTTTTTATTTAGTTTCACCTGTCCCGTCGTCGTCTATCTGTCTGTAATCAAAAACTTGCAAGCTTAATTAGACCCACTATCCGGTGTCCAATTGCACTAAAATTTTGTGTTTTTGGTGACACTACAATAATATTATGGTACCATGGAGCTGGTCTGATGAAGGAGACAGAAGATGGCCATAGGATCTGAACTAAACAAGATAAACCCATCGAGTTTGGGCTCGTTTGATTGGTCTTGACAAGTTCTTTGGCTATATATCGAAGTAATTGTTCATTTAACCACAAACACACAATCACACACAACTGACAAACACACACACACCCACGCAACGCATAAACACACACACACACACACACACAAATAATATTAGGAATCCATGTATTATTTCCCAAAGTAACTAATTACTCATAAAATGTACCTATTTCAATTAAGATTTGGTATATTTATATATTATGTAGCACTATATAATTACAAGTAGTATTAATAAATAGACAGTGGTACACAATGCTATTATATAAATCTCTGTATTCTATAACACGTACTCTGAATCCCAAGAGATAGGCCCCGGCCTAGTTTGTGACTCAATGAACACATATGCTATGTAAATAAATATGTATCTGATAACATGTGTATGAACCAAGTATTAAAACAAACACATATTGTAACATATTATACATTTGTTACATAAAAATTTGACATAAATTCGGTATAAACGTATTTACAGTATATAAGGAAAGTTACTAGCCAGCTCTATTTTAGTGTCCCAGAGTCTCTGTTACTAAGCTGGATCGCGCGCCTCTCACTAGTTTTTGGTAAAATTTTAATAAAGTTTTTGTCATCCGCGATGTTTTTGATAAATGGATTTCCCATGGAGTCACGGTTGCAGAGGGCCAAAAGAATTTAGCTTGCTTAGGAAATCTATGTTTAAATTATAAATTTAATAAGAAAAATACTCATCGACACTGTCGCTAACATTGAGAGACCTTCTCAGCCTAGCCCACATTTTTCACCCTTGGCCACAAAATCACTTATATGCAGGTAAAGCTGTAAATTTTAAAAATAATGACGCTAGCCTTCTTATTAAACAATGACACTTAGCTAAGTGAATTAATTGTAACATATTTATAATTATTTTAATAAGGCTGAATAAGTTTCGAGTGATGTGGCCTTGAATGACTCCCGCGCCATTTCATGCGCGGCCTGTGGCATTGGTAAATGTCAATGTCGTATCTGACATTGACAATTGCCACGTCGGCAGTGGGCCAAAGATGCCACGGCCGCATTTTGTTTTTTTATTTATTGCATATGTTTTTTTCCTTGTTATAATAAGTTTATTGTTGTTTATTTTTTTAGTCTTTATATAATTTTGGCATTGCTTCGTCCTGAAGTTCGTGAAGTCATGGCTATGGATTGCGACTGAAAATCAGTGACTAAGGTCTAACCTTAGTCGTATGCTGAGTCGTAACCCATATTCATGACACTCACAACATTTCACACTTCTTATTCTTTTATTTGTTTTATTTTTGATTATTTTATTAAAAACTCTGGGTGGCACTTCACTGCAATGGGCAAGCGTGACCCTTACCATAAGGCAAACGTCTTGCTCGTCTAGTCTCTCAATCAAATAAATAAATAAATAGAACATATAGTAATATATGGCAGTCTAGTCACGAGTGAATAGGCATCTTCTGGGCAAACGTGCTCCATCGTCCGCATCGTCACTTACCATCAGGTGAGATGGCGGTCAAACGTTTGCCTATCTCAAATAAGTAAATAAAACCTGGCACACTTTTTAGAGATCGTCCAATTTAAAACTGAGTGGCACTCGAATGTGTTGACGCTAACATGTAAATTAGGTGATATGATTTGACTAGCCGACCTTTTCGCTTCTATTCTAAGCATCATGTTATAAAGCTATCTGGTGCTTCTGTATAAGTGTTTTGATGCTCGCACTCGCATTACAGACGTGCTCGCGTAGGCATTGAGTGTCTCTCCACTCCTACGCCTAATATGCTTAGATAGATTAGAATTAAAGATAGGTACGTTATAAATTATATTTCTTTATTATTAGTAATGGGTTATCAAAATTTGCAAGGTTAGCTGCTTTTTAGTCGTATATGCTTTTTTAATCATTTATCAAATATTTTTATTTTAATAATTTAAACGCAAGCAAAGCTAAAAAAATACCGACTTCACCGCTTTATTTTCGGAACCCTTAATAAAATTAAATGAAACAGTGTTACAATCCCAACGTGTTAAGTAAATTACCAAAACATCCTACTAATATTATAAATCCGAAAGTTTGTGTGTAAGTGTGTAAGTATGTTTGTTCCCTCTTCACGCTTTAACGGCTGAACGGATTTGGATGAAATTTGGAATGTACATAGCTTATACCTAGGATTAACACATAGGTTTTTAACTTGATAATAGCGGGCGAAGTCGCGGGGCACGGCTAGTATTTTATAAAAGAGATCATTAATTAACGTATATCAGAGATTTGAAGTAAGACGCAGTTCCGTTATTGTGTCCAATCGACATATTTCAATTTACAAAATTTTGACATGCTCACATAAATGAAAAAATTGCAAGATTTTTTTTTGTAGTTAGAATTGTCGTAAATATTAGAAATAAATAAAACCTAATAAAATGATATATTTGACTTTTACAATTTGCTCTGCAAATATATTTTAATAGAATATTAGAGAGGTAAAATATCCAGTGTAACATTCAAGAGATTTTTGTGTAAGAGAGTACCCATAGGTGTGCCAAGTTCGTTCCGCATCTTGATATTGAATGTATAAATACATATTGAATGTCCTTTTTTATATATATAAATACATATGATATTTATTTATTTTATATAATTTTTTTGTATATTATATTTTAAATTAGTTTTTAGTTTATTGTAATATATGATTAGAAATGTTTTATCATAATAAATTATATAATAATATATTACTTGTCTATGTTTATTCATACTGTATTTATGCCATAGTATAAGTAATGGTATTTATTAAGTTAATTAGGTATTCCATACACCCATTTATTATACCCCGTCTATTACATTCTATAGTTCTCTCCATCCGAAAGTTGCCTGGTAGAGATCGCTATTAGTGATAAGGCCGCCTGTTGTGATACTCTACGTATAAGCTTGTTTTGTACCTTTGTTTTATCTCATCTTACAAAGTGGATCAATAAAGTATTATCTATCTATCTTGATTTTTAACATATCAAAGCAAACACATAATTAACTTGTTCGCGTGTCGGTCAAGTAATGGCCAATAAAGAAGAGGTCGCTTGAAAGTTAATGCGAGTTATTTACTCCGAGACCGTATAGTTGCACTGGATGAGTATTTATCAAGATTAGGGAATAACCTTCGAACAATGTTGGTAATACGGGGAAAATGTAGGTATTCAATTCTTGTCAGCCATTGACATTTTTATCTTGTTGTACAAACAAGTATTTTTTATTTGTTTTTGTTCATTGTGCTTAGTACAAGAAAGAACAGAGTACAACAAGTGTCTTTTGAAGTCCAGCCCAAATGGCGGCAGTTGCAATAAATATAAAAAATACCACTGGTATTGTTTTTGGTATTAGAAAGGAATAGATCAATTTATCGCCAATCTGTCAAACCTGAGATATATAATCAAAGAAATAATTCTAGTAAAAAAAAATCGTAATTTTCAAAAAAATAAATAAAAGTCAAGTATATTTGAATCGTTATAGCTCTATAATTTAAATAAAGCATTTAAATAAAAATATACTGATGTACGTGTGTACATCAGTATATTTTTATTTAAATGCTTTTTAATAATAATTAGATAATGTAATTAATTAAAACTAATAGAAATGCATAGGAAATTCTAATTGCAAGACGCAAGTAACGCTAATTCTTGTCTTCATATTATAAAGTTATTGACTAAATTGTGACTAACTTCCTTCATGTTTATGTTTTTTCTAGTATTTTACCAAATTCGAGTGACATATTCCTGTCTATGATTTTTTATTTTTAGATGTTTCATTGTTTATATATTTTTTTTGTTTCTGACTATTAAGGTTATAAACTGCTGTCTGGTAAATTCACATTCATCAAACGCGCAAATTAAATTTGTCATCAAGTTTTCTGAAAATTTCAAATTTTCTACGCAAGTCTCTAACTTTTTCTTTCCGTAAAAATCTTCTTCAACATATGTATTTATATAAAAACTTCATGCACAAATACTATGTACATATGAGAACTTAATACTACAGCATTTTCTGCCAGTCATCCTGTATGTATAATGTATAAGAAAACTTAAAAAAAAAAGATGGATGAAATCGGTAAAGTCGTTTTCAAGTTCTGACGTCAGGAAGGTAAATACAGATTCATTTTTATTTTTATAAAAATAATCGTATTACAGGCTGTTTACAAAAAGTTAACATTAACGTTTGTATTTATATTAAATTATTCCATCACGTTTTCATTAAGGTTGTTCTAGTCAAGAGCTCGGCTTTGTCGACTTATCCCAAAATCAAACGTACCTACTAAAAAAATTAGACCCCGACTTCAAACGTATTTTAAAATTTAATTTTACTTGCTTTGTACGGGATTCGCTAAATCTCGTGTACAAAAAGAATTTAGCTACATGTAGTGAAATGAATTCGGAATTTTACTCTTTGTAGAAAATTTGGAGTGTGAAAAAAGTTACATATTTGCGACCGTGATTGCAAATACTTGGGTTTTTCGTATAGTTTTATTTTTATCATACACCTCATGAAATTTTGTAAAATCTTTTGCGGTTTTGTATCCGAGTTTTAGTAGACGAATAAAAAAAAAAATAAACGCTTTCTCACAACTGGCACAAAATTTTATCGCAAATATTCGCAATATTCCCATCATACACACATAATTACAACCGTAACCAGAAACACAAATTTCACTCGAGAGAAACTTTGTGTCCCCACTGAGAATCGAACTCTGCATCCGCAGTGTAACCAACAACGTCAGCGGACGGTTTTCTTAAAATCAAACAGTGTAGTGTTTTATTTTCGAATTTTATCCAAGGAAATGCAAATCCGTCGTTGCAGTTTTACCTCCAGGCGACAGATTAATAAGCGATATTTTTTTTGACACTCGTTAGATAGAGTGTTTATACCCATATAATTAAGTGCAAGCAAAGCTTAAAAAACCGACTTCACTGCTTATATTTTGGTTTGATCGATTTCAATAAAATTTATATGGGACCACCTCTGAAGTATAATCTACCAAACAAAAAAAAGCATCAAAATTAATTCATAATTGGCGAAGATATCACGTAACATATATAAAAAATATAATCGAATAGAGAACCTCCTATTTTAAAGTCGGTTGAAAACAAGACTTATTTAAAAAACAACACTTGCACCATAAAAGACAAAAAAAACACACTAGCTGTGTATAGTGACTTCGATGTTTATAGGATGATTTCCAAAATGATCAAATGATAATTTACAATGACAATCGTTTCTTATGGATTTCTGTTAATCGATGGACTTGAACTCGGAAAACTTCAACGCTTAAACACTTTCACACTTACAGCCCCACACTAAGTTTGATGACTTGTATTTTGGGTGCCGGATACATTCACATCACACACAATCACAACCAGAACCAGGAACACAAATTAACCTTGAGGAGAAAATTTGTGTTCCCGCCGGGAATCGAACTAAATAAACGGGCACTTAACTAACCTTATGGTTTAGATTAAACCCAAGCGAAGCAGAAAAGAAAAACTTCACCGATTTATTTATTGAATCTTCGATCAGATTAAATTAATTAAACACGCATTATTAAGGATAACTCAAAAAGTAATCCGATATTGATCAAATTTCTAATGCGAAATACCAGCTATCAAACAAAATCATCGTAACCGGTATATTTAGAAATAAGTTATGAGGCACACACAAAAAAAGAACAATATACAGTCGAATTGAGAACCTCCTCCTTTTTTGAAGTCGGTTAAAAATACGGTTTCCCTTTAACACATTGATTCTAGAACCACATACACGAGTCTCCGGGTACTCCAATAAAACTGGGAGCCAACACTCGACCGCGGTTCGCACTGCGGTCACGCCTTGCAGTAGGATTTCAAGTGGAACGCGGGCAATATGTAGAAAATATTGTAGGATATAAATTGACACGCACTCAAATACTCAAAAAAAATACATTGATAAAATGAAAAATATCAAATAGAAAAATTACGAAATAAAAATTCAAAAATATTATAATTTCCATAAAGAACATGTCAATATAATTTATGTCAATGTTTAAAAATATTTAATTTTCATAAAGTTATCTGTGCTATAGAACGTTTGCTCGATAATCCATCATTTCAATTTATTTTTAAAGGAAGTTGCCTAAGCTTATTGTATACAGCCGGGCCCATAACATGCGTCAGCTTGCTGGTCTTTGTGCTGAGATTTGTTCTCACATATACCGCCACCTGATAGATCACGATGGCAGGCAATGTGAGGATCCCGAGTTCTCTGAAATAGGGTCTCTTTTTGTGTGTAGGGGGCATAGACAAAATTACTAGTTGACTTCTATAAGCGGTTGGTCTTTTACCCTATCACGAAAACAAGCCTTTGAAGCATCAATACGGCAGTTAACACAAGCACGGATCAGCCAATCACGAATAGACAATTCAAATTCATAAGCATAGATTTATCTCGTCCTCTTCCCCGCTAGTGAATTTTGTCATGAAAGAAAAATTTTACCCATACACTTTGAACGGGTACTTCCCAACGGATCATAGTATCACATTTTCACATTAACCGATCATAACTGTTGTTCCCATCTGATCTCAAGATCAGTTGCAACTAAAATAAATTATATATTTTCGTTCTCAACTGATCATGAGATCAGTTGGTACCAAAATAAATTATTTATTATTGTTCTCAACTGATCTTAAGATCCGTAAAAGATGGTACCAATTCCAGTATGGCTCATGTTACGTTATGAATAATTTGTTACAATATTATCCATAATTCTCAATTATTATTATCTAGAACTTAAATAAACTACTAAATTCAGTAATAGGATGAGCGAACTAAAGAAGTTTTTTTTTGTTTTTGGTCTATAATTATATGAACTTCACAAGAATCATCTTCCTGTATTGTAACTAATTAGCTTCAAATAAAAATTGCCGTACACCAAATCCAATCAACCGTTACTGTACCACCACTTTGTTATCTTAATTTTATTTCGAAATGCAGAGTTCGGAACTCAAAATTGCGTTAAAACTTATGAAAGTTTCACAGATTTCTGTCCCGCGAGTCTCGGCTTATGAAACTTGTAGCAGACGGTGTGCAATTCGGTGCATTGGACGTCTCTATGTCATCCTGTGAGTATCGTCATGTCCCTGTTTAACATACGTTCAACTAACTCTATTATTCTTGTTTCATAGTTACTCATCCAAATCAACAGATAAAGTCATGATACAGCAGTCTCTTTTTAACCGACTTAAAAAAGGAGGAGGTTCTTAATTTAACTGTATTTTTTTATGTGTGTGTATTTCTCGCCGATTTGATTATTATTATTTTATTTGAAATCTGGTGCTTTCCATGTGGTTCCATTTAAATTTGATCAAGATCTGTTTAGTAGCTTTTGAGTTATCCTCAATAATGCGTATTTATTTAAGTTTTTAAGCTACCATGGTCACTTTACAGGTGCATGCTACAGTGCCGAAATATCTTAAACTCAAAACAAACGAAATACATGGTAATTATCCCGCTATTGAAACAAACATTTATAATGCGTATTTAATTAATTTAATCTGATCAAGGGTTCCGAAGATAAAGCGGTAAAGTCAGTTTTGCTTGCGATTAAATTATTTTTTAAAACATGACTTGAACCTAAGCTAGCTGAGTCTAAATTGCAGTCTCGATTACCGACGTAAGAGCGCAAGTCTGTTGGTAATCTCCTGTTTAAATTTGAGGTAGTGTGCAAAGGAATTACATAAGTTAATGCCCGTTTTACCATATAACAACACGACTCATCTTTCATGAGGAGAAAATTTGTCGAACCAGCCAATCGAAACCAGCACCCGCAGTGTGGGTGTGGAAGGCGCTCATGTTACCAACTACGCCAAGGAGCAGCTCAAAATTACTTTTAATTACAGTGTAGAATAACTCTTTCAGTTTCTCTAAGGGGTAGTATCACCCCAGACAAACTCGCAAGAATTCTTAAGTCATTTTAGTTCGTAGTTTCATTTCTCGCATTTTAGCCTTCAGTAGGTATTTTATTACCCTACATTAGGGAGTTCTCTCTCCCTACAAGCGTCAAAATTAATAAACTAACAATGGTAAAATGTAGTTCATGTATGTTATAAGAAGTTTCATTTTTAATTGTAAGGAATGCCATATGGAAATATGAATTAAATGCCCATGCCAGTGCTTATCATACCTGTAAACAAACCTCTTCATTAAAAAAATACTGCACGGACTGACGAGACGTTTCTGTAAAATAGTTCTGTAGTATTGTACTATAAAACGTTGCAATATATACTGGAACGTGTAATTCAAATTAGAAACGTGGTTCAGCAGTTAGAGCAATACAAACTTTTGTTCTCGGTCTATTTGGATCTCTATCATTGTTGCAATTATAACTGTATAAAATCTGTATTGTATGTAGTGTACGAGACTTTTATAACAAAATACGGAAATAATATTATCTGATACGATAACATTGGTCAATAAATAAAGAATATAAACGCTTTCACACTGACAGCCACAGTATGGGGCTGTGAGTGTGACAGCGTTCAATAAATGCTTTGTGTCATGGGCTACGTATGGGCTAGTATACTACACACACACACGCAATCACAGTGGTCAAATGCTTGCCTATTCTGTAAAAAAAAACTTTTGCTCTCGCCGAGAATCAAATCCGATATTCCAGCTTAGAAGACATACGCCAATTGGTTACATTAGTCAATGTAAAGCAGCTGTACCACGGCTACGCCTGCGTCAATTACTCGTAAGATAGATGAAAAGTAACCTATGTCCTATATCACTCTCGTTAACTCTTATACACACACACAGTTTTATGTATGAGACATAAATATGAGCGACTCCTGATTAGTCAACCCGTTAGAGAAGAGTATTTATGGTAGATAATGCTAGCCGAGTTAAGGAGGAGTAAAACATCTACCTATCAAGATGATCCCAATCGGGAATATGTATTAGATCTTAATATTGGTAAAATTTATGATTTTTTAATATTCAAAGCTATAGATTTACACGTACAACACATATTTTTACTTTCTTTTTAATTGTAATTAACAAAAAGTTATTAACTATCATAGGAAATTCAATATAGTAAATCACACTCTACTGGCTAGTTACTGATTTATTCTTACTAATTCGTGACATCAGTGTCTATTTGGTCAATGATAGGTCAACTTTCATTCACGACTGTCATGGGTTCGACTCCCGGTATGCTTCTGGTTCTGCATGTGAATGTGTGTGTAATGTAAATGTTTCCGGCACTAACTTCACCCGTAGAAGAGCTGTGACAGCGTTTTTTTTTAACTTTTAATAAAAAAAAATTGCACGTGGACGAAATCGCTGGAAAAATAATAAATACAATGAATTATAATAAAATTCTGACGAAGTATAAATCCACAAGCGGACGTCTTGACGAACGTAAAAATTCCATTTATTTTCCAATTCCGTAGACTTCCTTTAAATAAATAACTTATATTTTTACGGGCGGAATACCTTCAGCCCTTTCCGTAATGGAAAGTAAAAAACAAAGAAAATTATTAATTAAGAAGTGCCCCTTGTAAATTAATAAAACGAAAAGGTTCGAGATGCTTTTGAAAAAGCCTTTGAGTTTTAGAAGTTCGTTATATCCAAGTATTCTTAATTCCTGAGCAGACAAAATAATTGTAATATTAACAAACTGGGAAATTAAATGCAACGTATAATGTATTATGATATTATGTTTTTTATTATTATTATTTCGTGGGGACCGGCTCATTCTATTTTCAAAATTCTATCAGAGCGCCTGGTTGAAACGACGCGTGATCAAAATGCTGGCACTTATTTGGCTCAACGTATTAGCATTGCAATTCAGAAAGGCAATGCCGCCAGCATGATGGGCACGCTACCCACTGGTAGTGGGCTTGAGCACTTGAGTTACCTATAAGCTCGATATCTTGTAGGTAACTTAGTTCTTCGCTGTACATAGTTTAAGTTTATTTATAGGAAATATAGGCAATTGGCCCGTAGATAGTATTAATATATAGAAAAAAAAACGTATTTCTTACGTGCATATAATTTTTTGATTTTTTTATTTGAAATGTTAGGATTAAACTCCGGTACCTATACTTTTATTAGTGAGGCGCACGGTACTTGCAGTTGGCTAGATCACTGTATTGTTACAGAATCGGCAAAGCATTCTGTTCTTAACGCGTATGTCGATCATGACACTTTTTGGTCTGATCATTTTCCACTCATAATTGAATGTAATTTAAATTTGTTAGTACCAAAATTTCATGCAAAAATTGTAGTAAATAACGGTGTATTATGGGGCGATAGAACGGATGAACAAATCGCTAGCTATAAAACAGCGTGTTATAATAAACTAAGATGTATTGATTTTCCTAAAGAATTTATAAATTGTGCAGATAGGTATTGTAATGACCCAGACCATAGGTGTACCCTTGACAGTCTTTACTCTGACATTGTAACCGCTTTACAACGGGCGGCAACTATGAAGGGTCGAGGAAGTAGTCGTAAGGGAAGTAAGGGTGGGAATGGGCCATGTATAGCAGGGTGGAATAAACACGTAGGCGCGGCTCACCGGGAGGCCAGGGCGAGGTTTCAGGAGTGGGTGCTGTGCGGAAAGCCTAAATCTGGTTGTGCATATGACGAAATGAGCCAAAGTCGAAGAGTGTTCAAGTCCAGACTTAAATGGTGCCAAAATCATCAGGACCAAATCAAAATGGATGCTCTTGCCGATAAACATAATAGTGGACACTTTCGCAGCTTCTGGCAGGGTACTAGCAAATTAAACTTTCGGCCTGGACTTCCGGTGAGCGTGGATGGTGTAAGTGACCCTAGGGACGTTGCTAATATTTTCAGTGACCAATTTCGTATTCAGTCCCCGCTGGGGCCAGCGAGGACGGTGCTGGATGCCGAGATGCCAGACGAGACCGTGGGGAATAGTTTTGTTGCCAAAGATGTGGCTAGGGTGATAAAATCTATGTCTAAAGGCAAATCCCCGGGTCATGATGGCCTCAGCATCGAGCACTTAATACACGCTGGCCCACATATATACAGGGTGTTGGCAATGTTTTACTCGTTGTGCGTGAGCCATTCATACTTACCATCTGATTTTATGAAAACCGTAGTAGTACCTGTACTGAAAAATAAGACTGGAGATACTGCTGACAAAAGTAATTACAGGCCGATTTCGCTTGCTACTATCATTGCGAAGGTGTTTGACGGTCTGCTTAATACACAGTTAGACAACTATCTAGATTTGCACGATAACCAGTTCGGGTTTCGGCCTCGACTGTCAACTGAGAGTGCAATATTGTGTTTTAAGCATGCCGTCAGATACTATACGGATAGGAAGACGCCCGTGCACGCCTGCTTCCTCGACCTGTCCAAGGCTTTTGACCTGGTCTCGTACGACATCTTGTGGGATAAACTAGAAAGTATTAACCTACCACGTGAACTTGTCAACATCTTTAAATATTGGTATAGACATCAGGTTAACTTCGTTAAGTGGGCGGGTGCAATGTCGGAACCGTATCGGCTGGAGTGTGGGGTGAGGCAGGGAGGGTTGTCATCCCCCTCACTCTTTAACCTGTACATGAATGCCCTGATAGTCGCGCTCAGCAACCAACATGTCGGCTGCTACGTTGGCGGAGTTTGCGTCAACAATATTAGCTATGCAGACGACATGGTGCTGCTGAGCGCTTCGGTTTGTGGCCTAAGAAAGCTGATGCGAACCTGTGAGGAGTATGCCTGTGAACATGGGTTAAAGTACAATGTTGCAAAAAGTAATTGCATGGTTTTTGAGGCCGGTTCGAAACGCCCGCATAATTTCCCACCGGTTTTTCTAAATGGTGTTCCTCTGAATAGGGTGGAACAATTTAAATATTTAGGGCACATAGTTACGTCTGACCTCAAGGACAATGCAGACATAGAGCAGGAGCGGAGGGCCTTGTCGGTGAGGGCGAACATGCTCGCACGCAGGTTTGCGCGCTGTTCGAGGGAGGTGAAGATAACGCTCTTCCGGGCGTACTGCACTTCCCTGTACACGTGCAGCTTATGGGCGAGTTACACGCGTGCATCGTACAACGCCCTTCGTGTCCAGTATAATAACGCGTTAAGGGCGATGTTGATGCTGCCTCGCTACTGCAGCGCCTCGGGTATGTTTGCCGAGGCGGGCATAGACTGTTTCCATGCGACTATGCGCAAGCGGAGTGCATCCCTGGTGCGCAGGACGCGTGGCAGCACCAATGCCGTCCTGGCGATGATAGCGGACGGGCGACACTGCCCTTATATGAGACATTGCTGCGATCGGCATGTCGTGGTCAGCAGGGTCATTTAGTTTAGTTTAGTTTATAAGTTTTATTTGTTATTAATTTTGTATTGTGTTTCCTTTTATGAGTCCTGTAGTTACTTGAAATAAATGTATTTTATTTTTATTTATTTTTTTATTTGCTCAAGACAAACGTTTTACCACAATCTCAACAAATTGTAAGTGAAGATGTGGTTGACGAAGAATCATGTTTACCTAGATTGTATCTGGTGACTTGTGATACTATACGGTGACCTGGCTAGCTGTCACCTCCAAGCAGTTCCTTTGAAGTTTGGCAGCTATATCTGAAAACCAAACACATTCCATATGGGCTTGAGGACTTGAGTTACCTATAAGCTCGATGTCTTGTAGGTAACTTCGCTCTTTGCTGTACATAGTTTTAGTTTAGTTTTAGGAAATATAGGCAATTGGCCCGTAGTTAGAATACTATTTCATTGGTATCTATAGTTAAAAAAAAAAAAAATATTATAAGAGATGAAACGAGCAAATTGCATGATTGATGGTAAGCGTCACGCTTACCCATTACAGCTCAGTATAATCTAGATGTTTTGATCTTATATAGATCGTAATCAGTGCGGCAAAGCACTGCACTCTTCGCCCTGAGATATTAAATGTTACACTGAAACATTGTAATTCAATCTGAAACACAGTATTTTTCGCACACTAATTGGAGGTTTAATGTCTGGCAATGCAACAATATTTAATCAATATAAACAAACTTTTGTATAAACAAAATACTTACAGTCAACACACACAAATGAAAAATTTTGTTTACATGGAAAACGTAATCCATTTTTGACGTTTCAGTATTTTATTTTTACATTTATTTTCATTTTAAGCCCAACATTTAAAAGTTGGGATTAAAATCGGTTTAGACCGGTTTAGATGAAGTAGGATTTACTTTAAGATTGTAAGAAGAAACAAACTTAAAAAAAAAACAATTCCAGATCGGTTTATAAATGCCAGAAAAAGTTTTCAGATATGATATCAGAATGATAAGATCAAAGAAACTCATCCTTTTTTGAAGTACCGACTTCAATGTCATACAGTCATGACGCTCTAACCAGAACAACGTTTTGTTTTTTTCATGATTTTTTTAGACTTATGTAAGTTTTGCATTTCGTATACAGTAACAGTTATAGATCAAAATGAATCATTATTAATGACGGATAGGAAGTTTTAAATTTAAAAGTATGTAGGGGACGTAATAATGTCAATTTAAGATTTTAGAACACCTATTATGAATGTTCTAAACCGGATAATCTGCCGGATAATAAGATGGTGAGTAGGAGTAAATTCGTTGGAACTCCAACGTTAAATCACAATTGCCGTTAGTTAATCCGGTTAATATTACTATTACGAAAAGATTAGAATATAATTTACTGAGAAATCCCTTAATAACCCTTTCTTTAGTGAATACTACGACAAACTGAAGCACATTTTTTAAAGTAATTTTGATGTGTTTTTTTTTATTGTTAACTGGATTAAATATATTGTACTAATACGTTATAGTAGTTTAATTTTAGAAGTATTATCTTAACGAGTGAAATATACAAAGCAAATTCATATTAAGGATAACATGTTTAACACGTAAAAGCAAAGGCCAAATTCAAAATCTTTTAAAACCCAAAGAAACACTCCAGATAGTTAAATGATTGTCAGAATCACAAAATTACACCCATCTCACGAAGAACCTGCCGAGAAACTCGGTGTTGGCCGTGAAGCAAAGTTGACAAGTCATTGACATAAAAAACGCGGATGCTGACGTCATGAATAAGTTTAGCCAAAAGCGTGTGTTTTTATTCCTTAAAAGTCCTAATGAACAAGCATTTAAATAATAAAATAATTTTAAAGATTAAAATGTGTAAGTATGTTTGGTCCCCTTTTCACGCTTTAACGGCTGAACGGATTTGGATGAAATTTGGAATGTACAAAGACTATACCTAGGATTAACACATATTATTATATATTTTTAAACGCTTTCACACTTGCAACCCCCACGAAGATGACTTGTGTCGTGGGCGCCGGTAACATCCAAATCGCACACACAATCACAAATTTCCTTTAGGGAGAAAACTTGTGTTTCCGAACACGCACCCAACTTAGCCAAAGAGTAATTCTTAAATTATAAGTATTCGTATTATTACAATAATTTAAACGCAAGCGAAGCTTAAAAAATCCGACCTTACCGCTTCATCTTCAGAACCCTTGATCAGATTAAATGAATAAAATAAGCATTTTTGAGCATAACTCAAAAACTACTGCTCAAATCTTGATCAAATTTAAATGGGACCAATGGAAAAGCAAACCAAAATAACATCGAAATCGGTACAGCCAAAAAGAAGTAATGCGATAAGACACATAAAAAAACACAATTGAACCCTTCTCCTTCTTTGTAAAGTCGGTTAAAAATACTCACAAACTAAAATATTGATACGAATTCTCAAAACATTACAATCTATTTTTTTGGCGCAGTCGTGAGGAAACGATTATCTTAATCAAGAGTTTCCTCACGGAACCCCGGAGTAAACAAGACTCACGCACTTATAGTTCTCTCCCGTTAAGTTAATAGTATTCAATACACATTCGATCGTAATGAAACGTCCCTCCAAATCGGCTGCGTTAGGGTTCGCATTTAGAAGATACTCCTGTATCGATGTTTTTACTTCGAAAATGATGAGAACCCCTTCCGTTTTTTAAGTGCTCATGACAATTAAATGTTGTAAATGAATTTTTTACGAGACTTATTATCAGTAGAAGTTCAGTAGCATACACGTTCAGTAAAAATATATGTTTAAAGATATAAAGTGACCCATAAAAATAAATAAGATGAAATGGTTTTTGTAAATAGTAGTGTGAATTCTATTTAAAATTTGAATATGTATTTTTTATAAATGCTTCTGATCAACGTTCACTGGACAATCAAACGTCCTTATTTATGTTGAGGTATAATATTATAATTTATAAGAATGTGCCCTGTGTCTTTGCACCTGTAAATGAAGATAGTAGTTTCTATTGTGTCATATACTAGGGTATTACAAACCAGATTGTCTCCATCCGGATATAAATGTCGCATTTCAAAAATAATAATATTTAAAATATTTTAACATACAAACATTAGGAATATTTTTAGTTTAAGACTCATCTACTCTTTGATCTCAATTGCAGTCTATTGTCAGTCATTTCTGGATTGCATACATTTACGCTTTCCTATATTCCACAAGAGAACTAAAATTTATAAACTTTTCGCATCTTTACTTTCCATCAGGTGAGATAGTGGTCAAATACTTGCCTACCTATCATAAAAAAAGAACTAACACGTACGCGGTAGAACATTTGTCTCCAACTACCGATATTTGATACTAATATCTCGGATATGATTAATACGATACCGATAACTAAACTATCGATACTCGAGGAGAACGCTTGAAACCCTAGATAGGAATAACATAACTCAGTCATACGACACCCTCTGGAATCAACCATTCCCAATTATTCCACGAGGGGAAGGCACAATAATATTTGGACGAAAATTAAAAGGGGAAATGATTATTGGCTATTGACAATGAATAAATTCTGCTGGATCACCTCTGGGCCACTCCTCCGTTGTGTCGTCGCAGCGGAGGGTGAATTTTGTTATTTTTGGGGTGATGAAAGATGGATTTATGGAAAAGTTTATGGTATCATTTACGTAACAAGGGTTGCTAACCTCCATTATACTATAAATTAAAATAAAAAAGTCAACAATCAAATCAAATAGAAAATATATTTATTACCCATAAGTACAAAAACAATAAAAAAGAAGAAACACAAAGAAGAAAACATTTCAAAATGTATGTGATTTTTCATATGCTGTGATTCAGCATATCCTGTGCGTACACTATACTTCGCCTGCGTTAATAAAGTTAAAAATAGCCTACGTGTTAATCCTGAGTATAAGCTATGTACATTGGAAATTTCAGCCAAATGAGTTTACCCGTTGCAGCGTAAACGTAAAACAAACATACTTACACTTTAACACATTTACACACAAACTTTCGATTTATAATATTTATGTGATTATAATATATTTAACTACAAGTAAGAGTAGTTATTTCTAATTAACTGTTATTTGTTTTTAATACAATTATCTTTAATTTTCATCTTCATTTTAACATCATAAATAAAAATCTATCCATATGAACTTTCATTCCCAATTGCACCGCCTTAATGCAACCTGGTAAAAAAATTATGAAATATTTTTATTCTAAATGAACTACCCAAATACCAATTTCCATCAGTGTAACTACATAAATAAAGAACTTTCAACATGAACTTACAACCCCTATTACACAAACTTGCACTTTTGGCAATATAAATAAATAATATAATATATTTTTTTTTTTTTTTTAATTAGCTACTCAAGAACCAATTTTCATCGTTTTAAGTTTAAAAACAAAGAACTTTCATACAAACAATTTCACCCCATTTAACCCTCTTAAGGGTCTCCAAAAATCCTTTCTTAGTACACCACTACGTACTAAGACAAAAGTACCCTCCAAATTTCAAGTCTCTACGACCAGCGGTTTAGGCTGTGCGTTGTCTCTAAGTCAGTCAGTCAGTCAGTCAGCATGTCAGGACAAAGATTCTTGTAGTATTAGATAGTACATATAATTCCTAAACTGGGACGAAAATACTACGAACTATCTATAATTGGATGTAGTATAATGTAGAAAGACTCCATAACTGACTTTTTTGTCGTTTCTTGCAGTGATTATAAAATATGCATTGCCGATTTTGTGATGGTGAGGTTGGTCATCTTTGTGTTGTAATTGTTGGAAGTTTTTTTTTTATATGCTTTAGGCTAAAATATGACCAAAATAAATTTTAATGACAAAGATGATGTTGCAAGCAAAAGTGTGCATGCTTACATAAATAATACCTATTCAGCCGGAATTTACTGTCCAAGGAGCTCCACTTTGCTGTACAGATGATGAAAATGGGAGCTATTTAGTTTGCCTTCTTAGCCTATGATATGATAAGTATAAATGATAAATAGGCTCATATATTTGCACGGCACATGTGAATCAATCATTTTTAACCTTAGTTTTAAACACTTTTATTTCTTTTTTATTTATTTACGATAAATTAGCTATAAAGCACTATCTCACCTGATGGTTGGTTAAAATGTGGTCAAGGATGGTAAACACTCTAGCCCTAAAATTGCTAGGTCTAAAAGATAGGTGCGAACAAATATTTTTAGTGAGCTTTGCGACGAGATGGTGGTCGAATGCTTGCCTATATTGCATAAAAAAGCCTTTTTTTATAACCAGGATAGCCCAAGGTATTGTCTACACCATTAAATTCAGCATGATATTTCTTTTACCGGCAAATCAAACCTTTTGTAGAGTTTGAAACCGCGATCAGGTTGGGCTTACTACGACTGTGGCTGCACGGTTTCAAAATAAACAATTTAAATTAAATAAACTAAAACGAATTTAAGATAAAGAATACAAATATAATAACTATATAAATACTACTTATTAAATGCAAGATATAAATCTAGACGTGTATATTCATCATTCCAAAATGCACACGTCTGAACGAAAAAGTTTTAACTTGAAACGCTTTGCCTGTCTAGAAGCTTTCGGGCGAAAATCTCGTTTATATTTAGACACTTTTAGATTTCAGACAGGCGTTTCAAATTAAGAAGATCTGACACATTGTGGCCTTGTCCTTTAGTTCCATAATCATAATTATGTTTGGTATAAATAAGTGGTTTTTAACTTTTATGGCACAGTCGAGCTGGGATTTGGTCTCCGTAACGCTAAATCGTTACACCAGTCCCGCGTGTTGAAGAAGCTAAGAACTAAGGCTTCTTTATACCCGACTTTAGACCATTTGGCTATTATCTCGATTGTAAGTGATAGTGTGATCGAATAACGTCACGGTTTCATTGGTATGTTAATGTCTATCCACCGTGAACCCGTCGCAATGCTCTAACAACAGGCGATTAGGAAAAACTATAGCGTATTCAGGTACCTTGTTTAGGGATCTTAAGTAAAAACAACATATTCACATATACCGATTTATTACTGGGTTACATGTTATTACAGTGACCGATAAGAGACGACTGGAGGCGAGGCGAGGCGCGCGGTGCATCGACGCAAACCGCTGCGTCTGCATACCGTGCCCCCATAAATAATATGGTAAGCCGCGTTAGACCAAGAATAAAAGCGTCTCCAACACCGTTTGGTGCTTGGAGACGGATTTATGGTAAACTATGACTAATTGACTATACTTTAGCAGAGTTGTAATTACGAAAAAGAACATTATAAAAAATCCTTTGCCTTAAAAATGTCACATTATTCTTGAGAGCCTGCGTATTCCAGGTCTAGTGTGTTGATCAGCTTCGATCACATCGTAACTTACCATCAGGTGAGATAGTGGTCAAACACTAGCCTGTCGCAAATAAAAAAAATATATATATTTTCGCACAGAAGACCGGCATTTGACTATTTTCATTTAGCTGTATTATAACATTATCACTATTAGCTAATAGTCAATCCGAACGCTCGAACATAACTTTTGAAATCAACAATGATAATAAAAGCCTTGCATTGTCAAACTTTTTCACTAAAGGGTTAAGGAGAAAGAACTGTTAAAGCAGGAACCAACCGAGAAAAAAGTCTAATGAAAATCGGGGATAACAAACGAAACATTATCATAATATTTGAAGAACATTGAATACTATTATATTAATTAATACCTAAACTAAGTGTTCGTCGATATGAGCAGATTCTCTAGCACTAATTATATATCTGATATTAAAATTTCTGAGAAAATCACTCGTAGAATCATCCCACTACTCATTATAGAAGTTAAACATTGTCACTCAATCTCACGGTGCTTGGTTCTTGTTACTCATTATTTACAAACGTGGAGATTTATGTTATGATTCACTATAGAAATACGAACGTATCAACATACTGCTTTGTCTAATTAAGAAATTAGTAGATATTATCATTGGATTTTGAAATAACTCATAGGAATATTTATAACGATAGAGTCCTTAAAGTCTAGCTATTATATTTCACGTGGAATATTATTTTACGAGCGAAAGTAATTCGTAGACCAACAATTGCGTGTCCATAAAATAATCGTGGAAACAAAAGCTTTGTGAGAAAAATGTTTTTCTTTGTTTATTAAACAGAGGGTGTCGATTAATGAGTTTCCAATTTGGCGAATAATGACTGAGCTGACCTTCGGAGTACCTCTACAGATTAGGCTTAATGTACGCTTATTTATCAAAATATTGTTAGAACACAATTGTATATATATAAAAATAATGAAATTATTACAATACAAATAATATTAGATAGATAGAAAGATAATATTTTATTGATCCACTTTATAAGATGAGATAACATAACATTACAGAGAACAACGGTAACAAACAAGCTTATACGTAAAGTATCACAACAGGCGGCCTTATCACTTATAGTGATCTCTACCATGCAACCTTAATATTATTTGTATTGTAATAATTTCATTATTCAATTAAGTATTAAATTAACTTATTGTTTTAAGTAAACACGTTTTAAACATAAATTTATCTTATAATATATTGTTTTATATACATTCGGTGTTATTACTAATTAAGTGTCAATTTAATAGTAAAATAACACAATGTGGGCCCAGTGCGGTGATATACACTTAATTTTATGGTTTAATTTTAGAGCATTATTACTTTCAACTGAGAAGATTAAGTCGAGCTGATTGATTCTTTGATCATTTATGGTATTTAGAGCGAAAATTTACCACTAGCAGCAGTAACTGCAAGAGACAAAGCTACTCAACGTGACTCATATCATACTTTACTATTTAGATTGTCTAAAGATTTTTATGGGTAACGTGATAAATTACGACTGTGTTGTGATGTATGAAATCAAATACTACAACTTGAGCACATAACTGAATGGGTACCTGCTAAGCTATGACCGAAGTGGTTATGCAAATACGAAAAGGTCAACACTTACGGGATTGAAATATTTCTTTGTACTTGTATTTTGAGCTCGTCCGAGGCTTTTCATAATACCCGGTAGCAGCTCAATTTTCCGTCCCAAGAGACATTAATTGTGCTTCTAGCTCAGTGTGTAATTTTGTTTGTGATGTAAACATTCTCGGCCCTCACGATACAAGTCTTTGAACTGAGTGTGGAACTGTGAAGGCGTTCGTTTGTTTTGTTTTTATACGCGAGCAACATAAAAGCGCTTACAAAGCGTTAGGTCCCAATCAAATTGCGTTTAATGAGCTTACATCCATACGAAGTTCATAGTCTCTTGTTTCACTTATGCACACATGAGAGCGTTTAAAAACGCTGCGAAAACGCTGATTGTGTAAAGCCGCTAACGACCGTTCTCGGAATCGATTAATTACTCATTAAGGAGACGCATTGTGTCGGGACAATGGACTCGGATGGATCATTTCCATTTGGAATCTATTAGTCTGTCAAGTTTTGGATCGAGGCTTGGATATTGCGGACAAGTCAAGTTTTGGAGTCTGTGGTAGTCAATTATTATGGTATACATGTATCTGACGTATTGTTTTTGATTTTATAGGTTTACAAAAAAGGAAATAAATAATTAAACGCAAGCAAAGATTAAAAAAACCGACTTCATCGCTACGTCTTCGGAAGCCTTGATCAGATTAAATGTATTAAATAATCAGTTTTGACGATAACTCAAAAAGTACTGATCAGATTTTGATCAAATTTAAATGGGACCAAGGGGAAAGCACCGGCTTTCAAACAAATCATCCAATCCATCCATCATCCAATTCGGTTTACGTGGAAAGAAGTTATCAGGTAACAGACATAAAATTAAATACAGTCGACGTACGTACCTCCTAATTTTTGGCGAAGTTGGTAAATAGTAAAATATACTTTATTAATTTTATTGTTCTGGATGTGAAACGATAGTGACACTAGTTCAAAAGAAACGGCCAGTTGTCAGACTAATTGATACAAATACTTTTGTGTTGGATTTTTTTTGTATTGGAGAAAAGTTAAATAAATATCAGGGTTACATTTCTGAGTTTGATGCGTCTAATGCTCCAAATCGAGGCTGTACTATTTACCTCTACAAGCGATATTGTTTCTGCAAAATTTGAAATCAAATTAATGATATAAATAATATAAATATGTGAGCGAATTACTTATTCATGTAATTACAATAAAACAATGTTGTTTTTCTGTCTGTATTTATGTTTATCAAAGCGCTTTTCATAAGACATTAGCTAAATAAGTTACGCAAGACAAAAATAAACGTCTTCTATTATCGGAGTCAAAGAATTGTTTTAGGTCACAGCGCCGTGAAAAGTAAATAGTAATATAAACATATTTAACTAGCTGCGCCCCATGATTTTACCCAATTAAGTCCTAGATAAGTCCTAAGATAAAAAACCTATGAGCTAATCCAGGGTGTTAGCTACCTCCATACCTAATTTCATCAAAACTGATCCTGTCGTTTGAGCCTGAACAAGTTACAAACATACAAACACACTCACAAACTTTATAATAATAATTGTAGTGTGAAGTGTGATAGTGTGCTGACTAGACAATAAAAAGGCATGCAAATAAACATGTTGTTACTTCTCTAAGTTTTAACATAATTTCATTAAACCGACATGTTTGCTGGTTTGTTTCCATTTCCACAAAAACCCACTTAGCGACCGCACAATGTAAAAAGTTTTTAGTATCCCGTTTCAATACAAATATGAATATTCATTTCCGAAGCTATTCGAATATGGAAATGTGAATTTAATCTGTATTTTTATTACTACGTCTGTCGAGATTGGACTCCGGTTTGTGAATATACGAGACGAGAGTATGTATCGAGTGTAAATATGCGGTCGAGTCGCGGTGATCGAAGTAATATATTTAACTTGTAATTTCAATATTGTAGCTGTTTTATTTTTAATTTAACACTGAAATATCTTTTAATTTATTAATCGTCACATATTGTTTTAAAGAAGAGATACAAGATAGAGGTGAAAGTCAATTGATTTTCTGTTAACTGACCCCTATATTACATACTACATCTAATATCTTTAAACGAGCAATTCTTGTATATATATATATATATATATATATATAGGTATATATATATATGTGTGTGTGTAATCAGGATTTCGGAAACGGCTCCAACGATTTTCATGAATAACTTTCATGAAAATCGTTGGATTAAGGATTTTTCGGCCCAAGGAATCGATTTATCAACGTTCCAGGTCCGAGAAATGCTCGGTTCCCAAATTGCATTTGAAGAACCGGGCTTAAGAAACTATCAGCGCCATCTATTACGCCATGACCGATGTAAAATACTGTTTCTACTCGACACTAGATGGAGCTTTCTGAGGCTACAAATTCAAACACATTCTACCAAAAACAAAAAACAGAGCAAAGCTCGGTCATCCGAATATATTTTATATAATATTCATAAAAGTATGATCTTAATGTTATAAATTGATGTCTCAATTTTACGTTCAAGTAACTCTCGTACTTTGAGTTATGTAACTGCAAAAGCAATTGAAGTTTTATTTATTTGTAACTAAGCAAGCATATGACCAAAATTTCACCATATTTTTTCTTAACTAAAAACTCACTTCAATCGGCAGTAGACGGTAGTAGACCATTAAAGATAATCAGTAATTATGATAATGATAATCTCTGTAGATTGTCGGGTCTTGCAATCACAATTGATACTATTTCAAGATTCTATTGGAGCTACAGTTTAAAAAACTCGGATTTCAATAATAAAACATTAAAATTTGTGAAACCGTTGCCCGTCAAAATATATTTTCAATCCCAAACTACATCGGAACAAGTAACAGAGAGATATGTTACAAACTCACGGAAACTCGAATGAGATTTCGCAACTTCCTGCGCCAGGTGTACAGTGTATGCAAAACCTTACTGCAAGAAGAGATTCAAGGGCCTTTATAGGTAAGGCGTTTATTATACGCACTTAAAGAAAACAATAAAATTAAAACTTCGGCAATATCCCCGACAAAAACAACTCGGTCGTCGTCGTCTCGCAACGTCGGCTAAGTATATTTTGTTACACTAGAGCCTATACAGAAGGTCGGCAGCGTGGGGGAAAGCGTCACAGGCGCGCGTCAGCCACGGGCCCGCTGCTCGACCGCTGCTTTGCTGCGCGCACTGGCCAGTTTTTATATCGATCTATTCCTTTCTTATACCAAAAACATTTAATAATGTTTTTATTCTTTAAAAAAAATTTGTGTGCGTCCGGTCCCCACGGGCCCAAAGTTTCTACCTAAACGGTACAAACATATAACCTCTATCATGGTTGGAATATTTACGCCGTATGAGGTTTTCTGCTTTGTTTGCAGCCCCGCCAGCTTGAACACTATTCTTTGGAAGATGAGACGGCGCCAGTGTATCGACACAAGTTGCATCCCACACTAATGGTCCTATCATCTTCCAAGGAATTAGCGTCATTCCATCAGGCCTCTTGCCGTCGTCACATATCAAACCGTTTGATTCTAGAACTGACGGTAAGCCAGTACTGACAAAAGCCCTACGGATAATATCATTAAAAAATAATTATATTATACTATCATTAATTATCTATTAAATTAGCATTATATTGATAAATTTAAAAAGGTAAAATTATCTCTTGAGGCGGGGTTTGAACCCGTGGCCATAGGGTGTCATCCCCTATTGCTCTAACCGCGCCTCAAGCGATAATTTTTCCTTTCTAAATTTATCAATATAGTTCTGCCTAGCATGGCTAATGCTATATTATTAAATATTTCAAAAAGAATAAATTATATTTTTTTATTATACCAAAAACGAATGCCTATGGTATTTATTTAATGTCGTAATTCAAGTCCGTTGGCGTTTGGCGTGTTAGATTTATATGAGTGCAGGTTAAAAAATAACAAAGTTTTTAAACAAAGCGTTATCTGCCTGGTTCTACGAAACGCTGAGAAAATGCTTTGTCTGTATACAGATACTTTACAAGAACTGGGATGGTTTCTAAGTACTCTCAGTTTGTATCGACGAAATCTAGATGGAACAGACTTGAAAAACTAACATTGTACCAAGCTGTAAGAACGGTTTGCTCACAAAAGCTCGGAAACAGTGATGTCGACTTGTAATTTACTTCTGAATTGTAGTTTTCATTCTAAGTTTTGAAAAGGAGTTTTGTCTAAAATTACAACTAGTACTAATGTGTATCTGAAATATAACAAAAGAAATAAAATTGTGTTATAAAAAAGTATATTAAGTCAAAAAGTAGTATTATAGAATTTAGAAATGTATTTAGAAAAAGTATTAGTAGCATAATATTGCCTAGCTTCACTGCCAATATCTTCAGAATGATTAATTTGATATCAATAATAGTTTATGGGACCAACTACATGCAACATTCGGTCATGTAATTTTTATTACGTGTTATTGCTTTTATGTCATCATTTTAGTAACACATCTCAAAGTTAACTACAGAATTTGTAATAAATCGAGCAATACTCTAATTACTTTGTTTTATTTACAGAAAAATATTTATAGGACCATAATCAATAATAATATAACTAAAATAACTAAATTAAATGAAAAGGATAGTTTTTGTCTGGTTGTGATTGTGTGTGTGATGTGGTTTCCAGCACCCACGACACAAGTCATCTAAGTTAGTGTGGGGCTGTAAGTGTGAAAGCGTTTATGTTAAATAATTAAAATTTAAAGACTATTCAATTCGACGGTTGCCGATGGGAACACAAGTTTTTCCCCCAAGAGAGATTTGTATTTTTTGTTTGGGCGTGATTATGTGTGATTTCTGCTAAATTATCGCTTCCCATCGGGTGAGATTATAGTAGTTTTGTGAATCTGGTAGTAGAGTCATTAACTTTAATGAGTGCCTCTTTGGGCCGCATGTGAATAAATGATTTTGATTTTGAGTCAAATGCTTGACTATCGAGCATAAAAGAATGGTAATATTTGCTGCATCCACAAAAAGTGCCTGCCAAAGAGTATGAGATTAGGCTCGCAGGAGACGTCTAGAAGTTCACAATAAGAGTGATACAATATGGTAATATATATTATAAGACTGTAATTTTGCAATCATTAACATTCATGAGTGCCTCTTTGGGGCACATGTGAATAAACGATTTTAAATTCTGAATTCTTGAATACAGATGATGATGGTTTTTAGAAACAAAATTGTTAACAAAATTGTAATGTGTGTGTGATGTGAATGTTTCCGGCACCCACGATACAAGTCTTTGAACTTAGTGTGGGGCTGTGAGTTTGAATGCGTTTGTTTGAAAATTGTTAACATAAGCCAGAACATCAACTTTAATATCAATGCAAATGCAATCTCAATCGATCACCAATAACCCAAGGCTAGAACATTCGATCCGGTATTTTAGGTTCACGCGGTCGAGTAATTGGTTCGGCTTTACTCATTCATATGGTTCTTGACTTGTGTAAGTGACGGCGGTGGCCTATTTTCAATGTGAGATGGAGTTTATCAATCGCGTTAAGGAGCTGAAATGCACTAACCACAGATTAAACGATAGTACAATCACAATTATTGTCGCAAGAATGATGAGTTTTCTCATCCCGGCTTACTGAAAATAAGAAACAAACAGTCTCGAAGAAACTTGTGACCTTGTATTGCTAGCTTCATTTATATGTTACTTGGAAACTGAGTATTAGAGTTAATATTAAAATTGGATGCAACTGAAAGTATATGATACTATTTGTTCCCCGCGGCTTTACCCGCGATAATTAAGTTGAAACATAGCCTATAAGTTATACCGGAACCTAAACTATCTACATAAAATTTTATCAAAATTGATTTATTCGTTACGGAAATACGTGGTAACAATTAGTAAAAAAGTTTCAAATTTATAATATTAGTAGAATACTGATCAAATAATATAGTTTCCTTTGTGTTTTTATGATTTGCCATAGTCTACTTATTTTTGCTAGAATCATACATGTATAGGTTAATTAAATATAAGTACTTTTCGATGGCTAGCTTGAAGAAAAGTCATATATACTTGTAACCACAATGCGCAAGCTTAGCGAGCTATACTCGCTGCTTAGAAAGCGAACGAGCACCCAACTAAGCCAGCGGATTATTCAGTAAAGTATTTACTTTACTGAAATGCCCGTTGGCTTCGTCATGATATATATTTCAAATTCAAATTCTTTATTGCATTCTGTAAATAATTAAGATGTCATACTTAAATAAGAATCATTACAGACCTTGTATGGGCACAGTAAAAAGTAAAAGAGAGGACGTAAGTACATAATTTGTCTAAAATTAGCATGCAAAATAATGTAAGAAAAAATAAACAATTTATTTATTATATTATTATCATTATTTGTATAATATATAATTTTATAGAAGCTTCTTTGTGTTTTGTCATTGACGTACTCATTTATTTGGTAATAGGTTTTATTAATCAATTATTGTTTTAGAGTATTTATAAATTTCTTATCATTTTTTATTTTTTTTATTAAATCAGGCAATTTACTATAAATTCTAACAGACTTTGGCAATGGTCCAGTTGTTCAGAGAACAAAAGTCGAAATCAGACATCATTTTTTCAGTACAAAAATTAAAAATTATATTTTTCAAATACTTTTGACAACCCTACAAGATAGACCCTACAATCGGATATATTTTTTCCGTATAAAAATTTAAAAATATTTTCATGCCAACCCTACGAATTCATCTGTGGCGCGTGACCTTGACCTTTGTTATGGTCACCACTGTCAGACGTCTAGGTGCAAAGGCTATGTGGTGTAGAACGGTAGCTGATGAAATAGGGTTGCAAATGACATAATTTTTGAGAAACTTTAATTCATCATAACTCAATATGAATGGTGCTGCCGCGTATGCCGAAGTTCCTGTTAGACTCCATACATGTAGGTAGATGTGTGACTTGAGTTTTACTACACCTTTCTGTTACACATTGTATATGTATACATATACAAAAGTACTACTATAATAAAGTAGTTGCTTAATACCTCTCTCTCTCAAAAATGCTCTTGGTGTCTGATTATGGAACCATGTAATGGATAAAACCCTCGAGTAGCTCATTTCATTTAAATTCAGGAACAATAATGACCAAAGTATGTCCTGCTTGTAAACTTTTATTATATTTAAAAATGATGTTGTATAATAATGTTATATTCGGCTTAAACCACGAAAATTTAGACGCCTCCGCGTATCGCGCGTCTAACTCATCCTGATGAAGGACAACTAATTTGTCCGAAACTAGTCGACTACAAAGTAAGTCGAAATTTTCGTGCTTTAAGCCGAATATAACATTGAAACGTAATGTGTAATACTCAAAATAGTTTTAACATTGAAATTATAATGAAAAAGTTTGACTTGTATGGGCATAATTTATTACAAATGTTTACTTTGTACGATCTCATTCAGATTAATTATCGTCATCATTATACATTCATTAGAAATGCAAGGCAAGTATTATTTAAGCTCTTGTAAATTTCCTCCTAGTGATATGTCTAACTAGTTGAAACCGCTTGGGCCGCTCTAACTCGGGTTTGCCTTCCAGCCTCCGCGCTAACTCTGGACAACTTTAGAACAACTGTGACAGCAACTCCATTGAGTTCCAATCTTAATTAACTTTCGATTAACAGTGGATTTGTTTTGATGTGATATTGAAATTAAAGGAAAAAAGGTACCGCATTTAAATTACCTACATATTTTGTAACTTCCAAGTAAATAACCTTTTTAACTTCAATTAACTGTGTGATAGCACTTTTAAATACAGTCAATTACTAAAAGATTAAATAGTAAAAAAAATTCAAACACAGATACAAAATTATATTATACTAGCCGTGCCCCGCGGCTTCACCCGCTATTTATAAAGTAAAAAGTAGCCCATGTGTTTATCCTATGTATAAGCTATGTACATTATAAATTTCATCCAAATCGGTACAGCCGTTAAAACGTGAAGAGGGAACAAGCATACTTACATACAAACTTTCGGATTTATAATATTATAATTGGATTAGTAGAATATTTACCATGTATTGATTAAGTAATTAACATTACTTATTTTGTGTGGAAGCATTTTAATATGTTAAGTAGGATTCATTAAGAATTTCCTACGAATTTTGTACCTGCTGCATCGAACATATTAAAATTAACTCTTTAATACTTTGTTGCATAAAGTGCAAATTGTAACTATTGTACGTCCGTAATGGATAAGCTGTTGAAACAAAACAATTATTCTACACTTTTTTTTTTTTGTGCCAGATAGGTAAGCATTTGGCCGCTATCTTACCTGATGGAAAGTGATGAGGCGGCCGAAGATGAAGCATGCTAACCTAGATGATACTTATTCACTCTAGACTTGAAGACTTCCAGATTATACTGTTCAGGGAACAAAGATGCGGGCAGCGAGTTCCACTCTTTCGCTGTACGGATGATAAATGTAGAAGCAAAACGCTTCGAGCAAACATGAGGTATGTCAACCATAAATGGATGACGTTGGTCAGTTTGTCTTGTGGTCTGATTATAGAAAGAGCATGGGGGAATCAGCTGATGTCATTCGAGTACACACTCTCCGAAATGTAAGCGATAGAATACCGATAGGCTAGCTACCTTACGTCGATGACACTTTCTATGTATGTACATAAACTATGTAGTTTAAAGCAATAAAATATATAGATTTTTGATTAAGGTCAGCAGCAGTTGTAATCAACTAAATATTGTTAAAACGTGTTAATTGCAATCAATTTTATATAAAAGTTAATATTATATTATTTAGGTGACTCCGTTATGATTGATAACCATTCCAAGTCATGTCTGAAGAAAATATCTAAAAAAGAAAGAAAACACATCTCTCAAAAAGTACCTAAAACGAGCGGTCCCCCGTGGCTTCCCCGAGTTTATGATGGTGATAATGATAACAAATCAGGATAAAAGTAACCTTCACTGGACTGCCCAGCCTGAACGTATACGAACAAAAACTGATGAAAATGATTTCGATGAGTAGAAGATATACACACACACACAAACCAAAGATTTGAAGTAACAATGTTTACTTCAAATCTTTGGTTTGTGTATGTGTGACATACTGAACCACTGGTACACCACTACACCATTTTCGTCACTTTTTGTACTTGCTGTATACTCGTGATTGTAACATTTGGAATAAAGTTTCTTAGGAAAATGAGAGTTAGGCTGGAAAAAATTTAGAATTTCGACCGTCACGACACTTTTACTGTATTCAAATTCCAATTCCAAGTTTATTTACATGGACCCAAAGAGGCACTCATGAAAGTTAATGAGTCTACTGCCAGATTAGCAAAATTACAGCCACCTCGAGAAGATCCTGGCAAGAAACTAGAGGGCGTTTTAAATTTTTTTTAAACTTACTTAAACTCTATTACAGGATTATATTAACCTAGGTATATCTATATTATGAAATCGCCAGAAATCGCAGTTTGCCTCAATGCATTCTTGTCATTAATGTAGTCAATCGTTTTATAATAAGCTTTCTAAATTAATGTCCGTTTTATTGTTTTGATTAAAATAATTTGGAGGTTTGAAATAAGCAACTCTGGTCCGGCTGCGCGTTGAGTACGAAATAAAAGGACAAATAACAAAAACAATGGAAGTATTTTGTCTAAATTCAGAGTTTAAGAGAAGAAGCTAAGGACTGCACAAAATCACATCGAAAAACGAGTTTTAAGTCGAGTTGCATAAGTCACATATTCGATACCATTAAATATTTATCTAGTCTTGACCTATATATTTTTCTACTTCTGCCTTTTCCTTTAACAAATAAGTACTACGCGAAAAAACCATCAATAGATAAAAAGAAATGTATTAATCACTTCCAAATCATTATATGAAATCAAAGCAAGGTGAACATACATAGTCGATCAGCTATCAGTCCGCGGGAAAACATCCAGTCATCTTTCAAGGCTCATTACACGAGTAATAGGAAATCGCCAGCGCCATAACGCGTAGGGAAAGATCTGGCAGAATAATGGTCCGTAGTATTTTGTAACAAAATGCAAGATCATAGCTGGAGCTCAAGAGGAAACAAGTTTTAAATTCGTTTTTAGGGTTCCGTACTCAAAGGGTAAAAACGGGACCCTATTACTGAGACTTCGCTGTCCGTCCTCCCGTCCGTCTGTCACCAGGCTGTATCTCAAGAACGGTGATAGCTAGACAGTTGAAATTTTCACAGATGATGTGTTTCTATTGCCGCTATAACAACAAATACTAAAAATAAAATAAAATAAATATTTAAGGGGGGCTCCCATACAACAAACTTTATTTTTTATAGATAATGGTACGGAACCCTTCGTGCGCGAGTCCGACTCGCACTTGGCCGGTTTTTTTAACTTAGGTATGCATTTGACCACTCACATGTTGGTATGTTATGATGTGGTGGAAAGTGTTAAACACGCCAAATGTTCTCTGACTTACAACTTTACTGATCTTCTGACTTACAAATATAGCTGCCAGAATACCGTTTTATAGCTTGGTGACAACGTTTTACTCAGTGGTTGTAAACTACGGCGATAATTATATATCGGTACAGGGATGTCACAATGATTATTCCGAAATTGTGACCACCAGGTCTATTACATCTGCGCTATCATCGCTTTATTTCAATATTTATTAATCTTGATAATTTTCTTCAACTATTTATTTAAAGTGCCACTAAAACTTTACAAAGCAAAAGTACATAAATTTGTAAAAAAAAAAGAGAAACGTCGCTTGAGGGTTGAACTCGCCGCTATACGATAAAGCTGATATTATAGAATATTGTTTATTTGTATTGTGTAGTAGGCTTGTAACAATATTAGAATGATGTAAATTAAAAATGTATACATTACTGTGCCCCACTTCTGTGTTCACCTGCGTTTATTATGATGAATCAAGATAAAATATAGCCTTCGCCATTTTTTAGTCGAAGTTTTATCAAGAACAATCCAGCCGGAGTATAATAACTAGCACCTAGATAGAGAGAGATAAGAGATATCATTAAATTTATGCAGTAGATTATTTTCCTTTTTATTAAATTACTACAAAGATTTTAAGTGTAAAATGACGTTGAACTTCCGTGTCCAGCTCCTAGCCTACTAGATTCACAAAAGACAATAAACATTAATCATTTTCCGTCCAGCTCGTATAATGAAGGAGATAGAACGACGTTTAATATTTCCGAAACAAATTGTCCAATAAAACAAAAAGTTGGCGAGCCCTGATTTCCACGGAGCTCGAACTTGGAAACTTTCTATTGTTGATTGTTTTTTAAAGTATTCTTTGAGATTAATCTTGATGGTGCAAGAAGTTTACTACTCAACATATATGATATTAAAGTTTAGAATGCAAAAGTAAATTGTATAATTGTTTTCGTATTATGTTATTTACATTTGAAGTGAAATTTCTTACGGTAGGCTATGAAATTCTGATCAACAACCTTTTTATGTAACCAAATGTGGCGGGGTGAATATCGTGATGAATAAATAATTAAATTGTTTCCCTGTAATACAAAAGTATCACTTCTGCCGTGTGTCTTTACGGCACATCCTGTTTTTTTTACTTACTCGTGAATCTATGTTCTAACTAATATAATTTACATCCTTCCTTTGATTGCAAAAACATAGTATTCAATGTTTTTTTTAATGATTGAGAATTGTTAAAGAAAATGATCCCTTTGAAAATGAATTATGATATTAATATTATTTTAGGCTATCCTTTTCAAATAATGATATTGTACTCCAATACGACGAATCAAAAATTGGATATACTCGTATTATGTTATATCTGTTTCATTCTCATTGGGTGCAGTTGACTGTACAAGGAAAGTAGGGGGAGATGGGGGGGAGGGGGAGTGCCAATATCTGTATGGGCAGCTTCAATGTAACAGATGGCGACCTGATTCCACTGTGCTTATGATAAATAGCGAATTTGTTTTAAAATGAAACAATTCACAGTAGCGCATAATATCGTTTTTGAATTTATTAATCTATATGCAACAAAACTTCAACATATAATTGAATAGGTAAAATTCGTAAAACTGTTTGGTTTTTAAACTGGAAATGAATCCGTAAAGAAACCAGACTTTTAAAAAAACACAATAGTTACTTCTTGCTGGAAGAAGGTCGGAGTCCCGATGCTAGGAGTGTATATAGAGGTTAGATGCTTATTAGGTATTAATTTCTATGCGAGCTTATCGCTATTGACATCATCAACAGGCGAGATAGTAATCATTGTCACGCCTTATCCTACTAATATTATAAATCCGAAAGTTTGTGTGTAAGTATGTTTGTTCCCTCTTCACGCTTTAACGGCTGAACGTATTTGGACGAAATTTGGAATGTATATAGATTATACCTAGGATTAACACATAGGCTACTTGATAAAAGCGGGCAAAGCCGCGGGGCACGGCTAGTATACATATAAACGAGAGTCCTCGTAAATAAAGTTTTGATTTATTTGTATCAAAAACTAAAATATGATTATTATTATTATAAGTGTGTAACACAATTCTGATATTTGTCCAGCATCAGGACTAATTTGCGATAGCTGCACATAATTAGATAAAAGTAAATTAAATCCTTTGTTAGCCACGTTTTCTTGCCAGCACGAACTAAAACTCAGCTGTTCTAAATACGTATCACTATTCTCGATGAAGCTTCGAAGCTATTATCGGAAAGATACTAATCTCACTCCGAAGGTTGAAGGGGTGTCAATAAAAAATCGCCGCAACTTCGTCACGGGACTCTTGGGTGATAGTGCGTGTTTCCTTTGATAGTTAGAACCTGTTTTTTAAACTAAGAGAGTAGAAGAGGCTCAAGGATTTTAAATATAAATACTCCAGTTTCTTTTCTGATACGATACATTTAGAATGGATAATTTTTCCTTTCTAAATTTATCACGATAGTTCTGCCAAGCATGGCTAATCTATATTACATATATAAAAATTAAATGCCACTTTTCGTTGTTATTTTATAACTCAAAAACGGGCTCACCTATCCAAACCAAATGCTTAGGCTTTGTTCGGACTATTTAGTAGATGTTTTATGTGAAGTTTGCACAAAATCGGTCGAGCCGTACTTCATTTATCACACCCGGGCGAAGCCGGGGCAGATCGCTAGTGCTATATAAACAAAAATCTATTCTTCTCTGACAGTGACGATTGGTATGTTTGTGATCTTTTTGATTATTATCGGGCATATGAGCAATATTTATGTACTCTACCAGTATGGTAATTTATAATTACATCTTTAGTTTCATCCAAAACTATCCCTGCTCTTAGTTCTGTTAAGTGACTTTCCGGTCATAGTAAACATAAAACACACACCGCAACAGAGTTATGATTGAAAATATATATTCCTTACTTAACTTCAAGTGAAAACTTTTGAAAGAACTTGTTCGATGCATTTACAAAATTACATTACGATATTTTGTGCTTTGCCATGCCAATTCGTGACATTCAAAACTTTATCCTTAACTAGCCGTACCCCGTGGCTTCACCCACGTTTATCAAGTTTAAATGTAGACTATGTGTTAATCCTAGATATAAGCTATATACATTCCAAATTTTATCCCAATCCATTTAGCCGTTACAACGTGAAAAGAAAACAAACATACTTACACATTTACACTCTTACATAACTTTCGCATTTATAAAATTTGTGTGATAATTACCTATATTTCCTAAACCTAAACTACAACTATATACTTAGTGTGAAAGCTATTATGTTGAAATGAAATGTTTATGTTTATACATATATACAGGAAAGACCTAAGCTATTAACCGAAAACGCTACCCACTGATAGTGCGCTTGATCACTTGAGAAATCTATATGCTGCCTTGTAGGTAACTTAGGTCTTTGTTGTATAGATGTATATGGTAAGAATATTTTCGAAGTGTAGTGTGTGAAGAATATTTTATTTATACTAAAGTATTCACATCAAAACTTTTTTAACGCAATTATTGTACTTGTTATAATATAACACTTGTCTTAACTATAAACCTTACAGTTTCGACAAGTAAGTTCTTTTTTTGCGACTAAGAAACAAGCAATTTTTTGGGCTGATAGTAAATTTGTCATGCTGATCTATGACATCTACAACTTGTTATAAATAAACTTATTTTACAGAGCGTTTCCACAGTAACGGCTCGCACGTCTTCTCCTCCAGCAAGCATTGCAACTTCGAATCATCCCGAGAGACGGGAAAGATGTATGTCTGGAATTGTTAATTTAATCAAAGGCATTGCTTCTATTTCAAATGTACATAGTATTAGTAAAAGTCATGAGAAAAACCTTTATTTTATACGTAGATAGCACAAAACCAGATACAGGTGTATTGCTCAATTCGTTTGTATAGCATATTTACATAGTGTCTGAAAATTAATTAATATTCATTTATTGCAATCTATAATTGTAATATACAATTGTTTTTTAAAGTAAGTACAGTTCTTTATAGACCCTGTGGGGCACCGCAAAAACTTAGAAGAGAGGATTGCTAGGTTTTGTTTACAATATTCGACATAAATTCATTGCAATTATTAAAGCAATAGTTTATGTTTATTTTTTCAAATTAATTATATTCTATCTGTATATTATTGACGATTGTTTTCTAATACCTTTTCATGTGGTCTAATTATCAAACAAAAACATTAAAGTACAATGGCTTTTTATAAAAGCATCATTATATGACTTAGTTATTGTTTGGGTAATTGTTAGGGTCGTTTTTGATTTCACATATGAATCCCTATCATTTTTCCAGTATATGTCAAATGTGGGAGTGTGGCTTAGTTGTATCTCATGCTACTTGAAATCCTACAAGCCCTAGTTTGATCGCGTCACGCTTGATTCCGCATCAGTGACTTTCTCATGATAATAATTTGCATTTGCTTTACACTGGAAAGAAAAACATCGTGAAGATACTAAAATTTATCATAACAGTAAAAAAACTTTTGAAAGCATGTGTCATCTACCAATCCACATTATAGGCCAGCGTGGTAGATGGCTTAAACTATTTCTATTCAATATAAGTTTAAATTTACATAATCTCATTGTATATATATTTTTGCATTCCCGACCTTCCTTCTACAAATCTCTAAAGAATAAAATTAAAATTGCTTAATTGCAATAGAAACAAGTAATATTTAAAAAAAAAATATAATCTAGATTTTACTAGTTCTAAACAAAACAAGACGAAAATGTTATATAACCAGAGAACTAGTCAAGACAAATCAGTTGAGCCTAAAGTCAATATGTTTATCTTGTTTACTTCGGAAGTTCCTATGGCTGTTTTCCGTCTCCATCATCAGACTAGCTTCATGGTACCATATCATTGCATTGTCACTAAAGATAATATAATTTGTATCCAATCGGACATCAGGAAGTAGGTCCGATTTAGCTTGCAAGATTTTATTGAAGACTGACAAATAGATAACGAGATAGGTGAAACTAAATAAAAGTTTTGAAAACTTCTAGTTACGAATAGAAAATAAGTGAGTTGCGTTTTTATGTTAATATTCTTTACTAGAACTATAAATTAAAAAAAAAATGTCATAACAAAATCTATTCCTGTACAACGTCTTTCAAAGTGTCTGGTAATTATACAAACCATTTCCCAACAGTGCATTTTATATACTGAGTTTTATATGTTGTTAATTAATTTAATTTTATAATTTTAATTCGGCTCTCCAGTGAATCCAATAACACTGAATTCATGATTCGAAGTCCATTGATTTTATTCAATACGAACGTCAACTTTTTTATTAATGCCATTCAACGTTGAAACAATAAGAAGGCCACACTATGAAATAATTGGCCTTTGTTCGGCGTGCGTGTATTTACCGACATTCGCACGAAGTAAAAATATCAGGCGAAATATACGGTTTTCATTGTACCCACAATTACGTAACAATGGAGCTGAATTGAAAAGCGCTCAAGTACCGACAGCACCCCTCTGCCTGTCCTCACCCCTCTTTCTCTCCGTCCGGGACTTACATCCGGTATTTCAGAGACACTTCGACTGGAAAATAATACGTATGTGGATAAATGGAAGCCGCAAATCCTTACAATATCCAATAGCGTAAAAGAAGCGAAATGAAATTCCAGCCCGTAGCCATTTGTAAAGCGCGGTCGTTGCGGATTAGCGTGCACAGATTCACCAGCAGTTACTATAACAGCAGTTTCTAAAATAGCAGTTTCACTGGCCACGGTTTACCACTGTAACGGAAACTGGCCGCTTTGTGCGTAACCCGTTATCTGTAGCAGCGTAGAGCTGCTACGCATGACAGCTTATGCTGCTGGAAGCATAACTGGAACTGCTACGGTGCAGAATCAGATAAAATTGGCTACTAATCTAGCTTAACACCTTAATCTTACATTAGAAATTTTAACTTTTTGTCAGGTATTGATTCAATAGCGTATTTTAATTACGGCATTGCGGCGCTGAAAATATTACTTCTCAATAAAATCATCGATACCCTATTAAAAATCACGCAAACCTTCTTTACAAAGGAATTTCAAGCACCAGTGGTGTGTACCATACATAATTTTCGCACGTCGACCGCCCCAAATTTCGTTCCTCGTTATACAAATAGGTATGAATAACCGGAACACGATTCCGGAACTCATTCGGCCGAGGAGTGCGTCGAACGCTCAATCGAAAATTGAATTTCAATGTCACAACAGTGCAGATGTAAAAAGAGACTTGGATCGTTGGAGGGAGGGCGGGACTGTGCGGCAGTGTTGCTAGTGCTAGCGTGAGATTCCCTGCGGATCAGAGTTTTTGTGGATAAATTACCTGTTTCTCGTAAATACATTTCTTTAATATTGAAAATCTTAAACATTTTTAGTTGGAAAATGATCATATTTAAATGAATTACCCAACTCTTGTGACCAAATTTCATTATAATTGTACAATTTATCATCACTTTTTTACACATCGCTGTTTAAAATATACAATAAATCCTAATAACGTATAATAAAATAGTAATTATTTGGGTAATTGTGGATGAAAAAAACTATAATAATCAAATAGTAATTATAATACATAAAATAAATAATTTAATTTAATTTTACTGAGGCTAGATTTATTTGTACATATATACTGAAAACAAAAACCTAACAAAAATAAATGTACATTATTGCAAGATATCATACAGTAAATAATTTACGCAAAACGGGCACTTAATAGAAAAAAATTAAAGGAATGTTCACACAATATGCTAAAAATGATAGATATTTTGAAATGAAAAACCAAGTGATTACATTGTCTTTGAAAATAAACTGGCTACCCAAACTTTAAATAGCAATATATTCCCATATATATTCGAATAAGTTTCTCACCGACTGGTATCCCCGGGCGCGCTAGCTCACGGGCTGGGGCGGGCGGGGGCAGCCATCTTGCGCGCGCCGCGGGGCGGGCGGCGGCGGCGGCACGGCGCCGGCGGCAGTACCCCGGGCCGCCGCGGCGAGCGCACGTCACTCCGCCATGCGTCTCGCACTCCCCTCACCCCTCTCATTCTCGCGACGCATTGCGCGAGAACGTGGTACAGAGCGCGCGGTTTAAAACGAAAAACTCTACGTAACTATCTCGAAAGCCTGGAGACTAACAGCGGAGCTGCTAAAGAGAGGTAACTTGATCTCAAAATTGGCGGCGGTTTTGTTGTTTTTACCCTGTTTGAATTTAGTTCTAAACTCCTGTATCTACGAAAACGAAACGCGTTTTTGTTGCCAAACGAAGTGAATTGTGACTGGTTTTTGAAATATGTAAATACTCGCGTTCAATACTACTGTTTTAATTTGAAACCACTGCAAAAGAAAAATCACGCGCGTATTGTTTAAAAATAAATACTGTGACTGTGAAACTGCTGTGTTTTCGTGACTGGATGCTGTTATCTGTGTCTTCATATGACATGTAAAGTGAAAAGTGCCTGTGCAAAGCTGAGCGCGAGTTATCTCGCGACTCACTGCGACGGATCAGCCGGATAGCCCTGGAGGCTTGGTCTACTTTAAATAGGTATATTAATTTTTAAGTGTGTAAAAGTAAACATTTAAAAGTTTTTATTGATTTAATCGTATGAGCCCATTTAACAGTTAAATAAACTTATGTCAATATGACAATATACTGTGTAGACGTTTTAAAAGTCAAATTGATCATGAGGGAGTTTTGATGATAATTTCAACCTCACAAAATATGTAATAGTAGGTACATGTACCTAAATAATGTATTGACTTCAATATTATTTTTATAAATGAGTCCCATACATTATTAATGCTGCTGCTCGAATGCGTATCTACTAACTAGACTAATTGTTATTGTGAATTCTATTAAATTTGAGTAGGTATATTTTCATCGCAAATTCTTAGGTACCTACTTGCTAATTAAGGTAAATTTCATTCATACACATTTAAAATGTATAAGAACCACATTTATACTGAACAAACTTTGAAACGAAGATGAATATATTAGCTTAGTTTCCCGCACGCCATGGTAGATGATATCGGAATACCTAGATTGGCTTCGCAGTATGTCCGCATATGATCGGAATGGCCCGGACCGGACACGGGCCGGGTCCGGTCGACAGCTGCATTAAATTAAGGTTAGACACCTGCCGGGAACTGTGTCGAGTACCGGCCGAGAGATCGGTCGCAGCGCCAGCAACTGGCGTAAAACTTTACTCCACTTTACTGCCGTTTTAAAACCGACATTAACCACCACTCGGCACAGATAGCGCCTCTGAATAAAACATTCAATCTTCGAGAGAAGCACTCTATTTGATTAGCGGCGTAATTACTCATATAACTCCGCAGACGTCGCGATCCGATACCGTAAAACTGAAACTACGATCGCCGTTAAATAGAGAATCGTGAATGCGGAATGATTATATTTATAAGACAAAGAACTGAGCGCGAACTAAGACGTGGAAAGTGAGCTAAGAGAATTCCTCTTTAATCCAATGGTTGAATGGCGCTGAATAGTCGAAGAGCCGTGGTGAATAGTTGTAACCTTATTGCAGGCTAAGGGCACCATTGAACGCGGCCGAGCCTCCGCTGAATCGCTTTACCGAGGGTCGAATAGGATTAGCCCTTTCGAAGGGACGCGATAAACTAATATGCGGACTTGAATTGGCTTCGAATAACCCTTTTTAATACGAAACCGGCCAATATACCCAGGGCACGCAGCGGCACAGTTCAATTCGTACCGCAAGGGGTTCAAAAGATCTAAAGAAACTCTTAAAGCGTTCAGATAATAATGAACAATAATGTTTCCCGTAAATATTATTCACAATCAGTCATGTATAAGTATCCACATAAACGTCATCTTTATAAACACTATCATATTATAGTGATAAATTTTGAAAGGAAAAATTATCGCTTGAGGCGGGATTTGATTTGATTTGATTTTTTTCCTTTCTAAATGTATCACTATAGTTCTGCCTAGCATGGCTAATGCTATAATATAAATAAAATCAATTCACTATCATATTAAATGTCTAGTTTCTTGACAAATGTCTTACCTGCTTATTAGTTTAGGAATCGAATTCAACAACTATGATTAATATCTTTTAATATATAAATATATCGTGTTACGGTTTTTGTGGTCGCACTCCTCCGAATCGGTTCAACCAATTTTAATCAATATTTTTTTGTATATTTTGTAGAGATGACAATAGATCGACCAACCCCAATTTATTTATCGCGTATAATTTTAAATACACACAGTTTTTAGTATGGTTTAAAAGTACAAGGCAACCATAAACGTGAAAGAGATAAAACACTATTATTTACGTGACATTGCATATCATGCCGGGGTACAGCAGAGCTCAGTCATATTTATTTATATCAAAGATTCGATACCGTTGAGATTTAATTTCGATAGAATCGAAAAAAATATTTTTCAGTTTTTTCTCTTTGACACAAATATTTGAGTTTTTTTCTTTATTATAATTCTGATAGGCACTTGAACAAGATAATACAATACATTGACTCTAAAAAAGAATATATCTCTGATAGGGTACCGTTTGAAGACTAGGTATATAAAGAAATATCATTATTTTCTCTCAAAATGGTATACTTGTTTACTAATTAACAAATAAAGTAAGTTTTACTAAAGCATACATTCATGTTGAGAAACAGTATGAGGTACAACCTAAAATCTTGGTGACTGTGATTGGATAGATCAAGGAAAGATGCTGGAACATCATTTAGTACTTAGCGACAATTTTTTTCTACATAAAAGTCGTAATGAACGACGCCTGGGTTTCGGTACAAAGTAGCCATGTGGGCATGACCAAACGCCCTACCACCATGGATATATGTTTGTCTTCAAACAGCACAGCGTCTATTGGTACAAGTTTTAAACGAAAAGTAAATATAGACAACAATATTGTATTATACTAGTTCTCAAAATTAATTATAGCTTATAACAGCTTTTACGTAATTGCAAACCATGATAATGACATGGAATTAATTTCTCTAAATTTAAATGCTGTATTCATTTGAATGTCCTTAAAATTACATACGTCTAGATCTAAACAATTAAAAGAAATTGTTGGGTTAGATTAAACGTTGCAGAAAATACCTACTTGACGAGAATACCTCCTCCTTTTTTGGGAAGTCGGTAAAAAATTAAAAATATTCTATAACAAATGAATACACGAAAATTTTTTTTAATGATGAATAGAAATGACTTTCCATCTTTGTTTTGACTTGCATAGTTTTGTAATATTAATTTAAAAAAAAATTAATAGACTAGCCTGTACAAGTATACACTCCCACCCCTATTTTTGCCATACCCTATAAGGGTCATCTGTTTACTTATATATATGACCCTTATAGTTATCTTTGTAAACGTTATTGCAATAAATTATTAAGTGCTAGCCCACGTCTTTTATCGTCTAAATTTCATCAAAATTGGTATTATCGTCACAGAGATACGTGGTAACTAACATTCACACACACAATCTTTCGCATTTATAATATTAGTAGGGTTGAGTAATAGTGATGTATGTGTTTCCGGCACACACAATACAAGTTTTCGAACTTAGCGCCGGGACGTGAGAGTAAAAGCGTTTGTATCAGTAAGCGATAGACACGCGTTTAGTAAAACTTTGTGTTAAAGAATTTTTCGAAACACTTGTTATCCATTTTTCATACGAAATTGTATGTAAATCCGTCAAGCCATCGTACATCGTTTCAAAGTAATGCAGAACAATTAGTTTCATAACAAAAATAAACTTTTTTTTTACGCTCGATGGGCAAGCATTTGACCACTATCCTACTGATGGAAAGTGAAGTTGTGGCCGAATCTGTAGCATACTTACCTATAAGATACCTATTAACTCTTGACTTGAAGACTCTCAAATTATACCGTTCGGGGAACTAACTCGCGACTAAGCGACTCAAGTTATTAAGTTCCACTTCAATATAATTATACACATATTAACAGCACGCGATAATTAAGTAGTTCTAAATTTGATAAGTCCAATATATATTCAGCTACTTGTGTGTTAATAAAGCCAATAACAACAACTAATTGACTGTAATTTCAGCCCTGAAAAAGTTTATTGCCTTCGTCAAACAGTTTAGTATTTCATTGTTCAGTAAACTCCGTGGTCATTACTTTTTACGTCAAAGGTTAGTTGCTTTTGGAAAAATGTTATCCGAGTTTATTTCAAAGTTACGTACGTCTCAAGATGTTGAACTTTGGTATTTTCGTTTATTGTGTGCAGTTATTGGCTTGTTGAAGTACTTTTTCAATATTTTACACGGTTGATGAAAAACTTCACCACATAAACAATACAATCAATATTGTTTCAGTGTTATTTTTTGTACAACCATTTATATAAACTTTATTACACTAATTGTTTCATTGAAATTAAAGATTGAAATATGTGGCGTTTAGAAACAACTTTTGAAGGAGAAAATGTTCTGTTTATTTTACATCAATAAACTGTATAGTTATTTTTACAAACATTATCAATCGAATACACATAATAATATTATAATACAGGTCATGAACAAAGAAAATGTGTTTTTCAAAACTAAGTTTCATACATCATAAAAAATTAAATACAGCAATAAGATCACTAAATAAATGAATAAGGATTAAGTTTGTAAATTTTTTAACCAAACTTTGTATGCCCCATTTACTCTTGTGAGATAATGAGGGCATAAACCAATATTATTTATTTGAAAATTGAAAATATTTGATCTAGAAGAATCTTTCACCAAAATAAAAAAGGACAATATGTACTTCTTTAACTTTAACTACTTTCCAGCCAACATTTGACGAATATATGAATAAAAAGTAAAGTCTTTGATCGAATCGCATTTTTATTTTATTTGGCACGAGTTATAAAAGAATATTATTAATTACTGTATATGTGTGTAACAGTGCAATACATACCCGTTTACTGTAAGGAATACGATGTGTAAAGGATCTACTTTCACTTATACACTTTACTGTGGTACAAATAAAACATTAATGTGACGGTCCTATTCTAAGACAGTAGTCTAACATTGCAAGTGACACCTGATTCTGTATCGGTTGTTTTGTTGAAAATAAAGTAAAGACGCATTGTTTCCAGCCTACCTCATATAAGTTGAAGGCGCGTTTAGCGCTGTCGTCTCGATCGCATCGGCCCCACGAGGCCCGATAACAAGATCCCTCTCTGTAGAGCACTAAAGCCACACTGTTTTACGACGCGATTTAGCACCCGCGATAGAGCACGATAAAACTTTTGTTTCTACGAAAATACCTATATAAAACATCTAGAGGTTTACGCATACAAAAATTTTAAAAGGTGCTGTTCGCGTGCAAATATGAACCGAGTTCTTCAAGCGCTTATTGACTAATAGCGTTGAACTTGTTGGCAAAATCAGGGTTGTCGCCGTAATTGGCTTTTGCTTTATACTTTACAGAACCGGTTTCGACTCCAAGTAAAACCGCAATTCTTACCTTATAAGCTTATAGTACACAGTTATTATGAATCTCGGGTACAAGACATGTCATTTGCTGAGTCATGCTTATAACAACATTTTAAGCGTAGTATCTAAAACATCTAGACTTGAAGAACTCCTCAAAAAAGAGATATCTTAAGGAGTTCTTCATATGAAGACATTTTTTATATACAAGTGAAGAGGCTAGTTTATCGCTTACCTGATGGTAAACCTCACGCCTGCTCGTTAACAAACCTTTAAATTTTTAATTCACTGAATGTTTATTACATCACCGGAAACATTGCCTTTTAATCCATAATTCAATGATATTTGGCGGTTGATTGATTGTCAAAGTTGGAGACTTCCCCAGACATCTGCAAAAGAGTCATACCAAAACCTAAAGACAAATGAAAAAAATTCAATTAAAAAATACACCGATTTCAGAAGCTCTACATTTATTTAAGATTCAATCAAGATACATTCTATCTCACTTTTTATTTAAATCGAATTGAATTTAACGAAATTATTTCGTTTTCAAATGTAGCTGATGTGAAGTCAAAGGCATTTTTAAACTAATCATTCAATTTCGTTTCTAAAAAGGGCCTTTTAAGGGGAGTCTTTCAAAGGGCTAGAGTCAGGGGTCAAATCTCAATTGGAGAATTAAAGAAACTGAATATTTTAATGTTAATTCGACGTTTATTTTGAAATTGTTATATTGTAACTAGTTATCCATTTTTCTTGTGCCATACAATCTAGTGTCACAAGAATAATATTTTTAATTATATTCTTATATAGGGTAACGCAGTAGTCACAGTGTAATGAACAGCATAATAATTAAATATTAAAATTTCAATCTGATCTATCAAGTCCGAAAAAACATCTAAATCTGTTCAACACTATTTATTCGTATATATTGATGTAATCAAGTCCTAGTTTTACAATATAAATATTTAAGTTATAAAAAGGTTAAAGATGGTTAAGACGAGAAGATCATTAATGTTCGGCAAAGTTCCCAAAATGCTTGCTGCATTACCACTCTCTACAACAAGGCTTATCCTCTGCTCCAACTAAAACCTAATAGCGTTTAGGTCATGTGCCGAATCAATTAGTCTCTTAAACAAATCTTTGAAAATGACTAATGCATCCGGTCACCATAGGCCCGTCTCAACCCCAAAAGGCACAAATATAAAACCTTTGTCAAGTGAATACTTGCGCCGTTTGAGAGATTCAGCTGCCATAGCCGCGCCTTTTGAGCTTGTAGCGTAGTTTCAGGAAGATGGGATGGCGCCAAAGTGTTAACACACCACACTAAGGGCCGATCAATCTTCCAAGGAATGAGTATCATACCATCGGGTCTTTTCCTTTCGTCACGCATCAAGCCAGTTGGCTCTAAAACTGATGCGACATTTGCACAAACAAAGACCCGACGTATAACATAATTTAAAGCACTGTGGCATACTATACGACCAGCACTCTTGCTACAAGACAAACTATGCAGCAAAACTATGGTGACCGAGTCGGTCCACTTTCTCATTACATTTGCAACGGTCTGGAACAACGCAAGGTGAACCGATGCGCAGTGATACTTAGTTGCTAAGTTTAAAGTTGACAAACAAACTTAAGCATATGAAACAAATGGTTTTAAATTAAAACAATACACTTTATACTATTATTCTATTTGGAACAAATCCGGAGGAAATATTTTGTTGAGACTTGTTGGAATGAAAAGGAAAGCCAGTAAAAGGATTTTACATTGATGCATAAAAAGCCTGAAGCTTTAATTATTTTAAGTTTTGTTCACAGTTGTTTTATTTCGTTTACTAGTATAATGTTTATGTAAATTTTTTGAATAATTCTATAGAAACTATTATTTTGAAATCTAAACAGTCTTACTTTGATTTTGTAAATCCAATTAGGAGAATTAGTAAACACTATATATTTGCCTAATTCTCGAGTTTGGACGAATTTCTAAGATTTTATTTTATTATATTAAATTTAATTAAACCGTTCAGGTTATAGGATACGTTAAAGAAACTCACTTATCATCTCTCTTATCTTATTAATTAACCTGCAATAATCACACAATGGCTTAGATATAGATACCTTATTTACTTTATATTATAGTGATATAGACAAAACAAAATAAAAACACTCCCCTAACATTAAAGAAAGTAATTTTTATACCTATTTTGGGTCATCAACTGATGCCGAAAATACTTCCGAAATTGGAAACAACTTGAAAGATGTCGACGTACCCCATCGAGTTGAAATGCAAATCATTATACTAACGAACACTGAAAACAAAAAGGAAGCTTTGATCGTGTTTATTAAACGTAAAGTGACATATAATTCGCTAAAATTATTGAAACTCAGTGCGCGAAGGATGAGTCATTGCCTAATAATTAATTAAGCATCGGAGATCACAATGGAGCCTCGAAAAGTAATCAATTAATAGTAATTAAACAAATGTCGGGCTGTTTCGGAATAACGGCTCAATAAACCGGATTGCGGACACTAAAATATTGAGGACAGACTGGTCATGAATATTCCCACGATGGAATAATTCTCCATCTAAATAGATAAATTAATTTTATGGTGAAGGCTTTGTGGTGGTCCACTCAAGTTGTTTGTTTGTTGGTCTAGAATTTATAAAACACTAGTTGAAAACCGCGGCTTAGCCCGCAAAAAAAATATCGGACTGAATTGTGAATTTAAAGCATTATGATTCAATCTTTTTAAACCCACAAACAATTTCTTTAAATTCGTTCAAGACATTAAAGAGGAGTTCAGCGCATACACACAAACACATTAATAATAAATAATATACTACCATCCTACCATTGATCCTGGATTACATAATAGAATTAGGCATGTGGGTCCTGGGTTCGATTCCCGGCAGGAACACAAATTCCTTCCCAAGGGATATTTGTGATTCTGGTTCTGGGTGTAATGTGTGTGATGTGAATGTTTCCGGCACCCACAATACAAGTCTTTGAACTTAGTGTGAGGCTGTGAGAGTGAATGCGTTTGTTTCTTTGTTAAAAAAAAATTAAAAAATAAGCCGTTTTTCAATTAAGATAATAATTATTACATGGACGTGATTAATTGACACCGGTGTGGGTAAAGCGGGATGCTTCGCAGATTAAAACAGTTTGTGGAGTCTTTTGTTCGCATCATGGCCCATATTCCATCCCCGTCGTTTTTAAGCAGATAGGAGCTATTAAAATTCAAAAGGGTTGGTTTGACGGGAGATGAGAAGGATATCAAAATTTTATTATAATCATAATCATATTTATTGCAGATATCAGGTAAAACAAATAATAGCAATGACATAAAACATATTGTTAGTATTATAGTACAAAAAGTAGTGTTTTTGTAGTAAGCTTTCTTAATTAATGCCCGTTTTATTACAGATTTGAACTTTCCCAGTGGTAATTCAGTTACGATTTTAGGAATTCTATTGTAAATTGCCATAAAAGATTTATTCGTTTTGCTTAATCTAAATGCGCGCACTGTAATTTTATGCTTATATCTAGTATTAAGATTGTGTGCGCCGCTTCTTAATTTATGTTAACCAATATTTTTAGTAATTCTCTATGGGCCCCAAACTAGGCATAGCCTGTATCTTAAGTGCCCGAATTTATTAAAAAGTATTTTTATGATTATCGCTGGATCTAAAAAGGTACGGGATTTTTAGGTGTTGCGTGTGGCACATTAGGGTGATGATAGCACCGTGTAACTAAATAACTTCTTATGTAATGCGTATTTTTGTTATTTGTCTTGTAATACAGACATCTTTTGGTCATAATAAAGTACTAAGTAAACATAAATATGAAAGTTATAATAAATAACGATTTTTTCCTATCCTACAAACACTATCCTGCTTTTAATATTATAAATTAGAAAGTTTGTGAATGTGTGTGAATGTTTGTTGCGTATTTCCGTAAAGAAAAAACCGACTTTGATAAAATTTTGAATATTATAGATTTATATTATTTAGGTTCCGGAATAGAACATAGGATACTTTTTGACCCAATTTACGCGGGCGAAGCCGCAGGGCACGGCTAGTTATGGTAATAAAGTACTAGGTAACCATAAACGTGGAAAAGGTTAGATCATGTACTATATCAAACCATTACATAGATATTAACACAGTTACTAAATTCGTAAGCTCATCAAAGCAAGGGAAAGAAAATAAAATCAATTGTAACAATAACTAGACGCAAGAATACTAAAAATAACATAGGTAATTAAGAAAAAATATTGTTACTAAATTGAGGGCAAAGCTTGTAACTTGAATAATTACAGCGATACCTAATAAAAGCATGATTTACATAAAATATGACTTCCGTTTTAATGAGTTATTAATAACTGCCAAGTGCGTGCAATTAACTTCTCCGTACGATATCGGTACCATTATCTACCAACGCAGTGACCGCTCATACCACTTACTTATTTACCTAATTGCTGTTTAATTTTTACTTTTGTGTCACATTTTGATTTTATTTAATTATTTATTATGAGCTTTTAATTAGTTTCAACAGTCCCGTTGTCTATTAGTCGGTTTGTTATCAAATCTTGCAAGTAAAAAGCAAAATTAGACCTCTTCCCGATGTCCGATTGGACTCAAATTTGGTGTATTTATGTATTTTCGGTGACAATACAATGATATTATTATGGTACCATGAAGCTGGTCTAATGATGGCCATAGGAACTACTGAACTAAATAAGATAAACCCATCAACTAAGGGGTCGTTTGATTCGTCTTGAATTTCTCTGGTTATGTCACTTTTTAGTCCTTTTTTATTTATAACTGGTAAAAGCTTGATTTAAAAATAAAAGTATTACGTGTTGAAGATAGTTTTTAATTTTATTAGAATTTTTCTGCGTTTCTCATCGTTTACCCTTTTGACAAAAGATGAGGTTAGTCAAATTTTATAAAGTAATTTCAGGCTCACCCTCTCTCTATTCTAGCTCCATGGAGCACCTATTCATTGAAATTACGTTAAAGAAGACAGTAAGGATTTTACTTGGTGTAATCTATTCTCCACCAACTGTGGACTATTTTAGCACTCTGGAACATCTCTTAGATTCGTTTTTGCCCCAGTATGACAACATTATGATAATGGGAGATTTTAATACATGTATATTACGAAATGATAATAGGGCCAAAAAATTACTCAATATCATATCCTCATTTGACCTTTCACTGCTCAATCTAAATCCTACTTATCACATAAATGATAGTCACACAAAACTTGACCTTATAATAACGCGAGATTTGAACAAAGTCCCAGCTTATGGGCAGTTTCCCGCTCCTGGCTTTTCACACCACGACCTAATTTTCGCGTCATATAAAGTAAAATTTCCTAAAATAAAACCCAAAACTATATTGCAGCGTAACCTTGCAGCCTTAGATAAAGCTAAATTGTGCTCTGATGCTGCTGCACTGGACTGGGATATTCTTTTTGAAGCATCCGATATCGATAAAAAGGTTCATGTTTTAAACACTCTACTTACAGATCTTTATGATAGGCATGCACCTAAGAGACCTGTACGCATGAAAAGACCCCCAGCTCCATGGCTTACAGATGCAATCCGAAAGTTAATGTCAAGGCGTGACTTTTTGTATCGCAGGTATAGGAAACATAAATCTGATGAAAACCACGCTAAATTCAAAAAGGCCAGAAACAGATGTAACCAAGCTGTCAGAAATGCGAAAAGAAGCCATATATTTGGTGCCATAAATAGTAGTACACCAAATACTATTTGGAAAATCCTACGCGAGCTTGGTTTCGGCAAAAATAAAAACATCACTACTCCCACTGTAGATCTTAATGTTTTAAACCAACATTTCGTTGCAATACCTTGTCTCCTAAACGCGACCGTTAAGGAACGTACTGTTGCACATCTTTCTGCTATACCACATGTAGCGACAAGCCTAATTTTTGATACTGTTGATGAAGGTGAAGTCCAGAGGATAATATCTAATATCTCTAGCAAGGCAGTAGGACATGATGGCATAGGTCGAGATTTAATAATTCCTATCCTTGATGTTATCTTGCCGTATCTCGTCCATATCATTAACTTTTCGATCACCTCAAACTCTTACCCTTCTTTGTGGAAAAACGCGCACATTATCCCAATTCCCAAAAAATCTGTTTCATCTGACTTAAAAGACTATCGTCCGATCTCTATTCTTCCCTTTCTCTCTAAAGTGCTTGAACGTATTATCCACCGTCAGCTCTCTTCCTACCTCAACTCAAATAATCTACTATCACCCTTTCAATCGGGTTTTCGGCCAGCCCATAGCACTTGTACTGCACTTATTAAAATAACCGACGATGTTAGGTCTTACATTGATGATCGGAAACTATCCATGCTTGTTCTTCTTGACTTCTCTAACGCTTTCAACTGTGTAGACCATGAAATTCTTTTGGCTATTATGCGTTCACTAAATTTGTCACAATCGGCGGTAGACTGGTTTTCCTCTTACTTATGTGGCAGAAAACAGTGCATACGGGTTGATGATATGTTCTCTGATTGGTGTAACGTGAGCGCTGGCGTGCCACAGGGAGGTGTGCTCTCTCCGCTTCTATTCTCTCTCTTTATAAACACTTTAGTATCTCAATTTCAATTTTCATCCTATCATCTTTACGCGGACGATGTTCAACTTTATCTTTCCTTCAAACTCCAAGATATAGACACTGCCATAAGTCATCTCAACAAAGATCTCGATGCTGTATACGCCTGGACACAACAGTTTGGACTCGTGATAAATACTAGCAAAACGCAGGTGATGATTACTGGGAGTAGATATCTTTTATCTAAAATCGACTTACTAACTATCCCTCGTCTAAAATATAATGGCATCTCTCTTCCCTACTGCAAGGAGGTAAAAAACCTTGGGCTCAATATTACTAATGACCTATCTTGGGACAACCACATCACATCAATCAGCAAAAGGATGTATGGGTCTTTGCACAGTCTTAAATGGCTTAAAAACTTTTTGCCTCATTACGGCAAGGTAACTTTAGTGAATTCATTACTGCTTCCTATCCTTGATTATGCCGATGTATGCTACACTGATGCTACCGAAGAGCAACTTAATAAGCTGGATCGCCTTCTAAACCTGTGCATTCGCTACATATACGGCCTGCGTAAGTATGACCATGTGTCTAAGTTTCGCCTTGAATTAAAATGGCTTAATATACGAAATCGCCGAAATGTGCACATTTTATGTGCACTGTACAAAATAATGTTTGATCTTCGTTCTCCGAAATATCTGAAAGAACGGTTTATCTTTCTCTCCTCTCAGGGGCGACCACAGCGTTCGTCTCAAGAGTTCCGATTGATGATCCCCAAACATAAAGCAGCATCTTACTCGGACTCTTTCACAGTATCAGCTATTCACTTATGGAATAGTCTCCCAGTTGATATTCGTCGAGCTACATCTATTGACACTTTTAAAACAAAGGTTAACAACCACTACCTTTTTCTACAGAATAATTAAGTTGAGCAAAAAAATCTTTCCATATTTTTAGTAACTTTTTAATTATGTTTATGTATGTATATTGCTATATAGATATATGTATGTATGTAATATGATATATGTATTTATATTTTATATGTAGATAAGGAAATATTGTAATATATTTTAAACTTATAATTCTATGTCTAAATATGTTTAAATAATAAATAAACTTACTTCTCCATAGCATGTGCACTACCACTTAAAATTCACACGATACACCAAGGTTAACTGGAAGATAATGCTTTATAGCATTAAGTTCGCCTGTGTACCTACAATTTGTTTTGTTTGTGCAATAAAGAATTTTCAATCAATCAATCAATAAAGAAAGAAAGAAAGACAATAGATGTATTCAGGACAACACGCGACGATACGTTATTTACATAAAACAACAAGACAAAAAACATAACAAAATACAAAAATAAACAATATAACGCCCCGTTATGTCAAAAATGAGGTATATTTATGAGCATTGAATGTCAACATATATAATAATAATAATAATAAGTCTTTATTATGTACAGTAAACACATTAAAACTAGAAAAATACAGAGTACGATGCCACCTGCAGAAGTATAAAACTGTGTCGCAGATGGCAACGCCCACCTCCGGAAACATCATTTACATATAAAAATAATAAGATACAAAAACAAGTTTTTTTTTTTTTTTTTTTAAGAATACCTAAAATTTAAGATACATTTCCTATTTATAGATTGCGTATATATATGGTATGCGTGAGTGTGTGTGTAGTGGTGAGGGTGTAGTGTATGTGTGTGTGTGAGAGTGTGTGAGTGTGAGGGTGTGTATGCTATTCTGAAACTCTTATAAGATCTTCTGTATCTTGGTAAGTCAGGGATTGCAACCATTTGACGCATTTCACTTTGAATTTATAAGTTGGCAAGGAATAGATGTCTAATTGTTTATTAAGGCTGTTATAAAGTTTTGAACTAATATAATAATAGTGACGACTCGCTATTGCCGTGCGTCTACGTTCGATTTTACATATTTTATCAGATCTACGTTTAGTAATTGAAAAGTTAGGATCATAATGAACTTGTGAATGTTTCCTTAAGACTGTTTGTAAAATAAAAAGTTGTCTCACTGAAAGGACCTGGCAGAGCGAGAACAATTCTGTCGTAGGAAAGCGACGAGATTTTTTAGAGAGAACTTTAAGTACGCATCTCTGAGCTCTTTCCACCCTGATCATATGTGTTTGCGCAGTGCCGCCCCAAACAGTAATGCAATAGGATATTACTGATTGAGCTAAAGCATAGTATACATTTTTCAGACATTTGAAATCGAGAACAGATCTTAAGCTTTTAAATACAAACGTCAATTTTCTAACACGAGAGACCGTTGATTCTATATGCTGCTTCCATGACATAGTGCTATCAACTATATGTGACGGACAAGACTAGACAAACCTGGTAACGCAGCGAGGAAGTCTGTTAATTCCGAGTGTCTCTATGCCCGGAGTTTGATTCCCTATAGACGCACAATTTACCCTTCAAAATAACATTTTGTCTTCATAAACCTTATTCCCAACATGGGTTCACGAGAAAGGATAGAATGCATTCATTGCAATGCAACCTTATTTTTCTTCTTAGATAGGTTAGTCTGCAAACACTATCTTATCTCTTAGTAATTGATAGTCTGGTCGAGCAAAAGAGTTCACTACAAGCTCATAGACAATTCAAGTACTCAAGCCCACTACCAGATGACATCGTCATCATGCCGGTGGCATTGCTTTTCCACTTACGCACACACTTACACACAAACTTTCGGATTTATAATATTAGTAGGATAAGTTGTTTTCTTAAGTTAATACGCCTTATACTAGATGATAAAGAAAAAAACACCCTACTTAATCAAGCGGTCTTTTTTGTGCTTAGCAAGTAACAGTCTTCTAGATGCTCAAACTATTAACTACTTTAACTTGTCAAGTCATACTTGTATTTTTATTCTAGATAGGCAAACGTTTAACCACTATCTCACCTGATGGAAAGCGATGATGCGGTCGACGCTGGAGCACGATTGCCTAGAAGATGCCTATTCACTCGCGACTTAGATTCCCATATTGTATTTATCAGGAAACACAGTCTCAGGTAAGGAGTTCCATTCCTTCCGTTCCGTTGGAATGGATCTCGTGTGTCAGAACTTTTTGTTTGTAAAAAAGACATTAACTTACTATCTTGAATATAGTTACCTGTTGTCACGAGAAACAACTTGAGAAACAATTACCAAACAACTTCATGGTGTCGCTTTTAGGAGTCGGTGTGCGCATTGCAAAAATTCACAAAAAAAAAGAAAAACCAGGAATTTATGTATACATTTTTTTTTTCATTACTTTGTTTTTTTTAATGTATGCTATATTATAGATGATGTACCAAAACAGTATTAATAGGAATGTATTAATACCTATTTGCAAATGTATACAAAACGTTAACTCTCTTGCAATCAACAATTTCAAGAAATGCTATCAACAATTGCTAGTTTTATACGAGACTATCAAACGCTGTCTGTAAAGCCACCCAGACTCTGAACATCCATATCTTTGTATATACAGTCAAATGTCCTCATTTGAGATCATGTGTCTTAACCGTGATACTCCTGGATCGTTGCCATTCTCTTTTAGAATAATACCATACTTCTGCTAGTATGGAATTATTCTAAGCAGGTGATTTGGATGATAACCTACGCTGTTTGTGCAGTTGATTTTGTTTTGTTTGTATATTGGGAATTCATGTTATCTGGATGACAGGAATACGATATATGTAGTGATAATGTTTTTATGTTTAGATATTATAAAACTTTTTATGAAAATATTCGTGGTAGGGGTCACTGCACGATTCAGATATAATAAAAATTACATATTTTCATGTCTACAATAAATCTAGATATGTAAAATCATAATATGTCTTGCCAATTATGATTAGTTTTAACCCACTTCAAAAAGGAGGAGGTTCTCAATTCGACTGTATTTCTTTTATATGTCTTCAATCAAAATCAAAATCATTCATTCAATTGGGTCCTAAAGAGGCACTCATGAAAGTTACCAGATTCGCAAAAACTCATAACTTCTTTTTAGATGAATCGATTTTGATAATTCTTTTTTAATTTGCTTCAAATGTGGTCCCATTTAAATAAAGATCTGACCATTCGTTTCCACGTAAACCGATTTGGTTTTTTTTTTTATTTTAATGTGGTCCCATTGAAATTTGATCAAGATCTGATCAGTATTTCTTGAAATATCGTCAATAATGCATGTTTTGTACATCTAATTTGATCAAAGTTCCGAAGATAAAGCGGCGAAGTCGGTTTTTTTAATCTTTGCTTGCATTTAATTATTTTCAGAAGGTACTATGAAAATATCACATAAGACAATGTGTAGAGGTACACTTTAAAGCAATCCACATTTACTGAAGCTACTGAATTTTACAGCCACAACGCAAACCAATCCATATAGCGTAACTAGCTTTTATCCGCGGCTTCGATCGCGTTAAGAAGTACAACAAACTTTCATCCCCTATTTTATCCCCTTAGGGGTAAAATTAATCAAAATCCTTTCTTAGCGGATGCCTACGTCATAACATCTACCTGCATGCCAAATTTCAGCCCGATCCGTCCAGTGGTTTGGGCTGTGCGTTGATAGATCACTATGTCAGTCAGTCACCTTTGAGTTATATATATTTAGAATTAATGAATTACGCTAACAAAATGAAAAAATACCTTGATTGCCTCAAAATAAATAAAACATAAATTCCCACCCTCGTTCCCAAGTCGTATATTCTTCATGTTCAAAATGTATAAGCTGTTCTGTAATGTTATCGAAGTCACGTTCCGACACTTTGTCCCACCCCCTCGACAACCCTCGATGACAACTTTGACAAAGAGCGCAACCCTCAACCCCTCAAATTGTCAAAATTGTGCGAAGACAGGTGCTTTCTGTAAATAAATTAGGGCGCACTCGATTCTTCGGCCTTCGATCTTAGAGCTTTTGAATCGCTCGAGTGCTTTCCTCGGCCTAATAGGAAAAACGTTACTTATACTTCGTGGTTTCTGTTTAAGAAGAGTAACTGAATTTCTTTCCGTTTTGTATGTTCGATTTAACATGTTTTTTCTCTCAATTCATTGACTTTAACTAATATTTTGTTGTTATTATTATATTATTAATTTGTTTTCTATCTTATAGATAATAATAATCCTACTAATATTATAAATCTAAAAGTTTGTGTGTAAGTGTGTAAGTATGTTTGTTCCCTCTTCACGCTTTAACGGCTGAAAGGATTTGGATGAAATTTGGAATGTACATAGATTATACCTAGGATTAACACATAGGCTACATTTTTTACTTGATAATAGCGGGCGAAGCCGCGGGGCACGGCTAGTATTTGTATAAATAGCTTCAGTAGTTGGTAAAAAGTCCCATCTTATCTGTTAATTCAGGCAATAAACTATCTCTGTGCAAAATTTCATCCAAACCGATTGAACTGCTCCTTGGCTTAGGCTGGTGGCGTTCGCCTTCTAAGCAGGGGTATCGGGTTCGATTCCCGGCGGGAACACAAGTTTTCTCCCCAAGGAAAATGTGTGTTTCTGGTTCCGGTTGTGATTGTGTGTGTGATGTGAATGTTTTCGGCACCCACGACACAAGTCATCGAGCTTAATGTGGGACTGTGAGTGTGAAAACGTTTATTTATTTTATTTAACCCGTTCAGTAGTTTTGGCGTAATTGAGCAACACACCTGGCTTTCATATTTATTATGTTAAGCATGAGATTAAAATGGTAAAAAGCACGATGTATGATTTTAAATGATTTTTCATTTTTCTCAATATTTGTTAATTTTACATTAGGTTCAAAGTTTGTAAAACCTTATGAAAATATGTTAAGCAAGTAAGTTAAGTAGTTTCAGATATATATTTATTTATTTATAAGGAAGACCAACAGCCGAAGCCAATTAATAGTCCTCACGGATAGAAACAAAATATTTTACTAATTAACGCAAACATGACATTAACGCATCGATACACAAAGAAAAAATAGAAAAAACGTAACAAAATTTCGAAATTGAGTAAGTATACATCCAAATGAAGACAATAATCAGAATATTGTAAATAATTTAAACAATTGAGTCTAATTATCAAAGAAGTCGCTACTAAGCAGCCGCCTCGCCGAGTTCACGCTTGTGCAAAACAGGTCTAACGTAATATTATGTCTACATATGTTGTTAAAGTGTTTACTCGCTCTGTATAAGTAAGAATTTTGACGATAATTGGTATTAACTAATGGGGTACTGAGAGGAAGGTTATATCTAACAAAAAATGAGGGAACATTCAGATGTAGACTACTGACCAGGTCAGAACAGTCTATTCTATTTGATATCCGGGAAGTAGTGAACGTGAGATCCGACCATTAAATTTAAATCAGTGAGAATGAGATATTTTCCTGCGGCAAAATAGAGCATACATTTGAAGTGCGTTATGCGTGCACAAACATACAGACAGATAAACAGAAAAAATATTATATGTATATAAAATATAGATAATGCTAGGTATTTCAATCGCATTCTATTAACACAATATTTTAATGTATCTTTAAATATTCATATTGTACGACCTGCCTATATTATCATGTTAACATTTGACCAAATTCACATGCCGAGTAATGCTAAAATAGGAGAAATACTAAGATCAGTGTAAGATCCTATTTTCCACCGACTTCACAAAAAAGGAGGAGGTACTCAATTCGACTGTAATTTTTTTTTGTGTGTCACCTCATATCTTCTTTCCACGTGAACCGATTTTAAAGATTTTTAGTTTGAAAGCTGGTGCTTTCCCATTGGTCCTATTTAAATTTGGTCAAGATCTGATCAGTAGTTTTTGGGTTATCGTCAATAATGCTTGTTTAATACATGCAATTTGATCGAGGTTCCGAAGATAAAGCGGCGAAGTCGGTTTTTATTAAGTTTTGCTTTGTTTACACTCACTAAATTAAATTTAAACTATCTCTGTCTCTTACAAAATAGAAACACAAGACAGAGATAGCATACATTTTAGTGCTATCAAGCTAGTTTATCAATTAAAATATAAACAGCAGACGCAGAAAGGCACGTGTTTTTAGTCAACACCAATTACATATTCGACTAAGCTTGCATACACATCTAAGTTCTGACTAACTTGACAGCACTAAAATGTATGCTATCTCTGTCGTGTGTTCCTATTTAGTAATAGACAGGAATAGTTTAAATTTAATTTAGTATGTGACATCAGAATCACGGCCATTATCAATATGTTTATTTACTACACGTGAACAACGAATAATTGAAGCAGAATAATAATTTAATCCACTAAATAATAATTATGTTTATTTTCTACGATAACAACAATGACTAAATAAAATAATGATAATAAATAATATGATAACCGAGTTTCTTAATGTGTATTTATTTGTAAATCTATCTATTTTTATTATGTATGCGCGAATGATCAAAGACGAATAATCTGGTACTTATATCTGTGGTGAATTACATTGAATTTCGTTATAAATGTTGCTTCTCCTCTTAAAAGAAACGTGTTTCAATTTATGAGCCGGTGAAACGAGTGGGCCTCGGGTGAAATCATTTGGCTTAGCCAACTCTACATTTAGCCTAACTCAGTCTGAATAAGTAATGTGAAATTTATGAACTGAAAATTTTCATTCGAGATTATAATGAGATATTACTGGCCTGTTAATGGTCTCTGAGCATCAATAGATATACTTTTATACTATCTTTTAAGAGGTTTTCATATCTTTTTTAAATCTTTGTTCATATTTTTCTTGATGAGGTTGAATTTGATGTTTGAACAAGGTTAAATTCAATTCAATTCAAATTTCTTTATTGAGACAACTTACAGTCCATGGGTTAGTAAACACGTAACTAACTATAAAAAGAAACTTATTAACTAGTGTTAGTGTATGGGCGATAAAGTGCGATAAATTAAATTAAAAGAGTAATTTTTAAAACTGAAGCTGAGGCATACCATCCGGGTGAATGAGAGAATAAATTCTAAAGAATCTATTTGATCATCACCCCGATGAAATGTCTCAGCACAGGCGAACAAACATCCTCCGCAACAACTTTCAGAATGCTGTTGTGACTCCCTCGCACCCTCCTCACCAACGACGCGATTTTCTTTCGAATAACGGCGTGGAAGCCATCGGTACGAGAGTTAAACATGCCAGTAACCTTTTTATCCTTTCCTACTTATATCATAAATGTGAAAGTTTGTGTGTGTTAGTGTTTGTTAACACGTATTTTCGTAAAGAATAAACCGATTTTTATGTTATACAGAATGTAGATAGTTTATGTTGCGGAATAGCACATAGGCTACTTTTTTACTTTATTAACGCGGGCGAAGCCGCGGGGCATAACTAGTAATACATAAATGTGTTGGCAAAAAGATTATTTATGAACGTATTTCGAAGAAATAATCACAAGGGAAACAATTAAATAACAAATCAAACCCAGAACCCGAAACAGAAATTCCCCTGGGGTGAAAACTTGTGCTCCCTTCGGGAATCAAACCCGATGTCCAATAATTAGGCAGACGCTCAGCCAACTACGGCAATGATCAGTATAATATTATCACCAAAAAAGTATTTTTTGTAACATTAATTTACAAGGTCATTTCTCAAGTTAATTTCTCTTTAACTTTTACTTCTGGATTCCATTGACAAGCGAGCTACAAACTGAACTAGTGGAAACAAACTTCAGAGTCTCGAACTGCAAAGGAATTGAACACCTTGCTTTCGTTCTTGTTTCACGTTAAGTATATGTTAGGCCTCTTCAAGTCAAGAGTGAGGTATCTTCTAGGCAAGCATGCCCCATCGTCGACCGCATCTGCGTTTTCCATAAGATGAGATTGCGACCAAATGCTTGCCTCATAAAAACATAAATATAGGTACATACTAGTGAATAATCCACAACAATTCCTTAATAAAATGAACGATTACAAAAATCAAGAGTCCTCCACATCAAAATCGGTTCATAGAGCAATGTTCCCAAGAGCACTTATATCAACTAAATAACGGCATATTTATCAGATACGAGTATTTCAAAAAACATACCATGTCATTGTTCCCTGAGGGGTATAATCTGGGAGTCTTCAAATCAAGAGTGAATAGGTATCTTCTAGGCAAGCATGCCACATCTTCGACCGCATCATCACTTTCCATCAAGTGAGATAGTGGATAGCTTGCCTGTTTAGCATAAAAAAAAACATACATTTTGCTAAAAGAGCATGTTTTAGAAAAGGTATGTTCACAACGAGCGCTAATAACAGGCTGAGTGGAGCCCTGAAATTGTTGTGTAAACGAGACCTGGCTTCTTATTAAGACTTCGTGTAGCAGTGTTGGTTGTAGGCAAAAAGTTAATGTTGAATATATGGACGGTCACGAACGTTCGCCGTTAATGGCCAGTTGGATGGGTGAAATTTATATTTCAGAATAGGTTTTACTTGCTTTTTAATTGACCGATAACTTTATCCATTCAGCTTTTTTAAATTGTCTCACTGGCTGCTAAGTTTTATTTTGTTTTTTTATTATATTGTAACATGAAGAAAAGAGGTAATACATAATCCTAACGGATTGAAATTATATTTTCAACCGATCTCTTTTTATGTGTGTTACCACATAACTTCTTTCCACGTGACACACCGATTTCGAAATTTTTTTTTAGTTTGAAAGATGTTGCTTTCCAATTGGTCCCATTTAAATTTGATCAAGATCGGATTTATGTAGTGTAGTTCTTGAAATATCGTTAATAATGCGTATTCTGTGGACTACATTGACGATGTTCTCGTTATTAACCGCCTTCTAATGTTACCTCATAACTTCTTTCGTTGTGAGCCGATTTTGATGATTATTTTTATTTGAAAGCTGGTGCTTTTCATGTGGAAATTTGATCAAGATCTGATCTCTACTTTTTGAGTTATCGTCAGTAATGCGTGTTTAATACATTAAATCTGATTGAGGTTCCGAAGATAAAGCGGTGAAGTCGGTTTTTTTAAGCTTTGCTTGCGTTTAAATATTATTGTATGTATTTTACGCAATATCTCCGCCAATTATGAATCGATTTTTATAATTTTATTTATTTGGTAGATTATACTTCAGAAGTAAAAATATAAATTTTATCGAAAGCAATCAAGTCAAACCCAAAATATAAGCTGTGAAATCGGTTTTTTAAGCTTTGCTTGCGTTTAACTATGAGAATATATAGTCTTCCCATGTTGGGCGTACCTAAGTTTCATGATATAAAGAATTTACTTTACAAATAACAAAAAGGTTATACAAAAAAGGTTTTTTAATAAAGTTCGTTCTATGTTGCTCTAAAGTGTTTCGAGAATAATCATGCAAATCACGTGTTTATTCTATCTTTATTAATTCAGTTTTAATTGATACGAGCTTACAAAAACAAGATTCTAACCTTTTAACTATTCTCGAAAATCACGGCCGGTCTGTAAAAGCACGTAATCCTGAAAGTTATTCGCCGAGACAGAGTGAAAAGTTTGATGTTGAATTTAGAATTACAAGAACATTAGATAAGCCGTGTTGATCTAACATTGTTGGCTCTATAAACTCTTCACGCAATTGTGTGTGTTGGGTAACTTTGTGTGTGTACTTCGAGAACTCGTGTGAGTGTGTGTTTAATGAATCCCGGTCCGGGTTGGAATGTTATTGTTAAATTTCTCTACCTGTACTATGTTATATTCGTATATCGTTTGGATCGCTGAAATTATTCTGTAAACTGCCTGAAATCAGTTTCGGTTATTACCAATACAGTAAAATTGAGGGAAGATTGTTATATACTTGCTGAGCCCCGTGTCTTTACCCGCGTGTTTGTTGATAATGTTGAATAATAATTTAAAAGTATATGTCTCCATCCTGTAATTGATGACATGACCGAGCAAAGCAAGGTCTTTTAGTTGACATGGCTGGTTCAGCGCTTAGTCTGTCCGTCGGCAATATTTAGCGTTCTAACCACAGAAAGATTAACTTCTAATTCGTAGAGAATATTATTCAAAGTTTTGGCTTATAGACAAAAAAGGCAATGATGAAAATGAAAATATTAAGTGGGCGGATGTAGGTACGTGTGGGCCAACATTTTTTTTTCAGCACATGTTAGATATCTCAAAAAAACATAGCAGGTAAAGTACAAAACCTTTTTTCTCAGTACGTAGCCAACAACTAGTATATAAATTTATTTATCTATGATAAATTTGAAGTTCATAAATTAATACATATATACATACATATAGTCACGCCTCTTTCCCATTGGGGTAGGCAGATACCACTTCTCTCCACCTGCTACGATCCCTACACACATCGTTTGCTTCTCCTACACTCATGAGCCTTTTCATACATGCTCGTTGGTTGCGGATCATAAATTAGTGTCATCTCAATTGTTATTATACGCTTTGATTTATGTTACGCATTATGCAATGAAGATTTTTAAATAAATATAGTTTCATTAGAAAGAAAGAATTATTTTTTTATTGAATTAAATTTTAAGTTTATAATCATAATAGATGGTTATGTCTTTAGTAGATGCATTTTTGATATAATCTGGGAGTCTTCAAGTTAACAATGAATATGTATCTTCCAGACAAGCATGCTACATCTTCGGTCCCATCATCACATTCCATCGAGTAAGATAGAAGTCATATGCTTGCCTATCGATCAAAATGTTTTTTAAAGATTTAATGTAGTCTTAGCTTTACATACAGCTAAACCTAAAACAATAAAATGTTAATACTACACAACTTGTTTGCATGCCTACTGTTAACAGTTTGACGAGCTAGTTTTATGATATTTTCTATAAAATTGTTGTTTCATATTAAAAATACGCGACAAAATAAACAAGTGTATGAAATGGTAACATTTATGTTTTTTATCTCTGACAGGCTAGCGTTTTAACAGTATCTCATCTGATGGTAAGTTTGAACTGCTCGCTGGCTTAGTTTTAAGCAGGGCTATCGGATTTGATTCCCGGCTGGTACATAAGTTTTCTCCCCAAGGAAATATTTGTGTTTCTGGTTCTGGTTGTGTTTGTGTGTGTGATGTGAATGTTTCCGGCACCCACGACACAAGTAATCGAACTTAATGTGGGGCTGTGAGTGTTTTTAAGTGATGGTAAACACGGTAGGCCTAAAACAACTGGCTCTCACGGATAGCTGACGATTTTTTTTTATTATGGCGAGAGTTTTTTTCTAATTTATGGTGGTAAATTAGAAAAAAAAATAGCCTATATGTTATTCCGGAACCTAAACTATCTGCATTCTAAATTTCATCAAAATCGATATGAGATATGTGGTAACAAACATTCACACACACACACAAACTTTTGCATTTATACATTTTGTGTGTACGTACATGTCATGAATTCACGAATTTCCGGCATTGCGTGCACTGTTTCCTCGGAATTTTGCGAATGCCAACCGAGAGTTCTAGCGCTTTCCCTCTTTTTTAGCAGAGCCTCTTTTTCGAACAATGCGTTGGTCCAAACAAGAAGCTTTTAGGCCATGGCTGTGTGGTACTTTGGAAGACTGGGAAGAGCTCTCTTAAAAGGTCTAAGTCTAAAACTCAGTGCTAAATTATACTGGTAACTATACATAACAGTTATATTATGAGTGGAACTCATTGCCTGCGTCTTTGTTCCCTGAACACGTACAATCTGGGTGTCTACAAGTCTAGCGTGAATAAATACCTTCTAGGCAAGCATGTCCCATCTTCGGCCACATCGTCACTTTCCATCAGGTGGTCAAATGCTTGCCTATTCACCATAAAAAAAACATACTTCATTACTTTTTTAATATTTGTGTTCTCGTGTTCGTGTAATTGGGAAGACCATTTGGCATATGGTGCTCCCAATAATAAGGTGAAAACGAGATGAATCGTTTATTAGTGACTAAAAACAAAATTGTACAGACAACATATTTGAAAACGATGACACCTGCAGTAGGGTAAATCAGGGTCGCAGCTGCCAACGCCAACGCCCTCCTTCGAAAATTTTGTTTCAAGGTTTAGATTTAATGACGACTAGGTGACTAGGCGCGGTTGGCAGGTCTCTGCACTCTCGCTGAGGTTCGATTTGCGGCAGAGGCATATTTTTTTTCCATCCAAGGGACATTTTGTGTTTCTGGTTCTGTGTGTATTATGTAACTGTTTCCAGTATCCACGCTACTAGTATTTAAACTTAGTGTGGAGCTATGCGTGTATATGCGTTGTCGTTGTTTTTGTAGTGAGAATATACCAAATATAAAGGCTAGCATCAGAATTAAATTTTAAAAAATTTTGTTAGGTAAACTGAACTGAAAAAGAAGTCAATAATAATATTTAGGATTGTTATGCATGCTAATTGTATAAGTGGCATTTATATTTTATAATTGTATTTTTTTTTATTATTATTATCTAGGTGACCCAGCGAACTTCGTACCGCCAATAAAAGTTGTCTGAACTTATTTATATAAAATAAATAAAAAAAAACAAATTCGAAAGAAAGCTTTAAAGGTCGTCTTGGAGTTTTGCCGCGAAAGTGAAAAAATTGCGTTGTTGAATTTTTAATATTTTTCCTAAACCTGTTATTCTTCGATTGTTAATGTGTTATAATGGTGGATTATTAACCATTAATTCTCTTGCAAAGTTGAAAAACGTGATTTTCGCTTTCGCTCCAAAACTGCAACAAAAGTTAGAACTTAACTAGAGTAAAGGTTCTACCACTTTACTAGAGCACGACTTGGCTATGATTGAACTTGACTCTTTTACTTGAGTTTGACTGTGACTTGTGACTAGGACTTTTAATTTAAAATACAATTGAAGTATATTTTATTAAAACATTTTATTATAACCAAGCCAAATACGGTGACGTACTTGAGAGCCTGCGTATTCTAGGTCTAGTGTGTTTACCAGCTTCGATCACATCGTCACTTACCATCAGGTGAGATAGTGGTCAAACACTAGCTTGTCACTAATAAAAAAAAAAAAAACTTTAGCCTTCTTCTCTCTCTTCAAATATTTATGTCACATTTAAGTAATTTTTGTCTGTGGTCAAATATTTTTAGTGCTTCAGAAATTCATTTTGTGTCTAAACTTTGATAGCTACGAACAGTTTGTATGGGAAAATAAAAAAGTTGTTTTTTTATTTTCCCATACAAACTGTTTCCTAGCAATTTCTTTATATTTTCTCATCTTTTAAGTCTTCCTTGGACTTGGACAAATATTTCAAAATTAGGCAAATAGGTTCAGCCGTTTTCGAGTTTTTGTGAGACTAACAAACGTCAATTGATTTTTTATATATAGATGTAATGTGACTGTTACTGTGTTTTAATTTGAGTGTATAATATTATAGTAGGATGTAAATCCTACTATGGCATTGTAAATGCAAAAGTTTGTGTGTATGTGAATATTCATTACCACGTATATCCGTAACAAATAAACAGATTTTGATGAAATTCAGATAGTAGACCTAAACTGCTCCGGAATAACACATAAGCTAATTTTAATAACGCGGGCGAAGCCGCGGGGCATCGCTAGTTTATCAATAAATGATTATTGAAGTGAAAACTTATTTAAAAAATGCTAAACTCGGGTCAGGACATGTGACCTGATCGAAAATTCGTAAGACGAAGGAGAGGAAGTAACATTCCCCTCTCTTTCTGCCGCGCGGCGAAAAATGTTCAAGTTTCACTGCCGGCACTCCCGGAGTGCAACCCGTTGTTTTTATATTATAATCATTGGGAGTTACATCCAATTTGTTAACCGGTATACCTTTTCTAGTTCTGGCCGCTTAAATCGCAATGTTTGCTGCAATTTTACTCGTCGCTCTAATATAATTTTCATGTAATTTCACATCAAAGCCGCATGCACAGTGGCTCCTTACGTAGTGTGATGACAGTGTGCTCGCCCTAAGTGGACAAACGATATTACACTTTGTGCAATCACAGCGAAACGAGCCGAACAATCTCATTTGCATTTATTTTTGCTAAACTGGCTCTGACATCTTCAGCTGGGTTATCTAGATTTTAATTTTCTTCGTAGCTAGGCAATTTATCACTTCTACGAGCTTGTTTATAATGAAAAGATTCGAAGTGAAAATCAAAATTACGATAGATATACATTCGAGTATGAAGGCAGGCAAGTGTCTGGTCTCTGCGCCATAGGTCTTGAGCTTGATTTCGGGCAGAAGCACAATTTACCTTCCTAAGGGACAAGCTTTTGGTTCTGAATATGATTGTGTGTGTAATATGTAAATGTAACTCACGATACAAGTCTTTAAATTAGTGTGGGGTTGTGAGTGTTAAGTTTAATAGTATACTAAAAAGATCTTCCCTTCGGTACAATTAAACATGTGATGTTCATTTATTTGCTCACATTATACATAAACATAAACGCTTTCACACTCACAGCCTCACACTAAGTTCAATGACTTGTGTATTGGGTGCCGGGGACATTCACATCACACACACAATCACAACCAGAACCAGAAACACAAATTTTCTTGGGGAGAAATTAAGTCGGGGATCGAATTGCTAGCAAATTATTGTCGTCTTTATAGAAATACTGGTTGTTCCCCGCGGATTCGTCCACGTAAATAAAGTTAAAATTCCCTTTTGTTAATTTTGGGAAAAGCTATTAACATTCCGAATCCCTTCAGCGGTTACGACGCGACAAGAAAACAAACATACTCACACACTAACACACTTACACACAAAGTTTCGCATTTATAATATTAGTATGATATAAGTGTGACTCGTATTGATAGTAAGTAGCTCCGAGCTAGTTTTTTAACCCATTTTTTATTTCTAGTACATAATTATGAAATAACTATTTTTGTTTACAAACATTTCAATTAAAACTGCCTTTTGCAAATAATCTCAGCTTCAGAGCTCCGACAAGAAAGTTTTTAATCACAAACAATGCCGTGCGTAGAATATTCATTAGCTCCATTACAATCCGGGATAACACGGACAAATTACGAATACACTTGTATAGGGTTTGCATTAAAAAGAAATTTATAAGATAATTCTATAAAGTAACTTATTTCAAGAAGCGAAAGACTTTTTATAGCCAGTTTCTGTTCCAGACATGCCTTTCTTGCCTTTTTCGAACACATCATCATTTACTAACCAAAATATGATATACTGTTACTTATTTGGCTCAACGTGTTATTGTTCTATTATCAAGATAAAAAGTAGCCTATGTGTTAATCCAAGTTTTAATCTATGTACATACCAAATTTCATCCAAATCCGTTCAGCCGTTAAAGCGTGAAGAGGGAATAAACATAATTACACACTTACACACAAACTTTTGGATTTATAATATTAGTAGGATATAATTAATGTCATAATAATATAACATATTGTATATAAATGTTATTGCTTAAAAAATAAATAATGATTATTTATGTGAGTATTTATAAAATGTATGTCACAATGTGGAGTCATTTATAAAATCATATATTTGATAGTAGGTAGCATTTGTCTGTTAGTAAATTTCTCATCTTCTTTTTGAATATATTTAGATAGAGGTCTGTAATACATCTCGGCACCCTTATTATAAATTGCTGGGGCCATGCAGAACACGCTGTTATGCATAAATGTAGTTTTATCAGAGTGCAGTCTGAGTTTGCTGTTGTCTTGTCTGTTACGGATGACAGTGTCTTCCAGGCGTGGAAATAACAGAGGGCTAGATTTAACAAAAGAGGTTATTTCTAATATATACAGCGAAGGAAGTGTAAGTATGCGATACATAAAAATGGTTTGCAAATATCTGTACATTTTAAGTTAATTTAAGTTATTAATGAAAATAAGTTACAAATCCTACTGGCAACCCTATTAAATCAAGTCTGACGACTCCCGAACTCGGCAGGGTAGCACTGTATTTGTTCTTCGGTGTAGGTTTCCTTTATTAACTTTATTTAAATCCTCCATTGTAGCGCGGTTTTGTTATTTGCGCCAAGTTACGTCTAAACCTCTGTATAAACTGTGTATGTACATACAGTTGTGTTGTGCATACATAAGTACGTGCGATCTCTTTGTCGCCATGAAAAATTGGTTTTGGGTTGTTAGTCTTGGGAGAACAAAGCTTACATTACACTTTGCTCTACTGCAAGAGGATAATCATTATATAAATAATTTTAACGTAAACAAATCCAAAAAAAACCAACTACACCGCTTTTTCATCGGAACCCTTGATCAGATTCAATGAATTAAATATGCATTATAGAGAATAACTCATAACTACTTATCAGATATTGATCAAATTTAAATGGAACCACATGGGAAGCATTGGCTATCAAATTAAAAAAAGAATCATCAAAATCGAGTCATCAAGAAAACAGTTCTGAGGTAACATATAAAAAATACAGTCGAAAAAAGAACCTCCTCCTTTTTATGAAGTCGGTTAAAAAAAGACATACTTAGCGTCAACTTGAAAGATGTTATCGACGATATGACAATTTTTTTTTTTTACAATCACTAAACTGGACGATACACATACATTATTGGATGAAAACGTAAAATATTCATGAACACTACTTGCATAAAATACGAGTAATTAGGTATTATTTGATGCACATAATTAAAATACAATTGACAATTCAACGGAGTGAGATTTTGTGAATTTATCTAATGTGTGAAGCAAACATTTAAATAAAGTAAATGCGAAGTGTATTGAAACTGTCCAAGTCATGATAAAATTTGGTTATATGCGACGATTGATAGGAGAGTTTTGTCCATTATTTGTGCGACATTGTGGAAGGTTGAACCTTTTTCTATTCTGTAAACGGCTGCTACTACGAGGCATGAGGAAACAAATTTTTTCGAGCAAGTCTGGGCTATCTTATTTGAAGCTAATTAATTTATGCAAAAATACAATATCAGCGATGTTGCGCCTTTGTTCAAATGGGAGAATTTTGAAGTGTGTGGGTCTCGATTCATAAGACTTAAGACTGCGACAGAGATAGTGTGTATATGACAGGTGATATATATTTTTTTCTAAAGCTTTTCCAGTCTTTGTCTGTTGTGGAATGCGTAAGAAGGGCTCCAAATTGGACTACTATATTCCAAAACAGATCTAATGAAGCAGTTAAAAAGAATGATTGGGATGTCAAAATCTTTAAAAAATTTAGTTTGCCGGATTACGAAACCAGGTAATTGTATTGTGTAACGCCTCTTTTGACGATTACATCAATATGTTCTCTAAAGTCCAATTTATTGTCAATAATAACACCTAAGTCACGCTTTATGAGATTTTATTTATTATTATGCTATCAATATGATAGCATAATATAGCATAATAGAGTTTTCTCCTTTCTACTGAATTTCATATGATAACATTTAGATGCGTTCATTACCATATGATTTCTAGTGCATCAGTTGCTTGTTACATCTAAATAATTTTGTAAACATATTGTATCATCTTGATTGCGAATCACTCTATATATTTTCAGTTCATCAGCAAACATTTTATACTTTGACGTTATCATTGGAACCAAGTCGTTTATAAAAATCAGAAAAAATAGAGGACCGAGGTGTGAGCCTTGAGGAACGCCAGAGGGACCAACGTTTGTAGGTAGGATTCGCAACATCTAAGTAACGAACCACAAATACCCGCATGACCAAGCTTTCAGATGAGAATATTATGATCCACCACACCAAATGCCTTTGATGTGGTAGATAAGGATAAGATGGATAAGGGTAAGGTAGATAAGATTTGACTCTAATAAGTAACACGTGCCACGACCATGGATCTCATGGTCATTAGTCGGTTCTTCAAGAACTGTTGGTGTTATTTGCTGATCAGTCCTATAAAATGAGTTAAAGTATTTTGAGAATAGATCACTGACGTTCTTTCCACCTTGAGCGTTTTGAGAATCAAGAATCATTATATCTGGAATTTCACAACTGTTGCTTCTGAGTGATTTAATAAATGTCCAAAAAATTTTTTGATGTTTCTTGATATGATTCTTAGCTTCTTTTTTTGAGCATCTTTTCTTTTTTGTTTCTTTTATTTTGACATTCGTTTATCATTTTAGAACTCCCAAGCGGGTAAAGGCCTCCTCTAAAGATTCCCAAATTTCCCTGTTTTGGGCTGTTTGGCACCAATTTGGGCCTGCAATTTTTTTAATTTCGTCCTCCCATTGTGTAGTAGGTCCTTACTGTTTTTCCTTGTGGCCCTCTTCACAAGGTAGTCTTACAAATTACAATTAGGACTTAATAATTGTTTATGACTCTTGACCGTATCATCACCTATGTACAGGTGTGATAGTGGTTAAACGTCGTCTACAGTCATGTTGTACGTATAAAAAACTGCGTGATATAAATGCTACGCCAAGTCGTGTATTGTTAAAATTATACAATTAAGTCAATCTACTATCACGGAGTATTCATTTCTCCGGGGGAAACGTGTCAAATTTAAAGTATTATCTAAATATAGAGGGGAGCTGTTATTTAATTATGCCGCCACACTTCACACGACCTCTCGCGTCCTTTCCTAGCTCAGTGAACAATACCCTTTAGACACCGTTGTCAAATAATCATCTACATACCGGGGACCTGGATACTTAATATAAGATACAAGTATGTATAAAAAGGTCGGGATAAAGCTATGTGATTAAACTGGAGAAGATTTTGTGATTCGTTTGAATTTATTTTTTTATTTCTGAGTTAGCGTCCCCTAATTAACCTGATGGTAATTAATGCTGTGGTCGAGGGTAGTAGACACTGGCTCTTTAAGATAGCTTGAATACAATTTTAGTGATTATGGAGATAGTATTTCTGTCTTTTAGTTTTAAGTATTAGTGAATTTAGAATCTGCCAATTGGCTTACTTAGGTGCGCGTCCGCGTTCTAAACAAGAGCATAGGGTTCGATTCCCGGTGGGAACACAAGCTTAACATGAACGATGTGTGTTTCTGGTTCTGTGTGTGATATGATTGTTTCCGCCACCCATGACAAAAGACATTAAACTTAAAAATTAAATACAACGTTAATTTTCCGTGAAACATAACAAGCCAGACGAGTCGAGTCCTAGCTGTTTAGTAAAAAAATATGGATATTATCCACGCAAAGTGAGCATGAGAGAATGCCCTACCACCGTAGGTCTCCGCATTTCCCCCATCGAAAGATCAAACGTGTCATAAGATCCAAAATCAGGTTCCTCAAGTAAGCTAGTCAAAACGTGTTAAACTCAAAACAAAGTCGCATTATGCATAGATTGGCTAACATGGCTACAGACAGTTTTGTTTCACCAAACAGCCGATCTCACCTGCACATGGTGCCCCTGCCGATCAACACACGTACAATAATCATGTGCACTCATGGCTTTATTCTTGGTATGCCCACTAGGCAAAGCTTTGGGTGCAAGGTTCATTTTACGAAAGGTTTGACGGCTACTATAGCAGATCCTGTACGTGATCACATCAATACAATAAAGCATTATATCAACATATAAGCGAACTATCAAGAACACAGAAGAGTTAGTTTTATACATACTAAACTTGAGTATCATTAATAAGCAACACCATCACACTTAGAACATCAAGTAGAGGTGTAAAAGCAATACGATCGAATATTAACAGACTTTAGTGCTGCTTTACGACAGCGCGTAACGTAAAGTATCCTTTACGATAGTTTTATTTTGAGCTCTGATTCTGATCACTTTGTAGTCTATTTCGAGAGGAGAGTTGCCACGCTCACCCCATTTGTAACTAAATACGTCTCTTTTATTTGATCATTATGTTTCTTGATGCTTCCTGATTGGGAACTTGAATGACGCATCATTATTTTTAATTCTGCTTAGGACGTGAGGAATGTTCAGTGCGTAGTTTTAAAATCAGCTGAAAAGCTCATCGCGTGTTTTTCGAGGCTTTCAGTTCTTATCTATCTTACTATCAGGTTAGATAGTGGTAAAACGATAGCTTATTAGAAATAAAAAACTTGAATGGTTCAACGAAATTAAAGCTTTATTGTATTAAAAATAAATTAATATGTTGAAATTGAATATTAATTATTTGAAATTTAATTATACTCATGTCTTTTATCATTAACTAAAATCAAATAAGTTTTCATGCAAAATCCGACTTTACCAATAATTTCACTACTCGAGAGTCAAGATTTTCCTTCTTTTTGGAAGTCGGCTAAAAAAGATCGTAACAAAAATCGTGAGGATTTTTTATGATTTACTTAATGCAACAGTATATTATTTTTATGCTCCATAGGCAGAAATAATACCACTATCGCACCTGATGGAAAGTGATGATGCGGCCGAAGATGAAGCATGCTTGCTAGAAGACAGAATTGATTTGAATTTTATATCAGATACCATATTATATCTGTCGGGGAACAAACACGCCGGCAATGAGTTCCACTCCTTCAAAATTATATAAGAATTATAAACGAAAAGTGTAACGGTTCGAGCTCTGGAGGTATTTGAATATATCTATTTACTATATGTAAACATATAGTAAATAGACATAGTAAACTATGAGATTGACCATGTCACCAGAATCTATAAAACATGTGAAAGTAACTCCTATTCAGCATTAAAAAACTGCTTCGCACATACAAAGCACAAAAGACTACCTTAACAGTCAAAGAATGAGAATAGCAAATTACATAAAGTTCCAAAGCGAAGCAAAGAAATGGCTTCCGCCAGGAAATGCTAATTACAACGAGCTATTTACGAACTATTTCAAACAGATAGAAAGGAAAATTAAGTCGTTCTACAGGAACTAAATACTACTAAATCACTGTAAGTGCAATACTTTTTGTGCCTAGAGTGGTGCTACTTTTATTTTGTAAAAAAAAGGCACAGGTAGAGAGGCGAAGAAATGGGGTTCGAGATCCTCAAGTTCAAAATGTTTTATTGGTAAAGTTTTTATTTGCAATTGGAAAAACTTGAAATAAGAAAAAAAAAAATTTTTAATTTTGTATAAGTTTTAACAAAAAAAAATGCTTTAATGTCAAGGCTCAGTAATATTAATTCTGAATATAAGGAGCCACAAGATACAAGCCTAGACCTTACTTTGTAGCTCATAGCTAAAGCTTTTAATTTTACTTTCTTTTAATGGACACTGTTTGCATGCAATATGTAATAAGACCTACCTAAGTCAAAGTATTGCAATCAATTTATGAACCAAATGAGCTAGTTGTTATGTAAGCAGAAGACGCCCACGCTGAAACGGAGACGCTGCTCTCGCGCTATTTGCTCGATCAGTAATAAAAGAAAAGAGACTATATAGATAGTCTCTATATATTTATCTCTAGGTGATGGATACGGGCAAACTATTCAAGGTAAAAGGGAAATAAAATACCTGGTGGAGAGATAAAACCCAGTGAACAAACGAGGTAGCAAGACTTTTGCGTTCTGCCTAGGGCGTTGCCATCCTTAAGTTTAACAGCCAAATACTCTGGTAGAAAAATTTGTTCAAAATAACGAGCTGTCAGTGCAATTGTAGTGCTGGTCCATTACGGTTTTGGTACCACAGATGACACGTACCCCCAAAATTTGTAATTATAGTCGTTTGGAGCCAAGGGGCACTCGAACCAGGTTGATTACTGCTTGAAGTAGCGTGTGTTATCGCTGAGCCACACCGCAACTCTCGTGTAAACTTTTTCAGTATTCATAATTCATTTATAATTAAATGCTTGTATTAAGAGGTTTTATTCCTGTTGTCTTCTATCTCGCTCGCACATTTCGATATTTTTAATACATAAAATTAGCTGCGTGTATTTTTGAAAATGATTTTCTACTAATTTTATGAACATTAATACAATAAATGTTTTAATCTACCTTTCGTTTTAATGAAAACGAAGTCTTTAAGTTAAACGAAGAAAGCGTAAAAATCATATTTAAATTTGGTAACTGTGTGTTTTCTTATCTTTTTAAAGGATATGAAAGCGAAAAGAAGTTTGAAATATCCTTGTATTAATGTCCATATAATTAAAAACATTTTCAAAAACACACGTACATAATTGTTTTTTTTTTAAATATCGAATTGTGTGAGCGAGAGAGAAGACGAAAGGAATAAACCCTCTTAAACACGTCCAAGTTTTAAAATATAAAAATTTTAGTTATAAAAATAAAAAGAAGCTAAACATGGTTGAGTCGAATTTTAATGTTCGGTTAAGTGCCCAAAATGCTTGCTGTATACCACGCTATATATATATATAGCAAGATTTATCTCTCCTCTGCTGCAAATACAACCCAGTATGTGCCGACTCAATCGGTCTCAACAAATCTTTGAAAATTTCTAATGCACCCGGTCCCTATGAGCCCAGCATCTCAAACGACAATTTTTTGAATACTTGCACCGTTCGAGAGATTCAGCTTCTATAGCCACCATTGGGTTGTTGCGTCGTTTCAGCAAGTGTAATTTGAGTTTTTTAAATTCATTTATTAATAGTAAACATAGGTATTACAGTAAAAACGTGTCACTATGATTTTCCATGACGTAAAACACACACATACATGAACTTCCACTACGCAAAATACGAGTACTTACCTACAATAATGGAGTTCACACTCATCGCATGTCTCAGAGCGATAATCCCATAATCACATTATTTCAGCACACTCATTTAATTATCACACAGTAATGAGTTTATTAAAATATAAGCCGGAACAAACGTATCTTTAGAGGCATCATTAACTCATTGTGATGACTTTGAATAGTACGCTGTCACGCATGTCAAGGTGTAGAACAAACTTTATTAAAATACCCAGAACGTACTTTTGGTTTGCCAAAAGATAGATTAATAATACGAGGTTACTCGTATGTAATGGCTGTCCCACACAGGACACACTTGACTCAAACGGAAGGCGTAAGGGGTCTCTGGCGCGGTGACCTCCCGTTCTGCGATGCCCGCGCTTGCGTCGGTTCTGTTGAATCAAATGCTATGTCGCGTATCCTTAAACTGCAATCACAGTTATTGACGTAAAGTCACTAGCCTACTGTAACACAAGTATGACCTAGCACGGCCACCAAAGTTGCTGTAATTTTGCGAATCTGGCAGTAAAATCATTAACTTTCATGAGTGCCTCTTTGGGGCCCATGTATATAAACGATTTTGATTTGATTTGAAAGATAAGTGTACCTACCTACTTTAACCACTTTTTATATTAAAAAAAAAAACGTAAATACTTTGAACTTTGGTATCTACATTAGTTTATTTAAAAAAATATTACATTTTTTACAATTAGTATTATGAAAAATATAATCATTCCTGCAATTAGCGCAAGAAAGAGATGATGATGGCATATGAGAGAGGAGGCTCATACCCTGCAGTGGGTAGATACTGGCTGATGATGTTGATTTACTTTATCTATTTATCTTATCAATCGATGTTTTTTTGTTATGTAGTATGTTGAGTGTGCGCAGAAATTTTACGAGTTATGTTTACCATGATTGGTTTTAATGTTTTAGTATCTATAATATCTTCAAGAAAAACTGAAAAACTACGTTCATTTATGGTAGACGTACTTAATTCACTCGAAACATTTTGCTTCTACGTTCGTTATGCGTACAGTAAATGAGTGGATGGTGAAAGAAAACTTTACACTTTCCTGTCACACCCATTTCAAATATTGACAGCTAATTGACAGTAACGGCAAAGTTTAGAATTTTAGGATTAATGAGTTAAGGAAACTTGTATCTGTCCCTAAAGTTAATAAGACGGATTATACTTTAAGTACCTAGGCAATGACAAGTATTGTACCTAGTATATAACTATTTACGGGACTGCTAAGCATACCCAAGTATACATACAAATAGGCACTTATCCACATTGTTATGTAACAAGTCAATGTACATAAATTTAAAAAACCCGACTGTGAAAAATGTAAACCTACCTAATTTTATGTAATCTCCTTTTAATTTCCTTCATTTTGATACCCTACTCGATAGGTTTGGTAACATTACTTTATATTAGTTATTTCGCGCCAAAAATAAACAATTCTTTTTTTTACAAATTATTATTTAAGGGCACTTGGGTTTTTAAAACGAATATAACAATACCTTAATTGTGGAAATCCATCCAGCCGTATAGAAGATACGAGGTAATAAAGAAATTTACAAATAAATATACTTACATACAAGATACGCGCGAGAAACATAACCTTTCCTTGGCAGTCGGGCAAAACTATGCATCCTCTTAGACATAACATTTTCTAGTGCACATACACAATTAAAATTAAAATGAACTAGAAATATAATGTCTAAACATTAAAATTATTTCATTTTTCGCCCGCTGTTTGCGTTTAACTACAGAACTTTCAAAACGAACATTAAAGAAGTCGTGTAATTATAGAGTTGTTAAAGTACTAAAATGCATTAAAAGAAACACCTTGCTGAAAAAGAAAAAACAACACGGACGTTAAAGCGACCGGATCAGTGACATAATGGCGCGCGCACACTCACGGATAAGCTTGGTTGTAAACAAAGCGGTGAGCACGCGATGGCAGTGAGGACCGTTCCCTATTTGTTGCAAAATGGAGAGTTTCATTGCTGATATATGTCACATTTCTTTATTCGGTATTTCACATCGGGATAGTTCCGTTCATGTGGAGAGTGTACCCAGGTGTTATGTAATCCCCTTTTAACGATTTAGTTCCCCCATCCCCGTTATATTATCTGATAATCAGACAAACTGCTGAGTGACACCGCTATATGGTACACATTTCACAAATGCGGACGAAGCGTTTTGCTTCCACATTCATAGTGCTTACCGCAAAGGAATGGAACTCCCTGCCTGAGTTGGTGTTCCCTGATGAGTATAATATAGGAATCTTCAAGTCACGATTGATAGGTTCGAGTATTGCAACACCGTTGCTTACCATCAGGTGAGTTCTTTTTTTGCCGCGAAAGCGAAAAAATGGCGTTGTTGATTTTGTGTAATTTTCCAAAACCTGTGAATCTTCGAGTGTTAATGTGTAATAATGGTGGATTATTAACCGTTAATACTTAGTACATGTGCATAAGTGTAGGCAAATCATACAAAGTTGAAAAACGTGATTTTCGCCTTTTCTCCAAAACTCCAATAGAAGTTCTAGTAAAGTTTCTACCACTTTACTAGGGCATGACTTGACTATGACTGACTACTTGACTTTGACTGTGACTTGTGACTAAGACTTTTATTATGAAGAATAGAAATTGTTAATATTTGTTTAATATTTCGACTGAAGGACTATGCATCCATGGTCATGAAATAATAAATATAAACCATCAGGTGATCAAAAGTTTGACTATCTTGATTAAAAAAATATTTAAAACATGTTATTAGTTTGCACGCGTTTTCACTAGTTAAAACATTATATTATTTATCAAGACATAAACAATCAAGTCGTGATCTATCTATAGGTCAATTGCATATATTTCCTAAAAGTATATACATCTTTCAAACAAAGACCCAAGTTAACTAACTAATTCTTAATAACCTGATATATAATTTATTAGGACGAGTTTAAAAAAAATCTTTCAAAAATCTAATATCTTTATTGCAAAAGGGTTATTGGGTTACAAATTTATTTTATAATCTACTATTGGTTTTAATTATAAAAATAAGTAACAAGAGAAAGCGTCATCTAAAATTTGTATTTATTGTAAAAACTAGTATAAATACATATCGCGTCTAAACCCCAAAGACTTTAAAAAAATTTGGGGTTATTTCGCAAAAGTGAAATAATGTCGTTGTAAATTTTATATTATTTACCAAAGCTGAATTGTAGCTTTTTACATTTATTGGAACGTGACACAATTTTTTTTTAAATTTTCAAATCTCTTTTTTCAATATTATATCAACCTTCACTGAACATAAATTACCAAAATTCTCAGAAGCTCTGCATTCTCTTCTCAAAGCCACAGTGCAGCGACTGTGGTTGTGACATAATTCATCGCCAGTGATTCAAAGGATATTAGTTGCCGCAACCCCAGTCTAGCACAATGTCTGTTGCAACCTGAGTCAGACGCTGTGTACCTCTGGAAGACTGTGTATAATTATTCAGGGTTCAGGTGAAATACTCTCGTAACAGTAACAATGGATAGTTTTTAAATCTTTTTATCTCTTTAGAGTTATTGTTAGACACGGGATATTTACGATTTGGTTTTAGTTTTTATTGAGGACCAGATTTTCAGCACTGTTTAGTTGTTTAGCACATACATACCACAACTGGCCACTAAGAAACTTGGTATCCTCGCTAAAGTCAGGCAGTACTTTACTCCGGGACAGCTTCTTAACATTTATCAAGCTCAAGTCCGCTATCGTGTATGGAGTACTGCGGTCACCTCTGGGATGGATCCGCCAAGTACCAGTTAGAGGCTCTTGAATCTTTTGACCGGCGAGCCAAAAGACTCATTGGCGACAGTAAGCTAATCGAGTCCAGGTTGCAAAGTCTCTCACCGACGTAAGGTGGCAAGCTTATCGGTTTTCTATCGCTTACATTTAGGAGAGTGTGCACATGGATTACATGACTTAATCCCCCCATGCCCTTTTTACCATCTAACAACAAGACAAACTATTAGACGTCATCCATTTATGGTTGACATACCTCCAGTTTGCTCAAAGCATTTTGCTTCTACATTCATCATCCGTACAGCGAAGGAGTGGAACTCATTGCCTGCGTCTTTGTTCCCCGAACGGTATAATCTGGGAGTCTTCAAGTCTCGAGTGAATAGGTATCTTCTAGGCAAGCATGTCACACCTACGGCCGCATCATCACTTTCCATCAGGTGAGATAGTGGTCAAATGCTTGCCAATTGTACAGAGAAAAAAACTGTTACAAGCGTCTTGGTCACTATTGATCATGAGTACTGAAATTTTTGAGGGTGGGTGTTGTGATATATCTGTGCACCCTCTACCTTACTGGTACAGTAAATAGCTGCTTTTTAATAATAGTTCTAATGTGAGCGACCATGACATCTTAAAATCTTTTCTTATATCTGATACGCTAACGCCGATCTGATCTGATTTTTAGGGATGAAGTGGTTAAGGATAAAAAAAGCGCACACAAACTTGCGTAGGTTTTTATAATATCATCATATGTATTCTTAATCTTAAAAAAATAGCTAGGATTTGGTTTGAGTTTCCTGTCTGACGACAAGCTTCGTTCGTAAGAGGCACTTTGTACAAGTAAGGTTGGCATGGGTGCCCGATATTATCCCTCATCTAATCTCATGACAACAATGTTTGTAATTCGGCAGTGGATCAATCTATTTTAAGATCAAAGGTTATTTAGAGAGGAGAATAATATAATCAATATTTTCAAGTCTCGTCAGGGTTTGAGACCTCCTTGAAATATTAATATCATTACATAAATAAAATAAACAAGCCATAACATTACATTTTTTTTTTAGTTCTTAATTATTCTTAATACTCAGTGAATTATAGACCTTAAAAGCTGTTTCAATAATCTCAATTATTATTACACAAAACTTTCTTGCCATATGTAATAAATTAATGATTAAAAAAAATAGTTTCACTATCAAAAAATCCAAGTGTGACTGGTTGACGAAATAACAAATGTTTAAAGTTTTGCAAATCATACAAATTTTCGCCCAATTTAAATAACAAACGTTGTAAATTTCGAGTTTCTCTAACTGAACACACCTGTAGATCCGCGAGACCAGTTGATATTGGTATTATATCTGTTTTCGTCTCATAGTGACACATTACTGTCCTGTCATCCAATATTCTGTCATGAATGTATGATGGTGGCAGGACATGTAGTCCTAGTAGATTTATTTTTTACTAGGTTCACCCCGCGGTTTTACCCGCGGAACTTCCGGCATAAAAAAAGCCTATGTGTTAATCCTGGATAAAAAGTAGCCTATGTGTTAATCCATCAGCTACCTCTATTCCGAATTCCTGGTCACTGGACCATGACTTTTTACTTGACTTTGTTTGTGACTAGTGACGGGACTAGGTGTATGATGAATTAATTATTAACTTAAATCTTTATTATTACTTGACAATGACTAAATCAAGAGTCATCAAAGTAATGTCAACACTTCATACTTGTATTTCCCAATACCTAAATCAAATATTTAACTTATTATTCATCTATTATTTCCTGTTAGCTAGGGAGAGATTTGTGGTTTAGAGCGTTTGAGTATTTAATTGAAATGAGGGTTGTAAAACGCAGTGGTTAAATCAAATACAGCAATTATTTTACGCGAAATTTATTTCGTTAGTTACCTTGAAGTAAAATCTTAATAAAATAATAACACCTGAGTGTAAACGGTAAGCAACTACGAAGTGTACGAACCCCAAAGGAATGGAACTCTTGCTTGTGTCGATTTTGTCTGATGAGTACAACTTCCATATTGTGCTCATCTTCAAGTCACGAGCGAATAGGTATCTTCTAGGCAAGCTTGCTCCACATCTTCTTTTACCATCAGGTGAGACGGTGGCTAAAAGTTTCCCTATCTTAAATAAAAAACAAATTGCAGGATCGTCACCAAAACATCCTGTGCACTATATTGTGCTTACCGCTTATTTTTTTTTGTAACAAATAAGCTAAGCTATAATGTCCCGTTGTTTATTTTTTAAGTTTCTCTTGTGACCGAAAACAGGTCGACTTGTTCAGTGCTACAGCTATAGGCCTGTTCTAACGATGTTATCACAAGCAAAACATTTTTGGGATAACTACATTACCAAGAAGTTATCTTAAATATGTTTTCTTGTCAAAATCACTTTCACTGAGCTATTTTTACAAACTAAGCAAGTTATTTCAAAATATTCAGTCTTTTATTTTATACTAGCCGTACCCCGTGGATTCGCCCACTTTTATTAAGTTAAAAAGATAAAACAAACATAGTTACACACAAACTTTCGGATTTGTAATATTAGAGTGATGTGATATACTTACATGTTTTGTGAAGTTTTACCTAAACTCATTGTTACAACAATTACTATAACAATTATAATAGGTTTAGTTACAACTTCACAAATAAATCCATCTAGCAAATTATTACGAATTTAACTAGCCGTGCCTCGCGGCTTCACCCACGTATATCAAGCTAAAAAGTAGCATCATTATATGTTAATCTTATGTATAAGCTATGTACGCTCAAAATTGCACCTTAATCCGTTCAGCCGTTACAACTTGAAAAGAAAACAATCATACTACATTAACACACAGACTTTCAGATTTATAGTATCACTGTGATGTGATATACTTATTCTGTGAAGTTAAAAGTAAACTTATTGTTATGACAATTATTATAACAATACGTTTAGTTTCAACTTCACAAATAAATCATTCAAACTAGATATCACATGTTACATTCATTTTGTAAACACCGATTGTCCAGTTTTTTAATACTTCTAGAAAGTTTACTTTGTTATAAAACATATATTACTGTTATCTGACGACCCAGTTGGCGCAGTGGACAGGTGCCCGTCCTTTGCGCCGTGGGTCCTGGGCTCGATTCCCGGCAGGAGCACAAATTCCTTTCCAAGGGATATTTGTGCTTCTGGTTCTGGGTGTTATGTCTGTGATGTGAATGCTTCCGGCACCCACGATACAAGTCTTTGAACTTAGTGTGGGGCTGTGAGTGTGAATGCGTTTGTTTTTGTTTTTTTGTTTTTATCTATAGCATTTTTTTTTCATTTGTAATTGGGAGATGAGCTGGTCTAATGGTAAGCATCAAGTTTGCGAATTACAGTTCAGTTCCACGACATGTTTACATTTTCTAATAGTCATTTAATCTACCTATTTAACAATATCTACCTATCCTACTAATATTATGAATCCGAAAGTTTGTTTGTAAGTGTGTAAGTCTGTAAGTATGCTTGTTCCCTCTTCACGCTTTAATGGCTGAACGGATTTGGATGAAATTTGGAATGTACATAGATTATACCTAGGATTAACACATAGGCTACTTTTTAACTTGATGATAGCGGGCGAAGCTGCGGGGCACGGCTAGTTTAACAATATGATTACGCAAAGTCGGGGGCTATTCCTTTTTCGTCCTAAAGCTTTATTTCTATTAAGAGGGTTTATTATTTTTGTCTTCTCTCGCACAATTCGAAAATTTTAATAAATACAATTATGCACGTGTGTTTTAGAAAATGTTTTCAACTATATGGACATTAATACAAGGATGTTTCAAACTTCTTTTCGCTATCATATCCTTCAATAAGATGAGATAAAACAGAGTTTCCAAATTTCAATGTGATTTTCACGCTTTCTTCGTTTAACTTAAGATATAAAAAACGAAAGGTAGAATAAGAATTATTTGTATTAATGTCCACATAGTTGGTTGGAAACATTTTCAAAAATAAACGTAGCTAATTGTATTTATTAAAAATATCGAAATGTGCGAGCGAGAGAGAAGACAAATGGAATAAACCCTCTTGACAAGTTCTATTTTTACCCATTTACAGGGAAACTATACGAACCACTGCTGACATACCGACCAGTTCGTGCCAGATCTGTACCGGAAGTACATATAAATTTCATGGGGACACCGGAAGTCCGCAATTAGTGTTCGGTGGTGTTGAGTGCCAAATTACTGGTTGATGTTAAATCAATACGAGTGTTTTAAATTCGTTTGTTCGAATAGTTGTGTCGACTATTTGTGTATAAATTACTTAAGTATTTGAATTGTTTTAGTGTAATCACTTAAGTGCATCTGCGTTACATGTATCATAGATATTTGTGTGTATGCACATTAATTTATTGAAGTGAAACTTCTTATGGGAGGGCTCTGAAATTCTGGTCCGTAACCTTTTTGTGTGACGAAAAGAGTTGTTGGTAAACACTGTGATGAATAATTAAAATACTTAGTTGTAAAACAAATGTTATCTGTAACTTCTATGGTGTGTTTTTACATCACACCCTGTTTATTTCTAACAAAATTAGTTAATTGATTAAAAGAACAATTATCGTGTAATCTACACCTCAGAAGAGATTCAAAATTAAACGATTCACAATACACTTCACTGAATTTATTCAAATATTAACAATAAAACACAGTACCGACCTTTTGTCACGATGACGGCTCGTTCCCAACTGAACACTCAAGATGGCAGACCGAAAAGCCCCGACTCGAGCTTGTCTATGGTAGACCGATTATTTATTTGACAGTGCCGACAAGTAATGGTGTGACACTGACAGTCGCACCATATAACTTGTCTGTTTACAAATATATTTTCAACGACATTTGGATATAGACCTAATAATCGCGTAACAGTCGGCCATCCTATAGGAACGAGTCTTTTCGTTCTAAGTTTACATGAATGTTTTTTTTTTTTTTTTATTATATGTACTTAGTAATTTTATGTTTACATATTTTAATATCAATAAATCTACTATAACACTTTAATTTGTAGTGATAAATCTAGTTTCTTTAATATAAATGACTCTCAAATCATAAGCTTCGTTAGTGGATTTTAATTCACTTAGATGTATTTCTATCTGACAATCTCACTAAATATACTATAGCCGAGTAATGTGAAAGCTACTTCCTTCACCGTCACATTGCTGACTGTGATGTTTCGAGCCACTCATGGGCGGCGAATTCATACGCCAATCCTGCCCGGCTCGAAGACACCCTCACTATTATGCTATAGTCGAGCAATGTGAAAGCTACTTCCTTCACAGTCACATTGCTGACTGCGATGCTTCGAGCCACTCATGGGCGACGAGTTCAGACGCCAATCCTGCCCGGCTCGAAGGCACCCTCACTCTTAAGATATAGCTGTGTGGTGTGAGAGTTACTTCCTTCACTGCCATACCACACAACTGCGATGTCTCGAATCGCTCATGGGCGGCTAGTTCATACGCCAATCCTGTCCGATTCAATGACACCCTCACTGGATTATACATATATAATATTCCTCTTGCATTAAGGTAACGCCACAATACTACTCAAATCATTTCTCATATCACTCATTCGATAACGTGTATGAACTTTAAATAATAATCGATCACGTGGTGTCCACAATCATTCTATTATTACTATGATAATTATCGTATAAGTGTCTATTTATAATAGTTATGTCGTATCGTACATCTTATCTTACGTATAAAGTATTTTGTAATCTAATAACAACTTAGGAGATTAATTGTGGTCACTTTCATCATCAGTGTTTTCACTGGAAGAGCAAGCAGCAGTGAAGCTAAGCCAGGGAAATATCTTATCTATTGCTACGATCGTTTCATATCTCGCCCCCTTTCTAGTTAATGGTGTGTCTTCTACGAGAAACCTATCATTTGGCAAAACCTTTTTAATTCGATAAGGCCCCTTGCATTTAGCCTCTAGCTTTTTAGATTGACCTGGCCCCGTAACTATAGCCCTCGCTATTCTCACAAGATCACCCTCCGCATAATTCTGACACTTCTTTCTTTGTTTGCCATGAGCCATAGAGCTAAGTGCGGTTAAGATGGTTCGGTTATACCGTTCCACTTGACCGTTTGCCCGGGGTGTGACTACGGCGTTGAGTATGTGTTTTGCACCAACTGATTGCATAAATGCTTTAAACTTTTTACTGGTGAAGCTGGTGCCTCTGTCGGTTATTAAGCGTGTAGGCGAACCAAAGTAGCTAAAAAGAGTTCGAAGTGCTTTTATACTTTCTCTGGTTTTAGTACTTCGCACAGGCGTTAGACAGACATACTTGGTGAATGCATCCACAACAACGAGTATATATGTGCAGCCTCGTTTGCTACGTGGAAACGGTCCGAGATGGTCCGCATGTAGGGTATGAAACGGGATTTCTACCTTTGGAATCGGGTGGAGCAGTCCTTCTTTGGCTCCCGCTGGCAGTTTGTGATGTGCGCATTCGAGGCACGCTGCAACATATTTCTTAATAAACTTGCGCATTTTGGGAAACCAAAATTGAGACCGTACTCGGTCTAGTGTTTTATCAAACCCGAAATGACCTACGTCATCGTGATTGGCCTTTAAGAGTTGCCAACGTACGTTCCACGGTACTACCCATCTAGTCGTTTCGTCTGGTAGCTTTCGAAAAACTCTGCCGTTCTTGATCGTATATTCTTTCAACATCCTAGCGATTTTATGAGTCTCTGGATCTTCTAATACCTCCTTGATGCGTTTGATTTCTTCATCAGAAGATTGTACAGTGGAAATCCAGTCTTCCGTATTAACTGACAGTATGTCGAGCGTGTGAATCTGTTCCAGTTCCGCTGGCACAGGTCCCCTACTGAGTGCGTCTACGTGAGACATCCTCTCACCCGGACGGTATTCGATTTCGCAATCGAATTCTAGAAATTGTATCCACCATCTGGATATTCGAGGTATAAGATCCCTCTTGGTAAAGGTAGACCTTAGAGCGTTACAATCCGTCACTATAGTAAACTTTATCCCGATGAGATACGAACGAAACTTGTTTAACGCACAGATAACGGCGAGCGTTTCGAGTTCGAATGAATGTAATTTCATTTCATCGGCCTGAGTCTGGCGACTAAAATAAGCCACTGGTTACCAGGGATCTGATCCTTTCCTTTGAAGTAAGATACCTCCAAGGCCAAATTTACTAGCGTCTGTGTGAAGTTGAGTGTCTGCCTCATGATCATATAATGCTAGTATGGGTCGTTCAGAGAGTAACCTTTTGATGGTATCGAAGGATTTACTCTCCACATCACCCCATTGCCATGGTGTATCTTTCTTCAAAAGACTCGTCAGGGGCCTGACTAAAAGTGCAAACCCTTTTACGAACCTTCTGAAAAAACTAGCCAGTCCGAGGAATCTCCTTACTTCGTGCTGATTTTGCGGAGTTGGAAATTTTGCTACTGCCTCCGTTTTTAGGATTCCAGGCTTGATGCCATTCTGGTCTATTTCAAATCCAAGAAAATCAATCTTTTCTTGAAAGAAATGACACTTCTCCATTTTCAAAGTTAAACCAGCTTCGCGTAAAAGAGTAAGTACCTCTTCCAGTCTTTCTAGGCCTTCTTCAAATGATTTGGATGGTATTAAAATGTCATCCATGTAAATGACGACAAAGCCGACTTTAGATTTACTTAGGATCTTGTGAATCGCCCTTTGAAACACCGCTGGGGCATTGGCCAGGCCAAACGGGACGCGGTTATATTCAAATTGGCCATCTGGCGTGACAAACGCAGTTTTTTCTCGAGACTGCTCAGCAATGGGGATTTGATGGTACCCTGAGACCAAGTCCAAGGATGTGAACAAGGAGTTGCCAGAGAGTTGATCCAACAAATCGTCTATCCTTGGAAGAGGATAATGGTCTCTTTTAGTGCGGCTGTTTAATGCTCTGTAATCCACACAGAGACGCTTCTCCCCTGATTTCTTTTTGACTAATATAATTGGGCTTGCATATGGGGAGTTTGACTCACGAACAATGCCATGATTAACCATATCGTCCACCATATCTTGGACCAGTTTGCGTTCAGAGTAGGCCATACGATATGGCCTATAGACGACTGGCGACGAGTCCTTGAGATGGATTTCCATTTCCGTTGCAGTTGTAAATCCCAAATCTTGTAGTCCCGTAGAGAAACAATCCTTGTATTTGTCAATCAGGTTATAACATTCACGTTTCTGTTCACCTGACAGTTGTTCACCGCATCTAGGAGCAACAAGTTCAGGAGGGTTGACAATATTTGTCACTTTCATGATGCTTCTACTGGATCCTATAAATCGAGCGCGAGTAATTAGAGTGCTGTTCTTCAGTTGCACAGGATTACTGCTTACATTTTGAATCAGCAGGTGACAACGTGTACCCTGGATTTGGTACTCCCCTGGTAAGAGATAATGTTCTTGACCTATATTTCCCCTTACTGAACCATTGACATAAATGTAACCATCACATGCTGTATCAGAGTCAACCGCTACTGATCTCATTTCTCCCACGTCAATGAAGATATCGGCTATCACGCGTAGTTGTAACTTTAAATCTAGTTCGTGTTCCGTTCGTTCGAATCTAACGTCCGTTGGGGTCTTAGTGATTTTAACTGTGGGTCTTTCTGTAAAGGTATGTCCTAATAATACGTTGCAGTTAATTAAATGGTCGTCGACGATAAGCACTTCGACGTTCTTTTCCAAAATGCCCTGTACTTCTATATTGGTTAATGTGCGACCAAGAGGTAGGTATGGCATATTACCCAATCCTCTTAAGTAGGGTCCGTCTACCTGTTCCCACTCTAGTTTTAAGTTCAGGGCGTCGCTCTTGCGAACTAATGTGGCTTCACTGCCCAAATCTACTTGACATACAGTCGTAATACCATTTAGAGTAATGACTTGTCTGTATTTGTCATTCGTGTTTTCAGACGTTGATACTTCGAGAACCTGCTTATCCTTGGTGGTGTCTTTCAGTTTCGGACAACGTGACATTTCGTGGCCAATGTAATTACAATGAGTGCATTTTATTAATGGTTTCGGGCACCTAAAACTAGGATGTCCTATACCTTGACAGTTGAAACATCTAACCGGACCTCTATGACTATTATTGTTCTTAGGGGTATTGCTGTCAGGCACCTTGGGTACATTGTTGCTTGAATTAAAAGGATTTTGCCGCTTATCCCGATTTGAATCCCTACTATACTCTACTTGGCTACGGTTTTGTGACTTGATGGTCTTAAAGAACTCGAGTACATCTTCCGGCCTATCAAACTTGGCCGCTTGAGCACCTACGCGTACTCCTCTATCATCAATTCCATAGAGTAGGCAATCTACTGCTTGCTTTCCAAATATCTTACATCTATTCAAAAGATTAATCTTTCCAAAGTAATACAACTCAAAAGATTCCCCAGGACGAACCCGTCTGTTAAGCATGTCAGTTAATAACTCAGCATAATTTTCAGTCGCTGGGAATGATTCACGTAGCATGGCCTTCCATTCTACCCAAGTATGCTTAATAGAAGGTAAGCCCTGGTACCAGGTTTTAGCAAGCCCAGTTAGCTTAGGCAGGGCATAATGAACCGTTTGCTTGTCGCTCCAATTGTAAATTTCCGTACATTCATCTACCTTATAGAGCCAAATGTTGATCGTTTGTTCCTTCAACATTGGATCAAACTCAGGGATCACATTATTTAAAGTTGAGCTCGGAAACGATTCACGATCCCCTGCCTTTGACCTTAACACATTCAACAATTCCTCAAACAGATCTGTACTTAGTCTAGGTTTCTTTGACATGGTATCGTCATCGATATCGAAGGGTAGTCTTCTCTTTGTCGGTGTAAGTAATGATCGATCGCGAGAACTGCGTGTATATGTGTTTTGCACGTGTTCGCTGCTAGGTCCGGGCCTAGGTGTAATTGACCTGTGATATGCTCTCTCGCGCTCGTTCAACCGATCACGCTCTCTACGTACCTCATGTTCAAGTACCTTCAACCTTTCCCTCTCCTGAGACAACTTGCGTTCTCGCTGTTGCAGTGACCGCATACTGCTGAGGCTTCTGCTTCGATGTCGACGACCATCATGTAGGGTCCGTGCTCGGCTACGGCTTCGCGTTTGTCGCCTTCGCGGGGTATTGTCGTCGCGGCGAGTGCGACTGCGGCTGCGTCGAGAGCTGCCTCGGCGGTCGCAGCTTAGCGGCTTCCGACCATAGTGTGGCCTATCTGAGGCGCGAGCCAGGCTTTGCTCACGTCGAACATTCGCTTCGGGGTTTTTGTCGCTCATTTTCTGAAACTCATATTCAGAATGTTAATAGATATTCACATACAATGGACGTTACCAAGTTTACTTGTAATTGGTGTGAAAGTGTAGCTTATTAGTTTCAGAGAAACATGTTGTGGTAGTGGGAATTTAATCAAGATAAATGGGAAACAAAAGTATTCCAATTGCAAATAAATTAATTGAATGTAGGTAATACGAAGAAAATGTTTCAAATGTCATTTAAATCCATTTGCATCTTACGCCATTTTACAGAAAAATATCAATATATGCATTTTTCTTAACTGCCCTTTAGGCTCGATTGAACTAACATGTGTATTTTTGTGAATTAACGTAAGATAAAAAAAATATGTGTCGATTGCAATAAAATAATTAAATGAAGGTAGCTCGAATATTTTCAATCGTGGGGTATGTCTATTAAATCTGTTTGCATCATACGATTTTTCATAGGAAAGAGATCATTGAGTGCCTTTTCTCAACCACCTTTTAAACTTGATTGAAGGCATAAGTATATTTTTGTGATAAATTGTTGCCGATGTAATCTGGATTCATCGGTTAAATTACGCAAAAGAATACAAAAATATAGGTTGGATTCTACTCCTGCTTCACTATTTCATCACATTATCCATATATTTTGAGAATCGTTAATTTTAAAAAAAAAAAAAACAAGGTAATTATAATGAATGACTTGTCGAGCTGGGTGGCGTGGTTTCTTACGCGAAAATTTATCCACGTTATCCCACTTCTGAGATGTAATCTACATCTCAGAAGAGATTCAAAATTAAACGATTCACAATACACTTCACTGAATTTATTCAAATATTAACAATAAAACACCGTACCGACCTTTTGTCACGATGACGGCTCGTTCCCAACTGAACACTCAAGATGGCAGACCGAAAAGCCCCGACTCGAGCTTGTCTATGGTAGACCGATTATTTATTTGACAGTGCCGACAAGTAATGGTGTGACACTGACAGTCACACCATATAACTTGTCTGTTTACAAATATATTTTCAACGACATTTGGATATAGACCTAATAATCGCGTAACAATCGCTTAAGGTTGGGATTGAACCTATGGCCATAGGGTCTAATTCTCTAATGCTCAATCCACTGAGTTACTCAAGCCCTGCCTAAAGCGACGAAATTATTCTTTCCTTATTATTAACGTCTAATGGAGACGTTCAACCCTCGTTTCAAGTGATAATTTACAAAAAAAAATTTTACTCGAATATAGAATTAACTAGGAAGATAATAGAAGCCTAATAATATTACCTCATAATTAAACAAACTAAGCACCTTTTAAGCAAATAAGAATTCTGCTTTTTTTTTTAAAGTACTACGTAACGATAAGCACGTATTTTTTTTCTAATAAGCCAACGTTTTCATCTTTGAGCATTATCTCACCTGTATTTTTGTTTGTGTGTATTTATCTTTGATATGCAAGAGTTCGACCATTGTGGTCAAACTATAGCATCACACAAAACAAGCGATGGTGTGGTTGAGGATAGTAAATACAAAGGGAAGCTTAAGCTTAAATTCAATTCACTAGTATACATCTTTCCATCATCATCATTAATCATTGAGAATCCAATAGAAGATATCCAATAATCACAGACAAAAGGGTAGTTTAGCATAAAAAAAATAAACCGAATGCAAACATCATTCCATAAAGAAAATCATAAAACATTCCGTATCCTCCTTAATTTGGCACTCGATACTTTTCTCAGGCAAAAAAGGCCTGGAAAGGCCCGACGCCGGTAAAAAGGCCAACCCCATACAAAAAGGCCTGAGCCTGGTATTCACTTTCAACTACGAGAAATGATTGAACGGATGCCGCCGGGAAGTCCGTAGCTATTTGTGGAAATGGTGGGAATGGATTGGTTTGCTGTATTACGACCATTTAGGATGTAATATTTAAATTATATACAACTACCGCCCCGGTTTTGTACGAGCGTGATAAGACAAAGAAATAAAGAAATTGCTACTGTGGGTCAACCATAACAGATAGAGATTTGTCATTACAAAGCTTTTTTTAGGACTTTAGAAGAACTAAAATGCTTTAATTAATTAATTAAAATCATTTATTTCAGGTTAAGACCCATACTTTTTACATTGTCTAGTGTACACATTAATAAAAATAATAAAAATTCAAATGGCAAATTATAAGTTCTTCTAATTAAATAATAAATATAATGTCAGATAAAAAACAAAAAAAAAAGGTAATAATTAAATACTAAAACAATTAAACAATAGATGTCAGATTTTGATGTCCCAAAAATATTATAATAATTATGTATATAAGAAAAATTAAGTCATAGTCCTAAAATCTAAGTTATCAATCAGTCAATATATTCTGTCCGGCATAGGTACTGCTTTAGCACATCATTTGTATGGATCTCTTAAGGTGCGTCCGTAAGCCATGTAAATTTATCTTTCGGTGACATGGTTGCAAAACATATACAGTCCGTCCGTGAAAAATGATCTATGTGATGGTGAAAACCGCATTAAATACTTTTTCACTGTGTTGCGAGTTAGTGGATATACATACAGACAGACGAGGAAAGCGACTTTATTTTAATGTAGGAATTATACATATTTTATTTATTTTACTAAATCCACAGCTCTTTATTAACATAGTTTATAATTTACGATATCTTCTACAGCCAAAAACGGATTCACATTATATATTTAAAACATTATAGATACAGTCATCGCTTCTTAAAGTATCTGAGTGTATGTTTTGTGTGTGGGTGTATGTGTGTGCGATTGGGTTTGTATAGATATGAATGGTGAATGCCAAGTTATCTATGCAAGTATTTACAAAATATTAAAAACTTCTTGTTTAATTTTTTCCTTATTTAGATCAAATATATCCAATGAATAAATATTTTTATTATAGGTTTTTTTTTTTTTTTTTTTTTTATGATATATAGGCAAGCATTTGACCACTATCTCACCTGATGGGAAGTGAAGATGCGGCCGAAGATGTGACATGCTTGCCTAGAAGATACCTATTCACTCTAGACTTGAAGACACCCAGATTGTACTGTTCGGGAAACAAAGACGCAGGCAATGAGTTCCACTCCCTCGCTGTACGGATAATAAACGTAGAAGCAAAACGCTTCGAGCGAACCGGAGGTACGTCAACCATATAAGGATGACGTTTGATAGTCTGTCTTGTTGTTTGATGGTAAAAAGGGCAAGAGGGAATTAAATCATGCAATTCCTGCGCACACTCTCCAAAATGCAAACGGTAGAATACCGATAAGCTTGCGACCTTACGTCGATGACCAAGACTCTGCAACCTAGACTCGACTAGCTTATCATCGCCAATGAGCCTTTTAGCTCGCCGGTCGATGGACTCAAGAGCTTCAAGCTGGTACTTAGCGGATCCATCCCACAGGTGGCCGCAGTACTCCATACACGATCGGACTTGAGCTTGATACAAATTAAGAAGCTGCCCCGGTGTGAAGTACTGCCTAACCTTTGCGAGGATACCGAGTTTCTTAGCGGCCAGCTGAGCTCTGGTTTCGATGTAGGTACCAAAGTTAAGGTTCGACGATAAGGAGACGCCAAGAAGCTCAAGTTTATTAGCTATCGGTATTGGTACATTTTGGAACGTCGGAGATAGGTTAAAAGGTCTCCGTTTAGCGGAGAAAAGACACGCCTGAGTTTTGGACGCATTAAAGCGAACCAAGTTGGCTTCGCCCCAATCGGCCACGGCCAACAAGCTCGAGTTTAATCGACCTATCATTTCCTCTCTTTGTGACTGGACTTGTACCTCACCGACTCGTGCATTGGATATGTATCTTTCGACAACAGTGCTATCGTCTGCATACCCAAAGATACCGGGCTTAAGCAGATCATTAATGTGAAGCAAAAAAAGCGTTGCCGAAAGAACTGATCCTTGAGGTACCCCGGCATTAATTGTCATTAAATCAGACGAGCAGCCGTCAACAACTACTCGAATCGATCGTTCCCTCAAGAAGTCAGAAATCCAAATGCATAAATCGGTAGGTAAACCATAGGCAGGAAGCTTACCAATGAGGCTATCGTGCCAAACCCTGTCAAAAGCCTTGGAAATATCTAGCGAAAAAGCAAGTGCCTCACCGTGTCTTTCCAAGGCCTCGCTCCATATGTGAGTGGCATACGCAAGAAGGTCTCCTGTTGACCGGTTCTGGCGAAACCCATATTGCCGGTCACTCAGGAGGTCATTTGCTTCAAGGTAGCCCAGGAGCTTTTTGTTCAGTACACGTTCCATTGTCTTACAGAGAATGGACGTGACCGAGATGGGCCTGTTGTTGGCAGGGTCAGCACGACTTCCCTTTTTCGGTACTGGTTGTACGTTGGCAAACCTCCATGCTTTCGGTACTTGTCCAGTCTCCAAAGAGAGGCGGAAGAGGCGCGTCAGTATCGGAGTCAACTCAGGCGCACAGGTCCTCAGAACTATAGCTGGTATGCCATCAGGTCCACTGGCCTTGTTCACGTCCAGATCGCGTAGCGCTCCACGAACATCGATCTGCCGAATGCGGATTTCCGACATGGACGACTCGCAGACGGATAAACTCGATGGTATAGCGCCACCAGCATCTAGACGAGAAGATTCCGCAAAGAGTGAAGCAAACAAGTTTGCCTTCTCCTTCGCGGTGTGAGCCAATGAGCCATCAGGCTTCAGCAGTGGAGGCAGTGAGGGACGGCAGAAGTTCGCTTCAACCGACTTAGCCAGGGACCAGAATGCTTTACTCCCTGCGGGATAAGAAGCGAGTCTAGCCCCTATTCGGCTAATATGGTCAAAGCGAGCCTTTTTAAGTACCTTTTTGCAGGACTTGGCAGCTTTGTTAAAGGCTTTCTTCTTTTCACGTATGTCCTTAGCCCGGCGAATTCTAGCATCAGCCCAAGCGGTGTAGGCCTCGTGTTTTTGCGCTACTGCGCTATCACATTCGGCCCCAAACCAGGGGCGAGCTTTGCTAGATAGAGGTACGTCAGAGTATGGAATAAAATATTCCATGCCCTGACGCAACACATCCACTACAGCATTCGCGCAGGCAGAGGAATCGCTAGAAGAAAAGCATACTTGCTGCCAAGGATAAGAAGCGTAAAAGGAACGCAACTCATCCCAATCTGCTGACTTGTATCGCCATACCTGTCGGGTGCCAGTGGGGCTGCGATCGGGCGGGGAATGGACTGATACAAATTTCACCAGACAGTGGTCGGAACTACCAAGAGGTGATGATACCGACACTGAGTATCGGTCTGGATCGGTTATTAGGTCCTCTGAAGTCTTTTTATTGGAGCATTTTGAGCATAATTGGTAATAGACTTCGAGTCAGCAAAAAGATTTGTATGTCTAGTTCTAAATTTAGGACAGGGAAAACATAAAGTTTTGCGCAATAATTCATTGCAGTCAATTAGACCGTTGCAGATGCCATATAAAAAGCACATATCATAACTAATACTAACTTTGAACGGATGTGTAAGTTCTTGATACTTTTAGCAACACAGGCATAATATTATGTCTACAGAGTTGTTCTCTTCAGCATACACTTTCATATTAAGGATGATAATAAATCTTTTTTATTTGTAAAATATTGTGTTGTTTATTTATGGTATGGTAAGCGAAATAAAAATTCTGCGCGATGCACAATTTATTGATATAGGTACAATTCAACTACATTTAATACTTGTTGGTGATATAAATTCGAAAATCTGTTTTTTGTTATCATTTCATAGCTTCACCGATGGATTTATCTTTAAGACAAACAAACGCATTCACACTCACAGCCCCAAACTAAGTTCGAAGACTTGTATAGTAGGTGCCGGAAACATTCACATCACACACACATTTCACCCAGAACCAGAAGCACAAATATCCTTTGGGAAGGAATTTGTGCTCCTGCTGGGAATCGAACCCAGGACCCACGGCGCAGAGGACGGACACCTGTCCACTGCGCCAACTGGGTCGTCAATCTTTATGATATTACAATAAAAACAATGTTTCCAGTGAATTACAGGGCTAAAAGTTATTTAACAACTAATATATCAATGTGACGAGCGCCGTGTTTTGCCGCGCAAAATGTTGACCTTAATAAGTTCAAAAGTATCTGGTGACACTGAATTTTGAAGGGCAAGCATGACGTTCACCATCAGGCCAGCGACTTGCTTGTTTCGTCTCTCATTTATAAAATAAAGGTTTTTATCTTGTATTGGTTGTTTGTAAGTGAATCAAAGTGTTCTTGTTTGAAATAAAGTATCTCGAACCTCTCACAAGACGACAAGAACCGGAAAGACAAATTTTCTATGGGAAGTCTGCGTATTCCAGGTCTAGTGTGTTTACCAGCTTCGATCACATCGTCACTTACCATCAGGTGAGATAGTGGTCAAACATTAGCCTGTCAAAAAAAAAAAAAAAAAAAGAAGTAATCTCGCTTGCTATGAACGCGGACGCGCACCCAACAAGTCAAAGGGTAGTTCGAAACTTCAGATCTTTACCTTCAGATTTTTTTTTTTAAATTATCTCATTTACAATTTCTTCATAATTTCACAGATTCTTATAGTTGTAAAAAAACTTAAGTTAACATTATTTTATGAACATTAATTTATGTATTTATTACAATAGACAAGATACTTGAAAATGTTAAATGGAAAACAATTTAAACGGAAATTGAAGTCATGGCTTATTCTTAAAGTTCACTATAGCCATTAATTATTAGGTACTAACTGACATAACTGGAATTAGAAATTAATTTATTTTATTTATATAGCATTAGCCATGCTAGGCAGAACTATAGTGATAAATTTAGAAAGGAAAAATTATCGCTTGAGGCGGGATTTGAACCCGCGGCCATAGGGTCTCATGCCCTATTGCTCTAACCGCTGAGCTACTCAAGCCCCGCCTGAAGCGACGAAATTAACCTTTCCTTATTATTAACGCCTTACGGGGACGTGTGACGTCATCTACCGAAACAGTTTATAGAAACTACTACGGCCAACGAGTCTAACATTGCAGTTAGCTCAACGTTGTGTTGATAACGTCTACCCAAATCAATTGATTTTATTTATATAGCATTAGCTATGCTAGGCAGAACTATAGTGATAAATTTAGAAAGGAAAAATTATCGCTTGAGGCGGGATTTGAACCCGCGGCCATAGGGTCTCATGCCCTATTGCTCTAACCGCTGAGCTACTCAAGCCCCGCCTGAAGCGACGAAATTAACCTTTCCTTATTATTAACGTCTTACGGGGACGTGTGACGTCATCTACCGAAACAGTTTATAGAGACTACTACGGCCAACGAGTCTAACATTGCAGTTAGCTCAACGTTGTGTTGATAACGTCTACCCAAATCAATTGATTTTATTTATATAGCATTAGCCATGCTAGGCAGAACTATAGTGATAAATTTAGAAAGGAAATAATGCTATATAAATAAAATCAATTGATTTGGGTAGACGTTATCAACACAACGTTGAGCTAACTGCAATGTTAGACTCGTTGGCCGTAGTAGTTTCTATAAACTGTTTCGGTAGATGACGTCACACGTCCCCGTAAGACGTTAATAATAAGGAAAGGTTAATTTCGTCGCTTCAGGCGGGGCTTGAGTAGCTCAGCGGTTAGAGCAATGGGGCATGAGACCCTATGGCCGCGGGTTCAAATCCCGCCTCAAGCGATAATTTTTCCTTTCTAAATTTATCACTATAGTTCTGCCTAGCATGGCTAATGCTATATAAATAAAATCAATTGATTTGGGTAGACGTTATCAACACAACGTTGAGCTAACTGCAATGTTAGACTCGTTGGCCGTAGTAGTTTCTATAAACTGTTTCGGTAGATGACGTCACACGTCCCCGTAAGACGTTAATAATAAGGAAAGGTTAATTTCGTCGCTTCAGGCGGGGCTTGAGTAGCTCAGCGGTTAGAGCAATAGGGCATGAGACCCTATGGCCGCGGGTTCAAATCCCGCCTCAAGCGATAATTTTTCCTTTCTAAATTTATCACTATAGAAATTAATTAATTTAATATATTCACGAATTAATTCCCCCATGCCCATTTTACCATCTAACAACAAGAAAAACTGGCAATCGTCATCCATTTATGGTAGACATTCCTCCGGTTCGCTCAAAGCGTTTTCCTTCTACATTTGTCATCCGTACTGCGAAGGAGTGGATTTCATTGCCCGCGTCTTTGTTCCCTGAACGGTATAATCTGGGAGTCTTCAAGTCAAGAGTGAATAGGTATCTTCTAGGCAAGCATGCTACATCTTCGGCCGAATCGTCACTTTCCATCAAGTGAGATGGTGGTCAAATGCTTGCCTATCGAGTATAAAAAAAAAAGCCTTGAGGAAGTTTTTTGATTCTTAATCTTTTATATAATTTATTATACTTCTTGTTTTAAAGTTTAAAGTTTATACGCACTTTGTTGTTATAGCTACTAAATTGACTAAATTGTTTTTATATCTTTAAGTACTAATATGTTTTGTTACATTTAGGATGATAAAATATTGGACGATCGAAATAGGCAAGCTGTTGAAATTGTATTTATTATATTTAAGATCTTGTATACACAGTCTGACAATAAAGCATATTTTGATTCTGATTCTGTTGTACAAAAGCTTAAAACTACCAATTATGTCAGTTAGTACCTAATTATTTACGCTACTTTTGTCATAGGGATGTAAATATTGTTAGAGGGTAAAGTTATCGATAAGAATAACAAAAAAACGTCTGCTCCATTTCGATAACACGGTTCGTTCAATTGTATATTCATTTCTGATTAAAGTATGTTCTTATTTTTGAAGTGAAATATCTGAAACCCTTTCGATATATCATTAGAGATACTTATATAGCACATACATTTGAATAAAGCTTGGTATCCACTTAGCAATTTTTCGCATTATTCGACTGCACTCTGCAGCCATTACTGTAATGAACCATGAAATAGCGGGTTCGCACTTACTTCACTGAAATATAGCGCAATTATTCCTTTTTTCGAAGCTCCATGATTGCGTGGAGACGCGGCTTTAAATCACGTTGACAACCACCACCCCCCAAACTGGGAGAGGGCTGTGATTCTCAACACTGAGTTATGAGCCCCCGGCCCATTCACTGCATGCAAAACGCTCTCATTGGAATACGAATGGAAATTGTCAGCTCGATTCAATATTTCTTTTGCGCTCTTGTAGCTTTATAGATTCTCTTTGATACTAACACCTGAAAAGGTTTTTACTCCATTGTTGCTTTAATCTCATGACTCACGTACACACGAGACAAAAAACATCTGAATACACGAAAATACAATCATCGTTTCAGAACATATAAAAGAAAGAGAGAGTTGTACTATTTATAACAATAGAATACGATACTTAGAGTTATAAATCTTGGGCATCTTCCAAGATAACTCCGAAATTCCCTAAAGTAAAACTCGAGGGCCGGAGAGCATAAATTTTGAGAGCCCGTGTCTACCCCCTCCGAGACGAGGGCACGCATGGCGGCAATTTACAACGCGTTGTATTGTTTTAGAGTGACTGACATTAGGAGGCATTTTATTTGGAAGAGCCCGCAAATTTACTGGCTTGTGACAACGGTTTATACGGAGCGCGGGAATATTTCATTCGAAACTAGGCCAAGCACAATTAAATTCTAAATCTTTTGGTTTTTCGGAGTTTGTAATGGCGATTCAGGATGCCTGTGAAAAAGTGCTGATGTTAAGCAATTACTTTTAACAGCTGCAGCGTTTGGCATCAAAGCGTTCTGCAGCATTTTCAGCTTATAGTTTCTAGTTCAGTTTATCTCAGGCGTCCGCTTTGTATCCCCCCCGATACAAAAACGGGGTTTTATAAGTTTGACGTGTCTGTGTGTCTGTGTGTGTGTAAGTGTCTGTCTGTGGTACGATTTTGATTTTGTTTGAAAGATAAATTATTCGGGAGTGTTCTTAGCTATTTTTGATGAAAATCGGTGAAGCCGTGTTCCAGATAGAGGTTCGGAATTAAATACACAAACGGATTACTAACAGTAAGTTTAAAAAAATGTGTTGTCTCAATTTTGTTATCTATACATATTATAATAAAATTTTAACAGGCCGATATTTGTATTTTAAACATATTGAAGAGGGTCTTTAATAGCGGAACAGAAGCCAAAACAACCATTTTAAGAATTCTTGTTATAAATGAGAATAATGAAATTGAGACATAATGCTTTTAAACTATTATTAATTATTGTAACCTTGACAAATTATTTGAAACTTAAAAATTATGATACAACAAATAAATGTCTCAAAGTTTCACGCATCTTCACTGCGAAGAATGTGTAGGTTGGTACCTACTCGAATATGACCATTTACTCACACCAAAATCTTGTGGCATTAGATTTCGGTTATTTCCCGTGATAATACCTAGTTTTAGAACGGGACAATTATTTACCCGTTTTACTACTACCTCAACTTGAATAGTACGGGTTTTTTACCCAAACTATCTGCTCTACAATTTTAAAAACAAAGCCAAAATAAATTAGTAAAAACCAATAAAGACAAATGAAAATCGGGCATTTTTTTAAGTTTGAAGAAAAAAAAGTATAAAACAAATTAAAATCGGGCGAAACAAGTATATCCCGGGGTAAAAAAATCTAAATTAATTTAAATCATTAAGGCTGTTGTTTGGGTAGAGCCAGGATTACAGAAGTAAAATTACCTAACTATAAATAATAATTGGTAGTAGAATAAATGGCAGTAGAATCATTAACTTTCATGAGTGCCTCTTTGGGGCCCATGTGAATAAATGATTTTGATTATGAATTGCCGAACGATAAAAACGCACATTGACATGCGCGATTTTTAACTATGTTTATTTTATACACACTTTTATTTTTATGTATTATTATTTTATCTAGAACGTTTTTTTTATGCTGGATTTCCAAGCATTTGACCAAAAATCTCACTTTACACGTGTATATTGTTACTGAATTGTTATTGCTAAGCTTATATTATTGTAGAGGAGCTTGCATCTAGACAAATCTTTACGAGGTTTACAGGTGCATGATTTTGAATATTTTGTTAAGCTTTCATATAGGTAATAAATAAAAAAAAAATTATAATAATACTTCCAAATAAAAACGTTACTGAATATATTCGAACAAATGGAACAACGCACTCATAGCCCCGCACTTAGTTCGAAGACTTGCCAGAAGCATTATTACTACCACGTCCAACCAGAAACAAAATATTTTCCTTGGGTAGAAATTTTGTATTCGCACCGGGAATCGAACCGGCACCCATAGCGTATAAGGAATACATATGACTATGTATTCCAGCAGATAGTTTTTATACTTATTAATAGCTTAAAGGAATATAAAATTATTTATTTCAACCAAAAATCACTGTGTATATAAAATAAAGTACTAAGTGCGTTCAAACCCAGTAACAGCAAATTCGGCATCCATCGGCAGTATTGGATTTACATCCGTTTTATGGAGCTGACTCCTCGAGTTATAAACTTTACTCCAAACAGAAACAAATGACGGTTCGAACCCTGGAATTTGGGCCAATCCCATCGAACTAGATTGATGGAGGTGAAATTTGTGCTCGAAACTCACTAATACTACACCCACACCATGGAATAATGGAGTTGTAATAGTATTATAACTTATATTTTTTTTCGTTGTCTTCGCAATCTTTTGTATTTAGCCAGTGACAAGTAATACTATATTTCAAGTGTATTTCATATTATAATACCTAGTCACAGTCAAAGTCAAGTTAAAGAGCCATGGTACAGTCATAGTCAAGTCATGCCCTAGTAAAGTGGTAGAAACTTTACTGGAACTTCTATTCTCCAATTCTGGAGCGAAGACAAAAATCACGTTTTTCAACTTTGTATGATTTATCTACACTTATGCACGTTTAGTAAGTATTAACGGTTAATAATCCACTATTATTACACATTAACAATCGAAGAATCACAGGTTATGGAAAATTATACAAAATCAATAACGGCATTTTTTCACTTCCGCGGCTAAACTCAAAAATATTTCATTCTTTATCGTTTTGTTGGCTTTAAATTATTTGGGTGGCACACTGTTCTTTAGTAGGCAGACGTGACGCTTGCCACCAGACAAGCGACTTGCTTGACTAAATAAGGTTTACGATTTTAGTTAGATTTCTTAATTCACATTTTATCGTCCGCAAAAGTTTCTTTTTTTAATTCTTTATGAGCAATTTTTTGACCACTATCTCACCTAAAGGTAAGCGAAGATGCGGTCGACGATGGTACAACTCCCATTTTGTACGTACTTATCAGGTAACATTTACTCAGGCTAGCAATTACATTCCTTTGCAAATTTATTAATTATTGGTTTTCGTGTTCAATAGTTGTCAAGTACCATGATGTTATAGGTGACAAAGACATAAAGGTGACTTAAGTTTTTCTTAACATAAGAAACAAAAACAAACAGGAAGTCGGAGTGTTCTATCTCTGGAAAACAATACATCAGTGAAATACCAATTCTTAGAAACAATTATTTCTTCTCAAGAAATAATTGTTCTCCGAGCACAACTCGGAGAACAGGCAGAGCCGGCAGGAGACTTAGCAACCTAAGTAAAGATATAATATGACACAGTGAATGAACATAGCGTAACTTTATATCAAATCCCGAACCAATCTAACCCTGTTTGAAACAATAGGCGAAATCGCGATACCAAACTTGCCAATGCTCAGCGATATCCAAACGTATCTGTCAACGATAGCCACGGCCACAGATAGTGCCACAGAACATTTACACAGATAACAGAGCGCCACAGAAGATACGGCAGTGTTGGCGCGAGCTTCCGATAAGAGCTGGCACGAGGCAAGGATCGATGATGTTACTCTCACTGGTATTAACTGTTTCAGGAATTTAGCTGGTGTTATTTCAAATTCAGTGCGTATATAAAAAAAAATGTTTGGTACTCTATATACGTTTTCTGTATTCGTAGAAAACAAAATTAAATGCTAATTTTGTCGGACAGAATGTGCTACAGGAAGTAAAAATCATTATAAAGATCTGTTAGCCAATGTCATAAAACTTCGATAATAAGACTTTTTGTGTATTGTTTTTTTTTATCTGGTATTTTTTTTTTAATCCGATAGGCAATAATTTCACCACAATCTCACCTGATGGAAAGTGATGATGCGGCCGAAGATGTAGCATGTCATAAACTTCGGAGCCTTATGGACTAGGCAGTCCTGGGTTCAGAATTTTTCAGACTTCTTGAATCCGACGTGTTTTAACGACTGTTGTCTTACGATTAACAATCGGGACCGTAGACGTACTGTAACACTCATTTGTAAATCCCACTAAATGGTCAGACATCAAAGCAATGAACATTGCTGAACCTTGTCAATCAGTAATGATCGATTCGGGTATACGCGCCACGACTACTTATCACAGTTTTTTTTGGCTAAACCGAAATGAAATATGACAATGCTGAATTTTAAAAAAGTAATGTTTAAATTGTATTCTCAAAAGTCATTGTTGAAATAGAATAAAGTTGTTCTTTGAAGAGAAACTGTCATTAGTAGTTGTGTAGACCAATTGCGACTTTGAAACTTTCGCGATTCGAAATTATAGTTGAGGCTTATTCACTAAAACTAATTTTAATTTACCTTGACGATTGGCCAAATTGCATTGGCATTGGTCCAAGATAGAGTAGCATTCGGCCACTACTTTTCTTTTCATGACTGCCTTATTAGTGCTTATGTAAACGAAGATTTTTTGATTTTCATGTGGCTGAGTATGCGGCCTTGAAATATATATATTCACTCTTGAAGAGTTCTTGAGTATTTCGATCGGAGAACAAAGAAACTAACTTTTCACGATTTCTCAGTTCGGATCATGAACGTTAGCAAACGCTTTGCGTGGATAACAAGTATGTAATAATGGAAGACGTTTTATTAAGGTCGTTTTATTATCAGATGTAGAAAGAAAGAAAGCAGTCTTTAAAAGAAATAGACTACTATGGCTTTCAAGACTGCCCAAAACAACGTGACCGTATTGACGGTGGGTCATACAATATTATATCACAGTATGACATTGCAATTTGAAGTTTGGTGCTGGAGACGCATACTGAGACTACCATGAGGACAAAAGAATCTACTCCATGAAGTCTACATCACTAAACGACCTCTCACTGTATGCCGAGAACGTAAGCTTAGCTTTTTCGGACGTATAATGCGATATCAAAAGCGTGACATGGAAAAGCAACTGATAGTGATCCATTTGCAGGGGAAGCGACCCACGGGACGAATACCAGCGTGATGTTCGTGTATCATAATAGAGACAACAGGGGAAACTCTTCAACTAAGTATTGTACTACCGCGATACCGAGAAAAATCAAGATCAGGTTCATATGGTAACGATCCTCATTAGAGGGAACTACGAAGAAGAATTACTTATAGGGTATTTTTTTCCAACGAATCTCGTCTTGAAGTTGTTTCTACATGTTAGCCAAGCGTTTGGGCACATCTTACATATGCTGTATTGGCATTATATTATTCTTGCCTCGAAGATACCACTGTAGACTTAAAGTCTGAGATTGTATTGTTTAGGGACCAAAGACAAGGGCAATGAGTAATTAAAAATGTTTTTTTATGTATTGGTTGTTTACAGCCAGGGATAAGCTATTATCTAATTTAAGTATTTATTTTGTTTTATGTCTATGTCTATTGACAGCGTATAAGTTCCCTAATTAGTATCACCGTGTCTTGTGAAGACTAAGTCTGACATAAACAACTTTGGTTTAAGTCGGGTCCAGGAAAGTGACGCAACTGAACACGTGCACATTAGGGAGTTGGAAAGTTCCCGAACCCACCGTGGTTTCAGGAAAACGGTGACACACTAAACTTGAACGTTGTACACTACTTACAGTGCTTAAGTTTGCGGTGTGGTGCTGTAGTTTCAGTTTCTATGCAGAAAATTGTAGGGTTGGCACGTAATTGATCGAACAAAGTAAGATCTCTAAGTTGGCTTGGGTCGCTCAGCACGTTGTCCGTCCGCCCTTCCGTCTGTCAGAGGCATCTAGCGTCTAAAACATATGAGCGAATGACGGTTCAAAGTCAGAAATTATATTCAAAATTATATAAATGAAAATATTAAGGGCGCTTCAACACATGCGGAGTAAAATATTTTTAACTTTTTTTATTTACCCTTGTAACATCGTTTTAATAATAATCTATAGTCACTGTTTCAGACCTATTTTATCCCGGGGTCTATCTCAAAAAACGCATCATACTGAACGCCGAAACTTCCGTATAATATCCGTTAAATTCTGAAATTGAACATTAAATACAGAAATCAAACAATTATGCTATAGAAAAAGTAATAAGCAATAAAATCTTATATCATATTATTGTGACACTAATATTATAAATTGTGGATGTTAATATACAATAAAACACATACGTGTTTATCACATATCTATATTTAGCGTTTGGAAAATTCAGTTAAAAAGCAACTTATTTTACGAATATGTTACAAGATCATTTTGCCTATTATACAATATTGGGCCCCATTCCACACTTAAGTAAAACTTGCAGGCAATTAAAATATTTCATTACAAGCCTTATTATTTATGATATTTTTCACCTTGTGCCCGCCAATTTTTCAACAAACCTTTAATAGCTCCGAGCAAATTTTTCCTGTCCAAATTTTTGTAAAGCAAATCTAAAAGACCTGTTTTAAATGCTCCTTATAACAACTTATCACACTGTGTTGCAGTTCAGAAAAATAATACAAACCAGCGATTTAATATTAAATAAATAATAATAGCTTACAAACTCACAGCCCCACACTAAGTTCAATAACAAGTGTCGCGGGTGCTGTAAACATTCACATCACGCACATAACCAGAACCAGAAACACTTTTCTTGCGGAGAAAACTTCCCGCCAGAAATCGAACCAGATACCCCTCTGCTAGAAGGCGAACGGTCACCCAACTAAGCCAACAGGAGTTATCCGGTTGGCTTTGGTTTTGATCTAAGAAATTAATTGTTGTCAGTATATTGAAACTATTTAGTAAACGGTTACCATCTATATCATCGTTGTAGACTAAATCGCTGACCTCGAAGTTGTGTCAACCTAGTCCCTTACCATCCAATCCATTGTTAATGAACTCGTTTGTCTATCGGACGGGTGGGTTACACCGTTTATACTCATTACAGAGGTTAACTTACCTGAAGAAGGTATTCAATTTGCTTTTAGCGACGTGTTTCATGTAAAATTAGGTCTAAAACACATAAATACAGGTGTCTGTGCATGTACGAACTGCTCGTTGGCTTAGTCGGGTGGCATTCGCCTCCTAAGCAGGGGTATCGGGTTCGATCCCCTCGGAACACAAGTTTTCTCCCCAAGGAAAATTTGTGTTTCAGGTTCTGGTTGTGATTGTTAGTGTGATGTGAATGTTTCCCGGCACCCACGACACAAGTCATCGAACTTAGTGCGGGGCTGTGTGAAAGCGTTTATGTTATGTTTATTATATCTCACTGAACTTATAATCTTAAAAGGCATGTATTTAAATATTTTTTTATTTTTCATTCTTGTTCAATAAAATAAAACTATTTTATTTTTTATGGCGAACTGGCAAGCATTTGACCACGATCTCACCTGATGGAAAGTGATAATATATACGTATACATGTATATGTACATGTACTCAACGTAGACCTAAGTTACCTACAAAATCGTATAAATGATCGTTCTAATGCAAAAACATCAAGCAAAAAATTTTAACACTCATCTTTTTTTATGAGTGATCCTCTTTCTCTGATACATAAAATAAATCAAAACCATCAATTAAAAAAGGCCAATAACTAAAAAAAGGGAATTATCGTTAAATATTATTTTTGTATACCCAATATTAATTGAGGATGTTTGAAAGCGATAAATTACAATAGGTCAAATCGATTTTAGAGGATCAAATGATATTGTCCCATATATACCTAATCCAATAAAATCATTAACTTTCATGAGTGCCTCTTTGGGGCCCATGTGAATAAACGATTTTGATTGATTTTATAATTGTTTCAATATGGGAGTCGTCAAGTCGCGTGTTCCATTGTTGTCCGCATCGTCACTTACAGTCAGGTAAGATAGTGGTCAAACGATTGTCTATACTGAATAAAAACTTTTACGTCTACTTTGTGAAACTAGCACAAACTTTCAATGAAGAGTGATTTCAAAGATAAGTTCTATGGCCTAAGATTATATCGTGAAAGTTCCACAAAGAGTGCAGTCGATGAAGCATTCCATCCGGAGAGTTACGTACGGCATATTTCTTAAGTAAATAAGCTTGCAAAGATACAATAAAATACTCATTTATGAATCAGGGAATTATTAACCATCAACACATAAATAAAAAAAGCGAACGTTTCGCTATTGTATATTAGTAGAGATATATGCGATAAGCTTGCGCCAAAGACGTAAATAATAAAAGCGTAGGTAAGTTATTACCTGTTTGCTTCTCAATCCGACATGACATAAACCACTTTTTCCTCGCTCTTGTATCGTATACGAGTTTATTTCGACTTATTACTTTTACATCCAGTTTTATTCAGAAAAATTGTTCTTGGAATCCCGAAATATCACATTTCAAAAGCGGGTGTCGTCGACGGCTCGTCGCTCGTCGCTTGGCAGATAATCCTCAGAGATGCCGTCGGTACGTAGGCAAATTGATTGATGGGTTTTCAAACGAAACGTCCCGGTTTTGAGCTATTGAAATCTCATCTCTGGAGATATAAGCGATTTCCTTAAACAACAAACCAAAAGATTTGGAAGAAGTGGACATTTATGCGCACGCTATGGTCGGAACCGGCTAAGTGGAGCGGGTCCATATTGGCTCGCATAAAATCTGAAGTCATAATTTAAAGTGGCATAACAACTTTTGGCCCACGCATCAATAGGCCACATGATGATAAGCATAACGTTTTGGGCATAAAAAAAATTCCGCATAACAATATTGAGCATAATGATAATGTGGCCTAAAACGAATGTGCATAACTATATAAATTACATAGTTTAGGAAATATTTCGGGACTTAATCGCGCTAAAAAACTATTTTTATTTACCTCGACATTTCGGCCAAGTTGCATTGGCCATGGTCTCGAGAAGACTGGAGAATGCGGGTGTCAGCGTGGGAAAGGGCGAGTATTGTCTCCAACTACCCGCACTTGGTCTTGTGAGAAATAATTGTCACGACACACAACACTCACGACATCAGCAGATTTATCGCGGGATAAATCGCGACGCGAACACTTACTTAAAACTGGATTCCACGCGGCAGCCAGCCTAAAACCATCTTCCCGGTTGAAATTACGATGTTTTTTAATTTCAACCGCTTCACGTACAATCCTTGAGTAGTAATGACGTTCAGTGGAAAGGATTTTAGGGGCGTGGAGCTCAATCCAGTGGTTAGGTCCCGACTCAAGTAAGTGTTCAGCGATTGCAGATTTAGTCACCTGGCGGTTCTTCACAGCTGCGATGTGCGCCTTTCGTCTTCGTTCCGTCAACGTCTTTATTAAAGTATTACATTTTTTAGTTCTTAATTTAATTTATTGAAATAGTTAAGATATTTCTTTCAAAGGTTGTTCAAGGGTAACTTTTTTTTAAGCAATAAAATACGCTTAGATGAAGCAAAAAAAGCATATTTGGTTTTTATCACCACCTCAAATATTTCAGTTTAATTGCTTATTTTAATGAGGCTTTCGCGTAAATAGAGTACGATTTCTTTGTGACCTAGGTTTTATTATTTTAAAGCACGATATAATTACTCTCTCGTATTTTTATTATTAGAGCAATTAAATAAGCATAATTGTATTATTCTGTAGTTCCACTTAGAAGCTTATGGAAGTTATAAATAAAGATCATTACACGTTTGTAACAGAGGTTTAGAATAGAATATAAAATATTGTACACCAAATACAGTTAGTTACAGGGGTAATCTTAAAAAAACTAAAGTACAATGGACGGACTTATCGCTAAAAGCGACCTTATATAATGAGGTCGGTTTAGTTCGTTTTTCACATTTTTTTTTGTTTTTTTTATTATGGTCGGTAAGGATTATGGATTATTCGTATTTTACCACATTTTTTTTTAATTTCCTATAAGCTTCCCCATTTATCATAAAAGAGGTATCTCCTTTTAAGTCCTCATTACCATCAATGTTAAAAGTTATGTATGTATGGATAACTTTGCCTCTTCAACGTCTTTGTAGTAAGTCACTGGATATCTATCTAAATATATATAACTCAAAGGTGACTGACTGACTGACTGATATAGTGATCTATCAACGCACAGCCCAAACCACTGGACTGATCGGTCTGAAATTTGGCATGCAGGTAGATGTTATGACGTGGGCATCCGCTAAGAAAGGATTTTGATTAATTCTACCCCCAAGGAGATAAAATAGGGGATGAAAGTTTGTTGTACTTCTTAACGCGAGCGAAGCCGCGGGCAAAAGCTAGTACAGTATATATTCGTAATACTGCTTATTATTATCGATCGTGTGTGGCTTTATAAATAGGCTAGAGTGAAAAGGTATCTTTTAAGCAAGCATGCTACACCATCTTTTGCATCTTCACTATACATCAATTGAGATGGTGGTCAAATGCTTGTCTAGCTAGAATTAAGAAAAATAGTTATATATGCAAGCTTTCGATGACGAAACAGAAAGAAGAAAACGTGCAGATAACGAGACTAGTCTGGCGTAGCTGAAGTATTCAGGACGAATGTATATTTAAATAATTCTTTGTAAAGTTTCTACCATTCGCCTTTCGCTAACAATACAATACAATCCGTGCAACATGCGCTTTTCAAATATCCCGGAAAATACGGAGTTCATCCGAGAGAGAATCTTCTAAAGAGATTGGTACTCAGTTTTCATTGAACGAATCCAGCCTTGTTTTTTTCTAACGCAATATTTGAGCCGTTTCGCATGTTCCGAGCTCACATTTTCCTTTATAGAAAATCGTTGTGTATCTGCATCGTAGGTTACGCAATATTTCACCGTAAGTGTGGTGTTATAGAGCTTAGTTTGGTTTGTATGAGGATGTTTTAGCGGAGCACGTAGCTGAAAGAAAAGTTGTTGTGTTCTGTACGTGAGGAATAATATTCTTGAGGCGCGGATGCTCTCGCCCTAACTACTTGAGTCGGTCGGGATAACTACTTTTCAATTAAATTTAGAAGCAGAAACTTACGTCAAATGTGTACACTTGGGGTTTCCGCAAACTAAGTACCTATTTCGTGAGAAGTTGCGATTGAATCTTGTGTTTGCCGATTCTATAAGGTTTTTTGACGTTAACTTTGCGGTTACCTAGTATATATAGATTCACTAACAGATCCGCCCGTCTTAGCCCGGGTAATAAAAACATAGATACATACACATTTACGCTTTCACACCTACAACCCCATACTAAGTGCAATGATTTGTGTCGTGGGGCCGTAAATACAATATGAATCCAGGGTATAAGCTATATCTTCTCTAAATTCCATCCATATTGGTTTAGCCGTTAAAGCGTGAAGCCCGGAACCATCACAAACATTCCTACTTAATATTATAATTGCGAAGTTTTGTGTGAGTGTGTGTGTGTGTGTGAATGTTTGTTACCATGTATCTCCATAACGATACAATTTAAATTTGATGAAATTTAGAATGTATATAGTTTAGGTTCCGAAATAAAACATAGGCTACTTTTTAACCAGGCGAAGGCGCGGGGCTCGGCTACTCTCAGGCTTGTTTTCGTTTAAACACTCGTGTCGTGATCTAACTTAACTCGTCTTGTTATTTATATTAGGCCATTTCCTAAATATCGCCATGCTATCTACTACATTTTCAGCATTCATTCAATGAGTTTCACTCAAACTGTTAAATTAGTTTAACTGCAAATTTTTTATCATTTTAATGTCGAGCGATTTCGAGATAAATCAGCCATTATTATTATTATTTAACCCTAAATTTCCCAAAAAAGGTAAAAAGGTGGACTTAACGTTTAAAGCATTTTCTACCAGTCAACAACTCATGGTTGAAAGCGGGGGCTGTAGGCATGCATCAAAAATAAAAGAGTGGTAAAAATATGACAAAATTAAAATACTTTCTTGTTATGACCAAATTAAAAGACATATTATATCTAAAAAAAAACAAAACACAAGCTATAATAGACGTAAAACATATGAATATAACATAATAAAATCCATTAAACATAATTATTATGATATTATTAAACTCATTGCAATTGATTGGGGTAATTCTGGTACTGTACATTATAAGAAAACAAAAGAGAAAATAAAAAAAGATTAATCAACTAATGAAGCATTTATAGATAGTGTTATTTCACACGCATTTTATATGTTTCCTTAGAAGAAACCTTTCTGATTTTCAGTGGTAATTGGTTCCAGAGTCGGACAGCCATTACTTTGAAAGACATCATAAAATCCAAGTTGTGTGCATAGGAGTGAAGAGGACTAAACATCAGTAGATCTTCAATCACGATCAGTGTCAGCCATGTATTATGGGTGACGGATGCCAGATTGCCATGTTAGATTAGGTGATAGATCGGGCATGCCATAGTTAATTCGTCGTAGTGTAATTCCTGTAGATACTCTCAGAAATTGATAATTAAGGCTATTTAACTTATGTCGACTGCGGCTTGAATTAAATTCAAGATTATATAACATTGCAAGGACCTGACGTTTAATTACTTTGAGATTTAGTAAAACGTAACAAACAGCGAAGAAGTAATTAATACATTCTTATCGCAAAACTTGTAGTCTGAGATATCGATTTAATTTCTGTCTGTTTTTTTTACCTTTCTGCGAGCCGCAATTGTGGTTAATTTGTTTGTGAGCCTATGTTTGTATGTGTGTTTGGTCTGTTCGCTTCTTGCCCCCTTTTTGATTTAGTCTTTTTTTCTAGCCAGTAATTGTATGTACCTTAGTAGCTTTCTAGAGACAAACACGTGGGCCGATTTTGATGATTACGTGAATTTATGTGTCATTTTCATGCGAGTGGCAGTAATAACAGTCATCATAATTTATTATGGCGACCGACAGACGCAATGTCATATGAAAATACGTAAAATATTTAGAAAATAAGTAATACTATAAAAAGTTTTTTAAATCTAGTTTTTGTCAGTTGTAAATAAAAAAAGTACTGAAAATATATACCAAACAAAAAACAAATAAACTAACGCATTCACACTCACAGCCCCACACTAAGTTAAAAAACTTGTATCGTGGGTGCCGGAAACATTCACATCACACACATTGCACCCAGAAACAGAAACAATATTCCTTGGGAAGGAATTTGTGCTCCTGCCGGGAATCGATCCCAGGACCCACGGCGCAGAGGGCGGACATCTGTCCACTGCGCCAACTGGGTCGTCAGAGAACTTGTGAAGACGAATTAAACGAGCCCAAGCTCGATAGGTTTATCTAGTTTAGTTGAGAAGTTCTCCATCATCAGACCAGCTCCGTGGTACCATATCATTGTATCGGCACCGAAGATACATAGGTACACCAAATTTGAGTCCAATCGGATATCGGGAAGTGGGTTTAATTTAACTTATATATGAATTGATATTCAATATGAATTGATTACAGACAATGAGGCAGGTGAAATTAAAACAGTTAGTAATATACTAAGATCGTCGTATGTGATGTTTGCTTTCCTACCTTTGTAACTTAAGTGTTTCCCTGGGATACATTATAAGGGCTTTTGCTGTAAAGCAACACATCAATACAGACATTTGGCAGAGACAACGAGCTTGGGTTGCCAACGGAGACTGTGTCATTAACCAAATACTGTGGTTGCTTATTTTGTGCCAAAGGCGCAAGATTTTTTTAATGTAGAGTCTCAACAACATTTAGTTCGCAAACTACAATTCAAGGTAACTTGTTAATTTACCAATCGTGTCTTATAGCCTTATAGTTTTAAATTGCTATTTTATTATTTTCTATTTTATGAGAAATTATCATTTTTGTGATTTTATTGAAAAATAAGGAAAATCCTTTTATAAAAAGAAAGAAAGATGTATTTGTTTTTTTACTAGATTTTACCCTAAACTTCGGCAGTATTTACTATATAATATTATAACTCAGATGACTTTTTTATCATTGTTACACGTCATCATCAATAAGAATGATTTATTAGCCTTATAACAGAGTAATTATACTGGGCAAGTCATATTACATTGTAGTCAAAATAAAACTGGACATCATTTAAGAAAAACGAGAAAGAAATAATAATAGCACAAAGGTAATAAAAATATCTAAATATTTACATATTTAGATTTTTTTCAATCGTATTGATAATTCCACGTAGAAAACAGGATTCCAAAAAAGTATAAAGATTTAATTAATAGAATTAAAATTAATGCTAGTGTGGATAGGTATATTCGTGGAGCATGCTACATCTTCGAATTATCCCGTTAGTAGTCAAATGCTTACCTGTATAGATTAAAAAATCATTCTTGATAACGATTAAAACAAAACTTATATCATTATCAGGTCTCAAATCAAACATCTCTATTAAAATGGGCCCTAAAGAGGCACTCCTTAAAATTAATTACTCTAATTTCCAGATTCGCAACCTTGCATCCTTAGCTTATAGGATTAGCTACCTTTATATAAGCTATTTACTTAGTTACCTAGGTATCTTTGACTACCTCGTTGGCGTAGTAGACAGGTCTTTGCCTACTGTCCCTTGGGTCTTGGGTTTAATTCCCGGAAGGAGCACAATTTTTCTTTCCAAGGAACATTTGTGCTTCTGGTTTTGAGTGTGATGTAAATGTTTCTGTCACCCACGATACAAGACTGAACTAAGTGTAGGCTGTGAGAGTGAATGCATTTGTTTATTTTGTCTATAAGCCGCATAATGAAAAACTTACGTCAACAACAAACACATAATATTATATTCAACAAAAATTCAAGTCACAACGACACAATATTATATTGTATTGTATAGTTATAGTTTAAAACAAATAAACGTTCATAAAGTTAACCTCAGAAAAAATGCGACGTTGAAATGATTCAATGTATTTTGTGCAAAAAACAAAACAGTAATTCATTCATATTGAATCGTTAGGCTTATTATTACTATAAATAACAAATGCATGTTTCACACGGTGAATACTGGTTTGATATAACTTTGTCACTTGATAATAAAGCATACGTAATAACACTAACTGCTATACCGTGCATAGTAATAATGATAATTATAATAATAAATGCGTTCACACTTACAGCTCTACAATGTAGTGTGTTCCAGAAACACATCACATGGACAAATCACATCCAGAAACACAAATTGTCTTTGGGGAGGAATCTTGGATTTCACTGGAAATCAAACCCCATACCTATGTGTAAAATTAAAATCTAAAAGACAAATCAAACTAGTTTTAAATTGACTTTCTTTTGCATATTAGTGAATTTCATCATCATCATCATCATCAGCCTATGGAAGTCCACTGCTGGACATAGGCCTCTCCAATTGCACGCCACTGAGCACGATCCTCTGCTTCTCTCATCCGGCTCCCGCCAGCCGTTTGAATTTATTAGTTGCATATTAGTGAAGCGTACTTACCTAGTGACTCTAGAAAGACAAGAACTGAAGCATGTAGTCCGTTTAAAAAAAAACAAGTGAAGGTGGACAAAACTTTTTACAGCTGTGTCAAATCACTATTTATAAATTAATATTATTAATTAATTTAAACATTTAACAAGAATGTGTTAATTTTAAACTATCTACGGATGTGAATCGTGCTTAACCGAGGACAGCGGACAGAGCATGTTTACCCGGAGTGACTAATATTAGCATTAATTATTCAGCCGCCCTTATTTGTTCGGATTTCAGACGACGATGATATATGGCAAGCGTTTTGTATGGGGAGTTAGTCAGAGAGTTATCTCTCTAAGATGTTCAGTTTATGTAGATAAACCCAAGGTTTGTTTGTTTAGTTACTACTCTTACTCTTTGTTATGTTTTTATAGCCCAAACCAAGCAGATCTATCCATATATTTATCCATTCTGATAAACATAACATAAACATAAACGCTTTCACACTCACAGCCCCACACTAAGTTCGATGAATTGTGTCGTGGGTGCCGGAAACATTCACATCACACTCATAATCACAACCAGAATCGGAAACACAAATTTTCCTTGGGGAGGAAACTTGTGTTCCCGCTGGGAATTGAACCCGATACCCCTGTTACGAAGGCAAACGCCACCCAACTAAGCCAACGGGCAGGCTAGCTTTGATCACTATTTCAATGGATGGTAATTAAATAACAGTATATAACTACGAAGATTTTACTCACGCAACTCAAACCGCGTTTGGGTTGCGTGAGTAAAATCTTCAAAAACACCTCGTGTCAGTCATCGTAATGTTAACCGAAAAGTTAATAATAAAGGATAAAAAACAATACCGTAAGGCTTAGTACAATCCCACTACAGCAAGTGTGGAATACGATGTGTAACAAAGGTATAACGTTATCATTCGTGGGCGCCGCGCCAAAAGTTCATTGAAGGATCACTACTAGATAGAAACTGCTGACTCGCACGTAGACTGAACGTAAGATATGACATATTATTTTGTGGATCATGATTTTACCTTGATTAGCTTTAGCGCCCTTTACGAAATGAATCTCCTTAGGGTTAAGTGAGCTTAGAATATATTAGTCCTTGACAAATGGATGGACGGAAGGACGGACGAAGTGCCCCTGAAAATTATGATATTTTGTAATATCCAAAATAGATCACATTACTTTTTAATAAACTTTAATTTATAGTTTTGCAGACGTTCGTCTAACCTCCATTTAGTTTCATGATTAAATAAGTTTCACTCGATAGATATTTTTGTTAAAAATTATAACTTTTTGAGTTTAGTTAGGATTTTACGTCGAATTTTCTTTAGCTCTATGCCGAATATAAAAATTAACAGAAAGCATAGTTTATTATCCGCTGTTTAGCCAACATTTTGACATATAATCTTACTTATTGAAAAATATGGAAAAACCATTATAGTTCTAAGTTTGGTACGCTCTAATTTGCGTAACAGATATAATTTTTTCTTTGCTAAACGCGTTCCTGTGTGCTACAGCTTACGATCTATAATCGCTTGTGATGTCAATTATGCTCGGATAGAAGCGTCGCCTACTGTTAACTCCCTAGTTAACGTTTCTTTTTTTTTTTTTTTTTTTATGTTGAATAGGCAAGCATTTGACCACTATCTCACCTGATGGAAAGTGATGATGCGGCCGAAATTAATTAATTTTTCTTATAATAATTATCAATAAACCGGATGACCATGTATATACATCATTGTATACACATACTACACATTTACTCTACCTCCAATACACCATTACACTTCACTGAGCTAACATACTGTCCATGTAATTAATGACCATTAATCAAACTTCAGTATATAAATGAGTAAACATACTCTGTTAATATTGATATTGAAGGTTTTTGAATAAAAGTTATCGTTTTTGTACTGTGCGTATTTGATTTAACCTGTTAAGTGTACAGTCGACTGCATTAATATGTAGGCATCATTATTTGACCACCATTTTACCTGATGGTAAGCGATGATTTGGTCAACGATAGACCAAGCTTGCCTAGAAGATACCTATTCATTTGAAGACTCTCATATTGACCACCTCCTAATTTTTTAATACATCTCGCTATTTTATATGCACAATAGGCTTTATTATAGTCGTTCGCGCCCAACTGAGATCTCGCGCCTACATTTTGCCTCATAGAAAAATATTTTTTGGGGTTAATTGTTTATTACTATTTTTCTATATAAAAAATGTTTGATTGCTGTATTTGTTGTTCAAGTACAGTATATAAAGGACATTATACATAAGTATCAGCTTTCAGTGTGAAGCCGTTTTTGAGATAGACCCCGGGAAAATAAGTCTAAAAACAGTGACTTTGGTTGCCTACTAAATCGTTATTTTCCAAAATAGTTTTATTTTAAGCCGGTTTCGTACTCCTACTTCTCAAGCCCTTTTCAACGATAGCCCACAAGGGTAGATAATAAAAATATATTGTTCCCTACTTACATGTAAAGGCCTTAATATTTTCATTTATATAATTCTAAATGTAATTTCTGGCTTTAGGCCGTAGTTTTACATTTCTATGAACATTGGAAGTCATTCGCTTTTATGGTTTAGACGCTAGATGCCTCTGACAGAAGGACGGACGGACAAAGTGCTGAACGACCCAAGTCAACTTAGAGATCTCGTTTGGCTCGATCAATTATGCGTAATAATATATACTTTTAATGCAAATAGAATATGTTTACAGTTGAATTCACAGTCATGTTTTAATTGTTCTGATTTTAAAATCAGTCAAAATGTATAAATTACGTTCATATTATCAAGTAAGAAGTATTTATTCATGCTTAAACAGGTAAGTTAACAAACTATGACTTATGTTGAATACAAAATATTATTTAAAACTTGCATTAAATACTACTGATATATTTCGTTTCAAAACCCAGACAGACAGTGTTTTTCAAATGTAAATGATGAAAAGTAGTTCAAAATAGCCGAAGTAATTATTAGACTTGGTTGTTATTTCATTTTAGGTTTTATTCAAATTGTTTACCGAATCTATGATTTTAAAAATATATTTTTATAGATACGAGAGGTGCAAGTCACTCGCCTGACGGTAAACGTCCCACTTGCCCATTACAGACTTACAGTTCAGTGTCACCTAGAGTTTTAAACTTATATAGGTCAAAATCCGTGCAGTTCCAGAGGTATTTCGTTTCAAATACAATAATCACACAGTCACACATACAAACAAATAACTCGTTATGTGTGTACCTCACCCCTCAGTACTTGATTAAAGCTGAGTGAGCATTCTCACGATGATCACCCAGACGCTGATTTAGCATTTAAGTTATAAACATAGTTTGTCCTGTACTGACAATTAGATTAATTAATTCATTATATTATTAGCCTCAGAATCGGCAACACTTAACTCTTAGATTAATTTTTCAGTTTTTAAAAAGCCATTTCGCCAACCCTGATACTTGATTAACTTGTTGCTCAAAATATTTGGTGTGAAAGTGTTATTGTGATTATAATTATTAGATAAGAACAAAAAAAATTCAATTAATATTCACCCAACGATGGAAAAACACGCGCTTTTGCATAAAACCGTTTTCAGTAATGCAATACTTTTACAATCACGAGATATCCCTTAACAACACCACGGTCACCAAACACTCGTTTTCCATTTTCATCTGTCCTCAATTAAATTCCTTTTATTACAGCGCCCAAAAATAGCCTTGTAAAATTTAACAGTGCCATGTTAAGGGCTGTAAAGGCGATATTATTTGCGCCGCGAAGGGCGAAGGGCAGCGAGCAATTAAACCGGTTACCGCTGGTTATATAGCCCGTAACTGCGGGTTAGCCGCCAGATTGCGCGTTATGTTGATTGGACTAGAGGTGCAGAGTAAATCTACTGAGAATTGCTTGTAAATAGCATCATTGTTATATTTTTTTGGCGTCCGTTTAAGTAAATTTGATAAGCTACGTATATGATAACACTAGCTGACCCGGCGAACTTCGTACCGCCAATAAAAGTTGCCTAAAAAGAATGAGATAAATGAAGAACCGCTCGATTGATTTTGTGCAAACTTCACATAAACCATCTACTAAATAGTCCGAACAAAGTCTAAACATTTGGTTTGGATAGGTGAGCCCGTTCTTGAGTTATAAAATTACAACGAAAAGTGGCATTGATTTTTTTATATATAGATAAATAGATAAATGAAAACGTGGCGTTGTTAAGAATAGAATTTTCAATTCAGCTGTTTCAAACAATCGTTTACGATCTATTCGTTTTTAATCCCGAATAATATTAATCGTTAACAACTTTAAGCAAGTTTATTTTAATATCAATATCGCCGCGTGCTCGTTAGCATTACAATGAAACCTAATCTGAACATCATTATAGATATAGATTATCTCCACAAAACACGTCGCATTGTAGGCAATTCAAAATAGGAATATATACATCCGTCGTTGAAGATAAGCGAAGCACCAAAGATTACGGCGCCTATCGGCCGTAACGTGTCGCGTCTCATAAGCGATAGCTACGCGATCGTAGCAATCGTAGCGTCTTCGATTTATTCGGCTACGGTAACGGAGCTACGATATTGATCGTTATGCCCCGTAGACATTAGGACAGTCATATCAGCCCGTTATTTTAGCAGAGTCTACGATCGACGCAGGTTACATTTAATTTATCACAAATGTTTCTGTCATATATTTATTTACGTACAGTTTGTTTTTAATACAACCGTAGAATGAAAATAATCAAATAAAAAATTACGATTTTTTTGAGACTTCAATTCAAGAATAAATAGGTATCTTCTAGGCAAGCATGCTACATCTCCGGCTTCATTGTCGCTTTCCATTAAGTAAGATTGTCATTTGCATGCTTATCAAGCATAAAAAATATATAACCATTTTAGATTTAGCTATAAAAGGTCATAGCTAGAATTTGTTTCGAAATTGGTGACATTCGTAAACTTTGCAAAGCTATGTAATCCTATGTAAATTTAAAGTGTTGTATATTAATTTACTCGTATTATTAAAGAGACAAAATAAATTGCACAAAAAAAAAATATTATAGATTTTATTTTCTGATGATACATATTTTGTAAATAATTTTTCTTACATAAAGTTACAAAAATCTACTTTTAGATTTGTTCTCAACAAAAAAAGCTTAAAACAAACGCTTCACAAAATTATCTCGACCCGTTGAACGTAATACGTTGAAGATCGCATCGCAAATAAAAACATACGCAAACTATCATTTGTTTAATGACCTGTGCCGCCATTAGCATAACCTTGGATGTTGGAACAATATTCCACCGCCATTAAGGGAATGACCATTTGAATATTTCATACAGTGCTTTAGTTCGGCAATTAGATATACCGAAATTACCTATTAACGGTGCCCCTTCGCGTTATTTATCGGAGCGTAGTGTAGACGGTTCTGTGGGTATTTTGATATTAATCTCGTTTTTATTGCCCTAAATCACGGTATGAAGGGCGGGTTGAAGGAACGGTGACGTTTGAATGGCGCTACGTTTTCGTCTTTGGAAATACAGCTATATTTAATTTAGGGCCAAACAGTTTATTTTTGGTTGAGTTTTTTTGATGGCCACGGCTGCGTAACGTTGAAGGAAATTAAGATTGATTTGACATTTGAATTTGAAGTAATAACTTGGAAATACAGTTATATATACAATTGGATAAGCCATAGTTAACGTAAATAAATAGGGTGACGAAAGATAAAAGGCGTTGCCTTTGTGCTTGTGAGTGTAGATCTTTTTAATTTTATTCTCTCTTCGTAAGTCATATGTTGTCATCAAAATGTAAAGCAACACTGCAATATTTATTAAATTTTATTTATTTATAAATACTGAAATAAATACTGGGGGCTGAGTCACCCACGTCCGTAGGAGGATACCCCTTAAGTCTGACTCCCTACACGTGGTCCCCGGGTGGTGCTAATCAGGTGACATTTGAGAGGTGGTAGAGCATTTTGTGAGTTGCTCGCCTGGCTTGCTACCAAAGTAGCTTACCACCATCAAGTTGAAAGTCTGCCGCCAAGCCAAATACGGTGTCCCGGCAGTTATCCTTGAGAGCCCGCGTATTCCAGGTCTAGTGTGTTTACCAGCTTCGATCACATCGTCACTTACCATCAGGTGAGATAGTGGTCAAACACTAGCCCGCCACAAATAAAAAAATACTTTTTATAAAAGCAGTACATAGAAGACACATTGTTAGAATATAATTTTTCGTATACTATATATATTTCATAAATAGCAAAACATATATTTTTTTTATGCGAAATAGGCAAGCATTTGACCACTATCACACCTGAAAGAAAGTGACGATGCGGCCGAAGACGTGATATGCTTGCCTAGAAGATACCTATTCACTCTTGACTTGAAGACTCTCAGATTATACCCCTCGGGGAACAATGACGCAGGCAATGAATTCCACTCCTTCAACAAAGTTTTTTGTAATGAAAATAAACATTATATTTATGGTGAAATTGGCGGCCTATTTGCTTTAAGCTATTTTTAACAGACTTAGAAGTAGAATATTGTCGATTGACACAGAATGGTATCCCAGCATCTATCCTCGATAACCAGTGTCCTAGAACTAGTCAGTCACTAGCTCTATACTTCACAGCCAGTCGTGATTCTAAGTCTAGTATTATACTTCTATCATTAATTTAATTGTAAATAACATTATGATTTATGATTCAACCATCGTTCGTTCAAGCATAGCTTTCCAATTGTTAACCTAATTCTAAAATGCCTAAATGGGTTGATAATACCAAAATATTTGTATCCAACCTTTGAAATTGTGAAACATTTTATGCCTCCACTCAGTCACGGAGTGCTAAAATGCCAGACGTTCTCGAAAGTTCATTTTATTGAGTAACCAAAGTTAAAAGTTCGGGTTTAATTTTTATTAGAGCCAACGTCTATCATAGTTACAAAGTTTGTGTAGCTCTAAAATTAACTTCGAGCAGTTTCAGTCTGCCACTAAAGTCCTGGAATTAACTCTAATAAACTTTCGGATCGGGTTTTATTTATGATAATATTTTACTAGATTTTACAGAAGAGCACTAAGTAATTATTATTTTTTCGATAGAACTCGTGCTCTAGTTTCATTTTAATTGGAGAATTATTCATTTATTGTAATTTTGACGCTCAAGTTAATGAATTTTATTATCTTATTTAGGTACATAAAAAGATGCTAATGAGATTAAGTTCCTTTAGTAATACATTAAATCTTGAAACTTGTATAATTTAAAAAAAAAACGGGATAGACTAGTTGCCTGATGGTTAGCGTCAAACCGATTTGATTATTTTTTTGTTTTTTAACAAACTTCACAAAAAAGAAGGAGGTCCTCAATTCGTGTTTTTTATGCTGGATCAAGATCTGTAGTACTTTCTTTTTTACCATTCGTGTTTGAGTTATAAAAGCCATTTTAATATAAAAACCAGATTAAATGAATTTAATACGCATTACCTAAATAATGCGTATTAAATTCATTTAATCTGATCAAGCTTTCCGAAGATAAAGCAGTGAAGTCGATTTTTAAGCTTTGCTTTCGTATAAATTATTAACGCTTGATAGGCAACCATTTGACCACTTATCGCCTGTTGGAAAGTAAAGTTGACATCTATACAGCAAAAGAGCTCACTATATCAGGATAATATATTTGTAATATAAGTGCTTAAGCCCACTGTGTGCATCGTGCACATGAATCTGACGGCAGTGCCTCACTGCATTCGTTATGTCAATTTGCTAATAAAGAACAAATGTTCTTCTCACGATTTCTCTTGGAATCAGGCTTCCCCTAGGCTCATAGAGTAAAATCAAATCAACTACAGTAATTCCCATGGGCTCATAAGAGGCTCTCATGAAAGTAAACTGTGCAGATTTGCAAAGCAGCCTTAGAGTGGAGTTTCTTTGATGTAAGACACGCCTGATAATATCTGGTTGTAAAGGTGTTGTTTATTGTTTCAGTGGGCGGTGGATTGCCCGCGAGGATGTGCGCATGCGCGTGGCGTGTCCACGTGTTCACCGCCGCGCTGGTGCTCGCAGCTCATCTCATTAAAGGTAAGCGCTTAAAACGTCCTGGACGTCTACAATTTGTTCGTGCAAATAATCATACTTTTTCTATTATGATTTTAGCAATATATTTATAAGATAGTTCAATATACTCAATAATGAAAAAAGGCAGAACGGATTTTATTTTCTTTTTATTATTTAAGATAGGCAAACATTTGACCACTATCTCACCTTTTGTAAGCGACGATGCGTTCGACGATGTAGCACGTTTGCCTAGAAGATGCCTATGCACTCGTGGCTTAAAGTCTTCCCTAGTATATTTATCCGGAAACACAGTTTCAGGTAAGGAGTTCCATTCCATCGTTTGTATAATGTAGAATGTCTACCTGGTTAGACTGGCTGTAGAATTAGATTAGTTGGTAATTATGTCAATTATATTGAACGTTTAATAGGCAAAACAAAGTGGACTTTTGGTATGTTTTACAAATTGCTTTTGTAAACGATAAATTATTGAATGGTTGACAAATATTTGGCAGCATATTTTTCACATATAATCCTGAATGAAGCCGCAGATCATAACCAGTAGGAAACGAATTAAAGAGTGGTATATATTTGCCTGGCCCAGCAGATAATTTATATGAAAGATACTTTGTGATCAATCAATAAAGTCTTATTTTAAATCCAGTACCAGATATAGCTATTATATTTCAAATGTACCCTCCTTTCTCCTACATTTTGCTGTGCCCGACAGGGTCCATAATTAGTACTAATTTTAAGTTTACCATCTAAGTTACATTGTGGAATGCAAATTAAATATGAATATGAATAATTATTTGTTCTGGACCAAAGCAAAAATTCTTCTCTGTTTCATAAGAAATACTTACATAAGAAGTAGCTTCAAAACTACAACATTAAATCGCACGAAATGTTTCAAAGAAAATATATGTTCACTTACAGTATATACTGAGAATGCATTACCGATTTATATCCCCTTTTCACACAAACGTGTCCAACAAACAATCAAGCAGTCAATAGTGGCAGACACTCAATGTAAATTGAAAGCTCCGTCAGTTAAGCATGTTTAGCATAATCATTGATAAGTACACTCTAGTACACTGTTTGCATACTCAGCGCTACAGCGCCCTACAGCGCTTCAGTAAATAATAAGTAGGCTTTCAACGGAATCAAACACGAGCTCAAGCAAACAAGAAAGCGTCGAGCGTAACTAGTTATCGGAACTATCAAGGGTGCCCGGCTACTTTGGAGGCCTATATGTATGTGGCATCGTAGCTCGGGCGAACTGATTTGGAAGCGGTATTTTATTTGAAAGGTGACTTGATCAAGAGTGGTCTTATTTATGTTTGGTGAAAATCGGTGCAGCCGTTTTTTAAGATTGAGTGTCGGAGGTATTTAAAAAATTTTGATTTTGCCACTTATCAAAACTTATAACCGAGTTCAAACGATGTAATATAATATGTCGAGTACCGTCCAAATAGCTTTACTTACGACTACTATGATTGTCATACAAAACACGCCCTTATGAAAACAACTAGATCAATGCAGATCAAAGGTGCACTATGCACCACTAGTTTTTAATTACGAAAAAAATGGCGTAACCCAGACTCTATTTTATATTTTTCGTTATTCAATTTCCATATATTAACGATAAGCTCGTTCCAGTCAAAAAATATTCAATTTAAATTGAGATGAATTTTTCTACAGCTTTAACATACTCTATTTTACATGTTTGATAGTACGCTGTATAAGTAGGGGTTTTTTATGTCCGATAGGCTAGCATTTGATCACAATCTCACCTGAAGAAAATGATGATGCTGCCGAAGTTGAAAGCACAAATTATTATACGGGTATAACTAATACTATAAATCCTTTGATTTTGTAATTATACAATTTTATTTTGTAGTGGTATTACTTTATTACAGAGTCCGTCAGTGGCAAAACCACACATCGCCGGACATTCAACCTAGGTTGAATTATTGTATACAATATTGTGCAAACATTACTTTATTTCGGATTGGAGGGCAATGTTCGCAGTGATATCACAGGGCAGAAATACATTTAACATCTATTATCTCAAACGTACGCAGTACTTAACCGAGTAGAATTTTGAACTGTTTAAATTCAAACTCTTTTTTTTTTAATCTATATTTTGTAAGGGCTTTGAGTGACTTTACGACTATGTCAGCCCTATTGTTACACTCCAATACTGCATATCTACAAAATGTTTTTGATCTTGACGTACAGAGCCCTAGCTGCATCGCTTTCGGGTGCAGCCAGAATGCTCTGAAATACGCCAAGATCACTAGCCTTAAACCCAAAATCATTTAACATTAATGATCTCATAGATTCGCTCCGCTCACACTCAGTCAAAAGGTGATACACGTCTTCCGGGACTAAATTCAAACTCTGGATGGCACTTAAATTTAATGGGCAATCGTGACGCTTACAATCAGGAAAGCGACTTGCTCGTCTTTAATTACTTTAAAAATACTTCGGTTTGAGTCAAGGATGTGAATTATAATAATGTCAATGGCTACACGGATTTTGACAAAATTGAGATAGACCCTGAGATAGGACATAGGCTACTTTTATCCCAATTAACTGAGGCAAAGCGGAGGAGCACAGCTAGTAAATATTATATGTTCACTAGCTGACCCGGCGAACTTCGTACCGCCAATAAAAGTTGCCTACAAAAAATGTGATAAATGAAGAACCGCTCGACCGATTTTGTGCAAACTTCACATAAACCATCTACTAAATAGTCCGAACAAAGCCTTAATATTTGGTTTGGATAGGTGAGCCCGTTCTTGAGTTATAAAATTACAACGAAAAGTGGCATTGATTATATAAATAGATAAATTATACTTTTATGATGAATGATAGCTGTTTTGCAGCTAATATTGTAGGTACTAGGCAAACAAACCTGGAAGATTATAATAAGAACCATCATCAACATGTTCTTGTTGGTAAGTAAGCATGTCACGTCTTTAGTTGTATCACATCACTTGCCATCAGGTGAAATAGTAGTCAAATGCTTGCCTATTCTGCATGAAATAAGTACAAAGATTTCTGTGACTCATAGATCTTTTCGCAGTCAATCAATAAATTATTAACCACCAATCATAGACCAATATATACTTGCTTATAGTGGTATTAAAATCACGAGTTGGAATATATATTATGCAAATTAAACAGTAGGTGCAAGCCGAACACGCTACTTTCTACTACTTAGATACTAACTGCACGTCGATACGTGGCTGTCTACGCTAGGGCAATTATTTCCTGTTTCATCATGCATATTTGACCAGCCCCCCGATTACCTATCTTTGTTGCAAACGGTTTCAATACTAAATTGACAAAACTCCTAAGAAATAAGGTTCATTTTTGCTTAATTCAAATAGAAACCGCGTGCAACAAAGATACGTAATAGGGGGTCAGGCGACATCGCCAGTCCGTAGTCCATTCACCCGGACGTAAATTGAATCAGAACTGTTGCATAACTTGATCATAGCTGTATACGGATTTCAAAATCTTGCATGAAAGTGTGTGTGTGAGTTTGAAAATTTCTATGTCAATTAAACCTATATGAAATGACATGATATATAATTTTGCCCCTAGATATAAGTAGTATTAATATTTTATAACAACCTTTAAAGCAGTGGGCAAGTATTTGTATTTTTTAGATGTATGATCCAACGCGATCATACATTAAGATACTACTGCTCTAAGAAAATGACAGGTTGCAAGGCGAAATTAAAACTGGACACTAATGGGAAAATATTAAGAGCGGAGGGTGAACACCACCATGAACCTCCTCAATACATGCGTTTGAACGGCATGTTTATTAAAATTGAATAATACGAAGATTTGTACATAAGCGAATTGATAAATAAACTGTTTTTACAACGTCATGTTATTGTAAATAAATTTGCTCTCTACGCCATGTACCTGGCTTTGATTACCGGAAAGAGCACAATTAATCTTCACAAGAGATATTCGTTCCGGTTGTACTTGTATGTGTGATGTAATTTTTTTCGGTACCCACGATATTGTCCTTTTTTATAAACGCATTCACACCCACAGCTCCACATTTAGTTCGATGACTTATGTCGTGGCTGCCGGAAATGTAAACATCACACACACAGTCACAGCCAGAACCAGAAACACAAATTTTCCTCAGGGAGAAAACTTGTGTTCCCGCCGGGAATCGAACCCAATACCATTGCTTAAAAGGCAAAATTTCAGACAAATAAACCAACGTTCACTCATGAAGGCGCGCGCGCTTAACCATAATAATATTTCATATTCGTTATTTTAAATTGATATAACGCATTTGTGTGCGCAAACAAAAAGCTTTCAGTCTAAGCTTACAATAAATTAGTTGAACGAATTAGTTTAGGACAAAATAAATAAAATGTGTAGAGCCACGCACGCTTCATGAGTGATACTTACTACACAAGTATTTAAACTAAGTGAGGCTGCAAATTCAAATGCGTTTGTTATTTAATTTTGTTTAACGAATTCCTTTCAGCTGTTTTGGAAAAACTGAATAACAATCAAGCATTCAAACTTTGAACTGATCAATTGCTTGAAAATATTATAGAAATAATAATATTTTGGTTTACACCACTTTTTCCTCCGACTGTACTTTGTATGAGTGCTCGAGTTAACAACAATAATAATGAAAGGTGGCAACTCGACCGCGCGGTCTCGTTCCGGCTGGTCGAGATAACAACCAACTCAGTATTTATATATAAATCTCCGACGTGGCTGGTAATGTTTAGTAAATAATATTATAGACTTAATTCGATGACTTGTGTGTGTGTACCCAAAACATTCACGTGGCTAACACGATCACAACCAGAATCATAAATTTCCTTATTTCCTTGGATAGATAACTTATGAACCCGCCGGATATCGAATCCGATACCTCAGTAAAAAAGGCGAAAGCGCACCCAACTTACCTCTAGAACTATTTGCCTCGAACGGGCGTAATTCCGTTTTTCTGTTCTCGAATTCTGAATCGACCGGTTCTTGAATAATAGCAACCTTTCGCCGCGCCACAAATTATCCGTAATTGCATACTTACTCCTCAATAGCTGACTTTAACACAACATTTTTGAACAAAATAGGTAGAATTAGAACGTATCTATCCCGCAGTCACCGTCCTTCTGTTTAGGCACGGACTCTCCAACAAAGTCAATTTGCCAGTGCAACTCCAAGTTCACCCCATTCATCATAGCCTTTGAGACATATTTATGTAATTTTTATATCAATATCAAATATATCCACCAACACAAAACAAGGGGTTTTGTGTTGAAGCCTGTAAAACATTTATACGGCCCTCCGAACGAGTGCTAGTTACGCGTTACGCTTCGTTAATAAATAACGACGCGTAGGCTTTTAGTACAACACTTACTCGTAAAGTAGAATCCAAACACAATGAACACTCGATGAGAACAAACAAACGTGCGGAGCTTGTTTTGTTGAGTGTTGGTTTTGTGGGAATTGAAATCATTCTGGAATTTGATTCGATGACGAATAGTTTTCGCGGTAATTTTGCTTCAAAATGTTACTTGGCAGATAATTTGTTAGAATTTCAAGATAATCTTTGAAAGATCGTTTAGAATTTTTTGAACGAAGTTCTTTAATCGTTACACTCCAGATACATGGTGAGAGCTGGGCCGATATAAGTAATTTAGTAAAGTATTTTGAAAAAAATTATAACAAGTCGTTCGCACCGAACTGAGATCTCACGCCTACATTTTGCCACATAGAGAAATAAATTTGAGGTTAATTGTTAATATATTTTTTTCTCAACAGTAGTTGTTTGATTTTTGTAGTTGTTGTTTAATTAGAGGATATAACAGATAATTACTTTATGCAAGTTTCAGATCTAAATAGTTTTTTAATGATAGACACCGGGAAAAAATTGGTCTAAAATAGTGACTTTGTAGTCCTGTTTGTTTGTAACTTTAACATAGTTCTTTTTTTAAGCAATTTCTACATGCAAATTTCTTTTCATCAAAATCCCAAAAGTGCAGAAAAATGTTTTGCTCTTCGGTAATGTGTACCTATGGGTAATATTTTCATATTTCGAGTGAAACGAGATCTCTAAGTTAAATAGGATGGTTTAGCACTTTGTCCGTCCGTTCCTCTTTCAGAGGCATCTAGCGTCTAAAGTCGTCGTTTGAAGTTATTCGTTTGTATAGTACTTATTTAGGGCACGTTGCCGAATATTGAAGATCGCTTACACCATCTTCAAATATTTTTTTTGCATAGGTATAAAGATTGTTTTTATGATTTTTACCTACAATAATTGTAAGTTATTTTGGATATATTGTAAATAAATAAACTTAGAACACCTTATGTAAAATTCAGCATTATTTTAAAACCAAATAGTTCGAGTGGTTCTCCTCGCAACCGACACTTGCTGACACTCGGCCAAGTTGCACGACACTCGACGCTGCTAGTTTTAATGTTTTAATGAATATTTAAATGTTGCTCGAGACATCAATTCCGAGGAAATTTGCCAGCTCTCGACAAACTTCCTCTTTCGCCAACTTGTGAGAATCATAAGCAACTTTTAATGGAAATAAAATTAAAAGTTTAAGTTTAGTATTGATGTCAACCCACTGTGGCAGTTGCCGTAAACAAAATCAGTTCTGCGAAATGCTTTTAGAAAGTTTCTAAGAGTTGCATAATGTAAATGATACGAACTTAGAACGCAATACCTTTTAAAAGTACAATTCAATGTGATTTCAGTTACATTTATGAATTTCTATGTACAAATCTATTATTGACTTTCAACCATAAATATATTGAGTTAGGAACTATTTTAAGTAACATTGACCTACATTTTGCCTGATCGAGAAAAACTTTTGAGGTTAATTGATTACATTTTTTTTCTTTGTGATAATTGTTTGATTTCTGTTTTTGATGTTCAACAACAGGTTGTAATGGATATTATACGTAAGTTTTAAATGTGTAGCCGTTTTTGCCCGGGACTAAATAAGCCTAAAACAGTGATTTGATGGGCTACCAAATTGTTATTTTCCAACATAGATTTTTTTAAACCCGTTTTGTACTCTACTTGCAAAGCCCTTTTTAAAGATACTCTACAAGGGTAGATACAAAAATAAAAATTATTTTGCACCTTACTTACACGTATGGGTGCCCCACTACGAACAAATTATAAGTCTTTTGCTTGTATGGTTTAGACGCTAGATGCCTCTGACAAACGGACGGACAAAGTGCTGAATTTTCCAAGTCAACTATCTCGCTTTGCTCGATCAATAAAATAAAACAAATTTAAAGCTATAGCTAGTATATCGTCATAAAATCTACGCTTCCATCAGTGACGTAACGGTCCATCAATCTAACGCAGACCTCATTTGCACTGAATAATGTTTATGAAAGCAATATATCGGCCATATTCCGGTTTATGTTCGTAAAGTGGTATTAGCTTTATCATGTACACAATTAGATAACTGTATATGCAGGCCCGAGTTTATAAATTCATGTTAACGCTTCGTTTCTCTATTCTCCGGTTGATTCTTATTTGTTTTACCTTGCAGTTGATTTAATTTGTTTTCGAGTCACTTTAATATGATTTAACATTATATTACTATCTCTAAGATCAACCGATAATTGTTCTAAAATGTTCAGGTTTTTTTATGCTGGAGTCAAGCATTTGACCACTTTCTCACCTGATGGAAAGTGACGATGCGACCGAAGTTTGGACATGCTTGCCTAGAAGGTATATTCACTCTATACTACACTTTATTTGTATTCACTCTAGACTTGAAGACACCCAGATTGTACCATTCGGGGAACAAAGACGCAGGCAATGAGTTCCACTCTTTTGCTGTACAGATAATAAACGTAGAAGCAAAACGCTTCGATCGAACTGGAGGTATGCTTTAGTGATATCTTGGGGTTTCGCAATTGTTATTCATTTAAAATGAATATAAATAATGTTAATTATGCGGCAACTTAATTATTATTATTGCAACTTGTGTTGACACTTTAGCTCCGTCACATTTTCCTAAAACACAGAAAGGGTTGGCGCCGCGGCAACTTCGCAAACGGCGAAAATATGGAAACCTCGGCAGTGGTTACATATTTGAACCGTTTGGTGTTGAGACACTGGGTCCGTGGGGACCGGGAGCTCATTTTATTTTCAAAAATGTATCAGAGCGCCTGCCTGGTTGAGGTGACGCATGATCAAAATGCTGGTACTTATTTGGCATAACGCATTAGCACTGCAATTCAGAGAGGGAATGCCGCCAGCATGATGGGAACGCTACCCACTGGTAGTGGGCTTGAGGACTTGAATTATATATAAGGTCGTTGACTTGTAGGTAACTTAGGTCTTTGCTGTATAGATGTGTATAATTTTAGTTTAGTTTTAGGAAATATTATTATAGGCAATTGGCCCGTAGATAGGTAGATTGGATTCGGCTACATAACTATCTGATCTTTTTATGTAATAAGTAGCGACGAGCGAGACTTCCTCCTGATGTTAAGAGATAACGCCTGCCCCTGACCAATACAATGTTACCCACATTTTTTTTATAGCAATTAGAAATGCCTAGCACTGCAGTGATGCGATCATTACTTTAAGACATTAGATATAAAGTCTCACTAGAAACTGTAAAATCGCTAGCTACAATACCCCTTAAACCTAAACACTGTTTACTGTAATGTTTACACATTACTGCTTCTGCGGTAGAATAACTGGTAATCTCTCTTGCAAATTCTATCCCTGGTAAATAATAATAATAATCTTAAGTAAAACTCTTCCGCCACATTTCCTTGTCTATGACTAAATATGGCTCCCTCGGCTTCAGCCGGAATTTAGGTCAAGCGTCTCTGAGAGTGCTTAAATTTAATATCTGAGGCCGTTATCTTGTAGTGCAAGGCACCCTGCGTTGTTTATGGTAATCCTATGGTGCTTAGACCATAGTACTGTACTCTACAAGAGTAATCCCGGTTCAGATTAGTGGCTCGATACAAGCCCTTTCGTTGAGAAAGCTTCAAAATATGAATCATAGAAAATTTTCTTAGTTATATCTAATAGCTCTCATAAAATAAATTTATATTGAATATCTATCATTTACTTGAACTATTTTAAATAAAAATATTAATAATATTTATAGGTGCATACACATCTTATAACAAAACTTGCAATTTTTCCTTATGGTTGTTTTAGGAACATCTTGGAACTAAAGAACAGAAATAATTAAATAACATCACTAATATATTGTAGAAGATGTAGCATGCTATTTCTACTAATGACTAGTATAAAAATACAAATGTAATGACAAAAGTGTTCAGTTCAATAATACTATACAAAGTCTAGTTTGTAGTGCATCCCCAAGAAAAGAAATGAGCAAGTGTTCGTTTTTAAGTCTTTATTATTTTCTAAATAAGAAATCTTGATACAGTCGTAATTCACGGTGATCTAAAATCATATTAAAATAAGGACCGAGGGGATTTTTTCAGAACAAGTAAATAAATAAACGTTTGCAAAATCCCTGTATAGAAATTTTAATTCGTGGTTTATTACATAAAAGGTATTCCAAACAGTATATAATAAAATTCGTTTTATGAAACACGTAACACGGCGAAATCCCTCTGGAAATGCTGTCAGCATAAAATCTAAAATATATAATTAAAACGTAAGCAAAGCTTAAAAAAACCGACTTGACCGCTTATATTTTGGTTTTAGCTTGATCGATTTCGATAAATTTTATATGGAACCACCTCTCAAGTATAATCTACGACGCAAAAAAAAGAATTTTGAGAATCGGTCCCGGATTGGGGAGAAACTGGTGAAAATACATAAAAAATATATAAAGTCGTACACCTTACACCGTACCTTTGTTGAAGTCAGTAAAAACAAATAAAGGTACCCCACTCAACCACCATCATTGGTTTTGTAAATTTAATATTGATTATCTAGTATTATACTTTAAAGACTATGTTTTAAAAATATTTTACGACTGTAATTATAAACCTCTATCCGAAAGACCCCATTTTAATTATCAGGTACGCCAAAACCTGCTCACTCTGGTGTTCGGAACTTAGTTCATTAATTACTTAACAATAAGTTGTTAAATAAACAGCCAGCGAGCGGGGTTGGCTGATATTTCAGCTGACTGTATTCAAAGTATATTTTAGGGCCGTAATATAGTAGAGACTTTATTTGGCTTTATGAATGACTTAATTATACTTAATTTAGCGTATTTAAAATAGTCTTGGAGACATTTTATACATTAAAGTAAAAATGTTATAAAAAACCAGCACTAGGCAAGCAAAATTATATTGTTATATAATTCCATATAAAAATACGAAGTTCTGAGTGTATGTCGATTAATTCTGCGCGTTTGTTTTTCGTCATTTTCTACCGACTTCACAAAAAAGGAGGAGGCACTCAAGTCGACTGTATTTTTTTATGTGTTACCTCATAACTTCTACGTGAACCGACTTTGAAATTTTTTTTATTGTTTGAAAGATGTTGCTTTCCAATTAGTCCCATTTAAATTTGATCAAGATCTGATCAGTAGCTCTGGAAATATCGTCAATAATGCGTGTTTAGTACATCTAATCTGATCAAAGTTCCGAAGATAAAGCGGTGAAATCGTTTTTTTAAGCTTTACTTGCGTTTAATTATTCTAAACAATTTGAAAATTAATTACTACGTGGCGATAGTTTTTTGATTGAATATTACGTAAACATGATTAATTAACGTTTTTCACAGCTTTAAACACGTAAATAAAACTAGCCGACAACAAAGTGAGTCGGCGTATTACGTGTTTCCAGCCATATAAAACATTAATTAATTATTTCATATAAAATCGCCATCAGGTTAAACCGCCGCTATGTCCTAGACCTAAGTCTTATAGAGAAGAGCGCATTGAACGTAAGACTTTGTAATTCAAAGTTTTTTTGAAACTATTCACCACTATCTCCACCGGACGGTAAGCGACGATGCAGTCGCAATGGAGCCCTTTTACCTGGAAGATGTCATTTCATTCGAGACTATAGTTTCGATGGTAGGTACATATTGTTGGAACAAACATTGATTCATTCAAAACAATCAGTATACATTCATTTTAATGTATATTTCACTAATAATTTAAAAATACTAGGTAGCTACTTCTATCCCACATCTTTATTTATATTCCCGTTGTATCGCAGCCTGAACCTAGTTTATTAGTCAGTAACGGCAGATAAATTCACGCTCGCGCTCGTTAATTCACAGAGTTTATGATAACAATAACACGAAGCCTAATAAGGCTTATAACTGTGATGCAACGGGAGGCGACAGCGGGAGCGGCGGAAGAAACTCTGTCATAATAATGTTTAGCTTTATAGCTATTAGATTATAATGATTTCATGTGTAAAGCAACAACAAACAAACGCATTCAAACTCACAGCTCCACACTAAGATCAAAGACTTGTATCGTGGGTGTCGAAAACATTCACATCACTCACACATTACACCCAGAGCCAGAAGCACAAATATTCCATGAGAAGAAATTTGTGCTCCTGCCGGGAATCAAAATGAGGACCCACGTCTGCGCCGTGGGACACCTGTCCACTGCGCCAACTGGATCAGAAAAAAAGGTGATTCAGCAGACGCAACACTAGTTTTACTAGTAGCTACTGTCAATAAATACTAATTTTCATATACGAGTACAGCGCAACAAATTTTCGTGAGAAAGAGAGCGAAAGTGGATATAATATTAAGGAATTTGTTTGAAGAAGTACAGTGAATATTTTAACTCAAAATAACGAACAGAACTGACAGGTAGTTAGAACTACTCGCAAATGTTTGGGACACGATATTTAATTAATTTTGTAATGTCGATCAATGTCGACCGTATTAAAATAAACGTTAAAAGTAAATGTATTGCAATTAAAGTATTTTCTTTTTATTTATTAAAATTAATATGGCGTGTACATATTTGAGGTCTCTATCGCTGCATCTGTTATTACGAACTTTTTTTGGATCAATTTTGAGCGCTAGAAATACGTCCATATATTTTCGGCGTTCACTGATTCTAACATATGAGTAAGACTAAGTTCTACTATTCTCAATACTTAGAACTGTCTTTATTAGAATTACGAGCGTTAAGTGAAATTATAACCAAGTATTACCATGTTTTCATTCATGGTAATACATTCAGGGTGACATATTAAGCCGTCAGGCCTTGTTCCTCACGTCTTAAGACTTTTACCTGTAGATGAGTATGCCCTCACCATGTTGGCTAGAAACGTTTGAGGTAGCTGCCGTGATCGATACTAGTACAATTTTCCTTTCTGTCTTTAGACACTGCACAAACTATACAGGTATCGTGAGAGACAAGAACGATTTTTTATGTGTAAAAGTATTTTGATTAAATTCGACAAATGTGGAATTGTTTTATCTTAGACCACTATCGTCACTATGAAATGGATGAGCAAGATAGATAGATTGTTTTGTGTGAGAGAGTGAAAAAGTTTACATTATAATGCGTATATACATGCATAATGCGTATATACATGCATATGTATGTAGATAGGTAGTAACTGTTTAGTTTGAACTGGTTAGTTATGGGCATTGAAGTTTGGTTATAATTGTTAATTTCAACTCACTGCTCACATCAGCAGGAATTAACCTATGCTCATGATTCCGCTCGCGCTACCGTGAGTCGTACTTATATTATTTTTCCTTGTATTCGTTGTGTGATCTAGAAACTAACATCATTACAATGAACGTTTTGCTATCTTAAATTTGTATCAATTTAGTAATGTGCCAAAAGAACATCGCATTCATTTACTCGTCTCATAATCTTCAATGATGTTAAATACGATGGAAAAAGGTGCCAAGTCCTTTGCGTGTCCAATGAGTAAAAGCTACTAAAGAAACTTGCAAACTTATCGCAGCAATATAAATTATAAAGTTTTTTCGAATTCATAAGCTCCGCCCTTCAATTTGGAAGAATTAGGCAGAAGTTGAAGTTTTTCGATTGTTCCGTGTAATTTATACGCCTGTTGGGCAATTTGGGAACGTTGAAGAGGCCCGGGGATTTAAGTAATATTCTTGCTAACTTTTTATTAATTTCATGCACTCGCTACCTGCGAAACAATAAAAGCTACGTGCCTTATACGAGCTTGAAACTTTGGATTAATGATTATGGATTCTATTAATTTCTTCTCGGGCCTTCTTTAACCTTTCAAATTAAGGTAAGTAGGTCATCGGTGACATCGGCGGGGGTATAAGTAAGGTAGAATTTTACTTTTTCCTGTACTCCGTTTCAGCGTGTAAATGAAGGTTCGTTCCTGTCTATTAGCGAGGTGTTCTACCAACCGTTATAATCGCGGTCCGTGACCCGCTCGTGACTCTTTTGATCTCCATTCTAACTGATGTTCTTTCTAAAATACCCCACCCTTCCCGCACCCTCTTACCCTCTTTTGTCTCCTATCCACGTCACGTTTTCGTCAAATAAAAACTTTACGAGTCGGTGCCAAGTGCGTATCCTGAAATTGAACCTCAGCCAGCGCAACAAAAACTTTTAATATTTTGAAATTCTTTTGTTTCAGTTTTCAGATGTGATTTTCAAAGTTCAAAAACGGAAACACGTCAATTTCTTTCTCTCGCTCAGCTTCCGGCTTAGAATAATCCGGTTGTGAAAGCGCGTTCGAATTAATCTGCGATAAAATTGGACGCCGGATAGGTTTCCATTTCAGAGAGTTTGATTTAAAAATGTTTAATTGAAATTCAACAAAGTAACATCGGTGCAATAAGCTATTAGGTTTAATTAAACACGGCCAAATCATCAGCAATTAGGGATAATTGAATGCGGCGCAGTGCGGGAGCGCGCTGGCTGCCGCGCACCGACGCATCCACCTCTGGTGTTGGACTATATACATCGCAGTACACACCCGCTTCCGGCTGTATCGGTCGTTTTGTATGCAAATTACGTTTTTATTACGTGGCTAACGACCGGCCCGGATTCGCACAATGCACGTTTGGCTCCATCCGCTCGGAACTTGGCCCGGCACCGCTCCATGCGCTTATTATTCCGAGATCGAAACCAAATTACTCCTCCGAATGAGCTTTAAAGGCATTGTGTGACGACGGCTGTTATTTATTTTATTTGAGTTGAAGTATAACGTGTTGTTCTTTATCACCGATGTAAAAGTAATAGGAACTAGTAAATAAAGTTTAACTTAGGCGAGCATATTCATGGTTTATCCTGAAGGGGACGTTATTTGGGTCTGTAAGTAATCTGATGAATGTTACTAAAATATTATATGATACTTTATCTTTTAATAAAAAATTTGCGTCTGATTAATTAATATATATAATTTATTTTTCTACATTGAAACGATTTGAAACCACATTGCAAGGATTTTTTTTTGACGTTATAACGTCTTATAAATCGATGAACACCGGCTGCACGCACAAAAAGTGTCACGTTCCGCCGGAGCCTGAGCGTGCAAGCGATCGTCTTATGACGTTGTCACGTAAAACTATCGTCCGGAAACCGACTTTACAGACAACCAATTATTTTTTATTCTTGATAAGCAAACTTTTGACCACCATCTCACCTGATGGTAAGCGACAAAATTTGTGTTCTTAAAAACAAATACTCCTTTTTACTACATAACCAACCGTCTTGTTCTAAGAATATGTTTTGCATGGCATGTACATGTTGTGCGGGATGCACAAATGTGACACAAGTAGACGTGCGAGGCGCAATCACGCCGGAAGTAACACTGAGCTGGTGGCACGCGACTGTAGCGAACAAGTCATAGACCGTTCTGTAACATCGGCGTTCACTGGCACAAAGGGACAATCCTAACACTAAGCTATGTTTCATGAAAAAAAAATGATTTTGTGACCATAGTTATCTTGATAAGAACAAGCGCTTTTATAGACTTACATAGTCTCTTAAACATAAATCACTCAACTATTTTCGCTGATAAGACTAATTTACACGTATAAGCAAGTAGATAACTCAATAGTTATAATTGGCCATTCTACAACTGCCGCCATTGCCGCAACCTGTTGTCTTAGTTAGCACATCTGCCTTTTATGATATCTGCCAATATCGGGTTCAATATGGGCAGATATCAACGCTTTCACACTCACAGCCCTACACTAAGTTCAAGGACTTCTGTTGTGGGAGCCGAAAACATTCACATCACACACAATCAAAACCAGAATCTGTAACATAAATTTTCCACGGGGAGAAAATCTGTGTGCCCGTCGGGATTCGAACCCGATACCTCTGCTTAGAAGGCGAACGTCCACGCAACTAAACCAACGGGCAGTTCGAATTCATAATTTATTCTATAACACTATCCTCATTTGCAATTCGATATACCGGTGTTTGGTATACCTACAAGTCCATGTCAATATAGCTCTAACGTGAGCAGATTTACAAAACGAGCGATGCACAAATTTCACTCTTGATGAAGATTGACGATGCGACCATTGTGTTAACAACTAACAAATGTAATACGATGTGTCAGTTGTTATCCAATGTGTGTTGTCTCTTTGTATACCTACAATTATATTTTAGTTTATTTTGTAGTGACAATGTAAAACATTGTAAAAACAAGTTACTATATTCAAGATCAATTTTAAATAATTATCACACTATATTACACTGATAATATTATAAATCCGAAAGTGTGTGTGTAAGTGTTTAGATGTGTAGGTAAGTATGTAACGGCTGAACGGATTTTGATGAAACTTTAGCATTGTAATTCAGAGAAGCAATGCCGCTAGCATGATGGGACCGCTACCTACTGGTAGTGGCCTTGAGCAGTTTTTTTTAATTTATTATAGACAGCCGTTTGACCACTATCTCATGGTAAGCGATGATGTGGACGACGATGGAGCACGTTTGCTTAGAAGATCGCGACTCTCGCGACTTGAAGACACCCATAGTGTAACTTTCAGGACTTGGGAAAGGAATGGAACACCATTTTTTTGCGGTTCGCACAATAAATGTCCGCATTTGTCCGCGTTTGTGTAATATCTATCATATCAGTTACCTATAAGCGATACGATCGCTTATAGGTAACTTGGCTCTTTGGTGTATATAGATGTATATAGTTTTAAATAAGTTTTAGGAATTATAGGCAATTTGCCCATATATAGCAGCGTACTTACTACTCTCCTGTTCTAAACAAAGGTTGGACGTGATTAAACTTTTACTCACATTAAGTGCAAACCTTTTTACCACTCTAGTAAATTTGTTACCAATTGTTTTTTTTACTGTAAGTACACAATAAGTTTGATAATTTGTGTCGTGGGTGCCGGACATTCAGATCACATACAATAAAAAATATTATTATTGTTTACACAATCACAACCAGAGCCAGATACACAAATTTTCCTAAGGGAGAAAACTTGTGTTCCGGGAATCGAACCCGATACTCTTGCTTAGAAGGCAGACGCCACCCAGCTAAGCCAGCGAGCAGTTCAAATACGTTTACCCATACCTAGCATTTTGAGCAAGCTCTGCTTATTAAGTATCTTTTATTATTTCTATTTCTGAAAACACCTGCCTGTTCAGCAGGTAGGTATGTGTTCCGTTCCGTAACGGTAACTGCTACTAGTAACGAACCCTCATTGCGAGACTTTTTCAACCCCCTCCCTTTCACTTCCCTCCCCACCCTCCCCTCTCCTTAGCTTTGCAATTTGCGACGATAAAACTATTTGAATAACTCCTCGTCATTTGCGTTTTCGTGCTTATACCATTTTAAATTAAAATGCTTTTGGCATGCTACAAATATCAGGAATTTATGAGGTTGTGTCGAATTCCTTCATACGGCGCGTTTCAGCTATGTTTACAAGAACGTTGAGCTTAGGACTTTCTGTTTGCGTTCTCTTATTTTCATGTTGTTTTTAAATTTTCATAAATTTTCTTACATTTCATATTTTTTTTAAAGTGCTTAGATATGGGTTTATTTGATGTAAGTATATACCTGCTGGTCTGGCATGCGGCATACGTGCCCAGTTCAGTCCCATTTAACCCAAAATCGTTATCGTGGCCGGCCCTAACAACATTGGCGAGATGATTTAGACGCTCACAACAAGACAAAAAAATTGGGAACAGGAAACCGAGGCCTTTGCCTTTGACAATACACGCTAACAAAAAAAGTACATACCAATACAAAAACGTTTCAAATTTTAAAGCTGGTGTTCTTTTATATATATGTATTGGGACGAGGTATGATCGTAACGAAATGGGTGGATTTTGATGATTTGTTTTCTTAGGTAGTCTAGACTTTATATATTATTACTTTTCATTTTAAGAGGGACGAGGTATTTTTCTTAAGACATAACAAATATGCACCTAAACATAGACTCATTCAATTAAGGGAGTGATTTGCTTTGATACGTGGCGAAGTCTTGCACTGAAGTCCAGTCCTGGCTCTGGAGCTGACAGAGGTAATATATAAACACACAATATTATAGAACCTAGAGCGTAACTTCAGTGCACGACTTATCGCCCCTATTTAGAATTATAAATAAAAAGCTTTTCTTCCGTCTGAAATGTTAAACAATTATTATGAAACTATTTACTTATAGAAAAGTCACAAAATTTGGTCATAATCTATATATATAAAAGAAAGTCGTGTTAGTTACTCCACTTATAACTCAAGAACGGCTGAACCGATTTAGCTGAAAATTGGCAGGGAGGTAGTTTAGAGTCAGGAGAAGGACATAGGATACTTTTTAAGAACGTACATTTCTTTAAATTTTTTTTTTACATTTCGACATGCTTTCCATTTTCTCATACGTCACTCGGATTTGGTAAAGTACTAGGCAAACATAAACATGAAGGTTGTAATAATATAGTCACGTGACATTGTAACGCATGCCGGGTATGGCTTCCTAAATATGCACATTCATTGACTGTTAGACGGAACGAAGGTCGCCGGGACAGCTAGTATTAAATAAAAAAAATACAATACTCGTACACTGTGAACCACGTAGCACCGAATCGTCCTATAGCTTCTCGTATAGTTTTACTTTTAGGCAGCAACCATAATTTCCTACAAACAACCGGCCCGATACATTTGCGGCTAACGCAGGGCGTGTCTAGGTAATGCTATGTAAATTGTCGAGATCGGCGCCGCTGAAATATGGGGCATTAGCGTCGACCGATACATCGCACGCTAGCCGAAGTCTTAGCTAATAGCCTACCAACTTGCACGGCAATGTATACGTTTACCATCTGTTTATCGGCTAATCTAAAGTGTGAGATCAAATAGTCGCGTGGTGAGATATAAGCTGGGTTTATGTGGTTGAAAGAGCTATTACTTGATATACATGACAAACATTAATTAAATTACTCGTGACTTTTCGGCAATCCATAACCACAAAGTAAAATTATTATATTTAGTGTTAATGCCGATAAGGTTGTTGCGCTTCAAGCAGGATGCATCATTTTAAATATAAACATAAACGCTTTTACACTCACACCACACTAAGTTCTATGACTTGTGTCGTGGGTGCCGGAAACATTCACATCACACCCCCAATCACAACCAGAACCAGAAACACAAATTTTCCTAGGGGAGAAAACTTGTGTTACCGCCGGGAATTGAACCCGATACCCCTGCTTAGGAGGCGAACAATCACACAACTAAACCAACGGGCAGTTCATATAAAAAATATGTGTATTAATATAATTATAATTTTTTGACAAATTCCTTGGATATATCTTGCGACCCACGGTTTTACCCGTGTGAGTCCCAGACTAACGGGTATCAGCTACCCCCATACCAAATTCCATCAAAATTGGTCCAGCCATTTGCGCGTCAAGAAGTAACAAACATACAAACACACACAAACTTTTGCCTTAATAATATTAGTGTGATATATCCATTCAACTGACTGTTAATTCTATCTTAACTGCTCATTGGCTTATTCATTAGGCAGTAAGTATCAGTTGATTCCCGATGGGAACACAAGTTTTCTCCCCGAGGGAGATTTATGTTTCTGGTTCTGGGTGTGGTTGTGTGTGCGATTTCAATGTTTCCGGCACTCACGACACAAGTCAGCGAAGTATTGTGAGGCTGTGAATGTGTAAGCTTTTATGTGTATGTTATTTTTTTTAACTTAATGCGAGACTATACGCGTGTTTATGATGTTATTCTATGTTATGTTTATTTGTGTGAGTATTACTGTAAATGTAAAAGCGTTTATGTTGATATTATGTGTATGTTTATTGCGTAACACCTACATCTCCAACAACATATTTGCTGTAGCCGGAAGCAACACCTAAAGAAGCCCACATAACATTTTTATATAATTAATATCAATTTAATAAAATGAATGAAACAGGTTTTCTCTAGAAAAAATACTGGCCAATTAATAAACAAAAACTTTTTCAAAATAAAACCTTTTCTTTTTTTCTTTCTTGGAAGAAACTTTGATAAGTTAACTATAAAATTCAGATTGTATTAACAATAACAACTGACAAAATCAATATTTTGAAAATACCCCTAACGATCCATCTGGAAAATGCCTGCACCTATTTTCACCAAACATAGCTAAGAACAATAACAATTAATAATTAAAGACATAATGAATGTCGCAGAAAGACACAGGATGCATATTACAACCGTTCTTTTTTTGAAATTTTTGAGGTCCTATATGCAGCAGTGGACATCTTGCGGATGAGATGATTATGACAGTTAAGAACAAACTCGATCACCGAAATCAACTTTCAAAAAAAAAAAAACTAAATCAGAATCGTTTAAGTCGTTTGGGAGCTGATATGCAAGTTAAACTTATAACACTCCATTTGCATCGGGGGTAAAAATAACCCTCTGAATTTTTGAAGTGAAAACTTCTTTAGGTGCGTTGAGCACTTTTTTGGGAACTCGCGTCATCGTCACCGAACGTTTTCCATGAGCTATATTTATACTGTATATATATATGTGTACTTCTTGGGTGAACAAAAAGCGTGAAAACAGCGTCATCGTCACCGCACGCTTCCCATGAGCTATAGGTAGGTATACTATGTATTTTTTTTTTTTTTTTTTTTTTATTTGTGACAGGCTAGTGTTTCACCACTATCTCACCTGATGGTAAGTGACGATGTGATCGAAGCTGGTAAACACACTAGACCTGGAATACGCAGGCTCTCAAGGATAACTGCCGGAACACCGTATTTGGCTTGGCTATATATATATAGTTTTACTTTTATCGGCAATCCTCAAAGACTGCCCCGCATGTTTATTTTCTAATGACTATCTATTGGTGCCAAAATGTTCGACGAAGGATCGCATTGTACATCCGTTGCCAGTGCTTTTATAGAAGGTAAAGTTACTGTACTGACAGCTAGACTATTAGTCCTTTGATAAGTCCTTTGTTTGCATTCGGGTAGGATGGGATAATCACAAGTCTTCGTGACAGGTCGTTTTGAATGATGTATGGTAGAAGACTCATTTCCTTTGTTCCGTTCACTGGACTTTATGAAATACGTGTTGGAACATGGCAGGTGTTTTTAAGTCAAAACGATATCACAAATATGACGTCACTATGGTATCATATAACTACGATAATGTTTAGTGTGTATTGCACTTATTGTGGTATTATTTATTTGATAAGATAGTTTTTTATTATATTGAAGACTCACTTAATGGTTAACGATGATGTAGTCAAGGACCAATACGCTGAGTCTAGATTCTAGAATAACTAGAATACACTTGACCGCCGATTCGATCAAAGCATTTCGCTTTTACGTTTATTATCCATACTGCGAAGGAGTGGAACTCATTCCCCTTGTCTTGGTTCCCCGAACGGTATACTGGGAGTCATTTCAAGAGTGAAAAAGTATCTTCGAAGCACGCATGGTAAATACATCTTCGGCCCCATAATCACTTTCTATCAGATGAATAAAAAACAACGTCGTGCTTCTTCTAATTCTTTTCAATCTATTAGAAGATTTGCTAAGCACCTTGACTTTTGACATTTATTATTAATATTAAAAATTATAATTTAAGGTTTGGATAAAATATATTTTAAGTTTAGATATAATATTATATGCATAAGTGACGAGCAAAATTAATACGGCCACTAATTTGTGACTTGGACTTTTTTATTAATCCTTCAAGTTATTCAAGGGTAACGCAAGGTGTGTAGTAGTTAATTTCCGTCACGTTTGTGTATGTATGAGCTAGTGTGTGCAGTATGTTACGTACCCTCGGGAACGGAGCATACAATATTAGATCGTGTATATCATGCTGTACTGTGAGCAACCCACGTAGTCCTTGCATGTGGGTTAAATTATATTTTATGATTTATGTTTCGTTCTTAGTTACCTACCAGCTGAAGTGATAATAATAATTTTGAAAATACTGAGTAGAGCTTAAGATCAATAATGAATTTATTTGAACAGCTAAATCAACGGATTTTGTAGGGTGCGCGTTAAAGATGGCAATAATGGTTGAAATCAGTTAATTGTTATGAGTTAAATGATAAAAAAATATCGATAACTTTAATGGTTGAACGTATTAGGTGATATTTTTATTTACGCACAAGTTTGGTTGATTTTATCGAAATCAAAATTTAAACTAAAACAGCGTGTATTATTTGAATACTTTTACGTTTAAATTTTAATTAGTATTTGGCCTTGTATTTACATTCCGTCTCGGCATTTTAAATTACAAATTGACGAAAAAAATGAAACAAAATTGCGATGACGCGAACTTGCAAGTGGCTTTAAAATTAACCATTAACAGATCAACCATTCCTTAAAAATATCACTTCACGTATCTTAAGCGTTTTAAACTGTATTATTGTAAGAGCAAGAAAATATAATATTGAATAGTTCCAGAATTGACAAATTGTTATTGTCAATTCACAAACATAATATAATTATTTTATTGAATATGATAGTAAAATTTTTATATTAGTTAATTTTATTGGTTGATGGTTATATTCATCACCTCTAGTGCGCGCCCGCCTTCGAAACAGCTGATTCAGTTCGGTGTTTCCGGAGCTGTAAGATGTGTGTGCGTTTATGTTATGTTAGTTACCTACTTTAAGATACTAAATTGGCACTCTTAATAGTCAGAAAAAGTGCTCGCGGTGCGATGTCCACTATTTTGTGGAGCGCAGTGGCATAACTCTTTGAACTTGGTGAGGGGCTGGAAATGTGAATGCGTTGTTTTGCTTTTATAAAACAAAATGAATTAATTTTCTTTTTACCGACTTTCCAAAAAAGAATAATTATAAAATATTTGTGTTTTATGGACTACTTTGACGATGTCCTCGTTTACCCGACTTCAAAAGTTACCTCATAACTTCTTTCTTAACTTGAATTTTTTTATTTGAAAGCTGATGCGGTGAAGTCGCTTTTTTAAGCTTTGCTTGCGTTTAATTATTTACCGCTATATAAAACAATATACTATATATTATTTTGCTAATCCAGCCAATATTATGAATGAGTATAGTTGAATTCATGTTATGGATGACGTTGCTCAGTTCGTTTTGTGGTACGATTATAGAAAGGGCAAGAGGGAATCAACTGATGTAATTCGAGTGCACACTCTCCGAAATGTAAGCGATAGAATACCGATAGGGTAGCCACCTTACGTCGATGACTGAGGCTCTGCAACTTGGACTCAACTAGCTTGTCATCACCAATGATTCGTTTTGCTCGCCGATCAATGGTGTCAAGAGCATCAAGCTGATACCTGGCTGATCCATCCCAAATGCCTTGGGATCTTGCATAAAAAAATATCCTATAAACCTCATGCTTAAAATATTATGAAGCTTTTGGTTAAATTGCGCTAAATCCACTTCAGATACGTCCACAATGCAGTGCATGCGTGTTAACTAAGTGGTCAAGTGACGTGGCCGGGTGAATCCGATAGATCAGATTAGGACGTAATTCAACGTGTGTTCAGCAAAGACTTGCATTAGGGCTGGCCATTAGCTCGACACACAGAGCTGATTGCCCTGTTAACCGACCGCCTACGCTTGGACAACATGACAATATTGACAACCTTGCATATGGCAAGCTCGCAGTGGTCAGTGGATACAGAGTGACTTCGAGCCACCACATAAACCAAATCTATACGTTTTATTATGACCATATTCGTTAAGATGCATTATTATTAATGATAAGAGTAAGTACACCTACTAATACTCTGTGAGATGAATACCTCATGTAATTTTCTAAATCTTATTCAGCCAATAAGATTATTCCGTATCTCCGTCATTTAAAAAAAAATCCAAGAACTGAATCGGCAAAAATAATATATAACTATTGAACTTGCTCACATAATTTCACAAGAACCGGACGAGAAAATGCGACCTGTAGAAGAAAACAACCGGACATCCGCCGGACATGCGAAAACATTTCTGCGCAAGCTGAAACGGAGACGCTTCGATCGCGCTTCACACGGTTATTTATAAATCCAAAAGTATGATTGTGTTAGTAATTGTATTTTGTATTAGTAAAATGAAAATGGTTTCTCTATAACCTGTTAACACTCTATAAAAGTTATTAGTGTTATATTTCACATAGTAAAGAAGGAGAGATGGGTTTTTAAAGAAATGTATTATGTGACACATAATTCTAATACACTTGTTCTGATTTTTTTTATCTGCTAGCTAAACACAGCTTCAGTGAGAAAACTACACATGCAATTTAAAAACTTTCAAATATAAAGTTTAAACAAAGGAAAATATTTAAAGTCATGAATCTATAGTTACTGGCCTCGATTCTGATGTCACACACTAAATTAAATTTAAACTATTCCTGTCTTTTACAAAATAGGAACACAAGACAGAGATAGCATACTGCTGTGCTGTCAAGTTAGTCAGAACTTAGATGTCTATGCAAGCTTAGTCGAGTATGTTATTGGTGTTGATTAAAAACACGCGCCTTTCTGCTGTTAATATTTTAAATGATAAACTAGCTTGACAGCTCAAAAATGTATGCTATCTCTGTCTTGTGTTTCTATTTTGTAAGAGACAGGGATAGTTTAAATTTAATTTAGTGAGTATACATCAGAATCGAGGCCACTACCAGTATTGCTATGCCCTAACTGTGTATATATATAAACCCAATACAAAATGTTGATTTTAGAGAACTAAGTAACTTGTATGAAGCAATTAATGATTGAATAAGAATAAAATGTAACTCAGTGTGCTTGATTGAAATATTTAAATCGTTAAGACTCCATTTCATATGAACGTTGCAAGATCTTGTGTAATCACGATCTGATATTTGAATACTATATATCAGGACGGATTAATAAGCATGAACAGCCTTAAATAAAAATAATAATAATATGACATTATAGTTTCAATAATAACTCCTAAAAGTTACAAAGTGTAGGTCTACCAACAATAATTATTACACCAATAAAGTGTCGTTATCTTTTATACATATTCTGCTGTTTTGTTACACACGATGTTGATAAAGCTTACGACAACTTCTAGCAGCTGCTAGATGTCAACTTTATTTGTATAGAAATTGAGTTTAAATTCGTCTAATCCAAATTCTGTACCATCACGATTATCGCTGAAATATGCTAAGTGCCACGATACGGCCGCGGGGCATCGCGCCGGTCATAACATAAACCGCCGCCAAACCATACACCTAGCGGATACGATACCATCTACCAAGACACATTGAAATAGTAACCTTAATGTACCAACATTAAAGTCTTAAATGGACCGCGTAGTGATGGTTCCAGGTGTGCTTCGGTGGCAAGTCGCTCGGATAAGCTACGAAATACGAGTGTGGAAGGCAACAACTCAAAGTTAAGTTACTGCGCTGCTTAGAGCAAAGTTGCTCTCGGTTGTACCAATGTTTTAATGCAGTTTGCGGTTCGAGTTTGTTTTGATGTTAGATTTAATTGTTACAAATTATTTTAATTATTACTTTAATGGTGGCAATCCAGTTGAGGTTTGGCTTTATGTTTCTGTAATTTTAGTTCTGTAGTAAAGTCGGGTTTGTTCGCCTTCTAAGCAGCTTCGATTCACGCGAAAAAATTTATCAAAAATTCATGCGATTTATAACCAGCGGGTACCACAATGAATAGCAATCACGATTATTTTATAATAAAACTAGTCCTACAGGACTAATTTCAGTTAAAAAATTCCGAGTTCCCAGTGTTACCACCGGGCAGACAAGCCGTAATTTTTATAGCCCAGGAAAAGAAGTGCATTGCAGTGCCATGTGAGACTCAAGTTGAACGACACAAGAATATTAATATCGTTTATTATCTATTTTATTGTTTTTATCATTCTGACCACGGAGTTAGAGCATCTGATGATGGTTGACATGCTAAATTACTGACATCATATGACCTCCTTTTTTCACTGTTCTAACCTAACGTTGCAAATGTCAACAAATTCGTCGCTTAACAAAAATGTTAACTAAACTAATCATAAAATAAGGAAAACTTTTTATTGTGTTCCGAAATTTTATGTGTAATGTGTATTACGGTCTCTTGTATTTTTATATTCTATTTTGATTCATTATAACGTGTATATCATTGAATAACTTTCCTGCCTACACACCTGGCCTTGAGCCCGATTCGGATATTCATGAAAAACAGTCCTATTACATTCTTTCAATGAAAAGATCATAATTTAATCCTAACTACGGAAGTTATTACGCAAATAAGGTATTGATCAAAGTCGTAAAATATACCTGAAAATTTATTATATTTGACCTTTATCTCGAATTATAAGGCTCTACATCATACTATGAAATACTTCAAAATATATTTCCGCCGTTTACTTTGCATAGACTTGGTATCATAATAGACACAGCTCTTCTCATCTCGAAGATCATTCTAGGCGTAGCGTTTTTACCATATTCGACCGCATCATCAATTAGGTAAAGAACTGGTCTATGCTACGAGCATGGTGCCTCCGTTTTAAATGATCTAGGAAATAAAAACATTACTACAAACAAACACACTCGCACTATGTTCAAAGACGTGTATCGTGGACGCGGAAAACATTTACATCACACACTCAATCATACAAGCGAAAGAAAGCGCTCAACGCCCACTCAGTAAAACAATAGGTATTTAAAATTTGTTTTGCTTAAAGAACATCGTCCATTTAAGTAGAAGGGTGAAAAGACAAGACGAACAATTAAGGATTAATGTTCATTTTTTAAATTAAAATATAATTAGATTCTATAATCGACTTTAATCAATATGCAGAAGAGATATAACCGATGTTTTTTCCAGGATATTTTTTTTTTTACTTTTTGTTTTCAGTAGCCGTAAAGCTTGCATGATAAGTAATCATAAAAACGTAATAATTCTTTGGAAAAGGATGTTTTTATGAGAGAACCCAGCTGCGTGATTCGTTACAAAAAGTATTTCGCATATGTGAGGCCTCCGCAATTTGTAAAGTGGGTTTAGTGTAATGCTTTACTTGGTAGCTCTCGCACAGCGCAGTGGGACCGAATAATCTCGACGCATTTGTAATTCTTTTCCACCTTTCTACTTCAATTGACGATATTTTAAAAACAAAACAAATATTAATTATGAAAATATATTCTTAAAGCAAAAGAGATTTTAATGAATCTTAATAAGGTTTTTATTACGATGATGGACCTTGACTACAACTCAAAGAAAACAGTTCAAAATAATTTTAAATATTCTTTTGATTAAGAAAGCTTATCATAACAAAATAAAAGATTTTTTAGATGAGAAAGCGCCTAAGCTATTAGCTGAACTAATTAAACTGCATAGTAATAATATATGACACGAAAATACGTTATATTATATTTATTATCTTCTATGTTATTATATTGTATTCGTTGCTCTGTTCTTTTTGTTTGTGTGTATTTGGATGTTTTATTTAATTTAAGTCAGTTATAGTTTGTTGTGTAATTATTTTCGATAATTTTTTCTAAATTAATCAATCTCATTATAATGTATATTTATAAGTGCAATACAATACAATACAATACAAAACACTTTATTGTATACCAAAAAAAAAATATAAAAAATGACAAATAAAATATTACAATCATCGTGGTAGTACAATGGGCGGTCTTATCGCTTAAAGCGATCTCTTCCAGACAACCTTTGGATGGACAGTAACAGAAGAATGAATAGACGGCGGTGTACAATAATTTTTTAAAATAAAATAGTACATTATTATTCACACCTACTCTAGATACTAATACATAAATAAAACAATAAAATACACTAATATATATTATACTAATATATACATACATAAATATTGAATGCAAATAATTATAGAAAATAATAACTTATAATAGAATAGTGTACTATTGTACCAAAATGATTAATAAACTATTTGAATTGATTAAAGACTGTGGTATATTTGCGGCCCACAGAAGTGCCTGGTTGCGAAGTATTCATGCAATTTATCAAATGATGTATGTAAATGATATAATTATAAGTGCCTATCTGTGAAGTAATACTCTTAAAACTTATAAATGAAATGTAGTTAAAACACTTTTGTCTATAAATAAATGTTGGTTCTTAATCACATTATCACCGCCTATTTTTTCAAAACTACGTTGGATTTATAGTGGGTGGGCTTAGAATAGATCCTATATATAAGTTGTGTCGATATGGTTGCCGAATCCATACAAATTCTATCAAAAGATTTTTTCAAAGGGCGGAGGTATAATTTAAGATCGAATCTGAGCACGGTCACTCACAACAGAATTGTTGATGGAAACGGGATATTTACCATCTATTTTTATTTTTCTTTGAGGGCTCGATATTTCGGCAACGTTAAGAGAGAACCGAGAATTGTTTACGTGATCATGGCGCTTGTACAAAAAATTACACTCAATAGCTATGCCTAGCTTAAAAAATAGCCTAGGTGTTAATCTTGGGCATAAGCTACCATTCCAGATCCATTTGGCTGTTACAGTGGAAAGAGAAAACAAACACACAAAGTTTCGCATTTATAAGATTAGTGTGATAACTTTTTGAAACTTCCTAACTATCTTATACTATGTAATACTTTATAGCTTCATTTGAGCGGCTTGATAGCATAGTTGGATGAGCATTCGCCTTCTAAGTAGCGGATATTGGATTGAATTTCTCAGTAGAAACACAAGCTCCCAAAAGGAATTGTGTTTCTGGTTTTTGGTCTGAATGTGTGTGATGTGAATGTTTGAAAGTCACCGTACCTATTAAGTGTAAGGTTGTGAGTGAGATAAATTGTAATAATGTTTATATTTGCTGTATCTGTTTTGCTCTAAATATTTTATCTTTAAATGTAAATAATGATAATATTATTATGATATCATAATTATAATGATATTCTATGAGAATGATATAAACTTTTAGTAATGAGAGATTTACAGGTGCAAAGACGTTAACCAAATCATTATTGGCTTAATTAACGTAGTATTTATTTTGTAGAGTAACAGTAACTTTAAAACAGGATGTCAAATAACCGAATACTTTGACGAAAAATATGCACCGAACAAAAAACATTTTGACACACAGTTTTCATTTCAAATGACTAATAACAATATTGAATAACTCGTATGTAGAAAAATGCAACATTTATAATTTCAGCGCGGCTTTATTTCGATTTGTCTATTTATGTAGAGCAATTGATTGTTATTTTATATGAATTCTCGGTAACTTTTTGAACCGTGGACATGTTGATAAATTGTTTCAATCATGTGCATAGTTCAAAAAGTTATCGACAATTCCTATTAAATAACAATTGATTACTCTACATCAGCATGCTCACTAGCTCACATTAAATGCTCTACAGAAAATTACGTTTTATTTCGAAATTGCTTTCAATTATAATATATATTAGAATGTACTGCCGTGTGTGTATATATATATATATATATATATATATTAAGTTATAGGGCAGAATGGTTCTCGAATGGAGGCCATGGACTAGCAAACGCAGTGTCAGAAGACGACATAATGAAGGTTGCAAAAAGACGCTGTATACAGGCCGCTAACAACCGTTCTTTTTGGTGATTTTGGGGGATGCCTATATCCAGTAGTGGGCTTTTTGTGGCTGAGATGATGATGAAGTTATTATCAGTAAGCTAAGCTTACTCTAAAATTTATTTCTTTTTTAATATCAAAACATCTATTTCTGTACACTCATGAAGAAATAAGATAACACAAATATAGGTATGTAGGAGCTGGACAATTTATTTATACTGGACGATTCACATTTGCGTAGCATCGTTTAAACTGAAACAATTATGTCAGTACTATTTTTACAATTTAAGTAATTGTATGCGTCTATGAGGCATTTATGTACAGAAAAACACGTCCTTACTTTAAATACGTTAGTAGTTAAAGTACGTTACTACCAGTAGCACAATTAATGTTAATTGTAGAAAATTGTACTTCCAATGAGAATCGAACGTAGTGCCTGCAGCGTTGTAAGAAGTCATACCCACTGCGCCTAAGTCTTCATTTGTTTTTATTACTCAAAGGCATTTTTTATTTTCATATCTTACGACACTGCCAATGATTATTAAAACAGATGTGTGTATGTGTCTCATAATTTCTTGTTAAATCAAAATGTATTCATTCATATAACTACATGAAGCACGTAACCAATTTCAAAGAACAGCAATTCGTTCAACCGTCAATCCATTGTGTACAAATAGGCACAAGCACCCAAGTACTTACTTAACTGCTTATAATGAACTAACTTATCGCATAGACCAAATTGGTGGAATGTTCTAAGTTTTAATAGTCGCTACGACACTTGAGGGCCGTAAGGGCACTGTAAGTCTCGATTATGTGTTATATAAGTAGTATAGAACGGAATATCTTACAATTTTATAGGCTATATTTATCGTGTTCTTTTTATTCAGTATAGGCTAAAGTTTGACCACTAACTCACCTGATGGTAAGCGACGATGCGGTCGACGATGGAGCACGCTGGCCTATATACCTATTCACTCGCGACTTGTAGACTCCCATATTGTACTTATCAGGAAATACCGAGTCAGGCAAGGAGGTTCCATTCCTCTGCGGTTCGCACAATGAATGTGGAAACAAAACGTGTTGGGTTCTGTGGTCAGGATTTTAGCCTCAAGAATACTAAATAATAATTACTTAATTAAGTAAATGATTTGCTCAGCATTTAAATCTTCCAGTAAAGCGAGACAACGCAGCCGGCATTTTAGATTCACTGCAGACTAAAATTTTTTTGCATCAGATATGTATGTAGGTTGTTAAGTTTGTATGTAGGAGATTTATGTATTAGTTGTTTTGCTCTTACTTATTGTTGCTTCCTTGTCGTATCGACTAGTGGGCAGTTCTAGTGTAGCAGGATTTTCAGGCCACCTGAAGGTATCCGACTTGGCTTAACGACTGTCTTACGACTGTCAACCGGGACAGATCTTACTAATTTTACAAATACAAACGTCACAAACCAAAATTAGATGATAGTTAAATGCTCTATTAAATATTAAGTTTAATTTAGTAGTAAAGGTTACCTAGATATTATATATTAACATAATATTCTGTACAGAATATCTTATTAAATTAGTTTTACCGGTTTATATCGGCAAGATTTTTTTGATCCCTTGTTGATGAACCTTATCTACATTTTTAGGCCCATAGGAAGTACCACAGACGCCATTATGGATATTTTTTTAAATAATAAAATACCTATCATATGACACTGTTTTATCAGTTTTGCCTGTAGGCTTGCTGTTACTGCACAAATTGATATACATACATACGCAGTTGTAATCAAAACACTTTTTCAAGGCATTGAAGAATATAAACCCTGTTCAACGTATCATTCGATTTTACTTCGATACTTTATATCGTCGTTGTTGTCAACAGCTCTTGCGGGTTCCACTTCGGGGTTTTTATTTCCACAAAACTATTGTTCAGCAGTGACTTTGGTGGGTTTTAAAATTCACTCTAACCAATAACCCTCGTCTTACTTTTCATTATCTTGTCATGCTGGTATTCCACCAATGTTTTCCTTTACAATTTTATATAACGTTGATAAATTTGAACGATTTTTATTGAACCAATATTTAACTAACTGAATAAATAATAAATCCTGAACCCGGCGAACAAATCATGGCTGAGCTTCGTTTGAAATTGAAATAATTCCGCGAATTGGATCGTTTAATGTAGACAAACGAGCTGGAATCTGCTTTGTCACGCCGCGCCGCCGTTGTAAGCTCGTCTACAACTTGCTTAATCATTTTTCAAATCATTTGGCGATTGTTATCTTGCTTTTATAAAAGCATTTGGGTGAAAATATTAACTTTAGTTATAGAAACGAAACTTTTGTAAGGTTTAGTACCCCTAATAATAATTATATTCTCTTTGTGTTGGATAAAATATATATCAATATTATCATTAGTAACAATATACAGATCACTCTAGAAGAAACATTATGGCTTGTTTTTACTAACAAATAAAATATCCCTTTAGTGGTTTAGCGTCTTGGTATGCAAACTCTCAATTGATTTGACAAGTATAATCGCACAATATCTGAGGTGCGTAAGGTTTGGCTAATGCTACCTTTTCATGTTCTATAAAGATAGAAGGTTTGAACTTTAATATTTTCAAAGTTCAAACCTACTATCCTTATATCAAGGTGATTTGCTTATTAGCAAATCACTTTCATATAATGTGAGTATATATGTGTTAGAAGCGTTTTGCTTCTACGTTCATTACCCGTATAGCGAAGGAGTGGAATTCATTGCCTGCGTCATTATTCTGGGAGTCTTCAAGTCTAGAGTGAATAGGTGTCTTCTAGGCAAGCATGTCACATCTTCGGCCTCATCATCACTTTCTATCAGGTGAGATAGTGGTCAAAGGCTTGCCTCTTCAGCATTATAAAAAACAAAAGACAAAAATAAAAGAAATTTGTTTTGAGTCGTTGACGCTGAATTTAAAGAAAAAAAAACTTGAGAGGTGTCAAGGGACACACGGATGGAACGAAGTTAAATTTCCGTCTAGCCCCCTTTCGCAACGCGCGATAAGGAACTTTCGTTCCAAAATTAAAAGAAACATGCAATAACCAACATCACGCGGTGTTCCCAGGCAGTCACCCATCCAAGTACTGACCGCGCCCGACGTTGCTTAACGTTGGTGATGGGACGTGAACGTGGTATGACTTACAACTACAGCAAAAAGTGTCGTAACAACTTTTGGTCTTAATTTTTTCCGTCTAGCCCCCTTTCGCAACGCGCGATAAGGAACTTTCGTTCTAATATTTCATATTGACATGTATACGAGTATTACTTCCACTTGAAATTTTGAAGGTTGTCATAACTTACATCACGCCGACAATGAATGCAAAAATACCTACAAAGAAAATAAAAACCAAATTGTGATCATCCTTGTTATTTCAACGTAGCATCGAAGCGAGGTTATTTCACACGTGTCGCTCAACGTTCGCTACAGGCATCGCATTTCTCTCCGACAGTACTCACCTACGAGCGCGATTACAGGAGAGAAATTGAATAAGCTGTAAAAAGTGTAGCGGAAAGAACTGAGCGAACAGAGCCGTTGTTTGCGAGCGGACGAGCGCAGGGCGGGCGGGCAGAGGTGCGGGCGGGCGGGCAGGTGTAGCGAGTTAAATAAAACATACGAGCTGGATAACTCGGATGTTTGCGCTTCTGTGACATATTATTGACGATGGGAATGTTCAGCTAAATGTTCGTTTGAAAAGTTTGTTTGAGCACCTGAGTGAGAACTCTGTTTTGCACATCCAAATCTGTTCAACTTTCTGCTGGTAATATAACCACTACATTCGTTCGTTGCAAATTTGGCCACTATTTATTTCGTTTTCCTTTATTTATAAAGAAGACTAAAATTATTTTAAGCCTTATTTTTTATATAATTACATAAGTAAGTAAATCAAGCAAATATTATTTTCCCCAGACAAACTAAAACATTTTAAAATGCCTACAATAGCGGCATTTTTTTTTATTTTATGCCAAATCAAACAGTATGTGCTGTAAAGCTGAATTTATAATTACGTGTTAAATTATTATAATTATTATTATGTGCAAGCGTGCTACATCTTCGGCCGCATCGTCGCTTTCCATCATGTGAAATCGTTGTTAAACGATAGACTATCGTAAAAAAAAAACTTTTACCAGCACGATCACCTTTCGATATTTTATTCTGGAAGCTATGTTTAAAGGTGTCAATGTGCTTAGTTTCAAAGAGTAACTCTTACGATAGTTATAATTGTTTAAAATTGAGCCTTCCATACAAAAGTGTTTGTTCCCAAATTTATAAAAGCAGAAAATATCCTGATTAATGTTCAAAAGCTAAAATTCGAGAACCTTTAATCGCGTTCACATTACCATATATATCACCACATTTTAAATCCAATTTTCACACCCGAATTCCGGGAATTCATCCGACTCTAAACCCTTTCATCCTTCGTTCCTTCAGCCGTGGGTGGAAGCTAGGGCGGAGGTCCAATCCAAATATTATATAGCTTACAGTGGGTTTGTTTGCGGCTGAGGCCGGGCCTTGCCGGGCCCGGTCCGACGTCGGCCCGTCTTTGATTACTCGTTTGTATTGTAAGTCACGGGCGGCCACGCGGCCGCGCCGATCAAATGAATACTTTCTGGGATTTTGTAGCTTTTATCTCGCACCGCCTCGGGGCTCGAGGGCTCTGTTTATCGGTAATGACGTTTTGCGAGATAACAAACCTTTTAGATAAGAGGATTCTTTGTTATATTTTGAAGTAGGCACAATAGGTATGTACGTAATCTTGCTCTGCTACGCCTTAAAGGTTTATCGAAGATTTTATAGTAAAAAACAAAAACAAAAACAAACGCTTTCACACTCACAGCCCCACACTAAGTTCAAAGACTTGTATCGTGGGTGCCGGAAACATTCACATCACAAACACATTACACCCAGAACCAGAAGCACAAATATCCCTTGGGAAGGAATTTGTGCTCCTGCCGGGAATCGAACCCAGGACCCACGGCTCAGAGGGCAGACACCTTTCCACTGCGCCAACTGGGTCGTCTAAAAAATCGATGTATTGCTAAATTACAATAAATTATATGATTCTAAGGAACTTATGTAACTTCAGTCACAATATTGAATAGTTTATGAATATTATAATGCACCTATTTATTGAGCACAAAGATCAATTATAATTAAACGCAAGCAAAGCTTAAAAATACCGACTTCACCGCTTATATTTTGGTTTTGGCTTAACCGATTTCGATAAAATATATATGGGTGGTCCCATAAGTCCCTCTTAAAAATAATCTACCAAACAAAAATAAGTCATCAAAATCGATTCATAATTGGCGGAGATATCGCGTAACAAATAAAAAAACACACAGTCGAATTGAGAACCACCTTTTTTGAAGTCGGTTGAAAATGTAATTACAGTTGTAAAAAAGGAAACCAACAAGACACTTTTGCGTTTGTTAAATAAGCTACATCTCATATTGCGAGTAATTTTACAGATCTATCTCTTAGTTAAAACCATTCCCTTAAAGATCTGCAATTCGGCTACACATAAAATTACGAATACCTCAGAGGTTTATGTTAAAATGACGGCACATTTGATTTTACCAATTCACTATAGCCAACATTTGAACATAACAACGGATAACTAACGCTATATGAAAATGACTGCTGTATATCACGGTTCGCATTTTTGTGCCTATTCAGGTCGAATCCCTAAAGTCCCAAATAGGCGAACGTGACTGAAATAGCCAATGTCTGACCGCCCATGGACGTATTTGCATGCCTCTATAACTCATTACAAGGGACAGATTCGCCCTCTATCGACCTCTTGTTTCGTTACTACCCTATCCGCAAAAGCAATCAAAATAACTGACACTCAAAAAGAAATAAAATAAATGCTACATTTTGAGTAAATTTTCTAGTCTCAATGTTATGATTAAATCAACGCAATATCTGAATTATTATGAATACCATTTCCCGATACAAAATCTTAGTAACAGGAGGAAACGAGCATGAGACTTATTTACAATAACCACTTTACTGTACTTTTTAAGCTTCAGATCTTGAAGCAATGTCGCAGAAAAACACAGTTTCACAGTTGTGTGCGTAAAAAAAAATAGTAACAAATATATTAAAAGCTATTACAGATAACAGAGCAATAATATTGATAAAAATATTTCCTGTCGTCTGCGGCATTATTTGTTTTCATCTCTACAGTAGAGAGTTCATAAATTGTCTTATTATCTTTTTGGAACGAAAGTTTCTTAGCGCACGTTGCAAAAGGGGGTTAGACTGAAAAAATTAAGACCAAAAGTTGTAACGACACTTTTTGCTATAGTTGTAAGCCATACCACGATCTCGTCCGATCACCGAAGTTAAGCAACGTCGGGCGCGGTCAATACTTGGATGGGTGACCGCCTGGGAACACCGCGTGATGTTGGTTTTTGCATGTTTCTTTTAATTTTGGAACGAAAGTTCCTTATCGCGCGTTGCGAAAGGGGGCTAGACGGAAATTGAACTTCGTTCCATCCGGGTGTCCCTTGACACCTCTCAAGTTTTTTATTATTATTATATTTTCAATGCAGAATCTAAATTTTACAATAAACTACCTAAAAACATAAAGGAATCAATATCAATGGCAACATTTAAAAAGCTACTTTATGACCAATTCACATTTACCTCCTAGCACAAGACACTTCCACCTACGCTTGATCTGTGTTACTCGTTTGCCGGTTTTGTGTCTGACCAGGAGTATCGAACGAACATGACGTCAAACTATTTCAAGCTACCCAATAACATAAAAATATATTCTGCTTCAAATAATTAGCGATGGCTGTTATTTTGCGAATCTGTTAACGCAGTTAAGTCATTAATTTTCATGAGTGATTCTTTGGGGCCCATGTGAATAAAAATTTTGATTTGATTTGAATTTTGAGGTAGTAATAAACATTCCGTATTATTGTCGAACGAACGCAGCGCCTGAGGTAGGTACATAATTACAACAAGTAGGTAGTTTGGTAAACTGGTTCAGTCCCTTATACATGATGCTCACAATTACTGTGATAAATTATTGTTGACGAAGTATTTTCTTTATATATGTTTTAATTTTTTAGGGGTTATTTTATTGCGTATACAGCTATTTATAAGTTTAGGAATTAAATAATGCGACGTTATTTTACCACAAATGTTATTAAATCTAGGAATTAAAAACTTTTTATTGGTTATATTTCTTGTTAATCATCAAAGACATGATAATTTATAAATATTAATTCATTATTTTTCTCTTAAATAAGAAAATATCTAGACTTTACAAACTTCCCCTATCGTCCCTGTCATCACAACAGATGCTCCTAACCCTATTATATTTCACCGGAATGGCCTCATCTCGCGCACTCATCCCGCGTCGATAGTTCCAATATCAAGCCAAAATATCAATATAGACTATAACGTCCTATCGGAAAATCTAATATCTGAGCATTCTGAACGTCCTGAGCGTTTCCCGCTTCGATCACGATACTCTAATCGCTCCTTTGTCCCGCAAACGAGATGTCCCGTAATTGAATTACTGTAAGCACAATAGAAACTATTTGCAATTAATGCGTAGGCTCGACTACGAAGTTTTCTAATTGAGCCGTCTGTTAGACGTGGGAGCTGATTGGGGTATGGATATGAAGGTAGGTCCCTGTATCGTTGTATGATTTTGGTCAATCTATTTAAGGTTTAAATCAATTGTTTGTAATATATGTCTATTAATGTTAGGTCGTGGTCTACTTGTTTTTTCATTATTGTTTTATTCAGTGTAGACAAACGTTTGACCACTATCTCACCTGATGGAAAGCGATGATGTGGTCAATGATGGAGCACGCTTGCTTAGAAGATACCTATTCACTTGCGACTTGAAGACTCTCATATTGTACCTTACATAATTCAGTTGAAAAGCTCGAAACCTTTAACTTTGAAATTGTTGCATTTAAATTGCATTGTAAAAGGTGTCATGCTCTACCACTCTAACTGCTGAGGTGTCTGTAACTACGCTACCGCGATGCTTTTTTCCTTTCTTTGTTATTTTACGTCTAGTGCCATCTACCGGAATAATTTGTTACTTCTGCAACCAACGCGTCTAAAACGTTGTGTTGATAACATACACCCACAACATATCAATTGCATTGATTGTTCCTATGGTATTAGCCATTCTATGTAAAACATATTCTATTGTAGACATAGAATATTTATTTCCATTAAAAGATCAGACGTAAACACATAAAAACACGCATGAACAAAAATACTGAACAGTACATTCCTTCTTTCTGACATCAGTTAGGCGCTTTTAGAAGCGCGCCCTTTCGCGGGACGTAGCGCGGTGCCGCGCGTGACGTTCCTCCGTTTCCGCCTTCATTGTAGCTCTTCCGGAACACGCGCCTTTCCCTCGTATCCGCCATTCCGCCATTTTTTACAGATTTGCGGCGTCCGATGCGCGCCGGAACGGACAATAACAGCTGCCCGGACCCGAGGAAATGACCTGATATTTTATTTGTCACGTGTTGGGACATGCAAACGTGAGCAATTTACGTAGCCATTTATTTCCTTGCGTGTATTTTGGGCACTCTTATTGACAGTAATAGTCTTAAGCTAATTTAATAGCTATAGTATTAAAATTCTGTAGAATATGCAAACGTCACATAAATATTTGGCTAATTGGCAAAAGATCATATCCGTAATCCAACTTAACAACGTTTTTTCATTGCTTTTGGTAAATAAAAATTTGTTTTCATTAATTTCCACCAACCATAGCAAAGAACTCTCTCGATCAAGTCGCCTTTAAAAAAAAAACTAAATCAATATTGGTCCAGCCGTTTGAGAGCTAAGGTGAATATACATTGCAAACTTATAACACTCGTCTTTTTTGTCGGTTGTTAAAAAGAATTGAGATAACAACTATATCCGCAAAACATCAAGGCATTATAACAGTATTGTTATTTTAAAAAATATGTCTCTTCACCAGGCAAAGCCAAAGAACTCATTGATTGTGAAACGAAATGTTGGCCTCAATCCTGCCTTTCTTTAGTAAACTAGTAAGTAGCATCTGTTCCTAATAGTGTAATAGTCCCCGACACCGATGAAGCAAAGTGAAACACGACCGCGTGGAACCCGCTCGGCACTGGAGATGTAAATACAAACTTAAACACAACGCATCTTATTAAATTTTCCTATTTATTAGTACGTTGAACTGCTTGCTGTTAGTTGGTTGCGTGCCTGTCTAAAAATCAACTGCTGGGTTCGATTTCCGGTGCGAAACACTCTAAGGGAAATTAGTGTTTCTAAGTGTGTATAAATTCTATTTATTTTTTATTATTTAAATGACTTAGACCTTGGAAAATACCGAGGTTACCCTAGTAAATGCTAAATAATATAAAAGCTTTTCATCACAACTCAGTTGTTAGCCACGTCATAATTAAATTTAGCAAGCTAACCTACTCGCAAAATATCATCTATTCACTCTAGACTCCAGATACCGTTCAGGGAACAAATATGCGGGCAATGAATTTCATTCCTTCACCGTACGGTTGCAACCGATTTTATTTATAGGTTCAAATGTCCTAGCGAATTGTAGGTTTGCCCTAAATTTGTTGTCACATTGCGCAATACAACTGACCTACGTTGTTTTAGCTGTAGTTACAGTAGATTTAGGACGGGTCTTGCGGTCTAGACGCATATAAATTGCTAAGATCCACGACATGACCGCTTACAAAATCTCAGGCTACGGCGTAGCGCTACGTCGTAACACATATACATTTATGTCGAGTCTACATTGATTCATTTTCGAAGCGCTGTGTTAACTGCGTTGTAGCAAGCGTACCTTCCGATTTGATCGTCCCGATCTCGAATCACAGGGCTTGAGCTCACGTTGAAGAAGACTCGGCTCATGGTAGCAAAGCATTTTTTCGTGGTAGCCTGGCTAAGGCTCTAAACTGAAATTAATCACATTCAAGAAGACAAATCTGCCATCAAGCCCTAAGTGGTCTTCTTTTGCAAGCCAGTCATTACCCCAGCGTGTTTACCGCTTTCGACCACTTCATCACTAACCATGAGGCGAGCGACTAGCTGGTCTCTTCTCTAAAGAAATACTAACCAATCAAAAAATAAACGGAGCAAAACAAAATACATAGTGGCGCGGTAGCGAAGCTGTGCAGAAGGGACGTCACGTGAATTGTTCGCGGAGCACACCCTTCTACTTCTTCTCTTAGGAATTTACTTAGTTATGCTACAAGGGCAGCAGTAACAAAATGAATACACTCAATAAATATAATTACAATATGTATCAAAAAAATTATGCGTGTATGTTATAGAGCCCGTGTTTTAGAACATACACTTATTATACTTGCTTTATCCGAATGTGAAGGCCTAGTAATGTCGCTTTCATTTAGTATAATTATGTTCAAAGCACATGATGGTTAAGATCAAACAAAATAAAGCGTTGTCAGCTCCACAAAGAAGTTATTTACATGATTTAAGGAGCCATTAAGGCGGCCTCGGAACGGTGTTAATTATATACTACATTAATAAAGATATCTCAGAAAATAATAACTACCCTGCGTTTCCGGAATAGGGTCATAATCATTGCTCACTCTTCTTTATTTAGTTTCTGTTTTGAGGTAAACATATTTTTCTTAGAGGTTTTGTTATTTTTTAGGTTATATTTAAATAAACTTTCTTGTATTTTTAAGCTAGTGGCATTATTATTTTCTTTCTGACATTACTTAGAGAACAGTCTCACTAAATTATACAATACTAGCAGTGCCCCGCGGTTTCGTCCGCTTTAATTGAGTTATTAGTTAGCTATATATAATTTATTGTAATCGCTTATTTATAAAATTACCTTCCATTTAACTACTCGGATACAATTTAAAACACTCTTTCTGCATCACTAAATCTACCCATGTAAAACCCCCCCTATTGCAACACATTGAATCCTGCATCAGATGAGATGGTGGTCAAAAGTTTGCCTAAAAAGAAAAAAAAAACCTCAGGCCAAAAATATTAGTAAAATCTTTTTTTATTTAAAATAAACTACTCAAATACTAATTTTCATCATTATAACTTCATAAATAAAGATCTATTGATATTTCACCACCTTAATGCACCCCTGAAAAAAAATATTGTAAACATATTTTTTATGTTAAATCAAATACCAATTTTCATCGCTAATAGTTAAAAAACAAAGAACTTTCATACAAAGGTTTTCACACCATTTAACCCTTTTAGGGATAGAATTTCCAAAAATCCTTTCTTAGTACACTTCTTAGTACTAAGACAAATACACTCATAAAATTTCAAGTCTCTACGACCAGCGGTGACGGCTGTGCGTTGTCTCTAAGTCAGTCAGTTAGTGAATCAGTAAGTTATGACAAAGATTCTTATAGTATTAGATAAATTGAAATAGACAATATTACCTTTTAAGAAATCCTAAGTAAACCTGTATTAACAAGTATCTATCTCAAAATTATCAATCTACGTATCTGAGGGGAACTTGTTGTTGGCTACAAAACTTAATAATTAAAAATTTGATGTGAACTTAACATAACGTGCAAACTATGTATATTTTGCAAGTTAGATACATTTGAAAGCTTGGAGATGTTTTCATGTTAATGCAGCCGACTGTACTTCTACTCATTCTATCCAACATTCAATATCCATAAATACTAGAAGATTCTATTCAGCAGCGACGTAACTCCTCTGAGGCCGAAGGGTACGTGTTCAGCATTCAGATGCCGCGCCCATTTTGACTGCCGGTAACTAACCGATTCTATTCCGTTTTAGAGCCGATAATGGACCGATTTAAAACCAATTTACAAATTTGTTGCCATTAACTGGCTGATTTTCATTGGTTATCAATTTTTTGTGACTGGAACTTGTTGGTTTTATGATTGTATTTTGAAGCGACTTCCAAAATAAAGATTTCTTCTTTATTTAACTGAATATTTTTTTTGTTTAGGATTTAATGGTATTTGATAGAAAATAATAAACGGTAGGAAATCAAAAACACTGTTTTTAGAGGCGACATGTTTAAAGCTGGAACTTGCATATAATATCCGTTATATTCTCTAAATATACAAGAATTACAGTCAAATAAATATTATTAATAAATAAAGTTATGAGCAATTAACCTCAACTTTTTCTTTATTAGGCATGTATGTGCAAGTATATTCGCGCAAATGACTGGTGTATATTTTTCATAAAAATGTTCAGAAATTAAAGACAGGTTCCGGAGATATTGGCAAATGAGTAAATTTTTAGTTTAATAAAAACATATTCAGACGATATTTTTAATGATTTCAACGCAGACATAATGTGCAAGCCTAATCATTGTTTATTATTAGAACAGTTGGTATTAGACAAATTTAACACTTATAAAAGATTGATATACATTTTGGCTTCGCCTCGCTTGTTTCCTGCGAAAGCTTTACGGAACTTTTTATTTATTTCCGGACATTAAAGAATTGTTGTTCAGATAACTATTCTTTGTTTCTTTTGTGTGCGAAGTTCCGTAACTATAGTGGAGATTGAAACGCTTGTGCAATCAACGGAGCGCTCTATTTAAGGAAAATGTTAAATTTTTTTTTTCTTTGGTAGAATATTGCGTCCCGAATAATTTAAGCTTTTATTGACGAGTGTCCGGAGTTGTTTGTTGTTTTCTTTCATCTCACTGATTATGGAATCTTTTTTGTTCATTGTAAGAAGAGCTCAGTAAATTGTATAAGGCATCGAATTTGGATTTGAAATACGGTTTTTTGTTTTTCTTTTTATCTTGGTGAGCTTTTGCGTATTTTTAATAACTTTGATTATAAATTCTGACAAAAACTTGTTTGCGAGACAACAGCAACATCGTTATTTTGATTTTAGCTCAGCTAAAATCACTTAAAAATCGTTTTAAAACACCTTCTGGTCCGATGGTTTTGATAGTCACTGGCTTGAGCTTCCGATATAGTATCATCATCATATTGATACGACATTATAATATATTACGGTACGGCATTTTTTCGTGCTCTCTTCAGCTGCCATATACCGCTATAACCTCTTAATGGTGTTCCTGTAACTATAATTGGGAATCAATCACACTGTAGACTTAATCTGTTAAGCACTCTTGAAAGATTTAAAAAAAAATCTGAAAATATTGCAACCTATAGCTGGCAACCTATAATAAACAGTTTTACTAACATGAAGATTCATTATACAATTATGCAAAATGTTTGAAATTCAAGGCCTTCCGCAGGTAGCGGTGGGTCAGTAAATCAAGTAAGCCGCCGCATTACTTAAACATTTGACCCTCTTTACCTAACAAGGGTTACACTAATTTCTACCAACTAGATTGAATTCGCAGATTTGAATCCGGTTCCGGAGGAATGTCACTTGCGGACACGAATCTAAGTATTTACCATGCAGTAACAAGTACGCCAGTTGATTGATAACAGTAGTATTTGTTTATATTGTTGTGGCTGTACGGTTGTGGAATCAGTTACCAGAACATTTAAGGAAGGTTCAAAGTAAATTGATCTTTAAAAGACTTATTCATCGACATTACATAAAGAATATTTATCCTGAACAAGTTCAAGAATTATTCGTTTTTCAAATTATGTAATCTAGTTTATTTATTCTAAAATCAAATTTTTTTATTTATTTTATGTACGCGTATCTTTTAGCTGCACGCCCAAACACTTTTTTTACACGCCCAGGAAAGCTGGTAGATAATGCTTCATAGCATTAAGCTATTCTTTGTACACTGTTTTGTGCTAAACTATTAAATAAATAAATATTACTACCGAATCATTGTTTGTTTAAATCCTAGTTAGACAATTGACTAGATTCCCTGATGAGAAAAGACAAAAGTTCGGAGAGTATGAATAGAATGCACTGATGATTCTATTTAGAAAGGAAATAACCAAGACGACCACCTGATGATAGGTTCTACATCTTCATATATACATCTGCAGTACCATCCCGAACTTTGGATAGAAAATTTCTGCGTGGAAATGCAATCGATTCCTGTCTCTGATACTTACATTGACTTTGACGATGTTCTCGTTTACCCGACTTCAAAAGTTACGTCATAACTTCTTTCGTTGTGAGCCGATTTTCATGATTCTTTTTTTATTTAAAAGCTGGTGCTTTTAATGTAGTCCCATTTTGTTTGAAATTTGATCAAGATCTGATGTCTAGTTTTTGAGTTATAGTCAATAATGCGTATTAAATACATTAAATCTGATCAAGGTTCCGAAGATAAAGCGGTGAAGTCGGTTTTTTAAGCTTTGCTTGCGTTTAATTATTATTGAAACTAGTCATGTAGTGCTGTATTGTTTTTTTGCTGATTGGCAAAGCTGTGGTACCGCCCCAAGCAGACTCACAAAAAGTGCTACTGTCTCGCTCATTGACGAAGTTACATATCTCCGGCTTTGTGATCTGCGGGAGGTATGGAACTATTCTCGGTTCTTTTAAATGTTTTATTATAAACGGCCAACGCCACAGATCTTTTTAAACCAATTATCAGTTTATAAATGGGAGCTATTATTAAGCGTTTAATCTTCAATCGATCAGATATAAATCATGGAGCATTTAACATCCGCGCAAAAAGGGTGAATTATTCAAAAGAGTAACTACATTTTTTGTTCATATCCATTATTCATTAGCGCAGCTGGTAGCCCTGACGCCGGGGAAATTGGAGGGTAGGACAAGCCGCGCCCGCCATCCCCACCCGACAATGGTCGACACTGGTCCACAATTGCCCGCCCTGGCAACATTCGCGTACAAGTTAATTCCATCCGGCAAATTGCTTCGTAAATAACGGCCGCCGAACTCCACATAATAGTTTTCCAATTCTCTCTGCCCTTATAATTCCATTGCTTTTTCATCGGAACGATTGCGTCACTGACGAACCTCTGTGTCAAATAATTAATATTCCGGTGGTTGTCTTTTCATTTCTGTAACAAATTTATTCCCAGAAATTTAACTAGAAAGTTGTGACACAAACGTTCAACAAGCTTCTAGTTGAATTTCTGCGAAGAACTAAACTCCAAAGTAGCACCGAAATATTAACTTCATAGTGAGTATAAAACATCTGCTGGTTTTTTTTTACCTTGTAACTACAATTTATTTTTACACACTACAATTATGAAACATTTAAGTTACCTATACATTATTTCTTTGAATCCTTTAGTGTGGTAGTTGGCTACCTGGTGTAGCAAGTCTAACGACAAAATAGTTGACAAACATCATATTGAGACTCAAGGCCATCTCGCACAGATAAGTAATAGTAAGTTTACACCATAATTAACCACAGCGACCTAGTGTAAGTTGGTGAAAGACACAAGTGCTCAGCTCAAATGTTAGGTCTGGTTTCCTCACGGTGTTCCTGCACTGTTATTGGAGCCTGTAAAAATGTCTCACATACTCGTAGAGTGAGTGTGAATGCGTTTGTTTGTTTGTTATAACTTGGGAAAGTTAATAAGTACAAAACTTTTTTTTTTAGAAAATATTGGACTTTTTGACAATGTCATTACTTTTTACTGGAGACAAATATAATATCTTTATCATTCAATAACTTATATTTATTGAATAATAAAAATATTATATTATTTTGTCCTGTACCAATGTCTTTATCTTTATCTACAAAAATGTTCATAAATTGGAATTTTCGTGTATACTAATTAAAAGCTACTAAATACAAAAGGTTCGTTAAAATCAGTCCAGTACTTTTTAGGTTATACTCAAACTGACAAAATACAGCTTTATGAAAAGTAGAGGTTACATAATTAAACGAAAGCGCAGCTTAAAAAAACCGACTTCACCGCTTTATCTTCGAAACCTTGATCAGATTCAACGTATTAAACACGAACGAAACGAGAACATCGTCAATGTAGTCAACAGAATACGCATTCTTGATGATAACTCAAAAACTACTAGTCAGATCTTGATCAAATTTAGATGGGACCAATTGAAAAGCAACATCTACGAAATAAAAAAAAAACTAAATTAGTTCACGTGGACGAAGTTATGAGGTAACATAAAACATATAACATATACAGTCGACGAAAAAAAAAAAAAAAATATAAATAACATTTTCAAACATTTCGCTATTCATTAGGTGAGCTCGCGGTGTAACACTTGCCTGCTTAGCCTGCTTTAAAAATTCATTTACTTTATGATAAGTGCATCTAAATAGGTCCGTAGAAGTTTTACCTACAACTGACATTTGATTACAATCACTCCAGATGGAAAGTGACGATATAGACGGAGCACGCTTGCTTGGTAAATACTTATTCACTTTTCTTTTGAACACTCCCAAATTGTAGCTTGCGAGAAATACAGATGACGGCAAAGTGTTCCCTTTCTTTGCTGTTATATAAATGAAGGAAACGTTTCGTACGAATGAACGATAGGTATTTAAACCATATCGTAATTGGTATTTTCGGTAGGTTTCTTTTGCAGAGTCCGTCTTAGGCAGTTGCACACCATTGCCAGACTTTCAGCCGCCAATCAGTAGTGTGCAAACAGTACTGTGCTCCGGGTTGAAGATCAATGTTACCAATGAAATTACAGAACTTCAAGAAATTTCACATCTAAAGACATGACATGACGATGCTTTGCCGCACTGGATTTTGACCTGTATTCGTTCGTAAATCTCTGGGTGATACTGTACTATAATGGGCAAGCATAACGCCTACCATCAGATTAGTGCATGCTTGTTTCGTCTCATAATCATATAAAAAAGTCGTATTAGTATTTATGCTGTTCACACTTCATGTCCTCGAAGGTCTTCATTATAATACACCGGCATCAAGTCACAAGAATGTATTCATGAATTTGTGAATATCCTCGCGCCGAGTGTTGAGTGAACACTCAGCCCTTTATCATCTTGATTGTAACAAGGTATAAGATTAAATTATAAAAATACCGCTCGTGTTACGAATCCTTGGTGTGCGTGACGTGACTTTGGGATTCTCCGAGCTTTATAAGTAAGTGTGTACGTTAAAATGTGGTCTTAAATAACACGCGCACCGGCTTCTTGAGTTATTACACGTAAAATAATAACCTTGTAATTAGGTGGACCGTCGTAGCTACCAGCGTTGCATACTAATTTTGTTAATGTTGTGTATAAAGCGCTTGCAGATATACGAAAGGGTACGCACACGACTACATAATAGTAGTGTAAGTACGTATGTGTGCCTTGTGTACTAACCTTTTGCTACTGCTATTAGCTGTATGTATACATAATTCTAGCGTCTTTAACCTTCAAGCGGGCGCGCGTAGTCGAATCGACCGCGCTCAGTACATTTTTGTTTATATTATTATTACTACCCATCACATTTATTTCTCATTTCTAGTAGCCTGTCGCTATATCTTTGGGAGTAAAATAAAGAATAAACCGTCGCTTGGGGCGCTCCTCCCACTTCACAGATCGCAATTGTTTTAGTCCCGGTGCAGTCGTCGAAAAGACTACACGCGCCTGTCGTCGAAAAGGTTACGCGCGACGCTAGACGCGGCATACCCTCGTTCACGCTCGTAGTAGTTCTTCGGCAATCATTCAATATTATCGAATTAAGCTTGGATTTTTTTATATAAAATGAGTCGTGGACGGTTACCACAAAGTGCAATACTCGAGGAATTACTAAGAGAAGACTAAAAAGAGAGTGAATCAGAGCTCAGCGATCAAGGCTCTGAAACTTCCAACCACATCGTTGCAACTAATTTTTATTCTTATTTTGTAATTTTTAATATTAGACTAGGTATATAAACTTGTCTGGGATATGTTAAAGGGTTTTGTGTTCCTAATTTTGGTTTTGATTCAAATAATATTTGCGTTATGTTAATTAATTTAATAATTGTTTCTTTTTCATAATTTTTAATACTTTTTTTGACAAATCAGACTTTAAAGACAATGATAATATATCGGAGTACAAATAAATAAATAAATATTGAATAATTAGTGCTTTATTTCTCTTATTCATCCCATAGGTCTTTTCGGTTACGCGCGCCCGCTCCCGTTACAAAAGACCGCGCGCCCGCTTGAAGGTTAAACGCGTCATTTATGATATTATATAAAGCCAAGAACTTACCAGGTTTTCATGCTGTCTCATAGCAAATTAGAAAGAAATATTTGATTTATTAGAAGAATTACTTAGACTAAACTACGTACAATAATACCTCTAGCTAACCAATACCTAACTTTAATTACACAATAAGTTGACACGTTAGAGTTCTATCATGATGATCAAGATATTATTATTCACTCTCCGGTTCATATACGATCTATTTTAGCCAAAAAATTACGTAGATCATTTGGTCCGTTGCTTTGTGATACATCAAGAAACAGACACATTTTACAGTTTTTTTACTTAACACATTATAATAAGTTGAATGTAACTGTATAATAATAAATTTATGTCTACTTGTTACATTTTACAGCTTAATTGCTAACTTAACTTGAACATGATAAAATTTGGAATAGAGATTACAAAAACTGATGAAAACGGTCGAATTCAGGGCCCAGCTATTATTTATTCACTCGTGTATTTACGTGAATCCACGAAAATGGCAGTCTTTTATCACATAGCTGGAAAAACACTTATCGCCAGATATTTCATTGTACGAAATACGAAAAGGTTACATGGATTACGCAGCTCAGTACTTTGTCACATGTAGCTTAAGTGATCCCCCGCCCTATGCCGCCCTACGCTACCGAGCCGCCCGCCCAGAGTCGAGTATGCGGGATTTACTGCCGACTGAGAAATTATTTCACTCTTTTGAGAAATTAAATAAAGAAGGAAACTGAGACAAACAAGCTTTTAAAGAATTTTTTTTTCAAGATTTTGCCCAGTTCTTTTTATTTATTTTAAATGTTTTTTCTAACCAAATCTGATTAACTTTGCTGTCTTTTCTGGAGTTTGACTCATAAGATGTTAATACGAATATGATTTTTAAAACATAAACGTGTTATCTCTCACAGCCCCACAATAAGAAAGAGTTGTATCGTGGGTGCAAAGTTCTAAGTTAAAGTTACCCTTATGGAGAATAATTGTGTTTCCACCGGGGCTCAAACCCGATACTCTCTACTAAGAAGGCAAACTCAACCCCAACTAAGCGAACGGACAGTCCGAATTTGTTTGAAAGTCATATAATATAGGTACTAATCTCTCTTTTTCTATACAACCTGTAACAAAAAGGTGTAGTAATACTTGGTGGTGTGTATGTGTATCGTGCCAGGAATCGTCTACCAGAGAACGAATGTCGAAATCGGACATTTTTTTTTCCTTACAAAAATTTAAATTATATTTTTCAAATACTTTTGACAACCCTACAGTTACATGTGCGGCAATCGGATATATTTGTTCGGTACAAAAATTTAAAAAAAAATTTTGTCATCCCTACGATTACATCTGTGGCGCGTGACCTTGACCTTTGTTATGGCCACCACTGTCAGATGTCTAGGTCCAAAGAATTGTGGTGTAGAACGGTAGTTAATGAAATAGGGTTGCAAATGACATAATTTTTTTAAACTTTAATTCATCATAACTCAATATTCATGCTGCTGCCGCGAATTCAAAAGTTCCAGTTAGACTCCATACATTAAGCAGCATATGTGTGACTTAAGTATTACTACACCTTTCTGTTAAACATTGTATACATAAAAATCAATTGCCGCATCTATAAAAGAGCACTCGATCGATTTAGCTGTTTTTTTTTTGTTATATTCGTAATTGTCTAAAGAAAGTTTATAATAATTATGAAAGAAAATTTGAGGTAATTGTAGCCTAAAAGTTATAAACACTTCTTGCCCAAAATCTACGTCTAGCGTTTCCTGTGTGTTAGGTAATTTATAATATTGTGATACAGGGTTATTTGTAAAATATCAAAAACCTCTTGATGTCCCAAGAGGTTTCTGGTATTTTTGTTTATCATTCCAAACATTGAGACAATTTTTTTTTCCATCTTTTTTTTGGGACTTTTACCTAATTTGGTATGCCAGCCCCATCATACTCTAATCTTTGTCTTCATCTGAGCAAAATTATATTGTACAGAGAAAGTGCCACATCAGCTGATGGGTTTGCTAAGATATGAGTATAACTTCCAATGTTACTTCTATGTATGTTATACTTTTGCACAAATGACTCTCTCTGGTTTTTCGTTCCGTCACACTCCATCAACAAGTGGTAGACATCTTCCAATATTGAGACTTTATGATGATTATGATTTTTTAAAGTACATTATTTATCTTCTGTGTTAAGTCTAAGGGACAAACGTCAACTGGCGTTGGCGTGCATATTTCGTGACGCGGTGCGACATTGCCAATCTTTGCGGGACAGTTAAGTTCAAACAGATTCAGGGTCTGAGAGTTAACTTGTATTTTACAAATAACCCTGTATAGTTATGACTTATTGGGTATTTGGCTACTTGTCACAATCAACAGGGACAAAATTGTATATGTATATAATATAGACCAATTACCGGCTGATACATATTGTTTCAAAATATTATATTATGATTTCAAAATTATTGTTCGTGCCCCCAAAACCCAACATTAAGCAAAGTTTTTAAATGTTATGCCTTTGCTCGAAGTTAAGAATAAAACATTATTTTTGTACCGAATTAAAGCTTTGCAGAGAAGTGAATTTTTCTGATAAAGTTGTTCTTCACTTGAGTATTCCACGCGCACAGCATGCAAGGCAAGTCCGGGACGTGACTCGAACAATGTAGAGAAGATTCCGCAAAAACTATCAACTAGACTCACTGCCGCAGACACTGTGGCTAAGTTTTACGCTTATAGTTAACAAGTTAAAAGCTTGGAAAGTTATCTAACGAAACTTTAGTTTCTACTCGAGATTTTTACCAAACTTTAGAGCCACCTTCTACTGACATTTACAGAGAAATAGATTTCCGCAATAACGATGAATTTCCATTTGTTGCAGGTAACGCCGGATCGCAGTAAAAGTACCTTAAGGGGTTAAAAGAAACATTCTCACACCTGAATAAAATATAATACAAGTGTCCGAACGCCCGCCATCGCGCAGACGGCAAACTGAAATTAATGGGCTATTAAGAGCAATATATCTACGGCACCCTAAAACGAACTGCGACATTCGGCGAAATCGTGACCTGAAATTTTATTAAGTTATTATTCATTCGCTTTCACCTTCTTTATCTTAAAAGGACTTTCAGTCTAAAATAAGATAAATATTGATGGCAACTGACGTTAGTTCCTGTGTGAGTCCCAGTAATAAAGGCAAAATGTATTATAAGCCAATGAAGACGGACGTATGCGCCGGTGCCTTGTATTATTCATATAATTTACAGCGTTCGGTCCTTCGCAGATGAATAAAAAATCGTAACGAGCACTAGAGAAATAAAAGCTGCGTACAATCGCGGGCGGGCGGTAATATCGCGCGATTCCTATGCGATAATGGGATGAGGTTTACGAGAGATCGTAAAAGAGCAAGTATTGACCTGCGGGATTGCTCGGCATAGCCGTGAGGAAGGTAAAGCCGGACGCTAGATCGATGGATGTCGAACATTTTATTGCCCCTTTCCTGCAGCTAATAAGCCGTTATCATTCGGCGCGACGTAGCCATAAAAAGTAGCAAGTAACGAGGTTTGTTTACCCCCTCTTCCCCCGAAAGCTCAACTCGATAGGTAACTTGTTATACCGCATTTTATGACAGCATTATGGCCTCTGATTACGATCAAATCATATTATTCCGGAAATGTTCTCGAGCCGACGTAAGATTCGAATATTTATTGCGGGTTACGCAGCTAACCGTTTCCCTTCGTACAAATGCAGATCTTTATTGTACGGAATGAATTTAAACCGGCTATTCAAGAGCGTTTTTGAAAACCTGTGTATCTTTACCTTCAGAACTGTTTAGATATGAATAAAGACGAAAAAGCTCCGTACAATACTTACACTGAGTCATGAGACTACAGTATAAGATTTCTGAAAGCGTTCACAAAAGTTCCTCTCGAGCTTATAATAACAGGTGCTCAAATGTGAAACGCGCTCCGAGAACACACGAGAAGAATGTCTATTCCACGTTCAAAGAGATGTCAGTGGCTGTCCGAAAATTGCGATGTACCTGACATCCGCTCCCCTTTCTCCCCCCTTCCTGGCTCCGCGTTCGCGAGACGAGTGAGACGTGTCTTAAATATCTTAGGCAGGGAGATGGCAGGAAGTTGGAAGCGCCTCTGAATTGTCGACTTGTACTCCGTGAGACGACAAAATGGCTCGGTTGCTCTATATGTCTGAGGCGCATGTCACATGAGACCCGCTGAATTGCCCGCCTGTCGCTAGTGAGGTTGGAATGTTGTGATATACTTCATTATCCGACGAAACGCGAGGGCTTAACTTGGTTTAACTTAATAGATGCATCTAGAGTGAAAGGATACACTATATGAAAGGATGTGATACCCACATCCTTTCATATAGTGCGTATACAGTTTGTGTTTTAAAAATACTATTGTAATATTTCTTCTTATTCGTTGTGTGTGAATGCCAGCACTACTATCTGTACAAGGTACAAGAAATCGAATTTGATTGATTATTAATATATACACAGCCCCTCTGAACATTCACATCACAAAATTACACCCACACAGAAACAAAAATTTCCGTTGAGAAGAAAAAATTTATACGCTATTTTGTTATTAAAAAGCTTAAACAATGTGTAATAGAAAGGTATAGTAATACTCAAGTCACACATCTAGCTACATGCATGGAGTCTAACATGAACTTCTGCATTTGCGGCAGCACCATTGATATTGAGTTATGATGAATTAAAGTTTTTACAAAATTATGTCATTTGCAACCCTATTTTATTAGCTACCGTTCAACACCACATAGCCTTTGGACCTAGACGTCTGACAGTGATGGTCATAACACAGGTCAAGGTCACGCGCCACAGATGTAATCGTAGGGCTGGCAAAAAAATATTTTTTAATTTTTGTACGGAACAAATATCTCCGATTGCCACACTTGTAACTGTAGAGTTGTCAAAAGTATTTGAAAAATATAAAATTTAATTTTTGTACGGAAAAAATTATGCCCGAGTTCGACGATTGCTGGCACGATACACATACACACCACCAAGTATTACTACACCTTTTTGTTACAGGTTGTATATGCGTTTGGCCTTGTGACTTATTGATCGTCATTGCGAATGCCAATCTAATTGGGAATTGAATGCGTTTGAATTCAATTGGCACATCTGTAGCAATCAAAGGGATTTGTGGCAGCAATACATTTTCGCCTCGGAACTTGTCATTCAAAATGCTGGCTTAATTTTTTTTTGTACACAATTTTTTGTTTCTATTTTTTTATGATTTAGCATTGAAAAATACATACCCTAAATTTTCACCATTCTACGATCAACCCCTCTCTTTTACTAGCATTTTAATTTTCTAAAAAACAACGTTATATTTCCTAAAAATAATGTATATGGCAAAACAACGTTTGTCCGGGTCTGCTAGTTATACATATACCTATATTTTGAACTATTTATTATTTTGTAATTATGAATTTTAAACTTATCCATTTTCAACATATATATTGTACCTAATAAATTTTAAAACGTATACCTACTAACCTTACGTGTTTATCATCCTCAATAATCACATACTCAAATAGGTAAACTCACCGATTTGTAATTTGTATTTGCTTTCCCTTTAAAGTATATGTTTTTTTACAATTCTTATGGCTAGATATATATATATGTAGTAGAAGAAAGAAGTATATATTATATAAACGATATAGATATATTAAAGAAGTGATTGTTTTTATTATCAGAAGTGTAAACATTGTCTCGGCAACGAATTAACTCAAAAACAACACAAGTACAAGAAAATCCAAACTGCAAATTGAAGTTCCTACAAAGACCGTCCTATAAGACGAACTAACATTACAAAAATGAACAAAATAGAAGCTAGAAAAGTAAACGGAACCTGTGCCTCATCTCTTTGCCCAATTTTACTTTTATTTCTTATTTCACGTACACCTCCGGCCCGACTCATGAAAGAAGGCAATTTCCTCCACCCGGAGCAGTTTGTTTTTTCTTTGTACTGTAATTGTCATTAGACACGGGCAATGTCGCCGCACTGTGATAATGTGCTAAATAAACACTTTTTTTCGAACCAGTGGGCACTGGACGGCTCATTGTGAGCTAACGAAGCAAGTGGCTAAGATAGCTTGTTGACTTGCGATGCTATTACAGTGGATCTTAGCAAAGAAAGGTCAAAGAAGGGTTGGGTATTGTGGAATTGTATTTCCTATAAGATGCTGTTGGCTATTTACATTAAAATCAATACCATTAGAACCCTGAACTGAATAATTCTGCACCATACAGAACACATTTGGTTCAAACAGATAGAGTGCGAGAACGGATAGGCACCGTTGTACGGAAGGCGATGGCCCGGCACGCCATGGTTCGAACAAGGAGCGTCCTTAGTGGTCATTATTACAAATTTGTATACAATTTCACACAGATCAACTAATTTCAATACTAAAGATGATATAGTTCATCATGAACGGGTTCAGGCCGAGCGGTCCAAGGCACGGCCCAAAGTGAATTCAATAACATAACAAGAAGTCTTACTACCTAGTTTATTGAAGGCTTGGAACCATTCCTGATCGCATAGTGCTGCTTCGTGGCTGTTTGACTAAGACGCGGTATACCATATACCGCGTAGCACATATAAAAATTAAGTAATTTCTTAAGAGCATTTAAAAAAAACGTGTTACAGAAAAATAATTGCAATTATTAATTAATTATTTCGGTTAAATATTATGTGTATATCCGGTCCCTACTATACAAGTCTTCACATTAGTGTGGGGCTGTGAGTCGGATTGTGTATTAGTGTATTTGTCGTGCTCATAGCTAGATTTTAATGTGTTAGTACCTTCATCTAACAATAAATGTACCTCCCTATTCATGATAATTAAACGCAAGCAAAGCTTAAAAAACCGACTTCACCGCATATATTTTGGTTTTGGCTAGATCGGTTTCGATAAAATTTATGTGGGACCACCTCTGAAGTATCTCTACGAAAAAATTATCAAAATCGATTCATAATTGGCGGATATATCGAGTAACATACATACAAAGAAAAACATACAGTCTAATTGAGAACCTCTTTTTTTGAAGTCGGTCGAAAAGACTACGTTCAATAAACCTTCTCAAGTTAAAATATGTTATTTATTATCATCATCCACGTATCTTTTCCATATCTCCCAACTACGGTGGACCTCGGCTAAAGCAGAAATACTATTTAACGAGGACCACAAATCGTCGTTATCGCGAGCCAATGAGTTAGCAGCTGACCGCAAACGCAAAAAGTTAATTAGTTCCCGTCGCGATATCTCTGCGCTGGCCATCTATCCGCTGCGGAGAATGAGCTTCCTAAAGTGCCTTGACTAGATATACTTTTATGTATAATGGAGAGATCAATCATAATGAATCTATGCTGCGTTAAGATGTTCTGTTTGATCGATTCACTATAAAAGATGAAAACAATACATGTTGCGTTGGATTTTGAGTCGCTTCGCTTTGTTTGCTGCTTCTTTACTTATTATGGTACTAAGCCTTAAGTCTTACTACATAACCTGAGAGTGTGTATTGTACTCTCAGTATATATATGTAGCATGTTTTTAACACGCATTTACACCCACACTAAGTTAAAATATTTGTATCATGAATACCGGAATTACTTACACATAATAATCAATTAACAATTTATTGGTAACTATAATAAAAACACGATAAAAAAACCTTTAATACACTACCTACAATGTAAGAAGTACACATTTGTCGAAACTGTAGAACATCTTCTGGATAAGCCAGTATTTTATGAATTTTTTGAAAGAGGTAACGTTTTAGTTATTTGTTAAATATCGTCGTCATATATAATATACATATCACACTCAGAACCAGAAGCATATAATAATAAGTGTCCTAGTAAGAAAATGTGTGGTGCTGTCGGGAATCAAACCCAGGACAGTTTAGAAACTGGCCGACTGCGACTAAAGTCGTCGTTTCTGTATTCGAAGCGTGAGATAATGATGAAGTGCTGGTCTATCAATAATTATAAAAAGGTACCATTGCAACAACTGAAAATATCTGGTAGAAATTTAGTTTGAAAAATGTTGTATAGATAGCTTAGAAAATTAACTAGAAAAATATAAATAGAAGAATGCAACAAATCTCCGAGCGTTCATATTTACAGCGTACTTATTTCAAAGACTTAGCTTAGAAAATTAACTAGAAAAATATAAATAGAAAGAAATGAACAACAAATCTCCGAGCATTCATATTTACAGCGTACTTATTTCAAAGACTTGTATTGCGGGTGCAGGAAACCAGAATCACAAATTTCCTTGGGAGAACGTTTGTTTTCCTACCGGAAATCGAACCCAATACTTGCTACATAGAAAGTAGTCACGTAGCCAACTACGCAAAGGGCAGTTCACTTTTCACTGTAAATAAACATTATTGTTGTTAAAAAAAAGTTCATGTTCAACTCAATAAACATTATAGTTGTTTAAAAAAAGTTTAAATTTCAAAACATATCGTTTGTTTAAACAAAGTAGAAGGAAGCTTTTTTATAATGCGTTGTTTGTAGAGTATTTGAATTCGGAGGAGGATGTTTCACGGCAAAATGTCCTTAAAGGCATTTAGACTTCTAACTAGAAATTAAAATGTGTCCAATAATGGCCTCGATTCTGATGTACACTCACTAATTAAATTTAAACTATCCCTGTCTCTTACAAAATAAAACACAAGACAGAGATAGCATGCATTTTAATGCTGTCACGCTAGTTTAACAATTAAAATATGAACAGCAGAAGCAGAAAGGCGCTTGTTTTTAGTCAACACCAATACAACACATACTCGACTAAGCTTGCATAGACATCTAAGTTCTGACTAACTTGACAGCACAGCATTATGCTATCTCTGTCTTGTGTTCCTATTTTGTAAAAGATAGGAATAGTTTAAATTTAATTTAGTGAGTGTACATCAGAATCGAGGCCAATATCCAGCATTCAGTTCGTAATAGATCAGTACATAAAACTATCTTCCAGCTCCATTACCATACCAGCTCAAAGGTACCATATTGTTTTATTCTCCGTAAAGTTACGTTGTTAAGCAAACTTTCAGCTCAATCGAATGCCAGTAAATGCTTGAATATAGATTACAAACAAACCGGAAATACGGAGAAAGCTACCGTTTTGCTTTTATAAGCTTGCTGTAATGAGGTTTTAATACTTAGTGAAACGTTATAGAGAGAACATTAATTTGTAACATTGTTTCATAACTAATCCCTAACAAAAAAATAAGAATTATAATTTTATCACTGTATTTTTTTTTATGCCAAAAGGGCAAGCTTTTGACCACTATCTCACCTGATGGAAAGTGATGATGCGGTCGAAGATGTGACATGCTTGCCTAGAAGGTACCTATTCACTCTTGATTTGAAGGCTCCCAGATTATACCAACAATGACGTTGTAATTATCTATGTACGTGTATACGTATGATTGTTTTTTCGTCATTCGAAGCAAAAGAAAAAAAATGTATATTTCCACCGCGTTTACGTTAAGAGTGCGGAGTAAAAGAAAGGTAAAAACATGAGTGTTAATCGCATTTAACTAACCTCTAAAATCTTAAGCCCAGAGGATATTATATAAAATAATGCTCTCATTGTTATTCCAATAAAGAGATTTAATTTAATTATATTTTTCTTGTGTATCGCAATCCGACTCAGTCGGGCTCCCGCTAATAAATCACTGGGACGAAGTAAACTTTTGTTAAATAAAATAAATTGTTAACCTTAGCTCAGACCTGATCAATTTCAAGCGTTGAAACGTAACTTTAAATGTAAACCTATTCTACGTGCCTAGTAGGCCACTAGAGCATAGGTTGCTAATAACCATTCGCTAAAGCAAAGGCAGATAAAACGACAATCTTATCTAAAACGTAACAATATATTAAGTAGTCAATTTAAACAAGTAATACTTTTAAAAGTATTTTAAAATCAATTTTAACCAGTTGCAAATTTAAAAAAGGACTAAATTAGTTATATAACCAGAGAAGTTGTCAAGACCAATCAAACGAGCCCAAACTCGATTAGTTTAGCTCAAATCAAAATCGTTTATTCACATGGGCCCCAAAGAGGCACTCATGAAAGTTAATTAATCTATTTCCAGATTCGCAAAATTACAGCCATCTCGAGAAGAACCTGGCAAGAAACTCGGCGGCGCATTTTTTTTTTTTTTTAAAAAAACATTCTTAATTTCTAATACATAATTTTCTTAACCTAGGTCTCAGAAGTAAGCCATCTTCCGTCACCATCATCATACCAGCTTCATGGTACCATATCATTTATTGTCACCGAAGATACACCAAATTTGAATCCAATCGGACATCGGGAGGTGGGTCTAATTTAGCTTGCAAGGTTCGACTACAGACCGACAGATAGACAATGAGGCAGGTGAAACTAAATAAAAGCTTGAAAAAGAAAAATATCGTTTAATCCTGCGGCGTTAAGATGACATTACCGATGCTCTACTTGTGTAGTTTTACTCTTTCATTGAAGACACTTAGATTATACCGTTCGAGGAACAAAGACGCGGACATTAAGTTCCACTCTTTTGCTGTAAGAATGATAAACGTAAAAGCGAAATGCTTCAAGCGAAAAAAAATTATGTCACGTGTGTATTTGAATAGTAAGGAAACATGTATAATAAAGCTCGTTTCGTTTAGTTTGGCGAACCATTTTTAGTGACTTTGCCCTTATTTCATTTCTTTCTTCGTCTACCATTTTAAGAGAATTCCCGCGAAATTCGTAAGCTCACAAGTAAGTGTACCATGTACACCATTCAATCGTTTCAGCGGAGCATGAACCGTAAATCGTGTGGTTTCTGAAAAGCGGTAGATCTCGAGCTATTGTTGGTCGATGGTAGAACCGATTTACTAGAGTTATTTTAATTAAGTTCACCGTTGCGGTCCCTCGGTGACGTGAATCGACGATAGTGTACACTCAAGACTGATGACATTATTTTACTGTTTTTCTAATATACCGAGCTTCTTTTTTTGTAAGATGTAAGAGTCTCTCACCACCATTGACCGAATCAGCACAACTATATTATAATGATTGACCGTTAGCTGAGTTTGGTGAGCGTTAGCCTTCTAAGCTGGGGTATCGGGTTCGATTCCCAGCGGGAACAAAAGTTTTCTCCCCAAGGATAATTTGTTTTTCTTGTTCTGGTTATGATTGTGTGTGTGATGTGAATGTTTCCGGCACCCACGACACAAGTCACTGAACTTAGTGAGGGGATGTGAGTGTGAAAGTGTTTATGTATTATTGATTTGGTTTATATAGCATCAGCTATGCTAGGCAGAACTATATTGATAAATTAAGAAAGGAAAAAATATTGCTTGAGGCGGGGTTTGAACCCGCGGCCATAGGGTGTCATGCCTTATTGCTCAAACCGCTGAGCTACTCAAGCCTTACCTGAAGCGACGAAGTGACGTCATCTACCAAAACCGTTTTTAGAAACTACTACAGCCAACTAGTCTAACATTGCAGTTAGCTACACGTTGTGTTGATAACGTCCACCCAAATCAATTGATTTTGTTTAGGCAAAACTATATTGATAAAATTAGAAAGGAAAAATTTTCGCTTTCAGGTTTTTAATTCTAGGTTGATACTTAGATCGTAACTAGATTTTCTTTAGATAAAATTACATAACGATTTAATAACCCATCCTAGTTAATGATTATAACTAGAACTGCCTGTTTTATGATCTGGCATTAGTTTTTGTTACAAGACGCCAACCCTCTCGGGCATGCTTTAAAGATGGACCGGAGCCTCTATTGTTGATCTTTATACCTACTTCATATCTTTACTTCATAATGGGCCAATTCAATTCACGCACAAGTAATTTGGCGTATTGAATAAATTCTTCAGTAATAAATTCTCGGCAAGAACCCAATACACGGGAGTGTAAATGCGATTGTTAGATTTAAAAAATGTCAGTGGTTTTATTAAGGTTTAATGGGTTGATCTCACTGACTTACCTCTTTGCCCCAAGTTCATGCCTTGGGCGGATTCTACAAAATGTGTGCGCGCTATAAATAGCAAACGCTAATCCCCGACACTTTACCGCGCAATAGCACTGCGTTGTGATAATTTGATTTTCACACTCGGAGCTCTTTACGCTCAAAGCTCTAATTAAAACGTTGCATTTGCTGATAATCGAGTATTGTGTTTCAATTGCTGTTTAATTTTGCGAATCAGTTTAATTGTCTTTTAGAATGATTTATCATTCAACTCGTGTATGATGATAGGTGACTAGCTTTTCAAGATAAAACGTCTACGCTAAGAAAATCATCGAACATTTTAATGGATTAGCCATATACTGCGTACTGCGCCAGGCAATATCCTGAAGCAAGCCTTGGACTAAAGCCCACTGAGCGAAACGAAGCGAAGACGGCAACAGCAGATGTAGAGGCGCCAGGTATTGGCAGAGGTCAAAGATATAATTAACACACCGACGCCGAAGGTCCGAAGTCAATTGTGAAGCCCAAGACTAACGCTATAGAGATTCAGTGTGAACGGCTAAAGCCTTACGAAACCTAGGGGACAAAATATATCATAAATAACCATTGGGATGGATTCGCTAAGTACCAGCTCGAAGCTCTAGAGCCCATCGACCGACGAGCAAAGAGACTCATTGATGATAATAATTAAGTGCAGAAGAAGGCAAAGTTTAACATCTCGTCGTAAGGTTGCAAGCCTATCAATCTGTATTCTATCGCAAACATTTTGAATGTGTGAAAGAATTACACGAGTTAATTCCCCCATGTCCGTTTTACCATCTAAGAACAAGACAAACTGACAAACGATATCCATTTATGGTTGACATACGTCCATTTCACTAGAAGTGTTGGAAAGGAGTGGAGCTCAAATGCTTGCCTATCAAACATAAAAAAAGACGTGTGGCACTCGGGGACTGCCGCGGTAAAGCTATTGCATAGCATTTTTTATCAACTTATGCAATTATAATTATTTATTTATTTTATTTATGTAGTATTTTTTTTCCTACCACCTGGAGGCGAGTTGCTGAACTAAAGAGATTTCAAAAAAGTCATTAAAAGTTCTGCTATTCATCGATAGATGGCAAAACTAAAAAGTATCACCGCTGTGCCGGTCGGAGTGGGGGGGGGTGTTAGGCTATTTTTGTTACGGAATTTCTGGATTCGGTATCCACGCTCAAGGCCCGCGATAGAAGCTATGCAATAGCTTAAAAACAAAATAAATGAAGAAAATGCGCGGCTCCCCAATATCTTGTTGAAACGAAGTAAGAAATGTTACAAGTGCCTCCGGATCATTCCGATCAACATTGAAAACAATAAAAAACAGCAAAGACAAGTTTTGTAACACTCCATCTGAACAAAACTAGGATAACAAGCGTCAAGTTTCTCGAAGTTCCATGACATTACAATTGTCACTCGCCACTGGTATCTGAGAATCCCTGAAGGAGAGGGGGTGGGATTATAATATTCCGGGGTTAGAGATTCTGAGTTTAAAGTTTCTGGCTTCCACACGATGTTTATTAACATGGGGACGTCGAGCGATTCGTCTCTATTTGCTAAAGATTCTTAAGAAGGTAATTTGAAAAATTACGTATCATTCAAGAATTTGAATTTAGGCACTACATTGATAGTTAAATATCGCAATTTGATGCATGAAGTTTCGCCGACGACAATCGAATACGGAGTGTTATTATCAACACGCCTTATTTTCAAATAAACAAAATACAAAAAAATAATTTACACTCACAACATGCACTAACATCAAAGAATCGTATCGCTTACTAGCAGTGCCATACATAGAGCCTTGGATTACAAATATAGTATACTGCTCTGTACTCCTACGTCGTCGTTACCGGAAACATTCACACACACAATCACACCCAAAACCACATACACAAATGTCCCTTGAGGGAGGAACTTGTGTTCCCCTCCTAGAATACCTGGAACCTGCTTAGAAGGCAGACACGCACCTTACTGCCGCCAACGGGCGAATATACACATACACACACATTATCCACAAGTCAAGCATTAAATTGGAATAGTTTGACGTAATAAGGACAGATTATGGATCCGGCTAATTTCTGATAACTTTAAAATGATTACACATTATTACCTCGTTACAGACACAACTCAGACTTCACTGAAAGAACAAAAAGAGACAGTCGAGCTCAAGCTGTTTCAAATAAATTAATAGAAGGTACAATAATATTGTCAAGAAAAATCCGACTATTTCAGAAGTTATTTTACCTTTTTAACTTAACAAATGTTGCCTTGTACTTTATCATTAGCTCGATTAAAAGTATTTTGATAATTTCAATATACGATCATTTTTTCCTCTAGATAGGTAAGCATTTGGCCAATTTATTTTATTATATTCCAAGTTTTTAAGACGTTGTAGGTAGAGTAGGTAACATATGAAAGGATCACCAAAACATGAATGTGTGTTATCTAACTTAAGGAGTCATTGTTTCATTGGCTATAGGTAACAGTCTTGTTATAAGTACTGCGACGTCTTTCAGTTAGAATAAAATATTGAACACAAAATTTGGTTCTAGGTTACTGACTTTATTTACTTTTCATACGTCACTACATTTGCCTGAACGATACCTATTCTAGTGGCCAGCCGTAAAGGCGATCGATTGCGCCTCTATGCTTTTGTAACTTTTATTCACGTGACCGATTCCATAGCAGCTAGTAACCCTTTGTTATTTTCTCTAACGTTGCTCTTTGACAAATTTGGTTCCTTGTTGCTTTAGGTTCTCATAATTTAACTATGTTTACATAACTTTCCTTAAAATAATGTATGTAAAGTTTTTGTCGATGAGATGGAAACTTCTTTATTCAACGAGCAATCTCATGACCGAATGCAAATTCCTTATCCTTATATATGAATTACTAGTTGTATCCCACGGCTTCGCCCGCGTTAATTTTCGATATATTATTAAAATCCCAAATTCCGTTACAAAATGTATGAGAAAATTATTTTTTTGTAATTTTTTCCGGTAAATTCATAGTTATTCTGCTATTCGGGGCGGAGATAAAACCAACAAATCGAAGATCATTACAATTGGTCAATCCGTTCTCGAGTTACAAGTATAATAACAAACCTGACTTTGTTTTATATGTATTATACCAAATTTTTTTCGCTTCTACGTTTATCATCTGTACTACAAAGAAGTGGAACTCATTGCCCTCGTTTTTATTCCACAAACTGTATAATCTGGGAGTCTTCAAGTCACGAGTAAATCTTCTAGGCAATGATGTTAAATCTTCGGATGCATCATCGCTTTTCATCAGGTGACATTGTAGTCAAATGCTTGACTATCGAGATTTAAAAATAAACTTAAATCATATATTAACATATTATACCAAGTACAAATAATAATCGCAATTTAAATTCAGATTGAATATTGTGCTATGTTTTACATTACATTACTAGTAAATATAATTGTGTCTATTCTAAAACAAACAATCGTTAAGTTTGATGACTAAATGTATTAAATGATTGTATATAAATATTTAAATATTTCATTCATTTTATTTACTGATTTCCCTTTTTTTATTACTAATAAAACATTTTCACTACCCGCTAGGTAAACTGAAAACCAGCATCGAGTTTTTTTAACTCGACATAATGCTGAGTTAAACCTTTTTGGCATACATTTTTTATATTTTTTTGTTTTTATAATTAAGTTCTTTTTGAGTCAAATATGTATATTTTCTTTCTATCTTTCTTAAAAATTTACAAACAAATTTGACGAGTAGCGAGTAGTTAGGCTAGCAATAAAATATTATATTGAAATTAACTTGAAAACGAATATTTCTTATGGTTTTTTTTTTTTTTTTTTTTTTATGTTTGATAGGCTAGCATTTGACCACTATCTCACCTGATGGAAAGCGATGATGTGGCCGAAGATGTAGCATGCATGCCTAGAAGATACCTATTCACTCTTGACTTGAAGACTGCCAGATTATACCGCAGTGGTTGAGGCAAAGGTTTCGCCTATCCATAGATCCCTAGAGTGCAATTCCAATAGGCTTACATACAACAGTGTGCACACTAGACACCGCACTGCCAGCAAACAGATTGGTGCAATCACAGCTCTCAATCTGGTTCTGTTGAGCGACACGCGCCCGCGGGACCAAAGCCGATTACACACAGTGCCGGCCAGTCCGGCGATCGGACGTCGCGTCGACTGATCACTGCGGTTGAAATGTGGGAATTGAGTCAACAGTGATACTGGACTTTTTCTTATTTGAAACGGAATAGTTTTATGATTGTGGCAATTTGGAATTTGTAGATTTTGCTGTAACAGATTTATTAATATACTAGCTTTTGCCCGCGGCTTCGCTCGCGTTAAGAAGTATTATTTTAAAATTGACAAAGTTTCATACAAACTTTCATCCCCTATTTTTTCCCCTTGGGGGTAGAATTAATCAAAATTCTTTCTTAGCGGATGCCTACGTCATAACTTCTACCTGCATGCCAAATTTCAGCCCGATCCGTCCAGTGGTTTGGGCTGTGCGTTGATAGATCACTATGTCAGTCAGTCAGTCACCTTTGAGTTATATATATTTAGATTAAGTAAAAAGCAGATGATTGATGTTGTGTCAAGAGAGGTTAAAGGTGTTATTTCACACATTTTTTAACCTTGATAGGCATGCATACTATCGTCGCAATAGATGGAAAGTGAAAATGCTTACATAGAAGATACTTATTCACTCAAGACTTGAAGACTCCAAGATTATAATGTTCAAGGCTTTCCTCTCTGTGCCGCAGGACCTGGGTTCGATTCCCGGCAGGAGTACAATTCTCTCCATGGGGCATTTGTGCTACTGATTCTGGGTAGGATTGTGTGTACGATGGAAATGTTTCTGAATCCTACGATACAAGTCTTTGAACTTAGTGTAGGGCTGTGAGTGTTAATGCGCCTGTTTATCTTTGTTTTTTTAATAACATGGCTATAAAAGCCATTACCTTTTACAAGAGGCACGTTTGATTAAACATTTTGAATTTAATATTTGACTATACCTTTGCCATACATCGTCATGTAAATAACAACCATTAATATAAGCAACAGCTTGAACAAATCCAAAGAATAACTAGCTCGTAATGAAAAGGCATACAATTGCGATTGTTAATGATACAGCGTTTAATCTCTCCGGTTCATTTGTACTTGCACCGGAGGGTAATTATGTCGACGATTACACTCGTTAAGGTGCGAGCAGACGCGCCGGCGCGGGCGGGCCTACCTGTGTACTAATAACCGTAATCGCTCACGCGGGATCGACTCGGCGACGTTGAGACAGTGTGAACACCGCTTAATTATTGCAGCTTCTTAAGTATCATTTCTTTACGACTCTGCTTCTCTCTCTCTCTTTATCGCCGATGTACTGATTTCAACCTTGCCGCTATTAAGATTATGAATAAAGTAAGTTGAAGTATTTCATTAAATCTAAAAGTTTAATCTAAAAGGGAAATCTGTCTTCAAACTATTATAATTTTTTTGGTTTACAGAAACTTCTGCACGTTCTCTATTATATACCTACAGTAAAGTGAAGCCACATTAATAGGCTTTTATCTAATATAGGCAAGTAGCAAAATGTGAAAGTGAACTTTAAATATAAATAATAGGTAATTGTTGTCAAACGCTTGGCTATATGGCATAAAAAAACAACGGATTGCACGCAGGGAGTGCCGGCAGAAGTGAAAACTTGAACATTAACGTTGTAAATAGCAGGAGCAGGCATACATTTTCGCGCAGAAGAAAGAGAGGGGGATATTACTTCCTCTCCTCCCTCCGTCTTACGAATTTTTGATCAGGTCACGTGTCCTGATGCGAGTTAAAATTTTTTTACCCAAACCAAAAAAACTGCACAACGTCGCTAAAGAAGTTATCACTTCAAAAGAGCTTCGTCAAATCTACTTAGTGGATCACAAAACGATTCTCGAATTTCTCTCTACAACGCGGTACTGTAAATCCAGGTGGCCGGTAAATCCATGAATTGGTAAGAAGTTTGTCTGTAAATACTACAAAAGTCAAAAATTATAAATAAGGCTTATTAAAACATGGTTTAAATTATGAATGTAATGTTTCTTTTAGTTTCAGCTAAATGAGCAATTAAATATAAATAGCCTATGACTGCAATAACTTAGTTCATAACATGAATAATAAAAATAAAGTCAGAGTTTCCTACTCTCATCTTATTAATGGTCACAAAGATACCAAAGCCATTAATCCAACCTTCTGGATTTCATTATTGGACTTTCTATAGGTAGTTTTACTGCTTCACACAACCGTAATGAAAAGGTACGTTTCTATCATATTATAAGGTACAACTTTACCAAATCAGGGTAAGGACATAATTGAACCCGAGATAGCGATAAAATGTTGAAAAGCTGTCAAAATTAAACGACATCATGCAATTGCGAATGACAATTAAGACTTAACCAGAGAATTCAGCATCGATGCGTTTACTTGTTTCGATGATATCTTGTCCGAGTTTGTGGACAGGCTCTTCTTGAGATGGCTGTAATTTTGCGAATCTGGAAATAGAGTCATTAATATTCATGAGTGCCTCTTTGGGTTCCATGTTGATGGACCATATAATGCCACTTGAATAAAGTAACTTAAGTTTTCTAAGTAAACACTAGAGTAGATACACAAGTTAAACTTGTAATACCCTTCTTTTAGCAACGGGCGTAAATAAATTTTATCAGTTTTTTAAACAGTTAATGTACTTTGAAATCAAAAATTACAAACGTACATTTTTAGTGTTTATAAAAAAGTGTAAATTTACGTAATTATTATTTGCCTTAATTAAATGAGAACTGCTAAAGCGGTTTAGCGGTTAAGTTCAACTCAAATATTAAGTTATCTGTATTTTAATACAATTCCTTTTTATTACAATTCCTTTTATTTTCAATAGGTATCAAAATCTTCGAAAATGATCAATGTTTCAGGGATTTATTTACTAAATAAGCGTGTACGAACGATTACCGGTGGGAACACAAGTGTTCTCATATCTTGCATACAAAGTTATTTACTTAAAAAAATAACTTCTTTTAAACCCGACGCTGATGTGGGGCTACACTGTTTGAAAGGGTTTTATCAAAACCGTGTTTTTATATATTAAAACTACTCATAGTAACACAAACTCTTACTCAACAACATATTTTACTCAAATTTATAGTTTTGACATTGAGTTTCCTCTCCACCTTGATCAAAGCTTCAGCGTCATACCAGCTGGATGTAAATAGATTTTAAAATATAAAAATATCTAGTTTACTTATTATTAGCTGCCGACAGCAACATTTTTTCATGTTGTAAATGTTTGCGGGCTTGCTCCACACGATCTCTTTAAACTTTAACAAAATCCCAGTGTCCTATAAATGCATATATTACAAGAATATGTTAAGGACAATAATGTTATAATGCGAAAGTTACTCTGTCTGTCTGTTACTCTTCCACGCCTAAACCACAGAACCGATTTTGATAAAATTTGGTACAAAGATAGACTAGAGCTCCGAGACTTACGCGAGTAAAACCGCGAGGCACAAGTAGTATAAAATAAAACATAAAATTAATGACAACATTAATGTTGGCATTAATTTCATAATGAGCATTTCAAACTTAAATAGAACTCATTTCCATCAACTAATAACAGTCATGAATGAAAACTGAAAAGTAACAGCTTCTAATAAGAGTTAATACAGAATATCAAAACAACAATAACGCAAGTAAATCTGCATTGTACGTACTAATTCAGTTGTGGTGTATCTGCATGTAGATCACCATCAATTATAGCTAGCTGTAATCCTACAGCTGTGGTCTGCAACGGTAACCCGCAGTGTGTAGAGATACAGCATTTTAGCATCATATTAAAACTGGCACTGTTCGCGGTAGATTGGTTTCTGACAATGTAATTTTTTTGCTACTTAGCTTCTCAGCTCTATGATTTGCCCGGCAGTTATCCTTGAGAGCCTGCGTATTCCAAGTCTAGTGTGTTTACTAGCTTCGATCACATCGTCACTTACCATCAGGTGAGATAGTGGTCAAACACTAGCCTGTCACAAATAAAAAAAAAAAAAGGTACAATACTATTGTCAAGGAAAATCCGACTATTTCAGAAGTTATTTTATAACGACCTTTTTAACTTAACAAATGTTGCCTTGTACTTTATCATTAACTCGATTAAAAGTATTTTGATAATTTCAAGTAATTAAATATAATAATAAATAATATAAATAATTTCCTCTAGATAGGTAAGCATTTGGCCGCTATCATTATTATATTCTAAGTTTTCAAGACGTTGTAGGTAGAGTATGTAACATATGAAAGGATCACCAAAACATGAATGTGTGTTACCTAACTTAAGGAGTCATTGTTTCATTGGCTATAGGTAACAGTCTTGTTATAAGTACTGCGACGTCTTTTAGTTAGAATAAAATATTGAACACAAAATTTGGTTCTAGCTTACTGACTTTATTAATTTTCATCCGTCACTAAATTTGCCTGAACGATACCTATTCTAGTGGCCAGCCGTAAAGGCGATCGATTGCGCCTCTATACTTTTGTAACTTTTATTCACGTGACCGATTCCATTGCTTAGTAACCCTTTGTTATTTTCTCTAACGTTGCTCTTTGACAAATTTGGTTCCTTGTTGCTTTAGTTCTCATAATTTAACTATGTTTACATAACTTTCCTTAAAATAATGTATGTAAAGTTTTTGTCGATGAGATGGAAACTTCTTTATTCAACGTGCAATCTCATGACCGAATGCAAATTCCTTATCCTTATATATGAATTACTAGTTGTACCCCGCGACTTCGCCCGTGTTAATTTTTGAAATATCATTAAAACCCCAATTGCGTTACAAATGTAAGAGAAAATGTTTCTATTTCGTATTTTTTTCTGATATATTCATAGTTATTCTGCTATTCGGGGCGGAGATAAAACCAACAAATCGAAGATAATTACAATCGGTCAATCCGTTCTCGAGTTACAAGTGTAATAACAAACCTGACTTTGTTTTATATGTATTATACCAAATTTTTTTCGCTTCTACGTTTATCATCCGTACTACAAAGGAGTGGAACACATTGCCCTCGTTTTTAATCCACAAACTGTATAATCTGGGAGTCTTCAAGTCACGAGTGAATCTTCTAAGCAATCATGCTAAATCTTCGGATGCATCATCGCTTTTCATCAGGTGACATTGTAGTCAAATGCTTGACTATCGAGATTTAAAAAAAAACTAAAGTCATATATTAACATATTATACCAAGTACAAATAATAATCGCAATTTAAATTCAGATTAATTATTGTACTATGTTTTAGATTACATTACTAGTAAATATAATTGTGTCTATTCTAAAACAAACAATCGTTAAGTTTGATGACTTAATGTATTAAATGATTGTATATAAAAATTTCATTGATTTTATTTACTGATTTCCCTTTTTTTATTACTAATAAAACATTTTCACTACCCGCTAGGTAAACTGAAAACCAGCATCGAGTTTTTTTAACTCGACATAATGCTGAGTTAAACCTTTTTGGCATACATTTTTTATATTTTTTTGTTTTTATAATTAAGTTCTTTTTGAGTCAAATATGTATATTTTCTTTCTATCTTTCTTAAAAATTTACAAACAAATTTGACGAGTAGCGAGTAGTTAGGCTAGCAATAAAATATTATATTGAAATTAACTTGAAAACGAATATTTCTTATGGTTTTTTTTTTTTTTTTTTTTTTATGTTTGATAGGCTAGCATTTGACCACTATCTCACCTGATGGAAAGCGATGATGTGGCCGAAGATGTAGCATGCATGCCTAGAAGATACCTATTCACTCTTGACTTGAAGACTGCCAGATTATACCGCAGTGGTTGAGGCAAAGGTTTCGCCTATCCATAGATCCCTAGAGTGCAATTCCAATAGGCTTACATACAACAGTGTGCACACTAGACACCGCACTGCCAGCAAACAGATTGGTGCAATCACAGCTCTCAATCTGGTTCTGTTGAGCGACACGCGCCCGCGGGACCAAAGCCGATTACACACAGTGCCGGCCAGTCCGGCGATCGGACGTCGCGTCGACTGATCACTGCGGTTGAAATGTGGGAATTGAGTCAACAGTGATACTGGACTTTTTCTTATTTGAAACGGAATAGTTTTATGATTGTGGCAATTTGGAATTTGTAGATTTTGCTGTAACAGATTTATTAATATACTAGCTTTTGCCCGCGGCTTCGCTCGCGTTAAGAAGTATTATTTTAAAATTGACAAAGTTTCATACAAACTTTCATCCCCTATTTTTTCCCCTTGGGGGTAGAATTAATCAAAATTCTTTCTTAGCGGATGCCTACGTCATAACTTCTACCTGCATGCCAAATTTCAGCCCGATCCGTCCAGTGGTTTGGGCTGTGCGTTGATAGATCACTATGTCAGTCAGTCAGTCACCTTTGAGTTATATATATTTAGATTAAGTAAAAAGCAGATGATTGATGTTGTGTCAAGAGAGGTTAAAGGTGTTATTTCACACATTTTTTAACCTTGATAGGCATGCATACTATCGTCGCAATAGATGGAAAGTGAAAATGCTTACATAGAAGATACTTATTCACTCAAGACTTGAAGACTCCAAGATTATAATGTTCAAGGCTTTCCTCTCTGTGCCGCAGGACCTGGGTTCGATTCCCGGCAGGAGTACAATTCTCTCCATGGGGCATTTGTGCTACTGATTCTGGGTAGGATTGTGTGTACGATGGAAATGTTTCTGAATCCTACGATACAAGTCTTTGAACTTAGTGTAGGGCTGTGAGTGTTAATGCGCCTGTTTATCTTTGTTTTTTTAATAACATGGCTATAAAAGCCATTACCTTTTACAAGAGGCACGTTTGATTAAACATTTTGAATTTAATATTTGACTATACCTTTGCCATACATCGTCATGTAAATAACAACCATTAATATAAGCAACAGCTTGAACAAATCCAAAGAATAACTAGCTCGTAATGAAAAGGCATACAATTGCGATTGTTAATGATACAGCGTTTAATCTCTCCGGTTCATTTGTACTTGCACCGGAGGGTAATTATGTCGACGATTACACTCGTTAAGGTGCGAGCAGACGCGCCGGCGCGGGCGGGCCTACCTGTGTACTAATAACCGTAATCGCTCACGCGGGATCGACTCGGCGACGTTGAGACAGTGTGAACACCGCTTAATTATTGCAGCTTCTTAAGTATCATTTCTTTACGACTCTGCTTCTCTCTCTCTCTTTATCGCCGATGTACTGATTTCAACCTTGCCGCTATTAAGATTATGAATAAAGTAAGTTGAAGTATTTCATTAAATCTAAAAGTTTAATCTAAAAGGGAAATCTGTCTTCAAACTATTATAATTTTTTTGGTTTACAGAAACTTCTGCACGTTCTCTATTATATACCTACAGTAAAGTGAAGCCACATTAATAGGCTTTTATCTAATATAGGCAAGTAGCAAAATGTGAAAGTGAACTTTAAATATAAATAATAGGTAATTGTTGTCAAACGCTTGGCTATATGGCATAAAAAAACAACGGATTGCACGCAGGGAGTGCCGGCAGAAGTGAAAACTTGAACATTAACGTTGTAAATAGCAGGAGCAGGCATACATTTTCGCGCAGAAGAAAGAGAGGGGGATATTACTTCCTCTCCTCCCTCCGTCTTACGAATTTTTGATCAGGTCACGTGTCCTGATGCGAGTTAAAATTTTTTTACCCAAACCAAAAAAACTGCACAACGTCGCTAAAGAAGTTATCACTTCAAAAGAGCTTCGTCAAATCTACTTAGTGGATCACAAAACGATTCTCGAATTTCTCTCTACAACGCGGTACTGTAAATCCAGGTGGCCGGTAAATCCATGAATTGGTAAGAAGTTTGTCTGTAAATACTACAAAAGTCAAAAATTATAAATAAGGCTTATTAAAACATGGTTTAAATTATGAATGTAATGTTTCTTTTAGTTTCAGCTAAATGAGCAATTAAATATAAATAGCCTATGACTGCAATAACTTAGTTCATAACATGAATAATAAAAATAAAGTCAGAGTTTCCTACTCTCATCTTATTAATGGTCACAAAGATACCAAAGCCATTAATCCAACCTTCTGGATTTCATTATTGGACTTTCTATAGGTAGTTTTACTGCTTCACACAACCGTAATGAAAAGGTACGTTTCTATCATATTATAAGGTACAACTTTACCAAATCAGGGTAAGGACATAATTGAACCCGAGATAGCGATAAAATGTTGAAAAGCTGTCAAAATTAAACGACATCATGCAATTGCGAATGACAATTAAGACTTAACCAGAGAATTCAGCATCGATGCGTTTACTTGTTTCGATGATATCTTGTCCGAGTTTGTGGACAGGCTCTTCTTGAGATGGCTGTAATTTTGCGAATCTGGAAATAGAGTCATTAATATTCATGAGTGCCTCTTTGGGTTCCATGTTGATGGACCATATAATGCCACTTGAATAAAGTAACTTAAGTTTTCTAAGTAAACACTAGAGTAGATACACAAGTTAAACTTGTAATACCCTTCTTTTAGCAACGGGCGTAAATAAATTTTATCAGTTTTTTAAACAGTTAATGTACTTTGAAATCAAAAATTACAAACGTACATTTTTAGTGTTTATAAAAAAGTGTAAATTTACGTAATTATTATTTGCCTTAATTAAATGAGAACTGCTAAAGCGGTTTAGCGGTTAAGTTCAACTCAAATATTAAGTTATCTGTATTTTAATACAATTCCTTTTTATTACAATTCCTTTTATTTTCAATAGGTATCAAAATCTTCGAAAATGATCAATGTTTCAGGGATTTATTTACTAAATAAGCGTGTACGAACGATTACCGGTGGGAACACAAGTGTTCTCATATCTTGCATACAAAGTTATTTACTTAAAAAAATAACTTCTTTTAAACCCGACGCTGATGTGGGGCTACACTGTTTGAAAGGGTTTTATCAAAACCGTGTTTTTATATATTAAAACTACTCATAGTAACACAAACTCTTACTCAACAACATATTTTACTCAAATTTATAGTTTTGACATTGAGTTTCCTCTCCACCTTGATCAAAGCTTCAGCGTCATACCAGCTGGATGTAAATAGATTTTAAAATATAAAAATATCTAGTTTACTTATTATTAGCTGCCGACAGCAACATTTTTTCATGTTGTAAATGTTTGCGGGCTTGCTCCACACGATCTCTTTAAACTTTAACAAAATCCCAGTGTCCTATAAATGCATATATTACAAGAATATGTTAAGGACAATAATGTTATAATGCGAAAGTTACTCTGTCTGTCTGTTACTCTTCCACGCCTAAACCACAGAACCGATTTTGATAAAATTTGGTACAAAGATAGACTAGAGCTCCGAGACTTACGCGAGTAAAACCGCGAGGCACAAGTAGTATAAAATAAAACATAAAATTAATGACAACATTAATGTTGGCATTAATTTCATAATGAGCATTTCAAACTTAAATAGAACTCATTTCCATCAACTAATAACAGTCATGAATGAAAACTGAAAAGTAACAGCTTCTAATAAGAGTTAATACAGAATATCAAAACAACAATAACGCAAGTAAATCTGCATTGTACGTACTAATTCAGTTGTGGTGTATCTGCATGTAGATCACCATCAATTATAGCTAGCTGTAATCCTACAGCTGTGGTCTGCAACGGTAACCCGCAGTGTGTAGAGATACAGCATTTTAGCATCATATTAAAACTGGCACTGTTCGCGGTAGATTGGTTTCTGACAATGTAATTTTTTTGCTACTTAGCTTCTCAGCTCTATGATTTGCCCGGCAGTTATCCTTGAGAGCCTGCGTATTCCAAGTCTAGTGTGTTTACTAGCTTCGATCACATCGTCACTTACCATCAGGTGAGATAGTGGTCAAACACTAGCCCGTCACAAATAAAAAAAAAAAAAAGGTACAATACTATTGTCAAGGAAAATCCGACTATTTCAGAAGTTATTTTATAACGACCTTTTTAACTTAACAAATGTTGCCTTGTACTTTATCATTAACTCGATTAAAAGTATTTTGATAATTTCAAGTAATTAAATATAATAATAAATAATATAAATAATTTCCTCTAGATAGGTAAGCATTTGGCCGCTATCATTATTATATTCTAAGTTTTCAAGACGTTGTAGGTAGAGTATGTAACATATGAAAGGATCACCAAAACATGAATGTGTGTTACCTAACTTAAGGAGTCATTGTTTCATTGGCTATAGGTAACAGTCTTGTTATAAGTACTGCGACGTCTTTTAGTTAGAATAAAATATTGAACACAAAATTTGGTTCTAGCTTACTGACTTTATTAATTTTCATCCGTCACTAAATTTGCCTGAACGATACCTATTCTAGTGGCCAGCCGTAAAGGCGATCGATTGCGCCTCTATACTTTTGTAACTTTTATTCACGTGACCGATTCCATTGCTTAGTAACCCTTTGTTATTTTCTCTAACGTTGCTCTTTGACAAATTTGGTTCCTTGTTGCTTTAGTTCTCATAATTTAACTATGTTTACATAACTTTCCTTAAAATAATGTATGTAAAGTTTTTGTCGATGAGATGGAAACTTCTTTATTCAACGTGCAATCTCATGACCGAATGCAAATTCCTTATCCTTATATATGAATTACTAGTTGTACCCCGCGACTTCGCCCGTGTTAATTTTTGAAATATCATTAAAACCCCAATTGCGTTACAAATGTAAGAGAAAATGTTTCTATTTCGTATTTTTTTCTGATATATTCATAGTTATTCTGCTATTCGGGGCGGAGATAAAACCAACAAATCGAAGATAATTACAATCGGTCAATCCGTTCTCGAGTTACAAGTGTAATAACAAACCTGACTTTGTTTTATATGTATTATACCAAATTTTTTTCGCTTCTACGTTTATCATCCGTACTACAAAGGAGTGGAACACATTGCCCTCGTTTTTAATCCACAAACTGTATAATCTGGGAGTCTTCAAGTCACGAGTGAATCTTCTAAGCAATCATGCTAAATCTTCGGATGCATCATCGCTTTTCATCAGGTGACATTGTAGTCAAATGCTTGACTATCGAGATTTAAAAAAAAACTAAAGTCATATATTAACATATTATACCAAGTACAAATAATAATCGCAATTTAAATTCAGATTAATTATTGTACTATGTTTTAGATTACATTACTAGTAAATATAATTGTGTCTATTCTAAAACAAACAATCGTTAAGTTTGATGACTTAATGTATTAAATGATTGTATATAAAAATTTCATTGATTTTATTTACTGATTTCCCTTTTTTTATTACTAATAAAACATTTTCACTACCCGCTAGGTAAACTGAAAACCAGCATCGAGTTTTTTTAACTCGACATAATGCTGAGTTAAACCTTTTTGGCATACATTTTTTATATTTTTTTGTTTTTATAATTAAGTTCTTTTTGAGTCAAATATGTATATTTTCTTTCTATCTTTCTTAAAAATTTACAAACAAATTTGACGAGTAGCGAGTAGTTAGGCTAGCAATAAAATATTATATTGAAATTAACTTGAAAACGAATATTTCTTATGGTTTTTTTTTTTTTTTTTTTTTATGTTTGATAGGCTAGCATTTGACCACTATCTCACCTGATGGAAAGCGATGATGTGGCCGAAGATGTAGCATGCATGCCTAGAAGATACCTATTCACTCTTGACTTGAAGACTGCCAGATTATACCGCAGTGGTTGAGGCAAAGGTTTCGCCTATCCATAGATCCCTAGAGTGCAATTCCAATAGGCTTACATACAACAGTGTGCACACTAGACACCGCACTGCCAGCAAACAGATTGGTGCAATCACAGCTCTCAATCTGGTTCTGTTGAGCGACACGCGCCCGCGGGACCAAAGCCGATTACACACAGTGCCGGCCAGTCCGGCGATCGGACGTCGCGTCGACTGATCACTGCGGTTGAAATGTGGGAATTGAGTCAACAGTGATACTGGACTTTTTCTTATTTGAAACGGAATAGTTTTATGATTGTGGCAATTTGGAATTTGTAGATTTTGCTGTAACAGATTTATTAATATACTAGCTTTTGCGCGCGGCTTCGCTCGCGTTAAGAAGTATTATTTTAAAATTGACAAAGTTTCATACAAACTTTCATCCCCTATTTTTTCCCCTTGGGGGTAGAATTAATCAAAATCCTTTCTTAGCGGATGCCTACGTCATAACATCTACCTGCATGCCAAATTTCAGCCCGATCCGTCCAGTGGTTTGGGCTGTGCGTTGATAGATCACTATGTCAGTCAGTCAGTCACCTTTGAGTTATATATATTTAGATTAAGTAAAAAGCAGATGATTGATGTTGTGTCAAGAGAGGTCAAAGGTGTTATTTCACACATTTTTTAACCTTGATAGGCATGCATACTATCGTCGCAATTGGTGGAAAGTGAAAATGCTTACATTTCTACAAAAGAGAGCGGTTCGTGCAATATATGATATGGGTCCACGCGAATCGCTCAGGGAATTCTTTAAAGAAACAGGCATACTTACCATGCCTTCGCTTTACATCTTTGAAAATATAATGCATGTTCGCAAAAATATTAGTAAATATAAATTAAGAAGCGACGCACACAATCTTAATACTAGATATAAGCATAAAATTACAGTGCGCGCATTTAGATTAAGCAAAACGAATAAATCTTTTATGGCAAATGGTGTTAGATTTTACAATAGAATTCCTAAAATCGTAACTGAATTACCACTGGGAAAGTTCAAATCTGTAATAAAACGGGCATTAATTAAGAAAGCCTACTATAAAACCACAGACTATATTAATGACAAGGATGCATGGAGGCAAACTGCACAGGCTCTTTCTAGCGACTACCATAATAACACCTAGGTTAAGAAACATATGTATTAGAGATTAAGAATGTTTAAAAAAAAAAAAATGATTGAAAAAAATATGCGCCGCCGAGTTTCTTGCCAGGTTCTTCTCGAGATGGCTGTAATTTTGCGAATCTGGCAATAGATTCATTAACTTTCATGAGTGCCTCTTTGGGGCCCATGTGAATAAACGATTTTGATTTTGATTTTTGATTTGATTAGAAGATACTTATTCACTCAAGACTTGAAGACTCCAAGATTATAATGTTCAAGGCTTTCCTCTCTGTGCCGCAGGTCCTGGGTTCGATTCCCTGCAGGAGTACTATTTTTCTCACCATGGAACATTTGTGCTACTAATTCTGGGTACGATTGTGTGTACGATGGAAATGTTTCTGAATCCTAAGATACAAGTCTTTGAACTTAGTGTAGGGCTGTGAGTTAATGCGTCTGTTTATCTTGTTTTTTTTAATACCATGGCTATAAAAGCCATTTTACAAGAGCCAAGTTTGATTAAACATTTTGAATTTAATATTTGACTATATCTTTGCCTTACATCGTCATGTAAATAACAACCATTAATACAAGCAACAGCTTGAACAAATCCAAAGAATAACTTGCTCGTAATGAAAAGGCATACAATTGCGATTGTTAATGATACAGCGTTTAATCTCTCCGGTTCATTTGTACTTGCACCGGAGGGTAATTATGTCGACGATTACACTCGTTAAGGTGCGAGCAGACGCGCCGGAGCGGGCGGGCCTACCTGCGCACTAATAACCGTAATCGCTCACGCGGGATCGAGTCGGCGACGTTGAGACAGTGTGAACACCGCTTAATTATTGCAGCTTCTTAAGTATCATTTCTTTACGACTCTGCTTCTCTCTCTCTTTATCGCCGATGTACTGATTTCAACCTTGCCGCTATTAAGATTATGATTAAAGTAAGTTGAATATACATTAAATCTAAAAGTTTAATCTAAAAGGGAAATCTATCTTCAAACTATTATAATTTTTTTGGTTTACAGAAACTTCTGCACGCTCTCTATTATATACCTACAGTAAAGTGAAGCCACATTAATAGATTTTTATCAAATATAGGCAAGAAGACAAATGTGAAAGTGAACTTAAAATATAAATAATAGGTAATTGTTGTCAAACGCTTGGCTATATGGCATAAAAAAAACAACGGGTTGCACTCCGGGAGTGCCGGCAGAAGTGAAAACTTGAACATTAACGTTGTAAATAGCAGGAGCAGGCATACATTTTCGCGCGGCAGAAAGAGAGGGGGATATTACTTCCTCTCCTCCCTCCGTCTTACGAATTTTTGATCAGGTCACGTGTCCTGATGCGAGTTTAAATTTTTTTACCCAAACCAAAAAAACTGCACAACGTCGCTAAAGAAGTTATCACTTCAAAAGAGCTTCGTCAAATCTACTTAGTGGATCACAAAACGATTCTCGAATTTCTCTCTACAACGCGGTACTGTAAATCCAGGTGGCCGGTAAATCCATGAATTGGTAAGAAGTTTGTCTGTAAATACTACAAAAGTCAAAAATTATAAATAAAGCTTATTAAAACATGGTTTAAATTATGAATGTAATGTTTCTTTTAGTTTCAGCTAAATGAGCAATAAGATTATTAACTAATAATTATAGCCTATATTTGATAAAAGCCTATTAATGTGGCTTCACTTTACTGTAGGTATATAATAGAGAACGTGCAGAAGTTTCTGTAAACCAAAAGATTTATAATAGTTTGAAGACAGATTTCCCTTTTAGTTTAAAAAAAAAAAAAAAAACCTCTGACAAGTTTAGTTTGCTATTTTGGCTAAATTTATTTTTCAGAGTTTTATCTAATTTTGAGGGCATATTTTGCCCACCGGTAGGCCCTGCGCCTTATGGTACTTGCAAGGTATTGTTTGTAGACCTAGAGATAATCGCTAATTCGTTTTATAAGGGTATTTGTTTTCATCACATTTTTGACATAAATAGTTCTATTTGCTGCTAATTTGTTATTTTTGTTTTCATGGTAACGCGGCTGCGCGCCGGCGCTTTGCGGGCCACGTCAAGTCATACTGACTGACGTCTTTAGAAATCCTAAGATTACTTTATTTACTTCTGTAAAATGGCTCTTTGCATGCAAATAGTGACGAATGCAGATGTCTTAAGTAGTGTGTCGCAAGAGAGCATGGTTCTGTGTACTTTGTGTCCCCAGGCTCGTTATTTTAAAGGTCAGAGGGGCTTAAAAATTCACAAAACTAAATGCCATAAAATCAATGTCCCCCTTTCTTTACGAGTTAATGAAGAAAGTATCAATAGTAGCAGTTTAACGAGCGCTGCTACTCCTCCCAAACCGTTTTGGGAGGTATTGAGCTTGTACAAAAATTCGGTCCCTATTTTAAAGCGCATTCCGCGAGGCGCACGCATTTCAGTTGCTCAGTCTCTTTCAAGGGCAATTAAGAAAGTTGTTTTTCAAAATTCTTTAAGTGCCTGGGAACATCTATTGACTTTTTCATACCACGTACTTTACGTATCTTTTGACCCTAATAACAAAACGTCCCTTACTAATAGAGTAAAGGAAAACTGCGTAAAGTACATGGCATTGGAAGACATTTCTTTCGATTCTTGCATGATTGTCCCGCCCATAAGGCGGGATAATACAAATTCTAAAAATAAAGATAATTTGGCGACTTATAAGATTGTAGAAAACAAAATTAGTGATGGTGACATTACAGGGGCAGCACGAGTCTTGTTCTCTAGCGACACTTTAGCCCCTTATAATTCGGATACGATACAGTCACTTCGTGACAAACATCCACCCGCGGCAACAAATCTCCATTTACCTGATCCACCTCAACAGAATGACGTCACTGTTGAGGCGACCGCTCAGGATGTTGCTGCGGCCGTTATGTCTTTTAAAGGTGGGTCTGCCGGTGGCCTAGATGGCTTAACACCGCAAATTCTAAAAGATCTTTTATGTGCTAGTTCTGGCGATATTGGTGAGGCTCTTTTGAAAGACCTTACGGCTTTAGTTAACCTGATGTTGTCAGGTCAAGTCAATAATGACGTCACAGATATTTTGTACGGCGCAAATTTATGCGCACTAAACAAAAAAGATGGTGGCATCAGGCCTATAGCGGTAGGCACCACATATCGCCGCCTCGCGGCTAAAATCGGTTGTAAGAAAATGTTTGCTTCTTTAAGCAATCTTTTTCAGCCTATACAGCTTGGTTTTGGTTCGCGGGGCGGATGTGAGGCTGCTGTCCATTCCCTTAGAACATTTTTAAATCAAAATTGTGGAGAGGTGTTGCTAAAGGTGGATGTTAAGAATGCTTTTAATTCTGTTGATAGAGGCACCCTTCTGACCCAGGTGAAAGATAAAATTCCAGAGTTATATAATTTTATTTGGCAATGCTATGGTAAACGATCAAAATTAATTTACAAAAACGATGTTCTTTTGTCTTCCGTTGGATGTCAGCAGGGTGACCCGTGCGGCCCAGCAATTTTTTCTTTAGCTGTCAATCCGATAATTCAACGTCTCCAATCCAAACTAAATGTTTGGTATTTGGATGACGGAACTGTGGGAGGTGATGTGAATACTGTCTTAAGTGATCTAAAATTACTAATAGATGAATTTAAAATGATTGGGCTTGAACTAAATTTTTCAAAATGCCAACTTTTTGTTTGCGATAACTGTTCAGACAAATTATCGGTTTTACAAAAATTTAACTCATTGGCTTACAATATAAAACTAGTAGACAAGAGTTCACTTCGCCTTTTGGGTTCGCCGATATTAGATGAATCAATTTCACCTTTTGTAGAAGAAAAAATTCAAAATTTTAAAAATTCTTCTGACAGATTGCTCAAAATTAACACTCATATGGCTTTTACAATTATTAGATTTTGCCTTTTTGTCCCAAAATTTACGTATTCTTTAAGATGTTGTCCGCTATGGAAACATGGCGCGCTCCTCGAGAGCATGGACAATATCGTAAAGAATACTCTTGTATCGGTTTTGAATATTGACATAGATGATAGGGCTTGGTCGCAAGCTTCTTTACCTGTAAGACTAGGAGGCTTAGGTATTCGTAAAATTTCTAGTGTTGCGTTACCGGCTTTCTTGTCCTCAGTTCATGGTACTTCTAAATTAGTCGAAAAAATACTTTCACATAGTTTGGGTTCTTTAGAAATTTCAAACCAGACTGAGGCCACAAGCGCCTGGGAGATGGCATGCCCAAATACCGGGCTCCCAGTGAAGCTATCCTCACAGAGACTGTGGGATCGGCCGCTCTGTGAACTAGCACGGAAACATCTTTTAGATACGTGTCCTAGCGTCACAGAGCGTGCTAGACTTCTAGCAGTTTCTGTATGGGAGTCAGGGCTTTGGTTGCAGGCCATTCCCTCGCTTAATACTGGTACTCTTATGGATCCATCTGCTTTCCGTCTCGCTATATGCTTACGTTTGGGTGCAAGGTGCTATGTTGCCCATAGCTGTCAGTGTGGTACTGCTGTTGACCAGCTCGGTCACCACGGCCTCTCGTGCCAGAAAAGTGCTGGCCGAATTTCCCGCCACGCCAGCCTCAACGATATCATCCGCCGGGCTTTTACCAGTGCCAACGTTTCAGCCATTCTCGAACCGAATGGTCTGATGCGTGACGATGGTAAAAGACCTGACGGAATGACTTTAATTCCATGGAAGATGGGACGGCCTTTAGTGTGGGATGCAACTTGTGTCGATACTTTAGCTCCGTCACATCTTCCTGAATCACAGAATGGGGTTGGCGTCGCGGCAACTTCGGCAGAGCAGCGCAAACGGCGAAAATATGGAAACCTCGGCAGTGGTTACATATTTGAGCCGTTTGGTGTTGAGACACTGGGTCCGTAGGGACCGGGAGCTCATTCTATTTTCAAAATTCTATCAGAGCGCCTGGTTGAGGCGACGCGTGACCAAAATGCTGGCACTTATTTGGCTCAACGTATTAGCATTGCAATTCAGAGAGGCAATGCAGCCAGCATGATGGGAACGCTACCCACTGGTAGTGGGCTTGAGCACTTGAGTTACCTATAGGCTCGATGGCTTGTAGGTAACTTGGCTCTTTGCTGTATATAGTTTTAGTTTAGTTTTAGGAAATATAGGCAATTGGCCCGTAGATTTTAATGAGCAATTAAATATAAATAGCCTATGACTGCAATAACTTAGTTCATAACATGAATAATAAAAATAGAGTCAGAGTTTCCTACGCTCATCTTATTAATGTTCACAAAGATACCAAAGCCATTAATCCACCCTTCTGGATTTCATTATCGGACTTACTATAGGTAGTTTTACTGCTTCACACAACCGTAATGAAAAGGTACGTTTCTATCATGTTCTAAGGTACACGTTTACCAAATCAGGGTAAAGACATAATTGAACCCAAGATAGCGTTAAAATGTTGAAAAGCTGTCAAAATTAAACGTCATCATGCAATTGCGAATGACAAGTAAGACTTCACCAGAGAATTCAGCAACGATGCGTTTACTTGTTTCGATGTTATCTTGTCCGAGTTTGTGGACAGGCTCTTCTTGAGATGGATGTAATTTTGCGAATCTGGAAATAGAGTCATTAACATTCATGAGTGCCTCTTTGGGGTCCATGTTGACGGACTATATAAAGTAACTTAAGTAAGCAAAAGCAAATTTTTATTCATAACCTTATTTCATATAGTGGGCTACATTATTACTAATTCCTATAATATGACATTTTTTATTCATTACTAGCTGTCCCGGCGACCTTCGTTCCGCCTAACAGTCAATGAATGTGCATATTTAGGAAGCCATACCCGGCATGCGTTACAATGTCACGTGACTATATTATTACAACCTTCATGTTTATGAAATCCGAGTGACGTATGAGAAAATGGAAAGCATGTTGAAATGTAAAAAAAAAATTAAAGAAATGTACGCTCTTAAAAAGTATCCTATGTCCTTCTCCTGGCTCTAAACTACCTCCCTGCCAATTTTCAGCTAAATCGGTTCAGCCGTTATTGAGTTATAAGTGGAGTAACTAACACGACTTTCTTTTATATATATATATATAGATTTATAGTGTAGCTGTTTGTTGTCCCATAACAAATTAAAAAAAAACTAAATTTTGAAAATACTCCCCACTGACCTGGAAAACATCTGCACCGATTTTCACCCCACAGCTAAAAACACTCTTGATCAAGTCACCTTTTAAACAAAAACAAACTAAATCAAAATCGGTTTAGCCATTTGGCTAAGATCCCACATACAGACAAACGTATAAATAGACACATAGATACACAAGTTCAACTTATAACACCCTTCTTTTAGCACCGGGCGTAAATAAATAACATTTAATTTAGTTTGAAATCAAAAATTACAAACGTATTTTTTTTGTGTTTACGAAGAAGTGTAAATTTACGTAATTATTATTTGCTCTAATTAAATGAGAGCGGGTAAAGCGGTTAAGTTCAACTCAAATATTAAGTTATCTGTATTTTAATACAATTCCTTTTTATTACAATTCTTTTTATTTTCATAGATATCAAAATCTTCGAAATTGATCAATGTTTCAGGGATTTATTTACTAAATAAGCGGGTACGAACGATTACCGGTGGGAACACAAGTGTTCTCATATCTATCATAAAAAGTTATTTACTTACTCCAACTCTTACTCTTACCATACATTACAGGGTGAATGTCTTTAGTTTCTAAGTTTAGTCTTATGACCTAATGTACATCCCAAGATTAAAATAATATACTCTTACTCAACAACATATTTTACTCAAATTTATAGTTTTGACATTGAGTTTCCTCTCCACCTTGATCAAAGCTTCAGCGCCATACCAGCTGGTTGTAAATAGATTTTAAAATATAAAAAAATATCTAGTTTACTTATTATTAGCTGCCGACAGCAACTTTTTTTCTTTTTGTAAATGTTTGCGGGCTTGCTCCACATGATCTCTTTAAAGTTTAACAAAATCCCAGTGTCCTATAAATGCATATATTACAAGAATATGTTAAGGACAATAATGTTATAATCCCTAATATTTTCAATGCGAAAGTTACTCTGTCTGTCTATTACGCTTCCACGCATAAACCACTGAACCGATTTTGATAAAATTTGGTACAAAGATAGACTAGAGCTCCTAGACTTACGCGAGTAAAACCGCGAAGCACAAGTAGTATAAAATCCTATCCTACTAATATTATAAACGCGGAAGTTTGTAAGAATGTATGTATGTATGGATGTATGGATGTATGTTTGTTACTCTTTCACGCAAAAACTACTGGATAGATTTTGATGAAACTTTCCCATAATATAGCTTACACATCAGAATAACACATAGGCTATAATATATAAAGATATAATGTAATTTATCCAAAATATAACGATAAGTGTCAAGTAAGTAGGAGAAAAACCTGCCATCTGCGAGCTATTCTGGCGTGCGCTGCAGAAACCGTAAGACATAGTTGAATATAATGTATAGCAAAAATGTTGGCCTTTATGAGTTTTACAAAAAAGTCCGCGACAGCATATATCTAACATGTATGTATAGCTCAGAAAAAATACTTTTCTTTGTTAAAAATCTGAAAAAAAAGCGGCCTATATTTAGTTGGCTTTTTGAGACATTCAGTATTAATCCTTATCAAAATAAACTATTTCATCGTCTTACGTAGTTCATGTAGATACATTTTGCTTTTTACTGCATATGATTTGGATAAATAGTCTATGAGAAATCGTGAAATTAGTTCGGGACGGGTCAGAAATGTACCGACACGTACTACGAATTCCTGCACATTAAAAAATAGCGGCTTCTATTTCGTTGGCTTTTTTTAAGTATTTAATATTAATCCTTATCAAAAAAACCTTCATCGGCTTACGTAGTTCACGTAGATGCAATTTGCTCTTTACTGCACATAATTTGGACCTATAGTCTAGGAGAAATCGTAAAGTTTATTTGAGGGTGAAAACGGTGGATCACAGAATGGAACAGCTACTGCGTAATCCGGCATACGTCTATGTTTTGAACCGACTAACATAAGAAGGAGGATATAAATTCGACAGTTTTTTTTTTGTTTAGTCTTATCTTTGAACTTTGAACTACCCACTAGCGTAGATGAGTGCGCGTTCGTCTTCAAAGTAGCGGATTCGAATCTCGGTGGGAACACAATAACAAAAGTTTTTTCCCCAGGGACAGTTTATGTTTCTGGTTCTGGGTATGACGTGAATGTTGTGTGTGTGGTGTTAATTGTTTACGGCCCCACGACACAACTTATAGTACTTTTACAGTGGGGCTGTGAGTGAGAAAGCGTTTATGTGTAAGCTTTTGTTTACCCGGGCAACGCCGGGCGGGTCAGCTAGTAAAACATAAAATTAATGACAACATGAATGTTGGCATTAATTTCATAATAAGCATTTCAAACTTAAATAGAACTAATTTCCATCAACTAATTACAGTCATGAATGAAAACTGAAAAGTAACAGCTTCTAATAAGAGTTAATACAGAATATCATCAAGAATAACGCTAGTAAATCTGCATTGTACGTACTAATTCAGTTGTGGTGTATCTGCATGTAGATCACCATCAATTATAGCTAACTGTAATCTTACAGCTGTGGTCTGCAACGGTAACCCGCAGTGTGTAGAGATACAGCATTTTAGCATCATATTAAAACTGGCACTGTTAGATTGGTTTCTGACAATGTAATTTTTTTGCTACTTAGCTTCTCAGCTCTATGATTAAACTCCGCTGTACATGAAAATAGCATGATGTTGAATCCTAACGAAACAATATTTAGTGACACTAATGGTATCGCTAGTATCAACTAGCGACAGGTCTAACTTAAAATATAGGCATCATTTTACGCAGAAAAATATCTTATTCCCACTGCTTTAAATTTTACTCACGTTCTTAAATAACTTTTCATTAAACACACTTTCATATGGTTTTTACCGACTTCCCAAAAAAGGAGGAGGTACTCAACTCGATTGTATTTTATTTTTGTGTTTTACCTCATAACTTCTCTCCACGTGAGCCGATTTCGAATTTTTTTTTTTAGTTTGAATGATGTTGCTTTCTAATTGGTTCTATTTAAATTTGATCAAGATCTGATCAGTAGTTCTTGAAATATCGTCAATAATGTCTATTTTGTGATGAATAATGCGTACTTTGACGATGTTCCCTCTCTTCTTTTCTTCGACTGATCTTACTTCATAACTTCTTTCGTTGTGAGCCGATTTTGATGATTCTTTTTTTGTTTGAAAACTGATGTTTTTCAAGTGGTCCTATTGAAATTTGATCACGGTTTTATCTCTAGTTTTTGAGTTTTTGTCAATAATGCGTGTTTATACATTAAATCTGATCAAGGTTCCGTCAAGTCGGTTATTTTAAGCTTTGCTTGTGTTTAATTATTACAAGTCGATTAAACTTTGCCTGAAGTGATACATAAACTTTACTTCATTACCATTGGATGTTGAAAAGAAAAATCACGTCATTTATAGATCATTGATAAGTCGCCAAGACATCCGTTCAGTAGCGAATTTCGAAACTAACTTTTTTATAAAAACTTAATTAATTAAATAAACTTCGAAGATACTGCTAAATTAACATAGGATAGGGTTGAAGAAAGGTACATGATGGCTCACTTAGATGGCCACCCCGAGCGTAAGAATTCTTTACTGCGTGGACGAAGTCGCGGAAGCTATCATCATCATCATCATCATTTATTCACCTTATAACAAAGTACGTTATAACAGGTATGTCAATTACAATTAATATATTATTATTATCTAACCATTAATTACAAAAATTATAAAAACAATAAATTATATAAATAAATGCATTTAAAATAAGCAGAAAAACCAATAGTAACAAAATTAAAGACAGTATTCTCAGCTAGTTGTAAATAAGTTTATAATAGTATTTTACAATTTTGAACATATGTGTTAACTAAACTATAATACATTTATCAAAAAGCTGGAACTATTAGTTTAATAAGAAGCTAAACTTAATACAACCATGATCTAAATGTTCGATCCCACAGGCTTTTTAGATATATTGAGGCCCGAACACCTCTGTCAGGTGGACAGGCAAGAAGGGCATTTGAACTAATGGGATACAGAGTACTCCCGAGCTCCGTGAAAGTTGAAAGCAGTTTCCTCGCTTAAGTAACTATATTTTGCCATGTTACAAACTATCAAACAAACGTATTCAAGCAAAGTACTCGTTACATCATCGCTCATAGTCGTATGAATATGGAATGAGTCTCGGAACCTCTATCAGGCGGCCTAGTTTGAGGCTCGTTAACAATCAGCCGTAATTCTCAAGGCTACATTAATTTGGGGTGAATTGCCTCTTAATTCTTTAGTGCAGACCGTCGTGACAATAAGCAATCAGGATTAATGAGGCCGTAAATAATGTGCCACAGCGGCCCGTGGGCTCCAAACCAGCTCACAAAACTGGTTTAAAGATTTATCTATATATTTAAAAATCTATCTGTATACATATTTATACCAACATTACTTTACTAGCGAAGTAAAATAGTTTTATTTCCTACATTGTAAACTAGCTTAGCCCCGCGGCTTTGTTCCGCGTTGATCGAGATTATAAGTACCTAGTCCTACTTCAAAATCTAGAATTTAAACATTCCAATTTTCATCAGAATCTTTTAAACTATTACAGACCTGATGAGGACATAGCATTTGAAACGCGCGTCAACCAGACTGGGGTGGAACCCGTTGCCCGCTGTCATTGTTGATGAGATGAGATAAATAATAGTCAATGCTAGAAAAGAAACCTGCATTTAGGTCAATGACATATACGCTTTAACACTGTGAATCTACAAGGCCTTTTTCAAACTGAAAAGACGCAGAATTCCGGTAGATGATGATTACTGCCGAAAGACTTGCCTCTGAATATTAGTGTCTCGCCCCTAGTGAATATTCATTCGCTCCTCCGCAGAGATGAATATAACATTACGCCTCGGAATCGTATTTTCTCGCTGTCAAAATAACACATTACGATTGATTTATATCGGGGAAGAAAATAATGTTGAATTTGGAGAGAAACGCCGAGAGATATCGATGTTTGAGATGTGGTTCTTTCGAGAATATAAATTGTATGAAGTTACGGTTGTGGATTTAAGAATTTTATTGAAAAGCGTTGAAAAGTGTTTTCAACTCTCGATAATTTTTCGATGTATAATAATTATGTATATATTTTATTTGATATAATATTAAATTAACCTAATTTATTTAAAAAGTATATTTTTAAGAACTCTTCGATGGCTTATTTGAGTACGCGTTAAGCAGCGGATATCAGGTTCGATTCCCAGTATATACACAAGTTTTCTTCTTTTTTGTTTCTAGTTCTGAGTGTAATTGTGTGTGATCTGAATGTTTCCAGCACAGACGACACAAGTCATCGAACTTAGTGTGAGTATGATACCCCCAGTATGAGTGTAATAGTGTTTATGTTATTAACATCACAAATGTAGAACACGTGATAGTATACACAGCCTACAAATAAATATCGAGTTTGGTGGCGTGAAGTTGCGTGCCGGAGTCATTACACATTCTCCTCAGGTACACGCATCGATGTCTTGTCTAATACATGTATACACATGGCAAACACATGGACATGCCGACATGTCTCTGCGTCGCATATCATTTAACCTGACATGTTTACGTTTGTGTAGAGACACTTTAGTGCCACGTCGCGTGCTGAAAACGCTTGATTTCAATGCCACGATACGACGCTTTCATTTCCTTTGTTTATTGCATATCGATCGAAACTTCTAATTGGTATGGTTCAAATTAGCGATCATTTAACGATCATAGCGTATTGTAGCTTCGTAACACTGTTACTCCGTAGCTCCGTAGCTATAGCCTCGTAGCAGTTAGACACCGTTGTATTTTTTTCGTAGCCGCTAGCGTAACGGCAACGGAGATTGTAGTTTATTTTTTCATTTATCATCGTCTATCGTTGCGGTTGCGGCTTACCGCTTTAAAAGTTTAAGCTGTAAACTTGCAACTTTAGTTATTCTATGTCAGGTTAGTAGGTTGTGTTTTACTATGTGTTTTCGTGGCTATGCAATTAAAACACAACTAAGAAGAATTTATGAAGTGCTAAAATAATATTATGCAAAATGAAAATCAAAACTATAGGATGATAAGGCTCTTGTGAATTTTTCGTCTCCTACTTAAGGCCTAGCTGCAGTATAACTTGTTGGTGTACAACCGTTTAGAATTTCAATCCTTCAATGACCATAGAGAGAGTCTATGGTCGGTTAAAAAAACTTTCAATGTTTCTATGTCTTTATTTCTGCCAAAAATAGAATCCCAGCCGGCGGCGTTGATGAACAGAACTTAAACCCCTGCGACCATTACAGCAGAATAGTTTAGGCTTGTATAAAACGTCTTTGGAGCAAAATCATTTTAATTTTCAAAACGTTAAAATGTGACAGTGGCTGATACAAGAGGCAATAGTTGTGCCAATTTGGGTGCAAATAAGTATGAAGATAGGAAAAATCCAGTAAATCAGCACTATAAATAGAACATAAACTACATCAATGCAGGTGAAGCCGCAAGGTATATCTAGTAACTAATTTTACTAATTGCATTACATAACCTTCAATGTACCATGTTAAAATTAAACTGTTACCGGAACTAATTTCCCTTTGCATAGAAACTATTTGGTCCAACGTTGTTCTTAAGTTTAGATATTGCGCGGAAGCACTGTAATTTTAAATCGCGTGGAGTTGGCGAGGCGCCTGCCCGCGGCACAAAACCTGTAAAAGTAAGGAGCTAAGCGGCCAAGCGGGGCTCATTTCGGTCGTCCAATTTACAATATAGGTATTTTTACAGCCCATGAAAAAAACAAGAGTTATCCTTGTTTGCAGCGAGAAACAGGCGAATTGTGGGATTTATGACTGAGTTTTTATATTTATGGAATTCCCTTTTCTCCTCCCCTTTCAGCCCGCGCAGCTCCCGCTCTGTGCCCGCACTGTACCCGGTTTCCAGTATCTTTTCGAATTGTTTTCAATCAGTGTTCGACGATTCCGTCTGGTAATTTTATTGTTCCTGTTTTCGTAATATGCTTTACGTGTGAACCCGCTCTTTTATGGCCCCATGCGAGATGAAATACGAAATCTCGATTATCCCGAGGATTCTCTACATCCCTGTTTGATACAGGATAGGAAAGGATGAAGGGTTTCGTTTGAGCATCGTGAGTGGGCTCAAAACCTTTGGATTTGCACCGGAAGCAACTCACGAAATACGCGTGATGTTATCCGTCATCGACCATTGCTTATATTTCAATGCAGTGCCAATGTTTTTACGGCAGTTCAGGCTGAACGCTGTCGAATTTTATATTTTTTCTCTTGTCTCACAGTTTTTTTTTAATTTATGAAACCAGTGCGTTTCTTGCAGAATAAACCATTTATTTAACTGTTTTACTGTGGCATTGATTTAATATAGACACGGTTAACGGAACTATTATAATTTTCTAATCTATAAAGACACTGACGCTGCGTTTAATGTAAACAACAAAACGATTTTATAAGCCATCTGAGCTACAAACTATTAAGTAATTATTACAAGCAACAAGACAGGCTATCCATTTATAGTTGACATACCTCCGGTTCGCTTGAAGCATTTTTCTTCTACATATGTCATCCGTACTGCGAAGGAGTGGAATTCATTGCTCGCGTCTTTATTCCCCAAACGGTATAATCTGGGATTCGGCAAGCATGCTACATCTTCGGCTGCATCATCACTTTCCTTCAGGTAAGATAGTGGTCAAATGCTTGCATATAGAGTATAAAAAAACCCAACAGTATATCAACCATAAAAGCCACTTACTTTTCTAGACCTGGCGTGCTTATTATCCTCGACCACATCATCACTGAATGTGAGATCGGTGACACGTTTATATATAAAATGGGACATGCTTTTTAGAAGCATGTTTGTTGAAATACTCATTTCAGGCTCACAGAAAACGTGATAAACTAGGCCACAAGACTCGGAACATAAACAATGCTCGTTCATAATGTAGCACATTATTCATTACTGTTGTTTCCCAAATGAATTCGTGATCGCTGCTCGAATTAGGCAATCTTAATTGTTCACACGAGAACCTCACTCGACATGCTACCGGGGTTCCTACTACTTTGAGCAACTATTTTACACTTAATGTTATTGATTGTCAAAATCAAGTTTTTATATAGCATTTTTATTTAATTTATAGAATTAATATAAAATAATAAAATATCATTAAACACTGTCTATTGTTTATAAAATTTAACCTTAAGGAACCCATAACTCCGTCAGATTTGATTTATAAATAATATAGTTCTACAATTTGTTTGCGGCTGTTTAAGTAAGATTGAAATAGTTTAAGTACTGTATTTCTCACTTCGTAATATTCTAATTGTTTAAGGAGTATATCGTGATTAATAGTATCGAAAGCTGAACTTAAATCTAGAAAGATTCCTGCTTCTTTAGGCTTTTTGTTCATATTCTCAAAGTATCTCTAAAACTGCTGTTGTATAAACTTTGTAATGGGCCAAATTGTACCTTTTTTTTGTAGGAATAGCCAAGAGGCAAATAGTATAAAAACCAAATCAATTTATATTCCACTTTGGTACAAATAAGTACACTTATGAATGAACTATGAAAACGCCTAAAATACTTCCGTCAGTTGCGGTGCCGTATGTGGTGGTGGTTCTAAAGACAAACTATGAATAATTGTTCTCATTAGACTAACGACCGCTGGCGGCGGGCGGACATTTTTCATAAAAGTTTGATTCGTTTGAACTTTAGACGAGTTGGTCCTTATTATAATAGGTTGGTCAAATATTTACTGTTGGGCATGCCATATATCAACTCACTCATTCGACTGCTAATTGATTTAACTATTTGAAAACTAGTTAACAGATCTTTTTTCGAGAGTTGTGTGTCGGTGGACAGTGGAAAAATAGAAATAGGTACTAAGATAAACACTTATTATATTAAATTAATTATGCTTATTAGTGACTTGCGTGTAATGGTTCGCTTTAAAACGGGAAGGTAATCTTCAAGAGAAGGCTGCCAACCGCAAGCATTTCCCTATCTGAACTAGACCCTCGAGGTGAATATTAAAATTGATAATAATACCTTCGTCTCTTCCACAAACATCTCTACCGAAAGGTCTCTCTCAATTAATCGATTTTAATTTTGACATTCCTTGGTATTACTCTAAAGATACATTTTCCATTTACACTTCTGTAATCGTGCTATATATCATTTATAATAATTAATAATTATAATTATGACGCCTTAAAGATAGCGGACTACTTAGACCTCAAATCGATATTCGAATGTCACTTTATGACTAAGTGGGTGAACTAATTTATACACTAAATCCTGCATCTGTTTATACATACACTCGAAGCAAACAAATTTATTTCGTTTCATTTTATTTTACACTAGCCGTGCCCCGCGGCTTCGCCCGCTTTTATCAAGTTAAAAAGTAGCCTTTGTGTTAATCCTAGATATAATTTATGTACATTCCAAATTTCATTCAAATCCGTTCAGCCGTTAAAGCGTGAAGAGGGAACAAACATACTTACACACTTACAAACAAACTTTCGGATTTATAATATTAGTAGGATAGTAGGATTGTAAATTCAGACGCCGACTAAATCAAAAGAATTAATTACTATTTATTTTTGTACCAAAGAGTCAATGCAAGAATAAAATAGCTTGAGAAGGTGATGTTAACCTTTATTTCAGTAACTTTTTTTCAAATATATTCCTCAGTAAAACATCACTTGTCTCAAAACAGCTCAGCAGAGCGTCCATTTCTGCTCGTTAAACTCTAACTTCGAGAACGGGCGACGATATGGCGGCGAGGAAATGAGGACTCGCGGCCACAACAACAATAAAACTCGCCTACTATAATAAAAGGTCGTGCCTCAAAACTAGGTGCCTTTCTTCGTAGCCCTCGCCTGTTCCCGGCCGTTCCCGCAAGTTCCCGGTCCGCTGCGTATTTGAATGAAAGTTTTTATAGTGCGACCCACATTTCTTTTTTCTTGTAGCAAGGTTTACATCTTCTCTAAGCTGTGTTAGTTGTGTGGTAACATAACTTTAGCAATCATCGCTAAAAGGTCAAAGAATTCTGATTTATTCATTAGACTAGTAGGGATTAGTAGTGACAGCGTGGTGTGTTAGTAATATTTCACTGTACGCGCTATTTTCTCCCGCATATATTTTGAACTAGACGTATCCTACGTTTTCCAAGTTAAAAAGTAGCCAATGTGTTAATCCTACACTAAGAAAAATGTCTCGTTGCTGTTACTTACACACAACATCCAAAGAAGCTTTTAAAAGAAAAACTCGAGGTTATTTTGTCAAAAAGGTTCACATTTTTCTCTATTGACCTTGCAATAGCAATCATCGAAGTACTTTTTATGATTACATATTATAAAATAAATAAAAAAATAAAAATTGTTTATTTCGGATAAATCCATAGAATGGTTAGTTACATTATAAATTAAATTAAATCTATGTTAGTATTACAATTATTATTATTATTATTTAGTCTGGCCAGTAACAATACCTATCCAATATTTTTGGATAGGACAATCAAAGCGAGACGCAAACATTTTTAGAACACTGTTGGAACTAGCACGTAGATAGTGAAACATTGAGGCGACTTTATTTCGCATGACAGCGTGAAAACCATTCACCCGCGCCTCCGCGAACATTCCAGACGCACTGCAACGCCATGGTAGTCCCATCCGACATGTACACTGCTGAGTTCCTCGATCAACCCGTTGATGTACAGATTGAACAAGCTTGGCGACGTCAAGCCACCCTGACGTACTCCACATTCTAAAATGTACTCATCTGACAGAGTATCAGCCCACCTCACCTGATTTATCTGATGTTTGTACCAGTACCTAAACAAGGAGACACCTTCTACAGGCATGCCCGTTTTGCTCAGCTTTTTCCAAAGTATATCATAGGCTACAGAGTCAAAAGCTTTTGACAAATCGAGGAAACAGGCATACACAGGCGTTTTCCTCTGAGTATAGTACCTAACAGTATGCTTAAGGCTGAAAATTGCACTCTCGGTAGATATTATACAATACAATAATTCTTTATTGCACACCAAATAAAAGTAAAATTGTAGAACTTAAAATAATACAGTTATAAGAGGTAGTACAATGGGCGGTCTTATCGCTTTAAGCGATTTCTGCAAGACAACCTTTGGATGGACAGAAAATGTGCAGGATGATTTGGGTTGGTGTGGCGTTCTATACTAATATAATATATCTAAATAAATAAAAATAAATAAAATAAAAACATACATAATACACATATACACAATATATATATGATACATATAATATATACCTATATAAACAGCTAACAAAACAAAATTACATACTTATAGATTGACCAATAATGTTTAAATACCAACGTTTTAAATATGGCAATAGATTTAGCTTGCCTGATGGGCACAGGCAGCGCATTCCACAGACGGACAGCTTATATATATAGGATTTGTGTAAGCTTATTATTATATAGTATGCAATAATGTATTTATATATATATTAATATATTATCATTATGTATATTATTTTTATTATTATATTTATACATTTATTATCCTTTTGTTTTTCAATTATATTTACTGCACCGCCACCCTTTTTACTGTTCCTCCAGGATGACCTGCAGAAAAAGCTATTCTAGCATTAAGTCCTCCTTGTACTGTTTTACGTGCAAAAGTATTAAATAAAAATATAAAAACATACTAACATTCTTTTTTTTTTTTTAGCTACGGACCAATTGCCTATATTTCCTAAAACTAAACTTAAACTATGTACAGCAAAGAACTATGTTACCTACAAGACATCGAGCTTATAGGTAGCTCAAGTGCTCAAGCCCACTACCAGTGGGTAGCGTTCCCATCATGCTGGCGGCATTGCCTCTCTGAATTGCAATGCTAATACGTTGAGCCAAATAAGTGCCAGCATTTTGATCACGCGTCGCCTAACATTATTGTGCTATATGTAACAACTATAATAATTTAGTAACAATCACAAAATTATTTGATAATAACTAGCTTATTGTGTAAAAAGAACGCGGTAACTGATGAGAACTTTAGTAGTCTAAGCTATGTTAAGTTATGTATAAGCTATGTACATTCAATATTTCATACAAATCCGTTCAATCGTTACAACGTGAAGAGAAAACAAACAAAGTTACACACAAACATTAGGTTTTACAATATTCGTGTGATTATTTATAAAATATCGCCGTGGCGTGGTATACGGAGCGCAAATTATAGACGTGGAACTTCCAATAAAGTAAATATTTATTATCTTCTCATTTTTATCCCAGCGCCGTCTACAGCTTCACTAAGTAAAAGCTTATACCTGTTTTAATGACCTGTAATCGACTTATCTAAGTAGAGGTCGCAACCTTGTTGCTTTCTCATACTTATTGCTAAATAAGCACGTAGTCGACGATCATTGTTCTTTTTTCTGTCACTAAAAGGCAAAATCCTAATGTAAGCACTTCAATAAAACGCTTTAAACATAAACGCTTTCATCACAGCCCTACACTTAGTTCGATGACTTGTGTCTTGGGTGCAGGAAACATTCACATCACACACACAATCACAATCAGAACCAGAAAAACATATCCTTAGGGATAAAACTTGTGTTTCACCGGGAATAGAACCCGATATGTTTAGAAAGCTAACGCCACTCAACTCAATACCACAATATCTCTTATTAGAGTGAGTTTATAAAGTGACTTGTTTTACGAAGTATGTTTTGTTTACTCTTTCTGCTTCAACGATGTTTTATAACAAACTTAGTTGACCCCCACGTCACTTGTTGCGATTGTTCGTTTATATTTCTAGTCATGCCCTGAGGCTAAGGAGTTAATATTAAAATTAACTTTACGTTCCAATCCTACGCCCAGACTAGTCATTTTATAGTATGTTCGAGAAACACTTGCTAGTTGGAAACTCTGGCGATGCTGAATAATATCAAGCTCGCCTATAAAAGCAAGCGAATATCGTGGGAGCGGCCATTTGCTCGTTGGTGTTCAACGTGGAAACATATTCAGGGTTCTGTCGTAGGTGGTACTTGTGAGTAATTTTTCTTATTGTGATTTGTGAGTAATTTTGTTTAATAATTGTATTAAACGGGCATTCATTAAAAAGAGCTTATTATAAAACGATTGACTACATTAATGACAAGGATACGTGGAGGCAAACTGCACAAGCGCTTTCTGGCGACTACATAATATAGATTTACCTAGGTTAATATAATTCATGTAATATTTTTTCAGAATGATAAAAAAAAACGAATGAAAAATATGCGCCGCACAGTTTTTTGCCAGGTTCTTCTCGAGATGGTTGTAATTTTGCGAGTCTGGCAGCAGAGCATTAACTTTCATGAGTGCCTCTTTGGGGCACGTGTGAATAAACGAGTTTGATTTTGATTTTTATATTTGATTTGATAATATACTTAGTGGATTTAGAAATTCAATTTTGTTATCAGGAAGTTAGAAATTTAGACTGTATTATTTGTTGCTTAACTTATTATTATTATTATATTATTATTGTAATAAATAGACGCATGAAATAATTTTCTTATATTTTTATGTTCCTTCTATAATAACTAGGCATGAAAATTAATTGAATTAGATGTTACTTTTCGGAAATCCATAACGGCAAAGTTAATTTATTATATTTAGTGTTAACCCCGATAAGGTTGTTAGGCTTTAAACAGTATGCAGGCACGCCGCGAAAGATAGTGTTATTGGGGTGCATCGGCGAGTCAACAACATGCCTCGAGTAGAGGCGGAATACGTGTCGAACAGGGTTCGGCGAGAGCAGAGGCTTCGGTAGAGTTCCCACGATACTAATACTAACTTTGACGACCCAATAGCACAAACTCTCGGGCGTGCTGTATCCTGATTAAAGCCTAACAACCTTATCGGGATTAACACTAAATATAATAAGAATAGGCATGACTCTACAAATCACAAAAAGATAATATCAGTATAGCTAGTTTAGGTATACTTTATTAGAAAGAAAGAGGCAGGGTGCGGCACCACTGACACAGCCGTTGGAAGTAGTACTGATCTCTATTAAATGGGCTGCGAGCCAATTTATCATCAGCAGATACGGTCTCAACTCAGCGAATAAGTATTTATATATATTATGTATTATAGCTCCTATCGTTACGTAATATATTACAAACTCGGGTTCCGTAGCGCGAGCCTAAAACACACTTATACGGTTTTATTAGTTTTTGTAACACTTTAGAGTTTCCACTATAATCACTCCATGATTCAAGGTTGTACCTGTAAGGGACTTGCACCCGTATATATGCCCGCTTGCATTTTGTATATTTTGTTACAGTAGATTCTATACAAAACGTCGGCAGCGCGGGGGACGGTGCCCTGGCCGCTTTGTATATCATTGTCCCTTAGGCTTCATACACTTTATTTTCACAGCGCCCGGACTGCGCGCCTCGAGTACTTTGTATATCAAGTCCCTAATAATAGATATGAAAATAGATGTTTATGTTTATTTTATAAAAATAATGTAACTACCAATTGCATATATTTCCTAAAACTAAACTAAAATTATATTCATATTCGGCCGCATCGTCACTTTCCATCAGGTGAGATAGTGGTCAAATGCTTGCCCATCCAGCATTAAACAAATCTACATATACAGCAAAGACATAAATTACTGCCAGTAGCTTGACCTTGAAAGCTGTTTCCGAGTGGGGTAATGCTAACTTGGGCAAGTTTAATGCAGCAAAAACACAGGCGTGTCTATTTTCCTCAAAAAAGAGCCCGTTTCTACTGTCTCCAACATTCGCGGATGTATCGATTGCAATCAGCACTAAGCTCGAGCTTTTGGGCGTTACGCTCACTTCTAATCTTAACTTCGGGTCGTACATAGAATCCAAAGCCAAGACTGCTGCAAAGAAGCTAGGCATTCTATCGAAAGTTAGGCGGTATTTCACACCAGGTCGACTGCTTAACTTATACCAAGCTCAAGTTCGGTCTTGTATGGAGTACTGTGGCCACCTTTGGGATGGATCGGCTAGGTACCAGCTGGAGGCTTTGGAATCTATTGAACGACGAGCTAAGAGACTCATCAATAGCTATGAATTAGTTGAGTCTCGACTACAGAGTCTCGATCATCGGCGAAAAGTAGCAAGCCTCTCAATTTTCTACAAATTGCACTACGGAGAGTGTTCAAAGGAATTGCACAATCTTATTTCTGCATCACCGTTCTACTACCGAACATCTAGACAGACGGCAATGCGGCATCCGCTAATGGTAAAAATTACCGACCATTCGCACGAAGCTTTTTGCTTCCACTTTCATTATGAGAACTGCCAAGGAGTGGAACGCCCTGCCGTCTACTGTGTTTCCCGAAAAGTATAATATGGGGTTGTTCAAGAAGAGAGTGAATAGGTTTTTACTGAGCAAGCGTGCTCCATCTTCGACCGCATCGTCGCTTTCCATCAGGTGAGATTGTGGTCAAACGCTAGCTTAATCTCAAATAAAAAAAAATACTTAAAAGACATCGAATTTATAGGTAACTCAAGTGCTCATTCCCACTACCAGTGGGTAGCGCTCCCATCATGCTGGCGACATTGCCTCTCTGAATTGCAATGCTAATTCGTTGAGCCAAATAAGTACCAGCATTTCAATCACGCGTCGCCTCAACCAGGCGGCCTGATAGATTTTTGACATTTATGACTGATATATTGACGGATATGTCAACAAAAAGATAGAAATTCGAATAAAAAATATAAAGCCCTCCAAGGTCAAAAATTAAAATTGTATATTCACATGTGCCCCATATAGGCGGCATTCATGAAAGTTAATGACTTATTTCCTATGCCTCCTATTCTTTTCCCCTTAAAGTTATGTCATAAGACAAATAAAAAGGCTGTATAAGCTTTGTAATAGGATACCGTTTATACCTTTTGGCTACGTAACCATAAAAATAAAAGATAGGTATTCCTTACACAGTAGGCCTGTGGTATTGGTTTCCCAAAATAGATACAATTTGAGTATTTCTGGCGCTACACCTGCTTCGGTGTTGCTTGAATTAATAACAGAACCGTTATTTCGGTTCTGTGAAATATTAATATTACATTATGAATGACTTAATAGTTAAACATAGTCAATTTGTAACACTCCAGTTAAATGGAAACGATTTAGTTTAGGAAACATTTCAAATTAGATTGAATGTGTTTTTTTATGCTGGATATGCGACATTTGAACACTATCTTACCTAACGGAAAGTGATGATCAGCCATAATTATAGATTACCTTGAAGTAACCCTAATATTCTAGAGCCCTTGAATTCCAGGTATCTTTCCACTTTAGATTAGTCAATAATAGTTATGGTCTTAATTATAATAGGTATTTTTATTTGGTCCAACGTTTGCCTATATTTAATATGCATACATAATAAACCAAATTGGTTAATGTTTTTTTAATGCTCGATAGGTAAGCATTTGACTACAATTTCACCTGATGCAAAGCGATGACGTAGCCGAAGATTTAGCATGCTTGCCTATGAGATACCTATTCACTCTTGACTTGAAGACTCCCTGATTATACCGTTCGGGGAACAAAGACGAGGGCAATGAGTTCCACTCCTTCTATCATCCGTAGATGATAAACGTAGAAGCGAAATGCTTCAAGCGAACTGGAGGTATGTCAACCATATATGGATGATATTTCACAGTGTGTTTTGTTGTTAGATGGTAAAACGGGCATGGGGGAACTAACTCGTATAATTCCTGCGCACACCCTTTGGAGGCCTATGCTTGCGACCTTACGTCGGTGACCGAGACTCTGAAGTTAGGACTCGATTAGCTTGTCATTGCCAATGAGTCTTTTTGCTTGCCGGTCGATGGACTCAAGAGCTCCAAGCTGGTACTTAGCGGAACCATCCCACAGGTGGCTGCTGAGCTTTGACTTCGATGTAGGTACCAAAGTTAAGGTTCGACGACATGGAAATGCCAAGAAGCTTGAGTTTATTTATTATCGGTATTGTTACATTTTGGAATGTCGAAGAGATGTAAATTGCATTCAATTTTACTGCACGCCCCTTCACTAAGTTCAAAGACTTGTATTATGGGTGTCGGAAACATTTACAGCAGACACAAAATTACACCAGAAGAAGCTGAAATAGGAACATTGTGCTCTAGCTAGGTATCGAATCTAAGACCTGAGGCGTAAAAAGGAGAAGATAGTTTTAGAGAAACGAGAGCGCTGCGGCGCAGCTAATTTAAAAAGAAAATACCAAATTGTCTAAATTTTATTATGTTTTTAGAGAAGCAAAACCGCACGGTACCATGGCGTGGTCAATTAACACGCGTCGACGTTGGTGCCGACTTCGCTAAAAACGTGCCGAAAACTGCCTGAAATATGAAGAGCGCGTCGAAAAAATGGCGCCGCGCTGCCGTATCACATTTTTGAGAGAAAATCTTCCATTGTAGCGAGCCCTATCGGCGGTGGGAACTTTATCTCGTCGCACAAAGCTTTGAGCGGTTCGTTTGCAGCACCTCTGCGCCAAAATATAGTTAGGTGCCGAATTTTTCAAATCTAGCGCGGGAAATGGCGCTCAAGCTTAATTGGTGTAAATATATCGTTTTATTTTTCAAGCAACTGTACAATGCTATTTTGTCGTGTGATTTAGTGTGATTTTATGGTTACGTCCAGGAGCAATACACTAACTAGCGCTAAGAATCACAGGAAGTAACTCTCAATTAAACTCTACCACAACTAAATCTATTAGACCTAGATCATTACTAGCTCTTATTGATTGTGGCCTAAAAATATTTTTTGTGATTTAAGCTATAGGTTATTTGACTTAAAGATAGTGAACTGCGCTATGGCTGTATTTCAGTACCATGGTTGTGTACTTGTATGGAATCCCGTTTACTTATTAAATCAATAAGAGAACCATTAAAATATATTGACGTCGCATGTTTATACATAATTTAATACAAACGCTATATTCAAGAAAATCCTTGAGAATTTCATTTTAAACCAATTGTGCAATGCGAAGAATAATATTGAGCGTCGTCGCTCGTAAAATGTGTATTCTCGACAACATCTGTAAATACAGAGTCGGGATAAACATGGACTCTTCCGGAGCCTTTAAGTCTCAAGGCGTAGCGTTTGTTGGAGGAGCTCGCTGCAAATCGAATTTGCGAGCGGACTCGGGCTGTTGCAGCACCGTTTGTCGTCTGCGAGGCAAAGCGTAACTGTATATACCAAAAATAATTTGTGTTTTTGTATCCCGTGTGTAAGAATATCTAAGTTACCTTGATTAAAATTGAATCCCATGACAAAGGTGATTGCGTATGTTGACATATAATAATTAAACGCAAGCAAAGCTTTAAAAAAATCAACTTTCACCGCTTTATCTTCGGAATCTTGATCAGATTGTATATATATTGCACACGCATTTTTGACGATAACTCAAAAACCAGAAATCAGATCTTGATCAAATTACAATGGGACCACAGAAAAAGCATCAGCTTTCAAATAAAAAAAAATCATCAAAATCGGTTCCCAAAGAAAGAAGTTATGAGGTAACTTTTGAAGTCGGTCAAAAACGAGAACATCGTCAATGTCGTCCACAGAATACGCATTATTGACGATATTTCAAGAACTACTGATCAGATCTTGATCAAATTTGAATGGTACCAATTGGAAAGCAACATCTCTCAAATAAAAAAAATCGAAATCGGTGCACGTGAAAAGAAGTTATGAGGTAACACACATAAAAGAAAAAAATTCAATCGACTTGAGTACCTCTCTCTTTTGGGAAGTCGGTAAAAAAATAAAAACGTTTTTCAACTAAGTGTAAAAGACGTGGTGGTACCTAGGCGATGCTACATTGTTTATTATTATATTTATTGATGCAGATTATAGTTTTATGTAAATAAGGTACTCTCTCGTAAAATGCATTGCCCCTACGGGGTATCAGACTAGAGGAAGTACAATTTGTAATTTTTTTTATTTTTTAAACTTTCGCGATTTGAACACATAGTTTAGGTAATATCTCGGGACTTAATCGCGCTAAAAAACTATTTTTATTTACCTCGACGTTTCGGCCAAGTTGCATTGGCCATGGTCTCGAGAAGACTGAGTGACTGGTCTTCTCGAGACCATGGCCAATGCAACTTGGCCGAAACGTCGAGGTAAATAAAAATAGTTTTTTAGCGCGATTAAGTCCCGAGATATTACCTAAACTATGAAGTACAATTTGTTTAGGACCCCAATCGTTATGTTATATGCAAGAAAGGTATTTGAATTTAAATTTGATACAATATATTTAAGCCGCAAGATATGTTCGCATTCGGCGCTCATATATTTATGATAGAACTTCACGTACAGGTAATGTCGTTTAATCATTAATAACACGTTTTTTATTACCTATGTGATTAAAATAATTGAAGTCGCCAAATCAGTATTTTTTATTCTTGCTGTAATAATTGTTACAATATTTAAAGGAAAATTGTGTGTTACTGGTACTAGATGTAATTGTGTGTGTAAAGTGAATGTTTCCGGTACCCACGACACAAGTAATCGAACTAAGTGTGGGGCTGTGAGTGTGAATTCACGCTGACAGTTCATTACGTTAAAATGCTACTATAAGCCACTCTATAAAATTTCGGCTCTATATATTTCCTTTATATTTTATCTTCTATCACACAGTATAAACAGGCGTGCCTTCGTTATATCCAAACTACAACTAGCTTCGAGCATATAGCTCAACGTAGATGATATAAGATGTACGGAATACGTAAACTCCAACACTGTTTCTTAAGTTTTAACTTTACGAGTATCTGTTTCCCTACGAACTTACTTCAAATATTTATATTAGGAATGTAAGATTTTTGAGTTTCATTATTCTTATTGCGTATGTTTCATGATAGAAAATTAAACTATGTAACATAAACATTAACGCTTTCACACTCACAGGGGCTGTGACACTAAATTCGATGACTTGTGTCGTGGGTGTCGGAAACATTCGCATTACAAACACAATCACAACCAGAACCAGACACAAATTTTCCTGGGGGAGAAAACTTATATTCCAACCGGGAATCGAACCCTATACCCCGGCTTAGAAGGCAAACGCCGGCCAACTAAGCCAACGAGCAGTTCAATATATTTAATGTTTGATATGTTTGAAATTTGTAACGCTAGAGAGCCTGCGTATTCCAGGTCTAGTGTGTTTACCAGCTTCGATCACATTATCACTTACCATCAGGTGAGATGGTGGTCAAACACTAGCCTGTCACAAATAAAAAAAAAAAAAAAACGCTAGTATGTAAATATTAACTAAAATCCTATTGTAACAAGCACTTAAAACAATTAATATGAAAACTTTAATCAAAAGTTGTAAATTGGTTTTTTCTATCTATTATCCTCTTTCTTTAATTAATTTAAGATATTTAAAAAATATCGAATTCATCGATACTATACGCTGACGTCTCAGGTATCGAAAACATTTATTATTTATTTATTTATGAACACCAACATAACATACACAATCAACATATTTAAAAACATTTTTACAAGTTAAGTGTCATTGTAATTATAGGCGAATACTACATTCAATAAATTTTGCGAGATTACATATGAAATAAATAGATGATAGCCACACATTGATTAATTTAAATTATAAAAAGGCAAACATTTTAATCATGAATAATAATATAACGATAGTTTCCAAAAATAATATCATTAAAACAAGTTATACATATAAAATTTACATGATGATGATTATATATTTATGAATTCATTTACATTAACAATACAAATATTAAAATGATACATTCTACTATATCGATTCTTGAACATATTTCTAATATTAATATAAGTATTATAAGTACATTTAACCAGCACCGTTATAGGATCTCTAGAAGAAAGCCAAGAGTAATGGTAAATCAATCGGCCTTTGGGGCGCTGCCCGGAGCCGCTTGGCCTGTCCAGACCTTGTGTGGAACGCTATTAGTGCGCCGGACGCCCGGGGAGGTAGCCTGGTGCAGTGTGAGATATATACGCAATAACAGTATATTACTCTACACGTACATAAGTTACGATATATATGTTATGTACGATATAAAGTGTTAGAACATACAAATACGTTTCTTGTCTACCAGACAAAGCTTGCAGCCGTTTTGCCCGATTTTCAGACTAGTTATACATCCATGCTAAGGTTGTCTGGAAGAGATTGCTTTATGCGATAAGACCACCTATTGTGTAACCTCTTTTAGATTTATTTATTAAGTTAGGAACTCTCGAGATTTCAACGTTCTCTCAAAGCATGAGAAGTTACTGGTGGTATTAATATCTATATATATAAAAGAAAGTCGTGTTAGTTACTCCACTTATAACTCAAGAACGGCTGAACCGATTTAGCTGAAAATTGGCAGGGAGGTAGTTTAGAGCCAGGAGTAGGACATAGGATACTTTTTAAGAACGTACATTTCTTTAAATTTTTTTTTTACATTTCGACATGCTTTCCATTTTCACATACGTCTCTCGGATTTGGTAAAGTACTAGGCAAACATAAACATGAAGGTTGTAATAATATAGTCACGTGACATTGTAACGCATGCCGGGTATGGCTTCCTAAATATGCACATTCATTGACTGTTAGGCGGAACGAAGGTCGCCGGGACAGTTTTAAGAACGTACATTTCTTTAAATTTTTTTTTTACATTTCGACATGCTTTCCATTTTCTCATACGTCACTCGGATTTGGTAAAGTACTAGGCAAACATAAACATGAAGGTTGTAATAATATAGTCACGTGACATTGTAACGCATGCCGGGTATGGCTTCCTAAATATGCACATTCATTGACTGTTAGGCGGAACGAAGGTCGCCGGGACAGCTAGTTGCTTAATAAATAAAGCAAGTAATATCTTATTTCTATTTAAAACCCGGAATAAATGATAAAATGCAGTCAAAAAACACCAAAAAACATACAACAATAATGAAACGAATATTGGTTAATAAGTTTTAAATATTTTAGAAGTTAATTTGTTTCTAAATTTCATGGGTTGGAGTAGTAATAAGTGAAAGCAAACAATAATACTAGAAACCATGATTTTAAAGTGTGCACGAGATCTCAAAATATAGTCTCATCTACAATCAATTTAGTAACAAATATAGTCATATACGTTTTTATGCTTGGAAACAAACTGCACAATCACTTTTTGGCGTCTACAATAATATTGATATACCAAGGTTAATATAATTCCTGTATTAAATCACTAATAAAGTGTAAAAAAATGCGACGCTGAGTTTCTTGCTAATTGCTTCTCGAGATGGCTTTAATTTTGCGAATCTGGCAGTAGAGTCATTAAACTTCATGAGTGCATCTTCGAGGCCCTTGTGAATAAAGGATTTTGAATTAAAATTTTAATTATAATATTAAAAATAACTTATTAAAACTTGACATGATAATTAAGAACGAAACGTAAACTAGTCTCGATAAACTCAGTCCTGAGTATTGTACAAACAGAGACAATTTAAAACAGTCACAGCCATCAAGGTATCCGTAACTGCAGCTGACAAGCATGAATGAGCCTTGGCGGGGCCTGGGTGGGATCGCACCGATATCGTTTTAATATTTAAACTTCGATTCAAAGTTAAAAAATATCTTGCAATAAATCCTTCGAGCGCATGAATAGTTCGCATCGCCGTGGGAAATTTTCATTCGAACTGGAAAAGAAATATTGTAAAGAGAATCCGTTTTAGAGTTTCACACAGCGCCTTGCACCGTGTCATGCCCGCGTGCAACGTGAGGCCTTGCACTTGTAGAGTGAGCGGAGGCGATTGTTTTTTTTAATATTTTATACTTACCTTTAATCTAGTCGCCGCCAACGATGCAGTTGACGATAGAACACAGTTATGCCATAGTAGTATAATGTATACTGACCGTTGTATTCACCCTACACTAGTAGGAACATACCATGTAGCCATTACTGTCCACTTAAAGAACTACACTTTAACCAATTTTAAGTTTACAAGTTTTATTAGACAAATTGTATGTACCGCGTCTTGGAATTATGTTTTTTCTAGGCCTACTAAGCGGCAAATACCTAGGCTCGATTCGAACGGTTCGAAATTTGTTTCTGGTTCCGGGTATGATTGTGTGGATGGTGTGAACGTCTTTAGCCCCAACGAGAGAAATCTTAGTAGTACGCGAGTGTAAAAGTATTTTCTATATAATATACTTTTGTGTTACTTTTCACTGTAAAAAGAAACGATCTTCAGGAAAATATTTGTTTTACACTGACATATGAGCAAGCGAATCCGTCATCATCATATAGCACCTACTTACTGTAGGATGAGGCAGTTGATGGCCTGACCAGATGTTCTAATAAGATGGAAGCTAATAATTCTACGAAATGTTATAGGACGGAGAAGACCCTATGTTTTCTTCATCATCGGAGAAATCACAAGACTATCGCGCCCTCTGTCTCTCTTTATCTGTTAGCACGGCCTAGCGGCCATGTCGCGAGACTCACCCGCAGTCCTCGGGCGGCCCCCGCCCGCCCTTCTCGCTCCGCCCGCCCCGCGATATATTGCGGAGCGGAGGTTACGTAACGCCGCACGAGCCCGTGTAAAACTTCAACAATATGACGGAAATAAATTTTATTTCTATCTTCTGCACTCGCTGCTTCAAAAAATGTAATACTCTTTACATTTTCTCGAATTAAAGCTGCGTGAGGGTTACTAGATGTGTGGAGGGATTCTTTTGTAAAAGCCACTCGTACTTGTGAGTTTTTATGTTAACCTCAATTTTATGATTTTAAATGTAAATTTATTTAGATGTTGAACTATATAATGTACCGGAATCTAAGGGATCACCGCTTGCTAGTCCACGCTGGTGATACAGGAGAGTGCCTCATTTCTAATGCAAGCTATCAATAAAAGCTAGCCTTATCAAATCCACCCCTATTAACTAATCATTACAAAGCTGATGCAATATCTGTGTTTTTATTTCATTAAAATGCAGGTACCTTCACAATACAATAACAGTTTGCATCAATAAATACGATTAAAAATAAACTAGTTAAACGGCGATTTTCTTAATTGTAATTTGATTTTGTTTATTCATTTACCACAAAATATTAATATATAGATTTTAATATTGTTTAAGTAGTCTAACAATCTAGTAATAATTGACCGAGCGAAGAGAAGGTCTCGAAGTTGACTTAGGTCATTCAGCAAGTTATCCGTCCATCTAACAAAGTTATTTAGCGTCTAAACCATACAAAAAATAACTTTAATATCTTAGATAATATGTGAAACTGTGGCCATAACAAAACTTAAATTAATGTAAAGAATAAAGATTTAGATTTTATTAGATAAAAGCCACATACATACATAACTTAGTCCAACAACAATCTTAGTTCAGGTAAGGTACATATTGGCTGTAACAATGCGTTATAAAGATATAAATATGAAGTGGGTAGCCAGACGGAAGTGAGGGTTAAATCTTTTTTTATTTATTTCCCTTGGGCAGAAAACTTGTGTTTCCACCAATCGATCTTGATACCCGCTGCATAAAAAGGCAAACGTATTGTTACCAACGCCAACGGGCAGTTGTAGATGGCTGATATGATTAGGTACAAAACAATAACATTATAGTAATTGTTTAAGTGACGTACAGAGTACACAGACAAATTTTCTCCTTTTTGCATTTCCCTAAGTAAATAAAAGCCACGAAGAATTCCGAATCTAAAATGTGTTCACACCGCGTATAACCGAATATTCGCAATTCCACTTGATATTCATAAAAGCCTCGAATGAACTCGAAGTCCTGGGAGAGCTCTGCAGACACAAAACTGGTTATAAAATGTGAACACTCGCAGAGAGCTCTACATGAGGATTGAAAATCATGGCTTCGTTTACGTTCTGCTTCACACGAGACTGCTTTACACTCTAGAGTAAGACGAGCGGATCGAAGGAGTAAAGTTTTATCATGGTTCTGCCATTTGATGGAAATGGCATGAATGCCGCTCACCATCAGCCAATTGACTTTTGGATTTTTTTCACTATCACACTTGCGAAATGTTTTGAATCAGTAAGCTGATGGTAAGTGGTCACGGGTGATTAATACGCCTCAGCATCAGTTCAGTGATTATGGTGACAGATTTTTAGTCCTGATTTCCGTCATCAAGGGCTTTATTTGTAGGTAGCAAGCCGGGCAAGCACAATGTAGTCCACTCCAACCATAAAATTAAAAGTAAAAAAAACCAAAATGCCAATATTGACCTCAAAGTATTAAATAAAAATTAATGCGGGAATTAGCGTGACTTACGCGTTTTAGATGTCTAGATTGACAATTGTCGACCACCTTGCTCTTCGTGCTACTGCTCGCAGTTCGAGGTGGGACGCGACGGCGAGCGCTTCGCACTCATCCTGAAGACTGCTTCCGAATGAAGCCGAAACAATTGTCGATCTGGACACCGACGACGCTAATTCCCGTTTTAACTTTAATGTGAAAGTTCAAAATGTGCGAGACTTTTTATCAAATTATAGCTCCGACTATCACTATAAGTTTTATTTTATTAATTTTTCCTAAGTTCACTAGCTGCTTCTAATTTAATAAGTACTTTCAATAGATCTACCATGCCACTTTGCCTTGTTGAAATATTCTTTTAGAATATTCTTTCTTTTTATGCTAGGCAAGCATTTGACCACTATTTCACCTGAAGGAAAGTGACGATGCGGCTGAAGGTGGAACGTGCTTGCCTGAAGACTTATTCACTCTGGGCTTGAAGACACCCAGATTATAGGAAACAATGAGTTCCACTCCTTCGCTGTACATTCCTCTCAAATCTCAAAAGATACCAGGGGGATCATCTCCCATCATCTTTTGAGAACCAAAATTGACAACAGCGCAAGCATTTTCACGATCTTCACAGAGGAAAAACCTATTTTGTGAACTGTATTCTACCTTTTTCGGTTGCGGAAGCACCTTATTTTAATGCCCCAAAATAATTGCACACACATTTCTGAGCATTCTGAGATTCTGAGCATCACAGATTTCTGAACTGAACGTTACTTGAGAAGCAGCAGCAAGGTACATCTAACTCAAACTCCTTGCTTTTAAGACTCTATCCCAGTGTACTCATTTTACCGTGTATTTTGTGGAGCCTTAGTAATTATACTCCTTTATACCGCAGTGAAGTAGTGTGCGGTATCCTCGGCTGGAGGTAATTATTTACCTTCCTAATTCAAATTTAATGACGTTCCTCGGCGATGAATAATTCCTTTATTGGCGCCGCTCGTACGCTGTACGGGGCTGTAATGCTCCGTTAACTACTCGTTAACTATTTGTTTTATTTGCATCGCGGCGGCGCCTGGAGCAGCGAGCTGGTTAATGGTTTCTTGAATGAGATATTTCTTATCCTTTCAGCAGATTTTATACAAACGCGGTTAAAACTGAAAGAATTTGAGCGCTGAATTTTGTATAAATGCAATGCCTTCAGTTTAAATGTCCATACAGCTACATTTACCACATCGGCAATCAATGCTGAATAAGACACGATTTTACTTGTATGCGGTGCAGTCGCTAGATATTTCTGATTATGCTTTGAGCATTGTAATACGGCAGTAATTTTGTCTTATTACTTTCTAACTTCTATTATTTACACTGGGAGTTGATCGAGACTCTTTGTAATACAACAGAAAACATCACCAGCATTGTCATTTTATCTTCTTTTAATATTACAAAAAGGCGATATCGATACGAATATTGGAGTGCGGTCGCTCGGGCATCGGCTGTGGCGTACATTACAGATATTACATTCACATCACACATTAATGTACCGCAGTGTTCGCTTTTATAATAATTATCTGCGGTCCCTATAGATACCAACAAGATTAAGCTTTATACAGATGACTAGTATAGACTGATTTCAAAGCAGAACTCGCCTTTCGTTTCGGTTTCATTAACATATTACTCGCGGATCTGCAACAACAATGAGGTGCAATTACTCGGTCTCTTGCACGAGCTCGCACTAACAGCGATGTTGGATAATGGAGCTGTAGTTAATAGTGGCGAGACGGCATCACCGCAACGCCTCGAGGAGAGCAATCACTTTCGCGATTGAAATTTAGTTTCGAAATTGTGTGTACGAGAATACTTTTAGTTTTTGATCTACCAAAACCTTTGAACTAATTCGGAGTACATATAGACTTACTTAAGCTAATGTGATGTTAGTGCATGGTTTTCTTGAGCTTGTAAATCAGCATAACCAACAAAATATATTCATGTTATTTGTAGGTTACTTTGACAATAGGTTACCAAACAAAAAAATCTAATGTGTTTAGATCTGGTAAAATTTTGTTGATTTTCCCATTATTATTTTACTGTGATAAGATTTTGGGTTTATCGTTTTATAAAATTTTTGTATGATTTAAAATAATATATAAGAGAAACATATTAATAGTTATTAATAAGGCGAGTAAACATATATCTCATTAACACCCCATTAATTGCATGAAATTCTCATTCCTATAACGTATATACAATGTATTCAATATACTCGTATGATAGCTATTAGTACAATGTTTGTTTTGCACTAATTTGATCCCGCGGCTGTGCGATATTAGGGCGGGAGCACATTACCGCTGCCCGCCCGGTTCCGCCCGGCCCGGTTATTGCGGCAATACGATGTTATGGCACTTTGTCCAACGAGATAAGTTTGGAACGAGGAAATTCGCTACAAGTATTCAGTGTTCACGCACTGCAGGCGCAATGATCATTTGTATTGTTTCACTCGCTTAAGTTGGTCCAAGTACCTACTCACAATCACGCGGCAAATAATGCGGAAAGAGTAATTGAAAAGCCAAATCTTTTGCGTGATTTCAGCTTATTTCACGTCTATTATATTATTTTACCCCACTTAATATTTTTTTTATATGTTACAATCAGTTCACGTATTTAAAACCATTGATTTATTAATCTTCATTAAACACACCGGAAAGGTCTAAACCCCCTCATTTTAGCTATACCGTAGCTGGGTATAAACAAAGATTTATCTAGAGCTCCGAAAGCAATATGCCGTTTAATCTCTCACTTTGTTCCCGATAACAAAACAATCTAAGCCGGTATAATTTATTCTTTCGGAAGAAAAAACGTTCGCTTCTCCGACATTGTTCGGCGGCAAATATACAAACAGCGTAGTACAATGTACAAATTGATATTCAGCGTGGACACAAGCTTAACTATAATCCTGCGGGTTACATCCCGGCGCTAATGGCAACCGGATGTACCCGGCACGGGCCGGGCGTGCGGTGTGTGCTCGCCTTAACGACCAGTGTGTGATCAAGTTTATGTCGTCTTTGGTAATATTGCTAGTTATTAGGTAGTTTAGTAATTGAAGGTATATGACAAAATATAATTAAATTACAATTCCTCAACCATCCTAATGAAACTACGATTAAAATATACGTTTGTAAAGTCTAAATAGAAAATACGTCGTGCTCTAGCCGCAACCTTGTTTATCTGAGTAAACGACTTATCAAACTTGTGCATTTGATCAACATTACATCATTCCTTGCATTTGGTCTTAGTTGATTTAATTATTGCCACAGTCCAATACTTTGACCTGGCCTGGCCTAATGCCAAACGCTCGCCTATCAAAGTAAAATTAGTATCATTCTATCCCATATCGTCTTCCAATATTTGAAGTTTTTACTTACCTACCTAGTCTGTACAGTGTTTCTAAAAATCTGATGGGGGAGCGTTACTGAGGTTTCAATTGAAGCATTTTCTATTAATAAATTGGATGCACTTACATAATAATATATACCTGGATGACCGAGTTTTGCTCGTTAAAATTACGTTTTCTAAAAATGAAACCTTGTTAGATCGATTTATCGCCCCAAAAACTCCTTTCTTATAAAATTTCATTTCCGAGATTCAGATTATTTAGTATATAAACAAAAATTGCTCGTTATATTAGATATATGATAATATTATACTGTCAACCATAAAGCCAAAGTTGCAGTCTAGAATCAATACATTTATTTATTAATCAAACCTAGTCACAACATGTATTTACCCACGATCCTACCCTAAGACAAGCCAGTACCGCGGGTAATCTGTATATAAACAACATTACCGTTTTAAAGTTCAGTAGATAAAACAGTACTATATAATTTTATCATTATGGTTACTCAAAACAGGATGTATCAATTATTAAACTCTACTAAAAGAAAAGTATTCGTGTGTGTGTTTGTGTGTTGAGTGTGCATGTATGTGCATATTCTGCTTTCCTAGTAACCACTTCCGGGTTCGCGAGTTCATTTCCGCTCTTGTCTTATTAAATATTAAGCTGTAACGTCCGAGCCGCATCCGAATCGACGTTAAGAAATAGTTCTGCAGACCCTTCGCGATGTTACTAATTCAACGGTTACTTAATAAATTGCCGCTTTTACGTCCCATTTCGAAAGGGTAGTTTAATGCGCCTCCTTGGAATAAAGAAGCAGTTGTAGAACTCTTTTGCGAACGTCCGGTTTGTTTGTAAATGCTTTAAATATTGCACAAGATCTTGTTTGTCTTATTAGTGTTAAGGTAATATTTATAGCATAAATTTTGCGTACATGTATTTTGAAGCGCATTTAGATTGAGCAAAGCGAATAAATCTTTTATGGCAAATGGGGTTAGATTTTACTATACTATAATTCCAAAAATTTTAACTTGAATTACCACTGGGAAAGTTCAAATCTGTGACAAAACGGGCATTAATTAAGAAAGCTTACTATAAAACGATCGAATATATTAATGACAAGGATGCATGGAGGCAAACTGCACAAGCGCTTTCTAGCGACTACCATAATATATATATACCTCGGTTAATATAATTATATATTAGTGTTAAGGAACGATTTAAAAAATGAATGGAAAAAAAAATGCGCCGCCGAGTTTCTTGCCTGGTTCTTCTTGAGATGGCTGTAATTTTGCGAATCTGGGAGTAGAATCATTAACTTTCATGAGTGTCTCTTTGGGGCCCATGTGAATAAACGATTTTGATTTGAAGAATTTGTAGTTAAGGTGGCGATACCAAAATTTCATCTAAAACGCGTGTTTTTGCAACCGTTTTACTCGGCGTTCATTATAAATCTAAATAATTAAAAATATTTTTCGTAACCTGTGTGATATGATAAATGATGCCTTCTTCTTTGAATATTCATAAAATTTATAAATATAAAGGAAAAAAATATTAAATCTTCTGCAAATAACATCAATTTGTATTTTTGTAACCATTTCGTTCCGCCATTTTATATCAAAACACTGTAAAAGTTATTTTATATACGCATATGTACTAGACAAATAATACCTTCAGCTTATTTTTTTTATTTTGAGGCGCGTTTTCACGCAATTTCCATAAAACTATAAAAAGTCAAAGATTACCACGCGTGACCTTGCGTAACCGCCACGATGTCATTCACGCAATATACACCTTCATGTGCAAAAGTGTAAGGGGGATAATTGGATGTGGTTAAAAACGGTGCTCGCATTGACGTATACCTGCCCCTTAATAAAGTAACTATTTAATTACATTATTGGTGACTAGTAGAGCTAATACGCTGGATTGGGGATCCAGCGTATTGGAGCTCTACTAGTTGTTGCTTGAACTCTTCTTCAACTAGGACCAGTAAGTGTAATAAATATTTAGGGTGCAAAAGTATATTCTACAAGGCTTAATGGCTTTTGCCTTACGACTGAGTCAATGACTTTACCCGCCATTTTATGCTTCTTGTTGGCACTCAGTTCAGAGCATACCAAAAGGGACTATTTTTTATTGTATGTTTTTTTATGACTACGTATATACTAACTTGCACACGACATATTTTCTATTATTACAGTTGTAAAGTTTTTTCAAGTAGAAAATCTGTCGCCAAAATCCAAAAATAGGTTCGGCAAGCAGCTGATAAAAATGATGTTATTGATATATGCTAATTCTCATGATAGTCTCAAAGTGCTTACCATCCACGATCAGATCTTTACTAACTAACAGATAAGGTAAAAAAGTAGAAATATAGAATGGTTACCCATTCGCCCAATTACAGATAGCCCCAAAAGTATTATCCTGTCAGAGGCGCTGTCTTAGACTTAATCGAAAAATAATGTAAACGCAAGCAAAACTTAAAAAACCGACTGCACCGTTTTTATTTTTGGTTTGGCTTGATAGATTTCGTTAAAATGTATTTATTATACCTTTGAAGTATAATCTATCTAACAAATAAAATCATCAAAACCAATTTATAATTATAGCGGAATTATCGCGTAACATCATATAAAAAAAAAACTTGAGAGGTGTCAAGGGACACCCGGATGGAACGAAGTTCAATTTCCGTCTAGCCTCCTTTCGCAACGCGCGATAAGGAACTTTCGTTCCAAAACTAAAAGAAACATGCATAAACCAACATCACGCGGTGTTCCCAGGCGGTCACCCATCCAAGTACTGACCGCGCCGACGACGTCGCTTAACTTCGATGATCGGACGAGAACGTGGTATGACTTACAACTATAGCAATAAGTGTCGTTACAACTTTTGGTCTTATTTTTTCCGTCTAGCCCCCTTTCGCAACGCGCGATAAGGAACTTTCGTTCCAACATACAGTCGAATTGAGAGCCTCCTTTTTTTAAGTCGATTGAAAAGAGAACAGTTGAGATCAATCATAACCTAGCTTTTATTTCCTGTTCAAAACATATAATAATACATAGCGGTGTATGTTAAAGTATGTTTCACGTAGTAGGACGCGGTAGGCCCACGCTGCGCTGGCTTTAATAACGCTCCGCCGGAACATGATTTAGTAGAGACGCGTGTGTTGCAAATTAAAGCGAACACGCATGTCGCGAACGTGCTACATGCATGCGATCATCGTCTTGTAACACAAAGTGACATGAAAATAATGTCGGCGTCTGTGTTCGTTTTAGAATTGCGTAGAGTACATGTCACTCCAAGACAACGTTGGAGTTGGTTATTATTTTTAACCAACTTAAAAAAGGGATTCAGGTAATGTGTTTTTTCTGTCACTTCTCTAGGCCATAACCTGTTTATGACTGACTCTTTTACTTGACTTTGACTGTGATTAGTGGCAACACCTGAAGTGATGACCACGACCACTCTGTCAAGAGTGATACCGACAAAGAAGAAGTGGCATGGGCTGGTTTTATGAAATACTACCTAACGAACATAAAAGGAAGAGAAGAGCTGAAGATCGAGCTCAGTGGCAAGCATTGGGAGAGGCCTATGTCCAGCAGTGGACGAATACAGGCTGATGATGATGATGACGAACAAAAAATATTTAAATTTTTAAAACTGGCTAATTTCACATAGTTTCAAAAGCCAATAATAGTATGTATTTTTTTACTTTGATTTTGACTAAAGTAACGTACCGAACGGTATAATCTGGGAGTCTTCAAGTCAAGAGTGAATAGGTACCTTCTAGGCAAGCACGCTACATCCTCGGCCGCATCGTCAGGTGAGATTGTGATCAAATGCTTGCTTATCTGGCATAAAAAAGTCGCACATTAAAATATGACAAAACAGATTTTAACTATAATGAACGTTTATCGATTTTTTTTATAACGAAGTAGAGGTAAGGGGTTTCTTTTATTTTTATATACATCGATTACTTAACAATTTTTAGGCTCTTTGAGTAAACAAATACTAAATGTTGTTAAGTTTATATTATAATATAATTTATAACGAGAAAATAAAAAAAAACTAGACAACTTGTCATGATGAGTCAAAAGAGCCAAAACTCAAAGGGTTTGCGTCATTTTATTACTAAATTGCCATGGCCACCATCCGGCTTCAATCTCAAAACAGATCCATTTATATAGATTTATATAGATCCATATTTTACAGAATATTGCATTTATTATCTACGGGCTAATTGCCTACATTTCCTAAAACTAAACTCAAATTATATTTATCTATACAGCAAAAACCCAAGTTACCTACAAAGCTTCGAGCTTATAGGTAACTCAAAAGCTCAAGCCCCAATACCGGTGGGTAGCGTTTCCATCATGCCGGCGGCATTGGCTCTATGAATTGCAATGCTAATACGTTGAGCCAAATAAGTACCATCAGCATTTTGATTGTATTCTATTGGCATCCGATTTACATTTCTGATATTTATAGATGCAAAAGAGCGGGGCTCCACCCGGCCTGCGCAAGCCTGCGCCAGCCGCGGGTCATACGTAGCGGCCGGGTGCACCGCTCTGCCCACCCAACACAAATATCACATTTGTTCTACCTATAATAAATAACCAATATTTGCGTCGTCGCCCGCCCCGGCGAACACACAACTTCGATTATCGTGATCGCAATATGAAGCTCCGATATAGAGAATGGCAAACAGTAGATGAGTGTTATTTTTTCATAGCAGAAGACCGCTACATCTTCTAACTTAAGTTGTTTTTTTTACCGTGAGTATTGGATCAAGAAGTTATTTATTTATTAAGAAGACCAACAGCATTATGTCAAATAAGATACAAAACATTAAACATGTATAATACAGCCAATTATATATCTCCCTAGATAAGTAGGTACAATTATTATTTATACTCTCTTAAGTTGTATGAGTATTATTTTATTTAATTTAAATTTTGGTTTCGCAATCTTGTGCATGTAGCCAGTGTCAAGTAACATACAGCAACTATACTATAATATATAAAAACAAATACTGATAGCTTATCAAGACGATGACACCCGCCACCGCCACCCGCCGCGTCCGGACGCTTGCCCTGTACGCGCGCCTTGGCCACCGCTACTCTAGTCGATCATTTTCACTGTACAAATACGCACGCCCTGTCCGCTCAGTATATTTTGTAAGAGTCTCTACAAAAACATCGGCAGCGAGGTGACAAGCGTCGAAGGCGCGCAACCGCCGCGTGCCTTCTGCTCGGCCGCGCGCCCGTGACGTTAAGTTTATTTCATAAGCCATACATTTTATCTTCAAAGCGCCCTGACCGCGCACCTTTGGCGCTTTGTATTTCAATTCCCTTATTTATTTCACATACTAACAATTGACAACCATTTCACCCTATCAATAGCGATTGATTCGGCCGAGGGTAGATAGCATGCTCGCTCATGTGTCTCTTATTTAATCTATTAGTTTCGTAGATAACACTGAGCAGAAATCAAAGGCGATGGAGATAAGCTACTCTCCTTTTTCAATATGTTTCGGAGGACGTGCGCCCTTCTGATATTAGCTCTGTTCTACTTTATACACTTAATGAGTTGGTAGGTATCGAGTATTGGAACAATATAGAGGCAATATTATCGTTTGTTCCTATTTCTGCTAGTATTGTGTTTATTGCACTATATGAAAGTTTAGTAAATATTATATTCGTATGTATGTTAAATTATGTTTATTAAATAACCGTTCTGAAACATAATAATAATTAAGATTTTATTATCAAAAACACATTGGCATCTATTGTGAATACTAATTTAGACTAAAAGGCGTGGTTGCAAGCTTCACTGCCAGTGCGTTTGGTAGGCCATGGCATCCCATCAATTTCGGGAGTTGCCCTTCCCGCTTTCTTGCCTTCAGTAACACAAAAATTTACTAATATAATATTACAAGATGATCTACCATTAAACACGAACATATCATTTATAGTGGGTACTTTGTCGACTGGCAGCGGTCTATTAGATTATATTTTCAAATTCAAATTCAAATTCAAATCTTTATTGCATTCTCTAAATGTAGATAGGTGGTAGAAATAAATGACAGTACATTAGAGACCCTGTTGGGTCATTCCATTTTCCATTTCATTCATCCCATTTTGTACTTTATACAATTTTTTATCTAGTTATAGTTATATTTGCTATTTTTTAATTTAGTTTTTAGTTTAATTTATACGTATTGTAATAGTTTTATTCTGTATTTGAGCAATAAATAAATTTATTAAAATATACTTTTGAGTTCCTAAAACTAAATACACCTATACAACAAACACCTAAGTTATGCAAGGCACCGAGCTAAAAAAATCTTTAAAAAAATCAGTCTTCGTCGCGATCTCGCGGCGTAAACTCATCCCGAAGAAGAGCATCGTACATGCTCGAAACCTAGGTCGACAATATCGATCAAATGACGTGAGTGATAGCCGTTATTCAATAATATTATAAAGCTAAAATAAGCTTATAAATAAGTAAATTTCAAGTCATAAATTTAAGTATATAAATATGATGTTAGCAAACATTTCTTACGAACATTTTGAGCCTATAAACATCTTCCTGGCTTAAAAACATTACTTGGGAAGTGTCACTTAAAATACAGAAGTAATAAATGAGTTATTTAAAAGTTGACATAACAGTTACAATTTGTATAAAATATTAAAAAAAAAATATCGATGGTTACAATTTGGTTTACGTAAAACTTTATTGTTACACTTTATGGTTACATAAATGTTGGTTATACTTATGGTAACAATACTTACATAAAAAAAAAGACGTGTGGCACTCGGGGACTGCCGCGGTAAAGCTATTGCATAGCATTTTTAATCAACTTATGCAATTATAATTATTTATTTATTTTATTTATGCAGTATTTTTTTTCCTGCCACCTAGAGGCGAGTTGCTGAACTAAAGAGCGTGATATTTCAAAAAAGTCATTAAAAGTTCTGCTATTCATCGATAGATGGCAAAACTAAAAAGTATCACCGCTGTGCCGGTCGGAGTGGGGGGTGTTAGGTTATTTTCGTTACGGAATTTCTGGATTCGGTCTCCACGCTCAAGGCCCGCGATAGAAGCTATGCAATAGCTTAAAAAATTAGATAAAGCTTATCAAGTCCTGTTTACCGAAGATTTCTATTTTGATTTTTGTTAGCATCATACTTTTATCGAATCCAGATGATCATCTCGATAGCAATTTCAGAGACGGAATAGGTCTATTAAATAGGTATTCAGTTGATAGGTTTCATAGCTTTCGTCGCTAACACCGGATAAGCACGCGGCAGCCGGCGCGGCGTGGCGCCGTGACGGCATGAGAGGAAATTGAGAAAGTTTCAAGTCAGAGTGATACGAGTATGAAGTGCGCGAGCTACATTGTCGCGTTTCAAGTGACTTGAACCGAGTCGAGTCGTGGTTCGATCGTATCGCGCCGTATTGAGACAAACTTGCGACCTCATTTGTGAAACATCACGCCAAATGGTGCTGTATTATTTACGGCCTTCGCCTCCGAGATTATAGACTCTTTCGTTTTATTCGATAGGGCACATTACTATTACATGTCAATGCTTTTTAAACTGCTTCTTTGATTGAATAAATAAAATATTTAATGCGATATCGTCTTTGTTCCCCGAACTGTATAATCTGGGAGTCTTCAAGTAAAGAGTGAATAGGTACCTTCTAGGCAAGCATGCTACATCTTTGGCCGCATCGTCACTTTCCAGCAGGTGAAATTGTGGTCTAATGCTTGCCTATCGGGCATAAAAGAAAAAAAAGATTGGCGAGATTTCAATACTTTTGTTTCAATACTAAAGTAATATACACAATAGGGTTGTTACCTAATGACTGTGAAAATTATTTTACCTAACATTTATTTATTTTTATCTATCTTATATTTGTAATTATAGTTCGTAGGATGACTTGATTGAAAATGTTCTTAGCTATGTTTGGTGTAAACGCTGTTTTTTCAGATAGAGCGTTGATAGTATATTGTTTTAAATAGGTATAGAAGATTATATACTTACCTATGATGAAATAGTCCACATAGCACCAGTCGATTGATCGCAATAACCTTGCGAGTATCGAGTGTGCCGTGCTCGGTACAATCTGTCCGTCTCTCCGAGAGATGGCTGGTGCGATTGCTGTTGTAATTACTTGCCGTCCCGCCTACCCTGACCTGACCTCAGTGGAACAATAGACACCAATTGCTGGTTCGCAGCATGCAACATTTTATCGTGATATATTATTATGGAAGTAGAGAATGGCCGATAAAATTGATATATTTTTTTAAAGAGTAAGAAAGATTTAGAGGTAAAAGAATGATGCTGAATAAAATATGTGATGCCGACTACAGATGATGATGATGTTATTTTTAACTTAAAAATGACTCGATCGATTTGGCTATTTTGTTGTTGTTTGTAATTATTTATTAGAAAAAGATTTGAATTAAAGAAAAAAAATCCAGGTCCAACAATCTGGGAGTCTTCATGTCAAGAGTGAATAAGTATCTTCTAGGCAAGCATGCTACATCTTCGACTGCGTCATCTTTCCATCAAGTAATATTGTGGTCAAAAGCTTGCCAATCGAGCATACATAAAAAAAAAACTGTTTAACCGCGGGTAACACCACGGGACGCAGCAGATACCTAGTAAATGTAACTTGGCATGAGCTTTAAGAACAGCCTGACTGACACTACCTTCAACAACTATCTTGCTGATTTTGAGAGCCATCTCCTTGTTTGTTGATTAATATCATATATAGCTTGAAACACCAAATGGTTACAATCGGTTTTCAATTGACAATCAAATACATACAATGCAAGTTAAACCGATGAAGCGAGCAGCCTACAGTCACAATAGAGCTGCCTTCAGCTACGTCGACAAACGAACCGATCGACGGAGAAATTGTTATTCTGATTGTAGCTATAATTATTTCACGTGCTTCCCAGAGTAGAGCCAATCTCTACAGAGAGTATACTCTCTGACTGTAGTTACAAACTATTATATATACATATATTCTACTAACTAATGGTAAATAATATTTTTTTTAAATCAATATCTTAAAAATGGGTTGTCAAATTTTAATGCATACCGACTATCATAATTATTATTAAATGCGTACATAAAATGTTGTGTTTGTGCTGTTGGCCTTTTTGAGATCCTTTATCTGAGGTCGTAATCCTTGGTGTCAATTCAGGTACTGCTAACCACAAAAATGCATTGTTGTGGAAATTGAATAATTTTTTTTTATTCGTGATAGGCAAACTTTTGACCACTATCTCACCTGATGGTAAGCGACGATGTGGTCGACGATGGAGCAAGCTTGCCTAGAAGATACCTATTCACTCGTGACTTGAAGACTCCCATATTGTACTCATCAGGAAACACCGACTCGGGTAAGGAGTTCCATTCCTTTGCAGTTCGCACAATGAATGTGGAGGCAAAACGCTTAGTGCGCATTTGTGGAATGTCCACCATATAGCGGTGTCGCTTAGCAGTTAGTCTGCTTGTCCGATGATAGAACGGGGATGGGGGAACTAGATCGTACAGTTCCTTAGCACACTCTCCGAAATGTATCCGATAAAAAACCGCAGCATGTAAAAATGCAACTCTACTCCACTAAGATGAGGTAGCGGTTCTAATTCTGCTTACAATATTTGACCCGAACATACATACTTAAATACAAACATCGCAAGTTAAATAAACGTTTGTTATAAAAAAATGCTTTCACACTCACAATAAACACCCAGTACCTTAAAAACAAATCTCTTTTGGAAAGGAAAGTTGTGTTTCTGCCGGTAATCGAACAGGACACAGAGGGTCGACAATGTACTTAGTTACGGAAAAAATAATCTAATATATAAATATCTTATGTTACCGTGTTTGTGGTCGTACTCCTTTGAAACGGCTCGATAATTTTTTTTTTTTTTGTATATTTGATAGGTATGAGAATAAGGTCATAATGTATAGAATTTCCAAAAACTGGGCAACGATCCACAATTTGTGTGAATGGCAAGAATAATAGACAAAATCAAAAAGAGGGCAACCAGCGAACAGACCGTATTTTTCACCCCCCTACCCCCACCCCAATTTTCAATCGCGATTTTAGCGTTTTTGTGTGAACAATATCCAAAAAGTTTTAATTTGTTTTTTAATGCAGATTAGGCATATATTTTACCACTATCTCACCAGATGGAAAGTGGTGATGCGGCCGAAGATATTATGGATAGACAAGCGAGCATAAGCTGCGACCATCTGATTAAGAGGTTTACTGCGGAGGCGCTACGAGTATCATGGCTTCGTTATTATCATGGTTAAATTCACAGTTATTTATTTATTTCCCGCTTTAATATAAATAACTATTCTTTTTCAATTTACACTATTCACGAAACGTTACTCCAATTATCTTCAACTGAAAGCTGGCGCAAGCTTTCTACCCGGGCCATTAGTGGTCTCTCCTTTTCTATGCGAAGGAAAATATCCCCGACACAGCCTTTGTAGACATTTGTATGATAAAACCATTGCGAATGCTGCTAAAAAAAAGCTAAGAAATAGCTACACCCGCGGCCTTAGGGTAGAGTTCATCAATATAAGTAGGTTTGTTAAGTTATTATAGGGAATGTGATTTTTTTATTGTATTGTATTGTATTTTTATTTTGCTATCGACAAAACACATATGTACAAGACACGTAGCAAAGCTTAAAAAAACCGACTTTTTCGCTTTATCTTCGGAACCTTGATCAGATTTAATGTATTAATCACGCATAATTGACTATAACTCAAAAACTGTTAATTCAGATCTTGATTAAATTTCAATGGGACCACATGATAAGCACCAACTTTCAAATAATCATCAAAATCGGCTCATAACGAAAGAAGTTATGAGGTAAGTCGGTTAAACGAAAAAACGGCAAGTAGTCGACAAAATCAGATCTTGATCAAATTTAAATGGAACGAATTAGAAAGCAACATTTATCAAACTAAAAAATAAATTTTTGAAATCGGCTTACGTAGTGAGAAATTATGACGACTTGTATGAATTATCAAAATATTGTTTGATGTAACACAAACAATTATTAAATGTAATAATAAACATTTAATTAGTACATTAAACGCTTTAACACTCGCAGACACACAATAAATTGATTTGAATGTTTCGGGCAATCACGACACAAGTCATCGAACTTAGTGTGGGGCTTTGAGTGTAAAAGCGTTTATGTTTATTATACCGTATATGTTAAATATTACTCCACTTATTTTTATTTACTTGATAATTATTATTATCGTCTAATTACCGGTGAATACGAATATTCTGAAAGTATTTGGGTACTGTTAAGTCTTTTATGTTAAGCTTTATACTAGGATTTTACCCGTCTGAAATAAAAAAAACAGTGTCCAAATTAATCAATATCCACTTTGTCAATATCATCTGACAGTAATGTTTTCTGTCTGTTCGTAAGCTACATCGTATTTAAATTCACGGAGGAACCCAAGTATCATATTCGAAGCCGCGGGCCAAGGCTAGTTATTTCAAATATTTATATTTCAGCTTGTCAAATAACAGAGCCTTAAATTCGTCCTAATTAATGATCACAGAAGTGATTAATTTACATAATTGGAGGAGAATTACAGCATTGAAATGCTAAATAGTCGAACGAAACAGAAGTCGAAACCGAATTTGCATAGAGTTGGAATTCGTTATGGAGTTAGAAGTATGGAAGCCTGTGTCAGTAGGGCTATAGTTATACGTATAATCATACTTGTGCAATAAATAGGGAATAAACAAGGTCAGTATTTTTAGTAAAATTATTGGACATAAAGAGATTTAATATAAATATGTCAGGGTGACGAACGCAGTTCTTTGCCGCACTCGATTATCTTTCGAAATTCAAACCTCTGCAGTACCAACTGCACTGTAATAGGCGTGACGCTTACCATTAGGTGAGTGACTTGCTCGTCTAATCTCTCAATCAAATAAATTAAAGTCAATTAATTGGAGTCTTTAAATCTCGAGTGAACAGGTATCTTCTAGGCAAGCATGCTCCATCTTCGACCACATCGTCACTTTCCATCAGGTGAGATGGTGGTCAAATGCTTGCCTATAGAGAATAAAAAAAAAATTACAATTAAGTTAGTAAAGAGTAAATAAAAACAACTATCAACCTCGTTCAACCGTCAAATAATATCAATTAAACATAATATAGTGTCACGGTGTTTGTGTTTGCACTCCTCCGAAACGGCTTGACCGATTTTCATGTTTTTTTTTGTATATTTGGTAGATATGAGCAATCGTGATTTTTTCACCCTCCTACCCCCACCCTCCATATAGTAATCGCAATTTTAGTAATTTTGTATGAAAAATATCCAAAACGTTTTTAGTATCTAATATCTTTAAACGAGCAATTATTTTATATATACATATATGTCTGACTGTGTAATCTGGATCTCAGAAACGGCTCCAACGATTTTCATGAAAGTTACAGATTAGAGAATTTTCGGCCCAAAGAATTGATTTATCAACGTTCCAGGTCCGAGAAATGCTCGGTTCCCAAACTGCATTTGAAAAACCGGGTTTAAGAAACTATCAGCGCCACCTATTACGCAATGACCGATGTAAAAAACTGTTTCTACTCGACACTAGATGGAGCTTATTCAAACACATTCTACCAAAAACAAAAAACCGAGCCAAGCTCGGTCATCCGGATATTGCTATATTAAAGTACTAAAACACTTTTTCTAAACGTGGCATTGCAAGTGCCATTAGTATACAATGATTGCACGTGTAATGTCTCCTTTATTATCTTTGCCATACGCTAACAGGTTAGTATTGCTAACAATATTTTCATGCGTTTAAAATTCACCTGAAAAAGTATATTTTTAAACATCAGAAGAGTCAGGAAACTCTCAGACATGATACCAGTGTATTATATAATATTATAAATTGTAATAACGTTTATACCATTATTTATATATAAATATATATAATATGTATTTATTTATTTATTTATTCCTTATATATAACACCATAACAGTAAAAACCAAAGCGATGCTATATTTACAAAAAAACTGTTAATTACTAATAATAATTAATTTAATTCTCTAAATTTCTGTGCTGCATCTGTGAACTTAGACAGGGAACACGCAAAAATACCGAGTTCTTTGGAGACCTCATTGACGATGCGAATGGCGCGTGACATGGGGGCAAACCTCATTAGGTTTGTCCTGGCCGATGGAATCTGTAGCGTTGCGCGGCGACGGCGCGCGCCCACGCACCCGTCCGTATATATATATCCGTTTATATTTATATATAATTATTTATTATAGAACGAATAGAGTATTGCATTAGAATTTAATAATATTGTCCTTGTAAATGTACTAGTTATTAATGTATTTGTTTTAGTTTTTTGTTGTAATTTTGTTACTTAAATTATAATTATTATTGTTTTATTGTGAGTCGTTTGTGTTGTTGTAGGTAGTCCGTGTCGTCACAACAAATCCGGTCCCAACGGAAGACCAGCGCTGCTCTTTTGATCAACACTTATGCTGAGTTGGAACCGATTTGTGGCAATGGCACGAATAATTTTTTATGTATAACTATTTATTTTATTTTCTATTTTATTGTTGTTAGGTGTTTATTGTCACAAATAAATATATTTTCTTTCCTTCTTTCTATTGCATGATCTATTACAACTATAGTTTATTTTTTATACATGATAGGCAAGCATGACCACCATCTCATCTTTAATGAATACGCATGAAACTAACACATGCAAACAACAAAGCAATTATAATAACTTAAAATGTTAACTGCGCATCGACTTATTTGGGAGTGCATTCGCCTATCGGGTATCGGCTCCGATTACCGGTGGGAGCACAAATTTTTGCTCAAGGGATTTTATTTCTGGTTCTGGGTGTGAATGTGGGTGCGATTGTATGTGACATGGTCTCCATACATTATAAAACGAGTCCACCTTAAAATTTCTAATTCTAAAGCAAAAAATGTAACATAAATTTTAAATATGTGTTTATATTCGTTTCTCTTAAAAAAAAGTCCAAGTCTAGAGCAAAAGCTCAAGCTTGTATAAAATGAAAAAATATACTAAATTGTGAAATTACGAACTAAATGACTTATTTAAGCGACTCAAATATTTTACGGGTCAACGCTACAAACCTCTTAAATTAAAATTACGATTTATATTCTTCGTTTAACCATAAAAATGTATTTCTCTCCCAATAACCTTTCTGTGTCTTACTATTCTGCTACTTATCTATACTAATATTATAAAGCTGAAGAGTTTGTTTGTTTGAACGCGCTAATCTCAGGAACCGCTCTGGTCCGATTTGAAAAATTCTTTTAGTGTTGGATAGTACATTTATCGAGGAAGGCTGTAACAAATATCCTTACTTTATTATAATATATTGTATATATGTATTTATATAATATACATACTTATTAATTATTATTGCCTTATAGAATTTATTTTGTTTAAGAATGTATATATATATATATAAATATATATATATATATTTATATATATACTAGCTTTTTCCCGCGGCTTCGCTCGCGTTAAGAAGTATTATTTTAAAATTGACAAAGTTTCATCTCCTATTTTATCCCCTTGGGGGTAGAATTAATCAAAATCCTTTCTTAGCGGATGCCTACGTCATAACATCTACCTGCATGCCAAATTTCAGCCCGATCCGTCCAGTGGTTTGGGCTGTGCGTTGATAGATCACAATGTCAGTCAGTCAGTCAGTCACCTTTGAGTTATATATATTTAGATGTATCTTACTATACATTTTTATTTTCTCACAATCTTGTATATACACCCCCGTTTTACCGAATTATTAAAAATCGTCTCTATCCAAAGGTTGTCTGGAAGAGATCACTTTTAGCGATAAGACCGCCGATTGTACACTTTAATTTAAGTTTTTTTTAATTATTGTAATTCATTTATGTAAGGTGTGACAATAAAGCGTTATCTATCTAATGAAATCGTTGAAAAAGAATAAACACCGTCCCTTATATCAGAGTGAAGTGAGGCGCTAACTGTCCAGAGACTCCGGGGACCTTACAACGCCAATATCTCAGCAGCAGTGCAGTCGCCTCGCTACACATTACGTCGAATTACAGCCGAGCCGGAATTGATTCTGGCTTACGGAAATTGGCTCCATATGGATATCACGAGATAAAAAGAACCCGAAAATAATACCTTTTTAACACCTAACAACAATTGAGCAACAACTGCCAAACGGTTGACATACATCCAGTTCGCTTTACGCGTTTCGCTTCTACGTTTATCATCCGTGCAGCTAATGAACAAAGTCTTCAACATCATGTTAATGTTGAGGCAATCCAGCTCGTCTCTCCCTCATAATGTTATGTTTTAATTACGCCGCTATGTAACTAACGTAATATTAGTAATAATAGTTATGGTGTTATTTTATTAACTTCTGCCTTTCTTTTTTATGCCACAAATGTAATTGTTCACCAAAAAGCTTACATAAACACTTAAAGTGATATAATAATATATCTAATTAATAATTCAAAATTAGTGCTATCCTCTTTCATATACTTCTTTTTATAAGTTTAAATAAGCAATTAGGCTTTTAAACGTATTTTAAACACTAACTAAGTCAATATAGGTTTTAGGATATCATTTACACTGAAACTGTACTAATATAATTATGTAACAAAGAACCTTTTTAATAAATAATCCAGCTCGTCGACAACACAGACTTAGTGAGAAGACTCAAGAGAACTAAACCTTTTGAGTTAGTGTAGTGATGTGATTGTGTAATATAGTGAGTGCTATTAATAAAGAACACAAGAACAAAGTGTTTTCTCGATAAAATATATTTCCGATCTTCCCGAGATAGTAAGAAAAGTTTTATTGGAAACATTCTTAGTTTACTACTCTACTTATCAGTATAAAGAAAACAAAACCGTACAGCGAAAGAGTGAAACTCATTGAATTTTGAGGTAGTTATTTATAAAATAGGATGACCTCTTTTTTTTACACATATGATGTCATCAATAAACTTTAATTTGGTTTGCAGAAGGGCAAGAATTTTCGATAAATTCAAGCAGTTATGCAATAAAATAGCTACATTATAAAAGATCGGGGTGGCGAAAAAAATGCGCCGCCGAGTTTCTTGCCAGGTTCTTCTCGAGATGGCTGTAATTTTCCGAATCTGGCAATAGATTCATTAACTTTCATGAGTGCCTCTTTGGGGCCCATGTGAATAAACGATTTTGATTTTGATTGATTTTATTGATCAGAGAAAATACAGTATCAAAACAGAAGACTGCTGCAAATACACTCATATCTTGATTAATACCAATACGTATATCGTACGTGCACTGACAATAATGGATAGGGCTTACTACCCACATCCTCCTATTATTACGGGTTTGTACGTATTTCCAATATAACGCACGTCACACGTGCGACGCGTGTCGTCGCATCACAGCGTGTCGCGTGACATGATGACACTCGTTCGCGACACCGACTGGGGCTGAATAACTGATGAGCCTCGAATTACTCTGCGCCTATTTACTATAACTGATCTCTGTTGAGATCGGTTTCAATTTGAAATCGACAAAATTACTAAGGCATAAAGTTTATTTTTGTTTAATTCGAATAGAAACAGCTCCCGACAGACATAAGTAATAAAAGGTCAGACTTATGTGGTACTGAAACCATTTTTTTTTAAATCTGTGATAGGCAAAAGTTTGACCACTATCTCACCTGATAAGGGGAGAATTTTTAAGAGACGATTAATTATGCGGTTGATAAATACCCATTCACTCTCGACTTGAAGACTCCAAGATTGTAATTATCTGAGAACACAGACTCAGGCAAGGAATTCCACTCCTTTGCAGTGCGCATAATGAACGTGAAAGCAAAACGCTTCGTGCGCATTTGAGGAATATCCACCATACATCGGTGTCGCAATGCAGTCTGTCTGGTGATTCTATGATGGAATGGGGATGGAGGAATTAGATCGTGTAATTCCAAAGCACGCTCTCCGAAATGTATCTGATAAAATACCGAGAGGCTCGCTATCCTGCGACGACGTCCTAGGCTCTGAGGCCTAGAATCTGTGAGCTGGTCATTGTTGAGTTTATATCAAACGCATTGTCGTTTTCCATCAGGTGAAATCGGGGTGTCACATGCCTACTTATTCACCATTAAAAAAATGGGTGTTCCTTGAAACTGAGGTACAAATCCTGTCTAACTATATTAGTGCATTTAATCTAAAGGAACGGCTTTATGTATAAAGCGTAAGTATAAATTGTGAGTTTGTTTAGCTCAGGGACTAGAGCGGTAAAGCAAGTAATCCTAAAGTCGTGGGTTCAAATCACACTCCAAGTGATATTTTTTGTAGTTTTTAAACAAACAAACAACAATGTTTTATTACCTTTATATATGTATATACACATATATTTTACCACATCCATATATTCGACCACATCGTCACTTTCCATCAGTGGTCAAATGATTTCCTATCGAGAATAAAAAAACAAATTAACGTTTTGACTTTTCACATTAAGTATCTATGTTCCATTTCTGCCATGAAATTGGACGGTGAAATTCTCTAAGCCATAAATGTATAATTGTAATGAATACATTACCTTCTGTGACGCCGTAGTATAATCCCCAGGGTCAAAACTTAAGTCCCAGCAGTGGGAATGTAATAGGCTGACGGTTTGTCAGTTACCGGAAGTGGAACCTATATTGATTACATACAATTAGAACGGGAAGCAAACAGATCAGTCGGCTAGTCCTCGGCTCTCGCGTCGTGAGTTATTAGTCTGTTCCCATTCTGTTTCCGCTTCCCTCGCTCGTTTGCTCACTTCGCTTTTTTTTAGTTCCATTGTACGATTACAATATGTCCGTAAGTTTTTTTAGTCTACTGTTTTTGTTGTCACATCGAACTTAAACAATACAATACAATCATTTAAAGGCAGACGCGTTACCAACGGGCGCCAGCAGGCAGTTCAGATATATTTTAATGTTAGAAATATGGCTGTATTATATTAAAAGATAGTTAAATCATGTAAGATATATCGCTATATCGGGTATGAGTTAATGACTGACTACATTAATGACAAGGATGCATTGAGGGATTTTTTTTATTTTACTGACAGATAGGTAAGCATTTGGCCGCTATCTCACCTGAAGAAAAGTGACAATGCGGCCAAAGATGAAGCATGCTTATCTAGTTATTCACCCTAAACTTGAAGACTCCCAGATTATACTGTTCGGAGAACAAGGACGCGGACAGTGAGTTCCACTCCTTCACTGAATGGATAATAAATGTAGAAGCAGAATGCTTCGAGCGGATATGAGGTATATCAACCATATATGGATGACGTTGGTCTGTTCGTCTTGTGGTCCGATTATAGAAAGGGCAAGGGGGAATCAACTGGTGTAATTCGAGTGCACACTCTCCGAAATGGAAGCGATAGAACACCGACAGGCTAGCTACCTTACGTCGCACAAGTGCTTTTTTTCTAGCTATATACCTAGATTAATATAATTATGTATCAGTGTTTAAGAATGATTAAAAAAAAATAATGAAAACATACGCCGCCGAGTTTCTTGCCAGGTTCTTCTCGAGATGGCTGTAATTATGCGAATCTGGCAGTAGAGTCATTAACTTTCACGAGTGCTTTTTGGAACTCATGTGAATTTTTAATTGGAAAAGTACTTTAAGCCAAGATACAGAAATTTTAGACAAGAGAAAAGACACTTTTAAATAAGAGTTTAATTATTAATATGTTTACAGTACATATTGTCTACTTTCTTGAGAAAATTGTGGGCGTGTTACAGATACGTCACCTACCGCTTCTTTGGTGCAGATAATGGATCTGTCGCTCGCTCTTGCATGACCGACTCGTGATATGTAATGAACACCACAAGGTTTTGATTTTATTTACTCTAACGGAATCTAAAAGAGCCGTAATGTTATTATTTATATCGATGTTTGGGTACGGTCGCTTATGTTCACTGATAGATTATATAACGTGTTGCAATTATAATAATGTTCTTTATACGTCCTTGCTTATTTGCCTCGATCTGAGATTTAAACCTTTTAAGACAAGACTTATATCCATTTACATTTATTTAGTGCGAATACTACTTGCGATTTTATGTACTTGCTCAAAAGTTTAGTTTTTTTTTCTACTTTTCATCGTAACAAGAACGAAATATTCCACCACGTGGTCGAGCTGCCACCTTAAATTTTTATAATAGTTAACTCTACCACGCGTACAAAGTACAGTCGGAGGAAAAATCTTTGTCCGTCCGTTGAGCGTCTTTTTTTATTTTTATGCTCGATAGGCAAGCATTTGACCACTGTATCACCTGACGGAAAGTAAAAAAAATAGTGTAAAGACTAAACCATACAAACGAATAACTTAAGCAAACATACACGCAAGTAGAGGGCAAATTATTTTTTCTACCCACGTGGAATAGATACCGTTGAAAAGGGCTTTGCAAGTAGAGTATGAAATCTACTATATAAAAATAAGTCGGGTTTTCCTTCCTGACGCTATAACTCCAGAACGCACGAACCGATTTCCACGGTTTTGCATTCGTTGGAAAGGTCTCGGGCTCCGTGAAGTTTATAGTGGCGAAACGGAGTTCGCCGGGTTTGCTAGTCATTTATAAATAATATTTTGTTGGAACATAGCTATTTTGTAGGTCTCCAAAGTCGTTACTAGGCCTATTTTGTTTGGGCACATATCTTAAGAACGTAAGCTTACATATATATCCACTAGATGGCGTTAGGAACCCTTAAAACTCGCAAACGTTTGTCGCAGAGCTACCGAGGTATACCTCGAGTAACGTGTACGTGCAGTAAAGAACCGATTTTGATGATTTTTTTTAGTTTTTGTATGCTTAACTCGCTGAAAAGTGAGTAAAGCATTATTAATACTTTTATTATATCCTGCACTAAAACAAGATATACAAAATTCGAATAATTATTTTGAGCTGCCCGTTTTACCTTTTAAGTAGGGTTCGATTCCCGGCAGGAACACAAGTTTTATCCCCATTATTCCCCATGGGAAATATTGTGTTTCTGGTTCTGGTTTTTTTTTTTTTTGTTTGTTCCGCCGTTTTATCCCCCGACAAAGGTCGGAGACTTTTTTTAGCAAAACAATTTGCTATTTCTATTTCTGAAGGTCGATTTATCATAATTTCTGGTTCTGGTTGAGTTGTGATGTGAATGTTTCCGGAACCCAAGTCATCGAACTTAGTGTGGAGCTGTAAGTGTGCAAGCGTTAAAGTTAAGGTTTATTATATAGAAAAAAATTATAAACATTTAACCACAGAAGTTTAAAATCAAACGCATTCACACTCACAGCCCCACACTAAGTTCAAAGACTTGTATCGTGGATGCCGGAAACATTTACATCATAAACTCACCCAGAACCAGAAGAACTAATATCCCTTGGGAAGGAATTTGTGCTCCTGCCGGGGAACCCAGGACCCACGGCGCAGAGGGAGGAGACCTATCCACTGCGCCAACTGGGTCGTTTTACTCTACTAAGCAAAATGTATGCGCAAAAATCTCAGTTCGGAGCAAACTACTAGTTTTATTTGGGACTAGTTAACATTAAATCGAAGAGGATATGTAACATTCCTCAACCCTCACGTAAAATACCTGTCGCGAGCCGTGAGCGGTGTGCCAGCGGAGACGTCACCCGCTGCGCCATCAGGGTGGATAATAGACCTGTCAGTCGCTGTATCGCGGACGCCCGCTGTGTCGCGATATACTGTCACAAGGACTTGTCAACGCTGGGTTTTTAGAATAGAATTCATGATCATTGTAACATGATAAAATGTATATATTTTTTATATAATATAAGTAATTGTTTCGTAAGTTTCTGTCCGTAAAAAACATAAAAGCTTTCATACTCACAGCCCAAATTAAGTTCGATGTCTTGTGTCAATACAATCGTACCTAGAACTAAAAACGCAATTTTTTCCTTGGGTGGAAAACTTGTGTTCCCGCAGGGAATTGAGCCCGATACCCCCTGCTTAGAAGACTAACTTTAATCCAACTAAGCTAACGGGCAGTTCTACGATGTCTTAGGTACGTCAATATCGTGTATGACAAATATCACCATAAAAATTATGATTTTTAATGAAACATTTAAAATATCGGACTACGTTTGAAACCTGTTTTTTGTGTGTAACCGTTACATCTGAACTTTGAAAATAAAAACGTTTTATTTTTGTTCCAGGTACGTGTAGTGTCAACGCTCAAAAGTGAACAAAAAAAAAAGTGAAGTATAAATGAAGTAAACAAAACAAGTCATAATAATTAAAGGCAAGCAAAGCTTTAAAAAAAACCGACTTCACCGCTTTATCTTCGGAACTTTGATCAGATTAGATGTAATAAACACGCATTATTGACGAAATTTCTAGAACTACTGATCAGATCTTGATCAAATTTTAACGGCACCAATTGGAAAGCAACATCATTCAAACAAAAAATAATAAAAAAATGGTTCACGTGGAACGAAGATATGAGATAAAATAAAACACATAAAAAATCCTTTTTTGTGTAGTCTGTAGAAAAAAAAATCAAATGTATTTAAAATAACATCTTTGTTACATGTACAAGTTCTGTATTGTTAAAACTCAACCTGTGACTTCTTATCTAAAAATGGTTAATTCAAAAGCTTAACTGGTTATGAATTATTGCATTTTAAAAACCTCGCATTAAAGTAGGAGACATTTTTATCAGCAGTATGCGGTCGGTTCTGGTAGTCGAGATATCAGAGTCACAAACGCGCCCCCGGGCCCCGGGGGCTCCTAGAGTGCAGACGGCGCGCGACGCCCTTGTAAATCAGGCTCCCAACCGTGACTGCGGCTTTTAAACGCCCCGCAGACGCAATTAAGGAAAAGAATTTAAAGTAATAAATTTACAGTCAAAGCTCGGTATAAATTCTATAAATCTAGACGAAAGTCTCGCTCACAATGTTCTCGGTAAATACCTATGACTTACCTGGATCGTTCCACTGTATACTACAGGACTTTTGTTCGTTTAGGGACGCTTCACTTAAATAGTCTCCTTTCTTGGCTTTGGATCATGAGATGTATGAGGACGAACCTCCGGTAAATATAAACAGGAGAGCTTTCCGAGCATTTGTGTGTATGAAAGGTATCTCTGGAAATAGATGAATGAGAACATGATATCTAATTTTCCTTAGGATATAATACCTGTAAACGAGCAATTCTTGTGTATATATATATATACATAATCTGAATCTCGGAAACGGCTCCAATGATTTTCATGTAATTAAGCATGCAGGGAGTTTCGGGGGCGATAAATCGACACCGCTATTGGTAGACATTCCACTAATGCGCACGAAGCGTTTTGCTTCCACATTCATTGTGCGAACTGCAAAGGAATGGAACTCCTTGCCTGAGTCGGTTATACCTGATGAGTACAATATGGGAGTCTTCAAGTCACGAGTGAATAGGTATCTTCTAGGCAAGCTTGCTCCATCGTCGACCACATCGTCGCTTACCATAGGTGAGATTGTGGTCAAAAGTTTGCCAAACGTGAATAAAAAAATAAAAAAATAATAATCGATCTAGTTAGGTTTCATTCTTAGAAAACGTCGTTTTGACGAGCAAAGCTCGGGCATCCCGGTACTTATTTATAAAAAAGTAATTATTAGATAACGCAGGTAGATATGTTTCGCAAAAAATCACCGATCGTAGTTAATATAGTTATCAGCTTCCAATTAATCTTTAGAGTAGATACCGATGAACGCAGGCAAGGCCAACGGGCAAAGTCTCTGTTTTGCCTGAATTCGTTGTAAAAAATCCTATATTCTAATCCAAACTTTTAATAACACTCTTTCTCTCTCAAACACACATTCGCACACAAATTTCTGTTCTTTCAGGTTTGTTAGACACATACAAAAATTATTTAGTTAATAATAGTCTACAGAATATACCTAATTAATTACAAAACTATAACGTTACTAGCTGCGCCCCGCGGTTTCACCCGCGTTGATAATGATGAAAAGTGATGATGATGATGATGATGAAAAATAGATGTTGGCCGATTCTCATAGATACCGGATAAGCACAAAAAATTTCATCAAAATCGGTCAAGCCGTTTCGGAGGAGTATGGCAACGAAAACTGTGACACGAGAATTTTATATATTAGAGATTGCCTGCACTGCAGTGTTTGTCAAACAAAAAATATAACGCTGTACAGTTAGCAGCATAAGCGTAGTGGTAAGTAAAGAGCACAATAATACAATTTTTAAAATATTTAATACATATAATAATATTATTGTATCATAAGTACACACTTTGTCCTAGTAGTCAGGTTAGTTATTTAACTTTTTTTCGTACGTTTCCGTACCCAAAAGGTGAAAAGTATACCTACTAAACCTACTTCGTCAGTCTGTAAATCCTATTCTATAAAAAAATCGTTTAAGAGTTCAATCACATGCACACGTATAGAAGAATTAAATACCTAAATGAAGATGTTTAGCAAGTTGAGTATTTGGTCATCTTCAGCTACTTTTGTTACTGACTGTACGTATTCGCTCTGCTCTCGATTGCGTTGCATTATTAATGCATTGGAATGATATTTGAGTACAAACCCTAACTTTCAGCTACATATTGTTTTTGAAGTAATCAAAACATAGCGACCATCGACATATTGTACTCATTACTCAAAAACTCATTACAAGCCTTTGTATTGTAACAACATTTTATAAGCCCGCCAGAATAAATAAAAAACTAAGCAATATCAGAGTCGACGTCAACCGCAGCTATATCGAAAGTATATATTTTTAAACCCTTTCACACTCACAGCCCCACACAAAATTCGATGACTTGTCCGTAGGTGCCGGAAACATTCACATCACACATACACAATCACAAACAGAACCACAAATTTTCCTTGGGGAGAAAACTTGTGTTCCCGCCGGGAATTGAAACCGATGCTCGCTGCTCAGAAGGCGAACATGCTCTCAACTAAGCCAATAGGCAGTTTGAAAATTATGATAGAAGTAGATGTAGCTCTTTCTATTTGGAAAAAAAATCGAAACGTTTCAAATATCAATGAAAGGCACTATCAAAAAGCACTAGCAGATATACCCCCCTTTGTATCGAAAGCTATGCAGGCGCTTGTTGCTTGATTTACCTGTCGCCGACAGTTCAAAGCCATCAGCGATCATGTAAATATTGCTCCTTTGAAGCGAGTCGTTGTTCATACGCCATACCGATCGTGCCTCTGAAGCTCTGCGTTAGTTCAAAATTATTATATGTGACGTCTATATTCAATAACCTGCTTAAAAAAGCCTGAATGAAAACAATTCAATGCTTTGTTACTAAATTTTTACAATAACGTCATAGTTGTCAGTGACTGTTTTGTCTGATGACGTTTGTTTATGTCAGCTTGTACAAAACTTGCTATACGTTACAGCGACATCAAGTTGGTTTTGGCAAACGTTAATCAATTGTAAATGTTTCTAATGTCCACCACTAGAAGTCGCTGTATTTTGAGACCATAATCCTACATCGCGGTGACGAGATTCTCCGCAATGCCATCTAATTAGTAATACTGGTGTTATTCTTTTCCTTTTGGACTATATAATCTTATCATAAGCACAGCTTAGAGCACCTCCTATCAGTGAAATTGTTAGTAGTGTTGGTACGTTCTTTACTTAACCGTCAGTGAGGTGTGATTGAAATATATTTAATCTGGTTTTGGTTGTGATTGTGTGTGTAATGTAAATGTTTACGGCACAAGTCATCGAACTCGGTGTGGTTGTGAAAGCGATTATGTTTATGTTTTTGCGTTTATTCATACTATAGAGACTTTTAAAAGTACAAGGCTAATTATACGATTATAAATAATCACCATTCCGTCTTTGCGGCAGATATTTATTTTAATTCATGTGCACTGTGATTATTTGATGATTTTTACCTAATTAGGTTGTTACAAATTAAAATTTCCTCTACACAAACTATAGTAATAATTGTTTCATTAATCACACTTTATTACATTCTAAAATTAAACCATAATAAATATGTTTATTATATACATATAAACCATCGGCGCAAGTATCTGGGACTAATATAATATCGGTATCTATATAGTAGGTAATATTAGAATGTCATTATACGGCCATTTCATAAAAAGCTTCACTTTTTCAAGTTGTAATTTGAATGAGTGATCAAAAGTTGCTCTCACAATACAAATGGCATATAATTTGTGACGTTTTACCTTATAATTTATATATCTCATTGATTTTTAAACCTAACAGCAAAATATATACCACCTTTCCAAATATACCCCTTTGTCAAATCGCTTCTTCGCTCTCAGCTCCCAATTTCCCAGTGAGGTCATGTCCGCCACACCGAGTGTTCGCCCGCTCGGAAAATGTGTGACAACACAAGAATGTTTCCTTCCGCTCGTCTCCGCAACTCTGGCATTATTATATTTTGCTAAAAATTAAAATGCTTTCTTCTCAACACGCAAAATTTGATGTTACACGGAGTGATCTTAGGCTTTGTCAGTTTCATAACGTTACGTGGAATTATCTCAACGTAGGTTTGCGATCCAATCGTACGTACCTACAACTTAATTTACATTTACGTTTCAAAATTTCAACTAGTAAGGTAAACCCTTATCTCAATTACACGAAACCAGCTAAATAGAGATATTTTACAGTTGTAAGTTCGCTACTTTATTTATTCATTGTACATTTATAATGTATATTATATTAAACATGACAACATAAACAAACTTTCACATTCACAGGCCCATAATAAGTTCGATGACGGTGTCGTGGGTACCGTTAACATTAATGTCATACACACAATCACAACCCAGAACCATAAACACAAATTCCCCCTGGGGAGAAAACTTGTGTTCCCACCAGGAATTGAAACCGATGCTCGCTGCTTAGAAGGCGAATGCGTATCCAACTAAGCCAACGGCCAGTTCATATTTTACGAGTTTGGTGTAGTTTAAATTTGGCACATTATATATTATTGAAGTAAAAACTTCTTTAGCGGCGTTGTGCACTTTTTTGGGATGGATAAAAAATGTTAAACTCGCGTTAGGACACGTGACCTGATCGAAAATTCGTAAGACGAAGGAGAGGAAGTACCCTCTCTTTCTACCGCGCGGCGAAAATGTATGCCTGCTCCTGCTGTTTACAACGTTAATGTTCAAGTTTTCACTTCTGCCGGCACTGCCGGAGTGCAAACCGTTGTTTTTTATAACAACAAAATACAAATATTTTCACATTAATATTTTATGTATAGTTCATATAGAAAAACTGTAATATAACTTGAGATGCGATCGATCACAAGCAGTGGACGAGAGCAGTGCGGTGCAGGTCAATGCGGCACTCGATTCACCCGACACCTCGCTTAAGAGAGTTGCTGTGTCAGTAATCTGAGCAAAAACTCCCCCCCAAGCGTTACTGCGTCAGCAGATTATCCAGAACTTAAGGTTTTAATCCCAAATGACAAATAATTTGCGCTCTAAGAAACTAATTTCGCTTGAGAATAATTCGCTCAAAAAATTTACAGAAAAACAAGAGGTGTAAGTGTTTAATTGCTTATTTTGGTGTATAACGGTGAATGGATTAAGAGGTGTCAACAAAAGCTTGCGGATCATTACGATTTCATTTGTATCTTACGAGAAAGAGTGGTCTCATAAGAAAACTCTAATATTCGTCTATAAATAATTAAACGCAAGCAAAGCTTAAAAAAACCGACTTTACCGTTTTATCATCGGAACCTTGATCAAATTTAATGTATAAACACGCATTCTAATTGAGACAACCGTAACTCGGTTTTCTGACCAAAATGACTTAATACTTGATTCGGAATCAGCGTGGCGAGATCTACAATGTTCTCTTTGACGGTTTTTTCGTAAAACCTACACAAACAAAGATAATATTAGCCATAACCACTGTAACTGGTTATTTTTGTGTTCGTTCCTAGGCATAAATACCGTACGATCCCTTACGGTTCTTACGCTTATCGTCTATGTACGCGCTTAATCATGCACCAAAATTTAATCCTATATATAAACACCGTAAGATGTTATACGGCGGATATGTTTTGTAAACGAAAAGTTGAAGAAACAATATTCCTAGGTAACCAACCGTAAGAGTAGACTTACGCCTGTTTTACCTAGTATCATTGTAGACGCGGGAGGTGAGGTATGTGCAAGCGGGGGTATTTTTTACCGAGTTTAAAAATATGAGGAGGTTCTCAATTCGACTGTTTGTTTCGACTTTCGTTTTACCTCATATGTAACTGGTTTCTCAGTGAACCGATTTTGAGGATTCTCTTTTTATTTGAAAGCTGGTGCTTTCTATGTGGTCCTATTTAAATTCGATTAGGCACTGACTAATAGTTTTTGAGTTATCCTCAATAATGCGTATTTAATTCATTTTAATCTGAACAAGGGTTCCGAAGATAAAGCGGTGAAGTCGATTTTTAAACTTCGTTTGCGCGTTGTCGATGTCTAGATCGACAATTTTTTCGGCCTCATTTGGAAGGAGTAATCTGTGTTCGGAAGCCATCTTTCAGATGAATGCGAGTCTTAACTAATAATAAAAATAAAAATACTATTGGCATTTATTTAGTGGTATAAATAAATGTAATTATCATTATGTATTAAATAATTTAATAGTTCATAATGTGCGTAAGTTTTTATCAAATTAACTTTGCTTGCGTTTAAATTATATCACATATATAATTATATGCATATTCTCTGAGAATTTTGAGTTATCGCTTGAATGGTTTAGAAGAATAGATATCCGAAAAGAGATACAATATCGTCTTTAAATTTTTCGGGTTGTTGTTTTGAAAGATGATTTGATATTTCCAAAGCCGTAACGAATTCAGTGCATTATAATAATTAAGTAAAGTGCAGAGCCTAAGGTCCATTACAAAAGTATATCTAAATATCATATACTAACACAATAATAACTTCTAGCTGGTTATGAAAATATTCTGCAATTTCTATAAAACAAACGGAATAGCGATTTTTCACTTTAAAAAAACTTTGTCAAAGTAATGGATGTATCATATTTTAATAACTATCGAGATTATTCCTCACAACACAAACTCCATAAGAATGAACAGCGAACTTACTTAAAAAATATTATGGCCATGAAAGTAGAACGGGAATCTTTTACGCTCAAGTATAAAACTAATCTCGGTGTTGATAATTTTGAAGATTCAATGGGTTTTCTTTAAACGAAAATTGCCAAAACGCGATCTTTTCCTGAAACTCCACATAATGTAGCATGAGTAGCTGTCGAAAGGAAAACAGATATTATAAACAAACTAGTACCACTAATGCCGGAAAATAGGAGGAGTTTCTGGTATAGTTTACCAACTTATTCCTCCAACGCTCAAGGGGATTTAATAAATGAAAACTAAAATTTTTCATAAAATGTGATTTTAGAAATAGATATAAACAATAAATTTGCCGTTCCTATTAGTTATTTTTACAATTTTTCATAGTACCTACTTCACTTAAGTAGGTACTATGAAAAATTGTAAAAATATAGAGACTGAATAATTATAAATATAACACCTTGTAAAGTGTGTTGACTGACTAAAGGTTGTTATAATTTTAGGTAAGATTTAATACTACTTTTAAAGTGCCATACAACTAAATTTATAAGTAGGTACTTATTTTGAAAAAGCATATTATGCAAAATATGTTTTTTGATGAATAATTGTTAAAAACAAGTAATTTCTTTCATAACATCTAAGTTAATTTAATTTAAATTGTTGTTTTACTTATATATATTATATAGATCTTTCCATTTTCAATCGTAAATTACCATCTTGTCATGAAGCGTAAATTTCAGTTTATAGTAACTTACCGTTCTAATGACTAGTAAATCTTGATTAATTTTAATTTATTGCACACCGTAAGAAAATTACTAGATATAAGAACGGTAACTATCTTACATATGGTGGTTATGCTTAGGATAAGGACATCATAAGGTTTTATTACACTAGGCATACAGATTATTTCCTCAATCAAAATAAAAGTATTAAAGTTATCACAATATATTAAACACTGTAAAAAAGGAAACCATTTATACTATACACCAAAATAATTATACATCAACATATTGTAAAACTGCGACGCTAATCACTAATTCAAGTTTAAAAACTTTAGGCGCGAATATCTCGAAACTATACTACACGGACTTACGGTTGACTCAATTAGGGGGGCAGCATTATTGACTATAACTCAAAAACTAGAGATCAGACCTTGATCAAATTTCAATGGGACTACAAAAAAGCGCCAGCTTTCAAATAAAAAAAGAATCATCAAAATCGGCTCACAACGAAATAAGTTATGAGGTAACTTTTGATGTCGGGTAAACGAGAACATCGTCAAAGTGCGCATTATTCAGTCACAAAATAGGCATTATTGACGATATTTCAAGAACTACTAATCAGATCTTGATCAAATTTGAATGGGACCAATTAGAAAGCAACATCTTTCAAACTAAAAAAAAATTATCGAAATCGGCTCACGTGGAGAGTAGATATGAGGTAAATCAAATTAAAAAAAAACCGTCGCCTTGAGTACCTCCTCCTTTTTTGGGAAGTCGGTAAAAAGACATTTAAGTACGTTCTTCATTTTGTTTCTCTGTGGTATTTTAACAACAAAAACATTCATAGAACTACCCGTTGGCTTAGTTAGGTGTGCGTTCAGGGTATCGGGTTCGATTCCAGTCGAGAACACAAATTTTCTCCGCATGGAAAATTTGTGTTTCCGGTTCTGGTTGTGATTGTGTGTGGTGTGAATGTTTCCATAAGTGTCAGATTTCAAATGCATGTATGTTTGTGTACTAATTGATAGCCATGGGAAACGAGAAAATAAATAATTTCAACAGAAACATACCTATTACATAATAAACATAAACATTTCACACTCACAGTCCCACACTAAATTCAAAGACTTGAATCGTGTGTGCCAAAAACATTCACCCACACAATTACAATGATCCTTGTGAAGGAAAATTATACTCTTTCACGTCGCTAAGTTACCGATTTGCAAAGTTGACCTTTATGCTGTTAGAACAAAATATTAGAACATTTTCTAGAACTAATTACGTGTGTACACGATTGTGAGGATGACTTGGTACTAACAATAGTACTAACAGACCTTAATAAGATAAATGAAATAAATTTCAAGACTTCGCATCCAGTAGCACGAGAACAATGACTATGGGAAGAGGTGGCGTCATTAGGGCCGCATTGTTAGTTTGGGTGGGCGGGGTGCACACTGGGGACATTTTACTAAATGGTGGACACGATAACGTCTCACCATACTGCATACTCTCGTTCTATCTATTGTAAATTGGGTTAAGGATATTATTTAGTCTGTGTTATAGTTTGCTACTCTTGGAAAATCGGGTACCTGAACTCCCGTTTTACTTATACATATTTATTGATTTTGTCTTTATAGGTATAGATTTTTAAATACGTATACATTTCCATTTTAGTTATTTTAGCGACTGAGTACACCATTCTCTTAACTATATAAAATATGAGTTTGAAAACTATCGCGAGTGTTATTCATTATTAATGTTTACTAACCGGCTGGTACTCGCGGCGGTTTTTGTCGGATTTTCCGACTAGCCGCGCCGCCTGCGCCGGCCCCCAGCGCTCGTCAGGTGCGCGCGGAGAGGCGACGCGAACGTTGCGATCGGCCACCTCCCAGATGATGGGCATCGTACATGCCCGAAACTAGGAAAATCCGACAAAAACCGCCGCGAGTACCAGCCGGTTAGTAAACATTAATAATATATAAAATATGCCAATCTAGGCAATACATGACGGTCAGAAATTATTTTAATATAATTTGCATGCATGTCTTTGTATGTTTTCTACTCATGTTTTAACAATTAAATAATCTTTGTCTTTGTCTTGATACGTTATTAACGCACTTTATCTCACAAATTAATTATTCTGAAATTGTATGCGTGTGTGTTTAAGTGAGGTATTGATGATTATTTTGATAAGATTTGTTAAGTAGATAGATAATTTATTTACTTATACTTATGTATTAATTGCAGTTACAGGGTATAATTATAGATCTCTTATTATGGACATCATCCATTGACACTACATCACTCACCGAAAGGATAGCAGACAATATAAAGCTTACTGCTATTAAAAAAACACTAATTTAATTATGTTGTCTTAATAAAAATGTATTAATGCAAGTTTTAATGTGGCTGCCTACTCTACCAAAAATTGGGCAATATCCAGCGTTTGTGCTGTAAAAAATCAAATGAAAATCAAAACTTTGGTCTACAATTTAGTAACAAGTTTCCTCAGTGCGGCGGCGGCGTAAAGCAAACACCTGCCTTGGAGCGGTCATTCACTCACTCAGTGAGCGCTCAACGCAGTGTACACACTCGGCCTCACATCAATGTCCTGCTGCAAACGTAAACAGTACAGTAACTACTCACTGTGTTCCCCGCTTTATTTACGAGAATAATGGAAAAGAACACAATCACTATTATACCTAATAGTAAGGAATTATGAGAAATTTGTAGTTGTACTATTTAGTATTTTGTGTATGTATTTAAATTAAATGTTAGGTAGAGCATAGATTCTTGGAAACCAGTATGATCAATAATTGCGTTTTTATTATTAATTGAATTGATAACTGCTCGTTAGTTTAGTTGGATGCATTTAGGCAGGAGGATTGGGTTCGATTTCTGGCAGGAACAAATATTTGCTCCCCAAGGGAAATTTGTGTTTCTGATTCTGAGTGTGATTGTGTGTATGACATACACAATTCATTGTGTGTATGACACACACAATCCACAAATGTTTTCGGCTCCCACGTTGGGGCAGTAGACAAGTCTCTGTTCTTTGGATGGGTTCCTTATTCGATTCCCGGAAAGAGCACAATTGTGTATGAGTGCGAATGCATTTTAATAGTTTGTTGAAATTGATTTCTTATATTTTGTTAGACATAGTTCGCCACATTTTGTCTTTATTTTTCGACTGATTCATTTTTGTGACTGTTAAGTTAACGTTTGACCACCTTCACCTGTAGACAAGTGAAGATGTGGTTGAAGCTTAATATAAGTAAGCTATAAGCCTAGAATAATTAATAATTTATTTATATATTATAAAGCAGATAAATAAAATTACTTAACAATAAACCTGAATATGTTTATCTGTATGTGTTGTTAATATGCAAAAGAACTAAAAAAAATAGAAAATGGCAATCGAAATCGATGATGAAATAATTTTAACAATATAAATATACTGCGATATGTAGAAAATGAGATGACCGTTAAGTATAAGATTTTCAACTAAAAGGCAACTGTTTTTAATATTTTTTTCTAAACAAAATAATTTGTATCGAGTTAAGTACTCCAATAACATTAGGTACCATAAGAACAAACAAGAAATCTTTCATGCGAATTGAAATATTCTTCCTTTTCTGAATACACAAAAAAAAAGTCACTTTGTTAACGCGTAAGCTAGTAAAATATAAACAAAAATAAAAGCCCTATGTCCACTATCTAGCGACACGACCCCAGTGTGCGGCGGAAAGCAAACACCTGCCTCTAATGGAGAGGCCATTCACTCACTCAGCGCCCTACACACAGTGCGGCACTCCGCCTCACTAAACATCTGTGGATTTACTCTGCCGTCGGTGTTACCAGCACACAATATAATTGGTCTACTCTTCTACACAGTTTACCTATAAAGAATAACAACTAATAGAGCGGAATAAGATAGATAACGACCAATGTCGACCTCTCGTGGTGCTCTACTGGTCAACGAACGAGGCTCCGGTGTCTTACAACAATAATTCCCAAAGATGATTGACCTCAGTCAGACTTAATTTGAAAGCTTTCGCGATTCTAACACATAGTTTAAGTAATATTGTGGGCTTTAATCGCGCTAATAATTTAAACGTAAGCAATGCTAAAAAAAACTGACCTCACAGCTTATATTTTTTTCGATTTCGATAAAATTTATATGAACCGCTTCTGAAGTATAATCTACCAAACATAAAAATATTTTTGAGAATCGGTCAGATATATCTAAGTTAATATAATTATTACTGTTAAGGGACGATTTAAAATAAAAAATGATGCGCCACCGAGTTGTTTGCCAGGTTCTTCTCGAGATGGCTGTAATTTGGCGAATCTGGCAGTAGATTAATTGCATGCAGTAGGTCGAAGCAGGCTGAAGATGATATTGATGACTCTTACTTATTGCCACTCTTTTGCGCTGTTAGGTTACACTGTTCCTCATTGCAAACGAAATGTTTGTTGTTAGAAACATTTGGAAGACTTCAAATGAGTTTGGGTTATCGCTGATTCAAAGTAAAGTAGGTCAATGCATAGCGCTCTGTTTAGCCCTTAAACTCAAAACCGCTCGGTGTCACGTCAGCTATCGATCTCTATAGCTACTATAAATACCGGAAGCGTTTATAATATTGTCAAACGTTCCATTTCTTGTAAGACATGTGTTGACTATAATCACACTAATATTATAAAGACTAAAAAAAGAAAGAATACTAAGTAACGTGTAAAAATTTGTATTTATTCAAAAATTGTAGTTACTTACGTGGTAATAAGAAGCCACTGTTACTTGCTGTAAAGGAATCATTGCATGATTTATCCATCCACGCGAGCCCGATACTGGAGATGTTTTCTATGAATACATGGGTTACAAACCTTGCTCTGACACATGTTATAAACTTCAATATAGACAATATTATATATGCGAAGAAGCAATATGACCAAAACTACATCAAAATAATATGTGAACAATATATACATTCTAATTATATTAATCATTACAAAATATATACAGACGGTTCAAAGGATGGTGGTTCAACGGGAGCAGCATTTTTAGATTCACAATTAAATATATTTATGAAATTTAGAATCAATGGTAATATTTGTATAATGAATACCGAACTTATTGCGATCTGTGAAGCTTTGGCATATCTTAAAACTATTAATCATGACAAATTTGTGATCTTCACCGATGCTCGCAGCTCCCTGCAACATTTGGCTCGATGCACCTCAGTTATCCGAGGCACACCGACAGCCTACTCCATCCTTGAACTTATTTTAGAACTCCAGCGAGATTCTAAGTCTGTTATACTTCAGTGGATCCCTTCTCATTGTAATGTTGGAGATAATGATAAGGTGGACATACTTGCAAAACAAGCTTGTTATGATGGTTTACGTAATGATACCCTTCCAATATATTCCGATTGCTTCCAAATTATCAAAAAACAATGCTACGATTTATGGTAAGAATACTTTGACCAACGTTCCAAGGAGAAGGGAATTTGGTATAAGACTATCCAACCACATGCTCCAAGAATACCCTGGTTAGTAGATAGTAAACTTAATAGAATAGATATGGTAGCAGCCTTCAGGCTTCGATCCGGGCATATACCGTCAAAGAAGTTCGCATTCTTGATGCGTAAGTTTGCTTCTCCGAACTGCCCTGACTGCGGGGTTCCGGAGGATGTTATGCACATCCTCACGGAATGTCTACGCGGTGGGGCTGTTCGGAGAGGCATCCCAATGGATCTTAGAAGAGTTGGTGATTGTAACAGCATTTTGTCCGATCCTCTCTCGAAAGAAGCCAAAAGGCTTTATAAATTGTATAAGCTGGTGATGAAAAATGTGACGTCGCCTTAAGAGTTTACAATGAGTGTCAATTGATCATGGGGCTCATTGTCAACTCTTAAATTATATTATTTAGTTGTTATTTTTATGTGTAATTTATAGCATATCTCTTGTGTTTGCTTATAGAGCGACATAATCTTGTTGATTAAGCTCTTTAAATAAAGATTTAAAAAAAGTAACGTGTAAGTAGTATTAACATACAGTCACGCAAATGCTCACATCATCCACACTAAAACACACACCTACACACCACACACATCCACACATACACACAGACGCAGAAAAATCTTGTAACTAGCATGTAAGATTGACATGTAATTGAGCCACAAATGGGAGAAGACACTGGTCCCTGAAACACAGTTTTTAACTACATCAGGGGCCACTGGCTTCATAAACATGACTTGTAAGAATCTTGTGTCAATAAATTATTATTATTATTATTATAAACTTTGTCAGTGTGTTTGTATGTTCCTTACTTCTTCACGCTCACGGCTGGACCATCGGTTTATGGTCGATATTCCAAGGGTGCGTACGAAGAGTTTTGCTTCCACATTTATTATACGTACTGCTAAGGAATGGAATTATTTGCCCGGGTCCGTGATTCCCGTTAAGAACAATCTAGGAGTCTTTAAATCTCGAGTGAACAGGTATCTTCTAGGCAAGCATGCTCCATCTTTGACCACATCGTCACTTTCCTTCAGATGAGATAGTGGTCAAATGCTTGCCTATCGAGAATGAAAAAAAAAACAATTATGATGAAATTTAGTATGGATATCTCAATAGCAAAATGTCACCCTGAATTAACATATAGACTATTTTTATCCCGGGTTTAAGACCGATAAAACTTAAGGCGGATAAAACCACGGGGCGCAGCTAGCTAAACATATCCTATCCTACTAATATTATAAATGCGAAAGTTTGTGTGTGTGTGAATGTTTGTTACCACGTATCTCCGTAACGAATAAACTGATTTGATGAATGTAGATAGTTTAGGTTCCGGAATAAAACATAGGCTACTTTTTAATTAATGCTAGAGAAGCCGCGGAGCACGGCTACTCTTTCATAGTTTTTCAATGTACCTGTTAAAAGTTTGAATCATCCGAAGGGAGGCAAACTTCGCAAGTGTTCTCCTTGTGCCAATAGATATATTAATACAGAGGTGTGGCAATGGCGGTTAGTCGATGCGCAGAATAGGAACGCAAGATTTTCCTCGTCATCCCACCTTTCACGGCGTATTCGTTGCTACCTTTCATTCGTTGTGTTCATATTTCGCGACCTCGTTTCGTTGTCCTTGTTGATTTATGGAGACGATCGTCTTTTATTTTATTGCTATTATATTTGTGTCGTTCCCGGCGTTTCTGTTATCGTTATCGTCTTTCAAAATACAGAATTAAACGTAATTTTCGGGTTTATTGTTGTTGTATTGCGAATGATGTTAGGGATCTAAGCCGAAAATAAATATTCGAGTATAACTATACAGCATTGTAATTTTTCCTCCAAATTGTACACCTTACCTAAGTTACTACACCTACACTAAGTTTGATGACTTGTGTCGTAGGTGCCAAAAACATTCACGTCACACACACAACCAGAACCCGAAACACGAATATTCCTTGGGGAGAAAACTTGTGCCCACGCCGGGAAACGAACTCGATACATCTGCTTAGAAGGCGAATGCTCACCCAACTAAGCCTGAAGACTTGGTTTTAGAGTAAAATTCATTTACGTTTGACAACTAACCTAATACTTATTGATGTACTCGAAGGTTTAAAGTTATGAGGCTCTTAAAGTTATCCGTCAGCAATAAAGTTATTTTTCCAAACCAGAATATTATCATAACTTTACAATTACACAATAATAAGGATATGGCATAATGTACACATTTACTCAAAATCAAAATCGTTTATTCACATGGGCTCCAAAGAGGCATGAAAGTTAATGATTCTATTGCCAGATTCGCAAAATTACAGCCATCTCGAGTAGAACCTGGCAAGAAACTCGGCGGCGCATTTTTTTTTCATCCATTTTTTTTAAAACATTCTTAATCTCTAATACATAATTTTATTAACCTAGGTGTTATTATGGTAGTCGCTAGAAAGAGCTTGTGCAGTTTGCCGCCATGCATCCTTGTCATAATTATAGTCATCATCCTACTAATATTATAAATGTAGCTAAGGCTGTAGCTAAGTCTAGTTATAACTTGGTAAGTACGGCTTTTAAACCCACACTTCGTTTTCAACCTGAACATGAACTGGTTCTGGTAATTATGTTATGGCAGACGCCCACATGTATTTATATTCAAGCTTCAGTAAATTAATATAGTTTAATAGATTTTGTATACAGTTTTCAACCAAACAAAGTATTTTAGCCTGAATTCTCGAAAATGTTTGCTTCAAAATTAGTAGGTATGTTTGCTAGGAAAAGCGGCTACAACTTTCCCTTGAATTTGACTTGGAACAACGGAAACATTTTGATTACCTGAGGGTTGTTTCGGAGGAATCTGAGTTAATAATATTATACAATACATTTTGAAGGGTAATTCTGTGTGAAGCTAGAACAGAGGCGGGGGCGGGAGGGGAGGTAATGAATACTAGGCATTTGTTACACACCGCAAATCTAGGCCGAGGTAGTAAGAAATCGTGAGTAATCTTTCCTTTGTCTGCACATTTTGGCGGATATATTTCACCAGTTAACGGTGGCTATATATCAGAATATCCCGCGGTGACTATTTCATTTCAAAAATCTCTATCAAAAGGAACATCCAGCTTGAAGCTCTTGAGCACATTGAGCACACTGACAAGCAATATATATATATATATATATAAATAGCGAGTATTTTCATTCAAAGGAGACACTGTTCTTATTAAGCTTACAATTATGGCAATTTTTAACTCAATCTGGCTTTCAAACTGTATGTGTATTGTTTCAAATTGGGATAAAAACTTATATTTCCGAGTCTCAAGATACAGGCCTCGAGCTTAGTTTGAGACTCAACGTTAAAACTGTTCTACACACTTACGGCAAATTTGAACTTTGTAATTTATTTTAAGTTAATCTGTATACCTCTTTGGCAATCATTATCTTTATCTTATCTTTATCTTAATTATTAAGAAACAATCACGAATAGTGTTGTGTGAGATGTAATACATTTTATCTCACTCCGCTCTATTCTTGTATCAATTTATTTTGATTTACTCTTATTTAAATGTGTTTTGCTTATATTAATTTTTTTTTTTTCATTTGTTTTATTTTTCTGATTTAAATTTAAAATTGATTTATGTACTTTACTACCTACCGTGCCCCGCGGCTTCGCCCGCTATTATCAAGTTAAAAAGTAGCCTATGTGTTAATCCTAGGTATAATCTATGTAAATTCCAAATTTCATCCAAATCCGTTCAGCCGCTTAAGCGTGAAGAAGGAACCAACATACTTACACACACACAAACATTCGGATTTATAATATTAGTAGGATAGGATTGTAATGTGTGAACAAATTGTTGGATTGTAGAATTGTCTCCATTGTCATACCACTGTTGTTATTGTAATTTTTATTGTGACCTAATAAATACTTAATTAATGTATCACCGGTAAACAGACAAACGTAAAATGTTTGACAGAAACGCTATTACATTTTCATATTTTCCGATTAACATCACGGAAATAATAGAAACCCTTCTTTGCGTCGGATGTGCCCACAGTCCTCTCTCCCGGTGATAAATTCACAAAACAACCGCCTTCTATTACGAAAATCTCCGCTTTACTGCTTTTTATTCCGTTCGTGCGAGCGAACTGAGCGAAATAAACAAACGGAGGCGGACAACGCTCCGAGCTGAAGCGATCCTTCACCCAGTTACACTATCAGATACGATACTTCTCGAGCATCGTATCTGATACTATGATACGAGTACTGAATATTGATACGTCTTATTGTATTTGTTTAAATTATAGTTGTATACGTACTCCGTTATAAGAATAGGGTTTTTTTTAACTTTGTATACAAATTTGTAAAATTGGACGTTAGGTTACCCTTTCCATACAAAAATCTATGGACAAATACGAGATCTACAAAGTGTAAAAATACGGGATATACTCGTACAAGTGGTTTCGGGATATAATGTGTGATATTTATATCAGCAATTTATACGTAAAAATACCAACATATTTTCTCAATTAAAGTGTTTTTGTTTTTTTTTTGTTTCTTAGTTGAAAATCACAAATTTTGTATATTTTGCGCATATATATTTATCTATATATCTCATGAAACTTCTTGTATACAGGCATTTTAACACATCATCAGACATCATCCATTGATTTTTGTATGAAAACCGTACTCTAGCGTACCAACTTAATATGCCGCATATAAAACTATACTAAATAAATTTTTAATCTAAAATTTAATATTTTTAATATTAATACAAACTTTTATACGTATCTCTACTTCATTATATCGCATGCAAATTAGTTTCCGATGTTGTGCTACACGCCAACCCTTCCCCTCACCTCCCCCGCCAGGTTACATCACGTGCTGTATTGAAACCTCATTCAAATAGATACACATGTATTATGATAATGTTGTATTATTGGCTCACATAGGGAATGCTTTTGCCCCACGTTCGCCCAATCTGATACGGAAGCCTTGCTCCGATACAAAAGGATGTACCGTAACTTACCGTACTTAGTTTCTATCGTCTAGGATTTACTTTGTATCTGAATCTATTTAAATGGAGGAAGGACGTTTCCGTAGAAGTCTCGTAGACATTTGTAGCGGTGTAGCACACGTAAGGGTCTAAAAGTCTACAATATGTCTACGCCGCGTAGCGCTAATAGTTGTCTTTTTGTCTTAGCATTTTCATTTGTATTGATATCTCTTTTTTTTCTCAGCGAATACGCTATCTACCTTCCAATTGCCCACGTTTCCTAAGATATATATATCCATAGAGCAAAGACCTAAGTTACCTACAAAGCATCGAGCTTATAGGTAACTCAAGTGCTCAAGCCAACTACCAGTAGTTAGCGTTTCCATAATACGGCAGTGGTGCCGATTCTGTTGTCCAGAATTAGACTAAACTAGCCTAAAATTAGTTTTAGTCCTGCTTTAGTCCAAAACCTATTCAGAAAATGCAAGATTAGACTAAAATTAAGTTTGACAGGACTAAGTTAGTTTAGTTACTCTATTTAGTGAAAATGACCAAATTCTTATTCTGATGTACATGTTTTACGTCAAATTAAGACTAAAAATAAAAAAAATTAGGTATTCTTTGACTAAAATTAGTTCATTTTTAGTTTAGTTTAGGTTAGTTCGGTGCTTAAAATTAGTTTATTTTTAGTTTAGTTTAGGTTAGTTCGGTGCTCAACAGAATTAGCACCATTCTTTGACTAAAATTAGTTAATTTTTAGTTTAGTTTAAGTTAGTTCGGTGCTTAAAATTAGTTTATTTTTAGTTTAGTTTAGGTTAGTTCGGTGCTCAACAGAATTAGCACCATTGCCTCTCTGAATTGTAATTCTATCACGTATTTTTTAGAATTATATCTACGTTCCTTGTGATGGGATAGCACTATAGATATACCTACTTATTCCAAAAGAAAAATTTAATAACGTATGTAGACATAATAATACGTTAGACTTGTTTTGCACGAGCGTGAACTCGGCGAGGCGACTGCTTAGTAGTTGAAATAATTTACAATATTCTGCTTATTGTCTTCGTTTGGATGTATATGTACTCATTTTTTTTAATTTTGTTACGTATTTACGTACTTTTTATTTTTTCTTTGTGTAACGATGCGTATAATGTCATGTTTGCGTTAATTAGTAAAATATTTTGTTTCTAGCCGTGAGCCGTGGCTTCGCCTGTTGGCCTTCCTTGTAAATAAATAAGAAAAACATTGCCCATATTCTAAATATCCTCGAATTGTATGGTTCTTTGAAATTACCTGGCTTTTGTAGTGCAAACACACACACCAACATAACTAATTAAACAAACTATTGGGACTACGATCAAATCCGATGCAAACAGCTTGCTGACCCAGTGGGCAACTACTACATCTAACACAGCTACAATAACTTAAACACTACAATACATTCCAGTTATATATTTGAAATCAAAAGTCTAAGTAGGTTTTATAAATAACACATAATATTGTACACGTGAGGTATAAAATAGAATATAAAATGTTTATTGTGTAACTGTGTATAAAAAGATCTCAAAATAGATTGTAATTGCGCGTCACAGTCTGCCCTTTCGAGCGTACAATACAAAATTAAAAAGTATTCATGAAGGTACAATAGTAGGTACTTCACTACAGAAGAAAATTACAATACATATTTTTACGTTTTATTTTCATTATTTATATTATATATAGTTTAATTTTCATTATTGCCGGTACATAAATATTTGAACTTATTGAATGAACAATGGCGAAATTTTAGTTGGCCTATGTTTTGATCGTATATAAATGTGAATATATTTTTTTATTTTTCTGTTTTTGTCTATGCAATGGTTAAATAATAATGTGTTACCGTGTCAATTGCCTTACCCTAGTGCAGGAGTCGGTAACCTGCGGCTCGCGAGCCACATGCGGCTCTTTGGATGTGAAGCTATGGCTCTTAAGTTTCTTACGCAAATGTTATTTATTAAAAAAAAAAAATTAAGCCATTTCTATCGAGCCAAACAAGCCTCCAAAGGTAGCAAGTAAAAAGTACCTACATTTCACAGTTGAAACGCGTTTTCTATATGATACTCATAGTACAGTAGCTATTATTGTTGGCCTTTAGGATTATTGATGGCAAGAAAAAACTTTGTGGCTCTATAAAACTTTGAAATTTTGTAAATTGTAATTTTTGACTCTTTCGACTCAAAAGGTTGCCGACCCCTGCCCTAGTGCATTTTTATCTCTATATTTCTAAGCCGTAATGCTAATGATGTATGCCTAAAACAAAAAATACTATGGTAACTGATAAGTAGTACTTTTCAGGCTTATTATATATGAACCATCAGCTGCCTAGAATCCGTCTGTCATTCACAGGTTTTCTAAAAACAGCTGCGGTTGCGATTGCAGTCATCGACATTTAAGGGGGAAAAAGAAATGTCATGGCAATACCAATCACTAATAACCTAATAAGAGTTTTGCCGCGAAAGTGAGAAAATGACGTTGTTGATTCTGTATAATTTTCCAAAACCTGTGATTCTTCGAGTGTTAATGTGTAATAATGGTGGATTATTAACCGTTAATACTTAGTAAATGTGCATAAGTGTAGGCAAGTCATACGAAGTTGAAAAACGTGATTTTCGCCTTCGCTCCAAAACTCCAATAGAAGTTCTAGTAAAGTTTCTACCACTTTACTAGGGCATGACTTGACTATGACTGACTACTTGACTTTGACTGTGACTTGTGACTAAGACTTTTATTATGAATAATAGAAATTGTTAATATTTGTTTAATATTTCGACTGAAGGACTATGCATCCATGGTCATGAAATAATAATAAAAAAAAAATAATAACCTAATAAGGGAGTTTTGCCGCGAACGTGAAAAAATGGCGTTGTTGATTTTGTATAATTTTCCAAAACCTGTGATTCTTCGAGTGTTAATGTGTAATAATGGTGGATTATTAACCTTTAATACTTAGTAAATGTGCATAAGTGTAGGCAAGTCATACAAAGTTGAAAAACGTGATTTTCGCCTTCGCTCCAAAACTCCAATAGAAGTTCTAGTAAAGATTCTACCACTTTACTAGGGCATGACTTGACTATGACTGACTACTTGACTTTGACTGTGACTTGTGACTAAGACTTTTATTATGAAGAATAGAAATTATTAATATTTGTTTAATATTTCGACTGAAGGACTATGAATCCATGGTCATGAAATAATTAAAAAAAAATATAACTGTCGTATTTAATAAATGACGTTTTCACTTTTGACGTTTTTTATCGTCCAACTCTTGTACTTGTCACATCTGGTGCGACAGCCCTATAGTCGCCATTTAAAGAAGAAGTTGAAGTACTTGTCACATCAACTCGCGACTCCGTGCCAGCCAAGTGATTACCACAGAGTACTTTGTATATACAGAAAGTGATTACATTATCTTTGCTCCGTGCCGGCCGTGTTGAAGTGTAATTGTTTTGTTATTCCATATTATTATATATTTTTCGTGACCCTGTCTGCCTATGGACTCTGATATTGCCTTTCTGTGACTTGTGCGTGTTTATGGACTCTGTCCTACGTGAAATTGTGCTCATTCTTTTTGGACTCGGATCTTGCCTTACTATTTGGATTTGTTGTCTGGCTGCTTGTAGCTCATAGCTACCGCCGCAGGTGACGCAATGGGCGATCCTGCCCGACCTCCGCAGATGCGGATTTTGTGTGTTAATTGCAATATCTGTGTTAACACTCTACGCCGCTACCCTGCATTGGAGCTTGACCCGAGAGCTGTTTCTCTACTCTGTACATGGGCTGATCCAGTAATCGTAAGTAGAATTTCACGCTACCTTCTCTCTAGTATTTTGTACTATACTTACCAAATAACTGGTATAGCTCTTAGGTACTTAGCTGGAATGGATATGATTCCTTTGCTTGTATGGATAATGTAGAAACAAAACACTTGCATAATAGAAGGTTTTAAAACGAATTTCCTACTGAGTACAATAGAAGTTTTTTTTTTTTTTTTTTGAATAAGCAAGCATTTGACCACCATCTCACCTGATAGAAAGTGATGATGCGGCCGAAGGTGTGACACAAGTTATGTCTAGGTTGCGACGATGGGCTGCTGTTGCTAATATATGTATAGAAACATATTATTATTATCTACTCAAAAGTGAATAGTTCTGCTACAATTTCATATTTTTATTTCTCAGATCACTGAAGATGACTATGTTTGCGAGGCATGCCGCAACCTTGCTATGTCAACTGTAAATATTAATTTACATGAGGCACCTGGAAGTGGTGGACAAGGACAAGGTGGAACAAGTCATAGAGGCCACAGTAGTGTGTGTTGTTTATGTGGCCGTTCAACATTACAACGACAAAGTGACTTGATAATCAGAAATAACCCAACGGAACTACAACATGCAATAAGAAACATTATTGAAAGTAGAGTAGCACCACGAGAGGTAACTAATATTTGCATTATTGAACTTCTACCTTCTCTTTAATAAGTTAATGCGTAATAATTAGGGTAAATGTGTACTGGCATACATAAAGAAAATGATATCCTCGGTTGCTATTGCTATTTTTTTATTTCTGATGACATATATTATTAGGTTGGGGAAAAAGTCTTTTCGCATTTTTGTATGTATGAACTTGTAATAAAATCTCTTTGGCTATACTATTTGTATATCTGGCTTGTTTTGGTATCATTAAAAATTAACATTTTAAAGAAGATAATTCCAAATTCAAATTAGGAAAATGTGTGATTTTTATTTGTTTTTCGTACTGTCAAGTCAAACTAATGAAGAATTTCGATACATTTTTAAATTTTACTACAAAAAAGGTAAAAATACAACAAAAAAATTTGCTATGTTTATGGACCTAGAGCAGTGTCTGTGAGAGTAGCACAAATTTAGTTTAAGCGTTTTCAATCTGGAAATTTTGATGTCAAAGATGCATGTCACTCTGGTCGCTATTACGGATAAAATGGATGCCATTTTTTCAAAAGTGGCGCAAGATCGGCTTATCAGTAATTATGACGTAGCTGAAGAACTGGGAATTGACCACAAAACAGTTTTGGTGCATTTGAAAAAAACTGGGAACATAAAAAAGCTTGATATTTGGGTGCCTCACGAGCTCACTGAAAGAAACGTAATGAACTGTGTACTCATTTGTGATTCTTTATTACGATGTAATGAAACTGAACCATTTTTGAAGAAGCTGATAACTGGTGATGAAATGTGGATCACATACGACAAGAATGTGTGAAAAAGGTTGTGGTCAAAGGCCGGCCAGGCTTCACAGACTGTGGCGAAATCTGGGTTAACTCGCAACAAGGTGATGCTGTGTGTGTGGTGGGATTGGAAGGGGATTATTCATTATAAGTTGTTACCACCAGGCAGGACCATCGATTCTGAACTCTACTGCGAACAACTGATGAGATTAAAGTAAGAAGTTGAGTGAAAGCGGCCGGAATTAATCAACAGAAGGGGTGTGGTTTTTCATCATGATAACGCTAGACCTCACACATCTTTAGCTACGCAAAAATTAAGAGAGTTTGGCTGGGAGGTGTTAATGCATCCGCCGTATAGTTCTGACCTTGCACCTTCACATTCCCACCTGTTTCGGTCTCTTCAGAATTCTTTAGGCAGTGTCAGATTAACATCTCGCGACGACTGCCAATACCACTTGTCGCAGTATTTTGATCAGAATCCCCAAAATTTCTATAGTAATGGGATCATGGGATCATCCTACAAGATGGCAAAAAAGTTATCGAACAAAATGGTACCTACATTCTTTAGTTAAATGTAAATAAACTGTATTAAAAAATTTTTAGAATTTTCTTAAAAAATGCGAAAAAACTTTTTCTCTATTTTAACCTATTATATCAAGATATTTTTATGTTCATTATAATGCTTCTATGCTTTACTACATTTTCTGCCACCCTCGAATACATCATCACTTACTATCACTTGAAAATACTAGCTGATCAGAGATAGCATATGCTCTACAAAATATGCCAGATATAGATCTTTTACTGTGTCCAAAGTGTAATTACTGTTATTTACAGATAACAGCATCTGACCGTGTGTGCCATGCTTGCTGGTTACGAACACAAAGAGAAGCCCATCGAAGCCATGTGGTCCAAAATGCCAGATCCCAACTCACTACTGAGGAGTCACAAGAAGAAAAAGATCAGCCACCGTCTGTAGCCACTCAATCGGACTCGAACCCTGCTGATCCTCAACCAGTGGTTTTACCCAACTACAGACGTGCAGCCAATTCAAATAAGCACTGTGTGTTTCCTAATTGCAAAAACAGCCCTCTGCGGAGCATATCCGACAGATTACGAGCAATTGTTTTGAGCAACCACAAATATTACCTGCCCAACCTAGCTCGTGTATGTGATGCTCATTTATCAAGTAACACATGGGACATGCTGTTTACTTCGGATAATAGCATTGATACATTTACTGTTGAGCAGGTTCAGCATGTATTCTCCTTCATTTAATCCAACATTGGATTTTGAGAATCTGCAAGAAATGGATGATCGTGTGTTCCGATATTGAATTGGGCTCACCAAATATAAGTTCAATTGTTTATTGCAAGAAATCCCCCGAATTATGTAAACTCCCAGAGGAAGTTTGGGTCTGGCAGCACTATTGCTGGAAATGAGGACGGGGGATTCAGATGTAAGAATTTCAGCATTGGTTCAAGTGCCACGCAGAACCTTGGAACCAATTATGAACAAAGTGCGAACAATACTTCTGCAAGATTTTGTTCCACATGTAAGTTTATTTGTGTCGTTCATTAAACTAGTTTTATTTACTAGTCACGGTCAATTGAAAGTGTTGGTATAGTCATAGTCAAGTCATATCCTAGCAAAGTGGTAGATACATTCTAAGAACTTCTATTGGAGTTCTGGAACGAAAACGAAAATTACGTTTTTCAACTTTGTATTATTTGCCTACACTTATGCTTGTTCACGAACTATTGGCAGTTTGTAATCCACTATTACCTGATGGACACTTGTAGAATCACAAGTTGGAAAATAATTCAAAAACAGCAACGCAATTTTTTCACTATCGCAGCAAAATTCATATTTTTACTTACGCGTAACCTGTATGTTCGTATTGTCCAATGAAATCACGTGCATGACAACCCGTCGTTATAATACAGCTCTGATGTGATTTCCGAGTGATGGTTTGATTACCATAAAGCTCGTTAGAGCCTGCCTGTAGTACTGTGAAGTGTGTCTCGAGGATCGCAGGACGAGTATGAAGACTCTCAACATTGATGCGAGAGGGCAACACCTCGCGGCGAATGGCTTTGTTTCCCAGCTTTGTAAGTCGGCGATGACAGTTGTATAGCAGCACATACGTACAAACTTTTTCTGTATGCCACTGACCCGTATAACGTATTACATAACGCTGCCTTGCGACTTGGCTTACGTAAAATATTTGCTTGTTTTTTGAGCTTAAAAATCGAACGTCGCTGCGTCGTTTAGCCGTGCCCCGCGGCTTCGCCCGCTATTATCAAGTTAAAATAGAAGCCTATGTGTTAATCCTAAGTATAAGCTATGTGCATTACACATTTCATCCAAATCCGTTCAGCCGTTAAAGCGTGAAGAGGGAACAAACATACTTACACACTTGCACATTTACACACAAACTTTCGGATTTATAATATTAGTAGAAAGTAGGATGCCGAACAGCGTAAATTTATTGTATGGAAAAAAGGAGAGAGTGAATACAGCGCTAATTATTATTCTGACTGGGGGCGATAAGTCCTGCACTGACGTGCCACTTTGGGGAGTATTGTGCACACAGCGTTACCTGTTGAGAGGACGTACATTGAGTTGAATTTTTGTCCACCCGGACGAAGCGGGGACGGGCCAGATATTAATATTATATACTCCTCTTTTCCGGGTATAAGAAACGAAGTACTGGTAATAAATAATCATAAATCAAAACTTGCTTTCTTTGGCGCTCAAAGGAGTATTAATCAATGATAGTAAGCGCACAAAAGTTAATGGAGCAGAACGTTTAACTTGTGGGGAGTTACCTACCGACTACCTTAAGTCACATGCCGTTTAATTATTACAAGATACATTACCACTACTTACTAAAACGTCTAGCCAATAAGTAAATATACTGGTGTTTAAATAAGTATTGATATACGAAGTATCTGTATTATGTATCCTTCTGCAGAATGACGTATTTATATTTATTATTTTGTAATGGTATAAAGTATCTTAAGCAGCTTGCCTATTAAATACTTGTTCAGCCGAGATTATCACTTTTTTATCAATTAGATGTCAATTAATTAAAAAAAAAAAAAATAACATTTCAACAATTTTATAATGTTATTAAGTGTTCAAACCAGATTAAAAAACAAGAATTTACTTATATATAAATCTCACGCATATTCGTTATTTTTACTGTGTTATGTTTGAAATTAGGAATGGGTTTTTGATCGCGCGTAGCGAGATCTTTAAGTCGACTTGGGTGGTTTAGCACTGTCCGTCTGTCTGAGGTATCTAGTCTCTAAACCATACAAGCAAATAACATCAAATTCTCAGAAAATATGTAAAGGTATGGCCCAATGCCAGAAAACGCAATTAAAATGATTTAAACGAAAATAATAAGGGGCGTCCTTTAGTGGCGAGCAAGTTTTTTTTTCTGCCCCTATGGGGTATCTTTAAAAAAGCTTTGCAAGTAAAGACCAAAATCGTTTTTATTAATCTATGTTAGAAAATATCAATTTGGCATCAAAGTCCTTAGACCTATTTTGTCTCGGGGTTTATCTCAAAAACGGCTTTACATTTAAAGGTGAAACTCACGTATAAGATTCGTTATACCCTGTATTTGAACAACAAATCCAGAAATCAAACAATTATCATTCAAAACAAAACGTATAAGTAATTATCCCCAAGACGTTATTAGGCAAAATAGGCACGAGATCTCAATTCGGCGCTAACGACTAGTTATATATACCCATCAGCACCAGATTAGACTGAAAGGTATAACTTCAAAACATATGTGTCACGTGGTTCGTTCTCGAGCAGAAGGTGCGAGTATGTGTCAGTGATAGCGCGCGGCTCAGAGGTAATGGGGTGTAACGGTTAACTCATGTGGCGAGGGCCATCTCTTTGGGTCACCTATATCCTATACAGCCTTCTGATCGATATTACAAGTTGGCGTTATTTTTATGAGAGAAGTATTAAAATTCTTGGCAACATCCGACTTTACTCGCTTACGAAATGTTCAAGAACTCCCCTAAACCCGACTACTGGTACAAAATTGCTTCTTGCTTGCTTGTAGTATAGACTAACCGGGCAGTCCTAATGTCAGGATTTTTCAGGCCGTTGAAGGCTCCGATTAAACTTTTATAGATTAAGAAAATTTAACATTATATTTTGTTACCATGTGTGTTATATGTTTGAAATGTCATTTTAGATTAATTTAATTTGCTACCCATGATGATAGTGTATGTCTATTTTTATATATTTTGTCACTACTTTATGTCGCGGCCGCCATTATGTCCTTTAAATAAAAACCTTATGTATGACTTTAAACAAATTCAACAATACCCTATACCAGGGGTCGGCAACCTTTTGAGTCGGAAGAGTCAAAAATTACAATTTACAAAGTTTTAAAGAGCCACAATTTTTTTTCTTGACAACAATAATCTTTAAATCCAACAATAATACCTACTGTACTATGAGTATCGTATAGAAAACGCTATGCACGCGTTATACCTACCTAATCATCCCATAATTTACTTATTTCAACTGTATAAATGTACTTTTCTACCTTTGGAGGCTTGTTAATGGCTCGATAGAAATGGTGCCAAATCCTCGTTAATCGATTCAGAACGTTTTTTTAATATTTTATTAAAAAAAAATATCTGCGCATGGAACTAAAGAGCCGCAGCTTCACATCCAAAGAGCCGCATGTGGCTCGCGAGCCGCAGGTTGCCGACCCCTGCCCTATACGTTACAATTTTACTAGCTTGAAGGCTGAGAAAGAAGAAAAAATAAAAAATCATATAATACTCTGTGTGTGTGTAATATATATTAGGCGATTTGAGGGTAGGAAGAAGCCTCTACAAACTTCAAAGCTATTGAAAGCCTATCGTAGCTATGTCGGCATATGTCGGCGTGTCGGCCAGTCGACAAGTCGGCGTGTCCAGCGATCGGTTGCCTTAATTTCTATTCCCAATTTCCGAGCGGAGCCTAATAAAAACGAGATTTATGGGAAAGCCAACTGCCGCACCCCCCACCCCTACAACCCCCGCGCCGATGGATCCGTGTCTAATTAATTACAAGAAGGACCATCCAGTGTACGGGAAACATATTTTATTTGGCAGGATTAAATTATCGAATTCTGAAAAAATAACGATATATTTAGATAATAGGAGCTATGCCCGCGGTTTCGGCCGCGTTTATAAGGGTATGTATTTCGCTCATTGGTAAATGTAATCCTTTGTACAATTTAATTAGAAGCCGTCATTAAACGCTAGGATAGTAACAAGGTAATGTTATAACTGAATTTTTTTTTTCATGACCTAGTTGGCTCAATGAGAAAGTCTTCATTATCTTGCCCTGGAGTCTAAATATTCTAAATAATTCAATTCAATAATAAACCGACCCAATTGACGCAGTGGACAGGTTTCCGCCCTCTGCGCCGTGGGTCCTGAGTTCGATTCCGGGCAGGAGCTCAAATTCCTTCCCAAGGGATATTTGTGCTTCTGGTTCTGGATGTATTTGTGTGTGTGATGTGAATGTTTCCGGCATCCACGATACAAGTCTTTGAACTTAGTGTGGGGCTGTGAGTGTGAATGCAAAGAGGAAAAAAAAATGGCAAATTACGAAATGGTGGTGCTTTTATATAATGACAGATTACTTAAATATTTATGGCAACACAAACGACTACGTCGCGTCGTAGATAGAGTTTCGACCATACAGACATCCTAATAATTAAATGTTATTATATACAACGACGACAATCTACCACGGACTAGTAATAATAGTATAATTTTCTTTCGTTCGCATAAACGTTACTTTAGTGACAGGTAATTTCTTAATTATCTACTATCAAGTATGTAGGTATCGCTGCTTATATTGGTTTATAAACTACTAGCTGTGCCTCACGGCTTCGCTCACGTAAATTAAGCTAAGAAATAGCTTTTGAGTTAACCTATATATAAGCAATGCGCCTTCAAAATAAAATTCAAATCCGTTCAGCCGTTACGGCGTGAAGTAAAACAAACTTACACATTCACACACAAACTATTGCATCTCTAATTGAAATGTAATATGATATGAGGGCTATCGGAAGGGGCTCGTAGATTTTATTTTGTATATAACTTAGATAGAATGTAGAATTCAAAAGTGAAGTTAAGGTTCGGCACGGCCTTTAGTGTGGGATGCAACTTGTTTCGACACACAAGCTCCGTCACATCTTCCTGAAACAGGCAACTTCGGCAGAGCAACGCAAACGGAAAAAATATGAAAACCTCGGCAGTGATTACATATTTGAGCCGTTTGGTGTTGAGACACTGGGTCCGTGGGGACCGGGAGCTCATTCTATTTTCAAAAATCTATCAGAGCGCCAGTAATGTGCTGACTGTAAATTTCTCTGGTTGAGGCGACGACGCGAGAAAAAATACTTGGATCAACTCGTTCAGAGAGGCAGGAACATTACCCACTGGTAGTGCACTTAGTTACGTATATGCACGACGGCTAGCAGGTAACTCAGGCTTTGCTGTATAGATGTATACAATTTTAGGAAATATAGGCAATTGACCCGTAGATAGAAGACATATTTAAGGTCGCTAGTCTATCGGTATTCTATCGTCTACATTTTGGAGAGTGTGCGCAGGAATTACATGAGTTAATTCCACCATGCTCGTTTTACCATCTAACAACAAGACAAACTCTTAAACGTCATCCATTTATGGTTGACATACCTCCAGTTCGCTCGAAGCGTTTCGCTTCTACGTACATCATCCGTACGGCGAAGGAGTGGAACTCATTACCTGTGTCTTTGTTTCCCGAGGGGTATAATTTGGGAGTCTTCAAGACAAGAGTGAACAGGTATCTTCTAGATAAACATGTCACATCTTCGGCCGCATCATCACTTTCCATCAGGTGAGATAGTGGTCAAATGTTTATCTATAAATCATAAAAAAAAAAAAAAAAATTTTAATGTCCTTAGGTAAAATATTCCAAAAGTGTAATAGCATATTATTCAACCGTGGTTATTTATTCCATAAATTATTGCCAATACTTTTGCTTCGGCACTTTCATCGGCTAAAGTCTGATATAAATATATATATATGTCGAGAAAAGGGTCAGCCGCTACCGCCCGCCGGAATTAATTTAGTTCTTATCTTTGACGCCGCTCGCCCCGGATATTGAACAGGAAAGTTAAAACTAACCTTGCCATATGCTTGTTTATATTTAACCCTGAGACAAAAAAGGGGTGTTATAAGTTTAACGTATATCTGTGTGTGTTTGAAGACGCTGGATACAGGCCGCTTCCAACCGTTCTTTTTGGAAATCTTTGGAGAGGCTTATATCGAGTAGTGGACTTGTTGCGGCTAAGATGATGATGATAATGAATTGTGTGTCTGTCTGTGGCATCTTAGCTCCCGAATGGTTCGACTGATTATGAGTTTTCCTATCTATGTCTGGTAAAAAGCGGTGCATTCGTTCTTAGAGCGTCGGGGCTATTTACAAAATGTGTACTTTGAACGCGTTTTTATGACATTTTTACACTAAATAAATTATTGTGGAGTGTGACACAGGCTTTAATTTCACTGCACATAAATTACTGTTTATCCTGATTAACGCGGGAAACGCCGCAGGGCACCAACACTAAAGAAATATAATCCGAATGAATATAAGTGTGTATATATTTATATGATTTGACTGTAGCTAAAAAAGAGATTTTAACCAGATTTTGACTTAACTTGGCGGCCTATCATAAGAAATTAAAAAAAAAACACTGCGCACCACGCAGCGCATAGCGCTTTTTAACCGACTTCAAAAAAGGAGGAGGTTCTCAATTCGACAGGACTTTTTTATGATTGTGTTTATGTGTCTACCTCATAAATGTTATTAAGATCTGATCAGTAGTTTTTTAGTTATCCTTAATAATGCGTATTTCACTTATTTAATCTGATCAAGGGTTCCGAGGATAAAGTGGTGAATTCAGTTTTTTAAGCTATGCTAAATTAAATTATGTAAGTTAGATTTCTCCTATGTAATTGTATATGTTGTAGAGTAAATACTTAGTAGAAATGTCGAGTAGCGTCAAGTGCAGTATATCCCAGTAGAATTTGCAGTAAAACGAATATTTCTAGCGGATTTAATAGCGCACATTACAAAAGGAATGTATTATATGTAGGTATAGGATATTGTAAAAAGGAATATATGTTTAAAGTCTTAAAGCGCCTTTTACAGCTGATAAAAAAGTTACGATGACAATCTCTAAGCATTGGTACGATACACACTAACACCCAACCTGAAGGTGATTTATTTCGGCACCGTCATCGCCAAATTTAAAGAGTCTCAAAGGAATACCTTATACTTTGGATAAACAGTAATATAACTCAGACACCGCCGGAGCTAATCCGGCTCGAGGCTGAGCCCTCCTTTATGAACCTCTCGAAATAGTGTTGTGATTTTGTCTCACACCATGATGCAAATACTTTGTTAAATTTGAAAGGCTTTTGGGCATTAAACATTGATTTTGTATTTGAAAGCTGCGTACACCAATTATTACGAAAATTATCTGGAGCTTTAAATAATTGTTCACGACCAATGTTATAAAGCTTGGTTTGCCATATACAAACCGAACTCAGCTCGATCAGTAATTACTGATATTATTTCAATGTTCACCACAAGACGGTTTCTAATTAGAAACCGTCTTATGGTAAACATTGAAGCACGCGATTTCACCACCACATTTATTTGCTAACTGTAAAGGAATGAACAACCTTGATCTTTTTGACGACCCAGTTGGTGCAGTGGACAGGTGTCCGCCCTCTGCGCCGTGGGTCCTGGCTTTGATTCCCGGCAGGAGCACAAATTCCTTCCCAAGGGATATTTGTGCTTCTGGTTCTGGGTGTAATGTGTGTGATGTGAATGTTTCCGGCACCCACGATACAAGTCTTTGAACTTAGTGTGGCGCTGTGAGTGTGAATACGTTTTGTTTGTTTATATTTTTTCCCGGTAAATAGGCATAGGTGACTTTCAAGAATGAATAGGAGTATTAAAGTATGCGTGTGTGGGTGATGTGAATTTTTAGCCACCCACGATAATCCTAAGTCATTGAAGTTAAGGGCTATATTGTGAATATGTTTGTTCTTGATAAGCATGATACAGCATCGACTGCATTATATGACATCACGTTCTAATGTTGTCAGTTGTCTCAAGGGAATCCAGTACGTCAAGCTGTTCTAATTATACTCCCGATGCTCCTGCATACATGCGTCCCTCGGACGCCTGAAAGGGTGACAATCAGATAGCCTCGGAGAAATCCGTGGGCAATTGAAGCCAATTGAGGTTCGCTTGCGAAAGCCGCGACCACAAAGTTGAGTTGAGAATCACGTTCAAATGCTGTCTAACCTATTAAATTAACATTAAAATGGGAAACAGCGTGACGCGTCGATGTCTAGATCAACAATTGTTTCGGCTCTTCGTTCTGCTGTTAGCTTTGCGAGGTGGGACGCGTCAGCAAGCGCTCCACACTCGTCTTGAAGAAGGCTTCCGAATGATGCCGAAACAATTGTCGATCTAGACATCGACAACGTATTAGTCACACTAATTCCAATTTGAATTTACAAGTTCAAAATGTGCGCCAGTTTTTATCAAATTGCTCCTCTGCTCTAAATTGTTGTGCCCAACAGGGTCTCTAATGTACTGTCATTTATTTCTACCACCTATCTATATTTAGAGAATACAATAAAGACTTGAATTTGAATATGAATAACCTATTTACAAAAATCAAAAGGTAACGGATAGCTTCAATTTGTGCTATCAACTCTCTGACCATTACTGATAGTGTTGTTTTTACCGCCTTAGGAGTATACATTCTTATGTTATCGTTGTTTGTTACAGTGTTATCGTGTGGCGAAGCTGGAGGTAGTCCACGGCTCACCAAGCGCTACGTCGGCCTGTACACGGGTCCTTACTTCGACCCGACTGCACCTAACAACATCACGACGCAGCTGGGCACACACGCCTACCTACCCTGCAAGGTATAAATATTCTTCGCTATAACTTCTTCGTTCAACAAAACCAGTGGAGAGCAGACCAGAGATTTTTTGTAAATGATTAAACAAATTGCTTTACAAATGGAAGAATCAGTATTCTGATTTCAGTAGTAAACATTTTGAATTAATTTCCATGAAATCGAGAAACGATAATAAACAGCGAAGCGAGTAACGATTGTGTTGTATTACTATCAAAAATGTCTTCTTAAATATATTACTCCAAAAACATAGAAGTAGGTAAAGAACAACGCGTGGAGAAGAAAGAGCAGACGTATTTCGTACAAGAAAAAAAAATCTATGCCCGATAGGCTAGCATTTGACGACAATCTCAACTAATGGAAAGTTATGATGCGGCCGAAGATGTAATATGTTTGCCTAGAAGGTACCTATTCATTCTTGACTTGAAGACTCTCAGATTATACTGTTCGGGGAACAAACACGAGGGCAATGAGTTCCACTCCTTCGCAGTACGGAAGATAAACGTAGAAACGATACGCGTTAAGGTTCGACGACAAGGAAACGCCAAGAAGCGTAAAAAGGAGCGCTAGTGAAATTGGTATAAACTTCATTTGTATTTGTGTTAGAAAGGTTTTTTACCTACGGCTTTCAATAGATAGTTGCAATAACACGAGGGACTGAAACGATGTGCAGAGAAATAAGCGCTATTGTATGCTCCGATACTACCCCAACGGGCAGTTCTCTGCCGAAAAATCCGGATTAGCAAGCTGTCGCATGTTATGGGCCTGGCTGTGTACAATAGGCTTCCTAATTCCATATTAGAGGCAATTTCTATTCATTGTTTAACAATAAAATGAAACGATGGCTTATCAAGCAAACGTTTTATAGCACAGATGAGTTTATGAAAATAATTAAACGCAAGCAAAGCTTAAAAAAACCCACTTCACCGCTTTTTCTTCGGTACTTTGATCAGATTTAATGTATTAAACACACATTATTGACTATAACTCAAAAACTAGAAATCAGGTCTTGATCAAATTGCAATAGGACTATATGAAAAGCAACAGCTTTCAAATAAAAAAAAACATCAAAATCGGTTCACAACGAAAGAAGTTATGAGGTAACTTTTGAAGTTGGGTAAACGAGAACATCGTCAAAGTAGTCCACAAAATAGGCATTATTGACAATATTTCAAGAATATCTGATCAGATTTTGATTAAATTTAAATGGGAATTGAGTACCTCCTTTTTTGGGAAGTCGGTAATGACATAATTTTATACATTGACATTAATTTTATTGACATGTTCTTTATGGAAATTCTATAAATAAGTATTTAAAAAAAATATTCTGTAATTTATCAATTTGTATTTTTTTTTTTTTTTATTGTATTTTGAATGATTGTTTACGTTCCAGGTCCGGCAGCTGAGTAACAAGTCGGTGTCGTGGATCCGGCGGCGCGACGCGCACATCCTGACGGTGGACCGGTTCACGTTCATCGCGGACGAGCGCTTCCAGGCCTTCCTCGTCGAGGCCACCGACACCTGGACGCTGCAGGTACTGTACAACACATTTAATGTTCTCGTGCGTTCATTATAAACTTCTGTGCACCGCAACTAACCGCTTTAGCCTCTGCCTCGAATTTTGCGGGCAGCGGTGGCGGCGCGGGAGCGGCAGGATCTTATGCGTAAAATCAAATGGTTCGGTTCTCGAAAACAGCGTCGCGGGAGCGGGCAACGAGCGGTGCACTCCAGTCTAGCGGTTACCGCTCGCGCCGCGCATCTTCATTCTAGGGTAGTGTTGTGCAATTTTTTTGTGACGTGTCAAAATATCCTTGGACGTGCAAGAGCAAATAATTTAAGCAATCTTTGAGAGGAGACCCATATTCGCAAATAAAAACAAATATCTCGACAACACAACCACGAACACAACACTACGCCGCTATAGTGGCGCGCGATCTACCCGCTTGTTTGAAGAACGTGTCTGCGTTGCCCGCCCGCCCCCGCGCCGCCGCCGCTGGCCGCTAAATTCGAGGCAGAGGCCTTAATCATAGAAGATGTCATAAGTCCGTGATATTAACTCTCCCAGCAGTTAAATTTGTACAACAGCTGGGCTTAACGATAACAAACGAAAAACTAAACTTAAAACAGTATCAGTACTTTTAATCTTTTACGTGTTGCATAAAATATTGACACTTTGTTTGTACCTATCTCTGTAAAGATAAACTGGTATAGGCTTGAGAAATTGTTGAAAAAGTCTTCTCTTAGCGTGCCTACTAGTCCAGCTGGTAGGTCAAGCAATCTGAATTAAGCAATTCATTTTAACTAATAACACACATGGGTGTGGATATCCATTAGATAACAATGAAGTAAATTAATTGAGATTTATAAAGATTTGGCTGGGAGACTGAAAGAGTCGACACGTGACCAAAATGCCGGTTTGTATTTTGCACAGCAATTAAGTCTCGCTGTGCAACGAGGTAACGCAGCCAGCATTGTGGGCACACTGCCGACCAATGACTTTTTGTATTAGGTTAGTAGTTTAGTTAAATCTGTATTAAATGTAAATAATATCTCTACATTAGAAATCAAACGTGTAATGCGATTGAAGCTTATAACGTTCTTCTTAAAATGACACACACACTTAAACATACATACATACATATAAACACACCAACACGCACCCACACGCATGTAAATTCGTACCTAACTAATTTAAAATTAAAATGGCAATTTGCTATTAATTAAATAATTTAAACACTTAGACCCTCACACACTATACTAGTATTATATAGTAATACCATTACAATGTATAATATATAGTAAAGCGATCAGGAACATATTACAGGTTTTTACAGGTTTTTTAACAATAAATACGATTCTATTCTATTCTATTCTATTCTAAGCCTAGCTAAAGCATCTGAGGCTCATAATAGGCTATTGTTGATAATAATTTTGCATCTAGAGTTTACTACGTACATTGTAGTGATACAATGTAAAAGTATGAAAGTCCAATAAATCATTTGAATTTACTGAAACAAAAATGTTTACTCAGATGACATCTATTTCCAGGTGAAATATGTGCAAGCCCGGGACGCTGGAGTGTACGAGTGCCAGGTCGGCACGGAGCCCAAGATGAGCCACTTTGTGCAGCTCAACGTAGTTGGTAAGTATTCTGACAAACAAACATCGGACAATATTTTTTTTCATCATGAAACTTATGACCACATTCTCATCTGATGTAGTGACGATGCGACTGAAGATAGTCATGAACAACGCACGCGTGTCTAATAGGCGCGTTTCATGTGTCGACTCTTAATTAATCGCGACTTAAAGACTTAAAGATTATACTTATCGGGAAAAACAGAATTAGGCAAGAATTTCCATACCTCTGCGGCACAAATAAGTCTCGTCCACATATGGGAAATATTGACCATATAATAAATAAATAAATAAATATTAATTCCGTAATCCGTTTCTTTGTTTATGCGATGAAAGTTTCAATTAATATGGTTTATATATCGAATCATAACGTGGCACACTGTATGGAGTACTGCGGCCACCTGTGGGATGGATCCGCTAAGTTTCAGCTTGAAGCTCTTGAGTCCATCGACCGACGAGCAAAAGACTCATTGGCGATGATAAGCTGGTCGAGTCCAAATCGCAGAGTCTCGGTCACCGACGTAAGGTCGCGAGCCTATCGGTATTCTATCGTATACATTTTGGAGAGTGTGCGCAGGAATTATACGAGTTAATTCCAACTAGTCCATTTTACCATCTAACAACAAGACAAACTGGCAAACGTCATCTATATATGGTTGACATACCTCCAGTTCGCTCTAAGCGTTTCACTTCTACGTTTATCATCCGTACAGCGAAGGAGTGGAACTCATTGCCTTCGTCTTTGTTCCCCGAACGGTACAATCTGGGAGTCTTCAAGTCAAGACTGAATAGGTACCTTCTAGGCAAGCATGCTACATCTTCGGCCGCATCATCACTTTCCATCCAGTGAGATTGTAGTCAAATGCTTGCCTATCAGGCATAAAAAAAAAATGGAAACCTCGATACAATATCGGAAGAGCGGCAACCTTGCGACGATGCCCCAAGCTTGCAATTTGGTCGAAGCTTATGCATCTATTGATTCTTCGTTCAATGAAGTCTAGACATATTACTCTTGGTATGTAGCATTAGTAAGTGACACCTCTTTCGCCGCCAATGACACCTTTCAACTTCCTCTTCCGCCAAGAAAGCTCGCGACATGCGCTAGCTTCTAGCGAAAATATCTATTGTCTTTGCAGTTTGCACCTGCTCTTGAATAAATTGAATAGAGCAGGACACCTTCATCTATTAAACATGTTATATTATTAACTAGCCGTGCCCCGCGGCTTCGCCCGCTATTATCAAGTTAAAAAGTAGCCTATGTGTTAATCCTAGGTATAATCTATGTACATTCCAAATCCGTTCAGCCGTTAAAGCGTGAAGAGGGAACAAACATATTCACACACTTACACACCGATGTAATATAATGTACACCATGTATAAAACATCTATAGAACACCGACGTCCAATTTCATTGCTTACTCCTCTCCATCCAAAGGTTTTTTGGAAGAGATCGCTCTTAGCGATAAGACTGCCTGTTGTTACACTTATTTTCTAGACTACTATTCCTTTTTTTTTTTTTTTTTTTTTTTTCATTATAATAGTACAATCTACGGGCCAATTGCCTATATTTCCTAAAACTAAACTAAAACTATATACAGCAAAGAGCCAAGTTACCTACAAGCCATCGAGCCTATAGGTAACTCAAGTGCTCAAGCCCACTACCAGTGGGTAGCGTTCCCATCATGCGTGCTGCATTGCCTCTCTGAATTGCAATGCTAATACGTTGAGCCAAATAAGTGCCAGCATTTTGGTCACGCGTCGCCTCAACCAGGCGCTCTGATAGAATTTTGAAAATAGAATGAGCTCCCGGTCCCCACGGACCCAGTGTCTCAACACCAAACGGCTCAAATATGTAACCACTGCCGAGGTTTCCATATTTTCGCCGTTTGCGCTGCTCTGCCGAAGTTGCCGCGACGCCAACCCCATTCTGTGATTCAGGAAGATGTGACGGAGCTAAAGTATCGACACAAGTTGCATCCCACACTAAAGGCCGTCCCATCTTCCATGGAATTAAAGTCATTCCGTCAGGTCTTTTACCATCGTCACGCATCAGACCATTCGGTTCGAGAATGGCTGGAACGTTGGCACTGGTAAAAGCCCGGCGGATGATATCGTTGAGGCTGGCGTGGCGGGAAATTCGGCCAGCACTTCTCTGGCACGAGAGGCCGTGGTGACCGAGCTGGTCAACAGCAGTACCACACTGACAGCTATGGGCAACATAGCACCTTGCACCCAAACGTAAGCATATAGCGAGACGGAAAGCAGATGGATCCATAAGAGTACCAGTATTAAGCGAGGGAATGGCCTGCAACCAAAGCCCTGACTCCCATACAGAAACTGCTAGAAGTCTAGCACGCTCTGTGACGCTAGGACACGTATCTAAAAGATGTTTCCGTGCTAGTTCACAGAGCGGCCGATCCCACAGTCTCTGTGAGGATAGCCTCACTGGGAGCCCGGTATTTGGGCATGCCATCTCCCAGGCGCTTGTGGCCTCAGTCTGGTTTGAAATTTCTAAAGAACCCAAACTATGTGAAAGTATTTTTTCGACTAATTTAGAAGTACCATGAACTGAGGACAAGAAAGCCGGTAACGCAACACTAGAAATTTTACGAATACCTAAGCCTCCTAGTCTTACAGGTAAAGAAGCTTGCGACCAAGCCCTATCATCTATGTCAATATTCAAAACCGATACAAGAGTATTCTTTACGATATTGTCCATGCTCTCGAGGAGCGCGCCATGTTTCCATAGCGGACAACATCTTAAAGAATACGTAAATTTTGGGACAAAAAGGCAAAATCTAATAATTGTAAAAGCCATATGAGTGTTAATTTTGAGCAATCGGTCGGAAGAATTTTTAAAATTTTGAATTTTTTCTTCTACAAAAGGTGAAATTGATTCATCTAATATCGGCGAACCTAAAAGGCGAAGTGAACACTTGTCGACTAGTTTTATATTGTAAGCCAATGAGTTAAATTTTTGTAAAACCGATAATTTGTCTGAACAGTTATCGCAAACAAAAAGTTCGCATTTTGAAAAATTTAGTTCAAGCCCAATCATTTTAAATTCATCTATTAGTAATTTTAGATCACTTAAGACAGTATTCACATCACCTCCCAGAGTTCCGTCATCCAAATACCAAACATTTAGTTTGGATTGGAGACGTTGAATTATCGGATTAACTATTGAATATCTTATACTATTAATTATTGGATTGACTATTCCTTGTCATGTATTTGTTAAGGTGTTCAATAAAGTGTTTATCTATCTATCTATCTATAATCAAACATAATAATTCACACGTAAATACTATTTCTACACAAAACTTGGATTAGAACAATTTCAATTAACAAGAAACCTTAAACAATAACACAAAAGACAGTAAACCACTTGACGAGAGAAAGGTGCTCAGAATGCAGGCTGTATACATTTTTACATAAATTAATTTATCACCACGCTGAATGGCGATCTTGGTTTTTATTTGCAAAATAATTGACAGCGATTTATTCATTCAGTTGATTTTCAAACCTTTCGTTTGATTTTAAATGCGCCTGGAGAAATACTCACTGCATATTTCTTTTCGAATATTGTACTTAATACACATAATAATACGATCTACCTGCCGGTCTAAGCGGTTTGACACGTCGCGATCGACACACGTAACGCGCGAGTTTAACTTTAATATAATAGAACTGCTCATTGGGTACGCGTCGTCTTCTAAGCGACCCTGCTTAGAAGACGACGCGCATCGGGTTCGAATCCTGGCGGAAAACGTCATCCATTTATAGTTGACATACCTCCGGTTCGCTCAAAGCGTTTTGCTTCTAAATTTATCAATTGTACTGCGAAGGAGTGGAATTCATTGCCCGCGTCTTTGTTCCCTGAACGGTATAATCTGGGAGTCTTTAAGTCAAGAGTAAATGGGTAACTTCTAGGCAAGCATGCTACATCTTCGGCCGCATCATCACTTTCCATCAGGTGAGATAGTGGTCAAATGCTTGCCAATCGAGTATAAAAAAAGGGAAAAGCTCGATAAGTTTTCTCCCCAAGGAAAATTTGTGGTTCTGGTTCTGATTGTGTATATGATGTGCATGTTTTCGGCACCCACGACACAAATCGAACTTAGTGTGGGGCTGTGAGTGTGTTTTAATGGAGATTAAAGCTACTAACGTTGTTCGTTATCGTCTATTCTAAAACTGATCACCGTTTCCAATGTTTTACGCTTACATAAGAAGCGTTTCAAAAGTGTGGACACACTAAAATCAGTCATCATCATTGTTGGCATGGAGTCTTGGGATGACAACCAATTTGTGATTAGGGTACTCTACTCTCTCGTCTTCTCGCCACGCCTTATGTGTCTATGTTTGAATAAAAATTATCAAGATAGTTCGATAATTTTTATTCAAACATAGACACATAAGGCGTGGCGAGAAGACGAGATGGAGATAGGTGGGAACACATAAGTGTTCCTACCTATTTCCATCTCTGAATACAAACAGGACGAATTTGGGAGTTCGTTTGCGCTGGCAAAACATTTAAGTAGCTCTAGTTGAGTAATCGAAATAGCTCTTAAAAATGCTATTGCTTGCTTGTCGTATATTCTAATGGGCACTCCTAGCGTCATCCTACATGGCTAAACGACTGTTGTCTTACGACTAACGACCGAGACCGACTGCTTCGAAGCACGGTGACACTCAGTTGTCAGTCAGTTACCCAACCCTTGTCTGACTAAACATAACCCTGTCAATCGACCAGGCGGAAAATTTCTATTCATGTGCTAGTGATATTCAAGGATAAGCAAATTGATATGACTTTCATTAGAAATACAAATTCGTCTCTCCAAATACCTTTCTATATAAACTAAGTCAGTACCAAATTTAGTAAACAAAGGCTATACAGTATTTGTTCGTCGTTTCAGTGCCAAAGATCGAGATTGTTGGCGAGTCCGACCTGTACGTGAAGGCAGGCAGCACCGTGAGCCTCAAGTGCGTGATCACTCAAGCCCTGGAGGAGCCGGCGTACATCTTCTGGTACCATAACGACGAGAGAGTCCTCAACTACGACCGCAGCCTCGTCGAGATACGTATGGAGCGCGTCGCACCTGACACTACGGTCAGTTTCAACTTACTTTGAAAGTTTGATGGTGACCAAGAAATTACGATGATACTGACCAACCCGTGTAAAAAAGTGCCGGGACGAGCAATTTTTAACCGACTGCTCGATGCAACGGTGGCTAATGTTTTTATTAGCCCATGCATGTATGGCCCTTTGTCCATGGCTTTCTAGAGACCAAGTGCGTGGGCCGATTTTGATGATACGTTAATTGAATTGTGGCATGAATCGGCTAATTAATCGCGTGATTTTCGTGTCGTTCATCAATTTGTCTTATTATTTTAAATGACTATTTAGGCTATATATAACGATTTAAAGTTAGTTAGCAAACATTCAGACTTGAAGTTTCAATACTTATAATAAAGCTGTAATTGAGTTCTTCTATAATCATAATAGGTCTTAATAAATAAAAAGTGTTAAATAAACAATTAAACACAAGTAAAGCTTAAAAAAACCGACTTTATCTTCGGAACTTTGATCAAATTAGATGTATTAAACACGCATAATTGACGATATTTCAAGAACTACTGATCAGATCTTGATCAAATTTTAATGGGACCAATTAGAAAGCAACAACTTTCAAACAAAAAAAAATGTTCCAAATCGGCTCAGAGAATTTATGAGGAAAATACAGTCGATTTGAGTACCTCCTCCTTTTGGGAAGTCGGTAAAAAAGTAAGTACTTTAACGCAGTATGATTATACATATTGACTTGTTATATATGTGATACGGAAACAAGCCAAAGTTTCCTTGGCTTTACTTTTTTTTTGGTCTTGGTCAAAAATGTTTTATGTTACATTCGTAAGTAACTCAAGTAGACATATGACAAAAATATTTCATCTAAATGTGCTGGCTGTAAAACTGGGTTTATATAAACTTGCCTCTATCGATTAAAGTAATTTGATCATATCACCCCACAGTGCCAGCAAACCCTAGACTCTCTTCTAGCGCGATAAGGCAGGTCAGCTGTGTAAATGATATAGGCTGATTTATTATTATAATAATAACTAAAATACTGCTGGATAAATACTTACAACGATGAACACATTTTTCAATGACAGTTTTCAAACCATCATAACGTTTAAGTTGCTGACTGGCAACTCTTGTAATGTTTACTGCCAGTGACTTAAATGGAATGAGAAGTCGTGCTAGATCTTAAGCTTGGGTTGACTCTCACTTCTATTAATCTTAATTTACATACCTTTGTGTATAATTTATCTTACTTTACATACCTTTGTGTATAATTTATCTTACTTTACATACCTTTGTGTATAATTTATCTTACTTTACATACCTTTGTGTATAATTAATCTTAATTTACATACCTTTGTGTATAATTTATCTTACTTTACATACCTTTGTGTATAATTTATCTTACTTTACATACCTTTGTGTATAATTTATCTTACTTTACATACCTTTGTGTATAATTTATCTTACTTTACATACCTTTGTGTACAATTTCCAGGTGGGTAACCTCATAATCTACAGCCCGCGGCGCGAGGACTCGGGCAACTATTCCTGTGCGCCTTCCAACCTCGACTCCGCATCTGTGGTGCTGCATGTACTCAGCGGTCAGTACATTACCTATGGGATGAAATTTCATCACCACCAAAAAAACAATCGTCGCCCTAAACAGCCCCATACAAAAAAATAAAATATGTACAAATAAATGAAACCTGTACCGAAATCTTTCGGGCTATTTAAGTCATGCCTGCACTACAAAAACTTTTCATAACCCAAAAAGGCCACGCGTGCACCAAATTTTAACTCGGGGTATAATTTAGATGGCCACCAAAAATAAAATAAAATTTCCTGTGACGGAACCGAATCGGATAACAGTAGGTTAAGGTTATTTTTGTTTTATAATTAATACAAAAATATTTATAATACGAAAAAAATATTTATAGTAACATATTTGGATGAAATTTTTAAATAAAATGGGGGTACATGTTTGGTGCATGCGTGGCCTTTTTGGGTAGCTCAGCGATTATTCTGAAGATACTTGCCTTTTTTAGGTTAGCAGACTACGTTTGTTGGTGATAATTTCATATTAAAATGGGGATTAAATTCTGGTTAGTACATACTTCTTGGGCGTTATATTTCATTGTATCTGGTGATTGCTTAAACCGAAGCCATTATCTAGGTAATACGATACATCTTTTCGACAGAGAAATTATAAAAATTGTAATAATATCCCATACAAAATTAACCGACAGCAACTATCATAAAAAATCTGTCAGTCTTAAAAAATTTGACCCCTAAAGATACTGCTATCAACGCCTCCTGCGCTTATGTTTATTCACAACTTAGATAAGAGAGTCATTTGCCCCGACCTCCCGTCAAATAATATAAAACTAGTGTTCCGATACGTATTTATCTATACGTTTGGATTTTGACAATTGAAATTAATTAAACATAAACATAACAAAAACATAAACGCTTCCACATTCACTCCACGCTATGTTCGTTGACTTATCGTGGGGGACGAAAACATTCACATCCCGCACACAATCACAAACAGAACCAGGAACTCAAATTTTTTTTGGGGAGATAACTTGTGCTCTCGCCGAAAATCGAACCCGATATGCTTAGAAGGCGACCGCACATCCAACTAAGTTAACAGGCAGGTCGCAATTACTATAGTAGATAGAGCAATTTAGGTCTTCTTTCTTAATCCTACAACTATATTAATTACCTTTTTTTTTCATGTATAAATACATGAACACAGAAAAATATACATGAACATAAAACGCGAGTGAATAGGCAACTTTGAGGCAAACGTGTTCCATCGTTGACCGCATCGTCACTTACCATTAGGTGAGATGGCGGTCAAACGTTAGCTTATCTAGAATAATAAAAAAAAAAACCTGCACACTTACATAACAAAGCACTTACATAAGCCCTATACAAAGTTCGATAAATTAAGTAAAAAAAAAAACAAAAAAATCAAATACGTTTATTCACATGGGCCCCAAAGAGGCACTCGCGAAAGTTAATGATTCTATTGCCAGATTCGCAAAATTACAGCCATCTCGAGAAGAACCTGGCGAGAAACTCGGCGGCGCATCTTTTTCATAAATTTTTTTAAAAACATTTTTAATCTCTAATACATAATTTTATTAACCTAGGTGTTATTATGGTAGTCACTAGAAAGCGCTTGTGCAGTTTGCCGAATGCTTCATGTCGAAACATTTACATCACACACACAATTACAACCAGAACCAGAAACACAAACAACTTGAGAGGCGTCAAGGGACACCCGGACGGAACGAAGTTCAATTTCCGTCTAGCCCCCTCTCGCAACGCGCGATAAGGAACTTTCGTTCCAAAATCAAAAGAAACATGCAAAAACCAACATCACGCGGTGTTCCCGGGACCCATCCGAGTACCGACCGCGCCCGACGTCGCTCAACTTCGTCTTAATTGTTTCCGTCCGAAACTTTCTTATCGCGCGTTGCGGAAGGGGGCTACCCTTTCGCAACGCGCGATAAGGAAGCTTCGTTCCAAATGTTCCTCGGCTCGAGTTGATGGTGGTTCGTGGGTGTGGGCAGGCGAGCAGCCGGCGGCCATGCAGCACGGCAGCGCGGCGCCGCGGCCGCCGGCGCCGCTGCTGGTGTGGGCGGGCTCGGCCGCGGCGCTGGCCACCTCGCGCCGCCTCACTCTCAGGCTACTGCTACTCGCCGCGCTCGCGCTCCTCCTCCCGTAAGATTCTTTTTCTTTGAAATTTGGCTTCGCTATCTTGTGCATTTAGCCAGTGTATTTATATATTTCAAGTGTATTTTTTTTTTACTAACATAGTTTTTGTAAGGTGTGTAAGACTAACATTTTTATTATTAATTTTTGTATATGGACCATGTCTGAAATAAAAGAATTTTATTTAATTTTTTTTTATTTTATTATTTTTATTATTTTATATTTATTTACTAGGAAGACCAACAGCCGAAGCCGATTACTGGTTCTCCCGGCTGGAAACAATATATTTTACTATTTAACGCAAGCGTGACGTTGACGCAGGGAAAGCTACGTAACAGAATTTCAAAAATTGAGGAAGTATACCGAACGAAGACAATAATCGGAATATAGTAAATTATTTCCAAAATTAAGTCTAATTATCAAAGAAGTCGCTCCTGAGCGGCCGCCTCGCCGCTCGCTCGATATTAAAAGGCCTAGTCCCGAGACACGGTCCGAGTCGAGTAAAACGGTCGAGGTCCAATCGTAGTCGAGTCATACCCTAGTAAAGTTGTAGAAACTTTATTAGAACTTCTATTGGAGCTTCTTATTAGCGTGTCGATGGCAACACTTACACCTTTTTTGTCCGATACTTGGCGACACAAACAACATTCGCCTTAAATTTGACCAGGTCTTCTAGTGTACAATAACTGTGGCTTGCCGAGCATGATAATAAATGAGCCATAGTTTACTGTGACGCTCCACATTAGTTTGTGCTTGGGTCGATGTAGACACCTGGACAAATTGTCTTTTGATCTGCCAACTTGGGTACGCAGTCTGTTGAGCGCCTTCCAGGTTGGCCAAGGACGTTTGAGTCCCGGAGGTAGATTTCTGACAACACGAAACTGCCGTATATCGGGTGGGGGATTTCTGCAATAAGTGACATAGCTTCGATATAAGGACTCGGTTGGGATGAGTCTATGTGTTTCTTGAACGCATCATACGTCACAGCCAGTCCTGCGGCATAAAATCAAATTTTAGTTAAAAAAACCTTCAATACTTAAGGATACCATGCACAAAGCTTCAGATCACATAGATCAGTTTGCAATTTTTGGTGTTGTAGGCCGAAAAATTCCCGTCGGATTGGGTTTGGGTCCAGTGTAGTGGAGCTGTGTTAATCCATTGAAAAAATGGACGCTTTGTTTATCAAGTCCCTTATATTGCTGTCTCATGACGATGAGGACAATGATGTATCTCACTTACCTAATTGATGTTACACAAATTTTATGTTCTCCCATGGCTTAGAGACTTCAACGTTAAATTTCGAATTATTAAACGAAATTTAACATTGAAGTCTCTAAGAACATTATTATGTTCATATGTATTACTACAAACATAAATAAAACATAAGCGCTTTCACGCTTACAGCCCTACACAAGGTTCGATGACTTGTGTCGTGGGCGCCGGAAACATTTACATCGCACACACAATCACAACCAGAACCAAAAACACAAATTTTCCAATTTGGGAAGGAAACTTGTGTTACCGCCGGAAATAGAACCTGAAACTGATACTGGGCTTAATTAAATGAGCGTTCGCCTTTCAAGCAAGGCGAACGCTCATGTAACTGAGCCCACGGACAGTTTAATATGGATGCAACATGGTACGTAATGTAGTCCATTTATAAGCTGATTAGCTGCGCCCCGCGGTTTTGCCAGAGGACCAGCCAAATTCGGGGTTAAAAAGTAGCCTACGTCCTTTCTCAGGCTCTAGACTATCTGTGTACCAAATTTCGTTTAAATCGGTTCAGTAGTTTTAGCGTGAACGCGTAACAGACAGACAGACAGAGTTACATTCGCATTTATAATATCAGTAAGGATTAGTAAGGATGGTACTAGCTAACTGGTAAATTTCTAATTTTTCACATTTGGGTACAGTAAACCATCCAGTGACAATTTCAAGGCCGAAGATAAATAAATGTGAATTGATGAAAACCATAGAAGTGTGATGCGACATTTCAAATATAGGACGTGTACGTTTCGTTTACTCCTCGAGGCTTTATCAGGTAACAAAACGCTTGGTTCCAGATTAATGTGCCACGATGAAGACGATGATGAACGCAAATAGCGGAGCACACCCGCGGCGATGGCGCCTAGCGCGCACTCACCGCTTACGCTGCCGCGGGCAGGGCGCGGGTCACGACTCGGCGCCAGCGGGTCACGACGCGGTGCCGGCGGGTCACGACGCGGTGCCGGCGGGTCACGACGAGGCGCCGGTGTCGCTTGCTGCCCGCGTGCGGTTAGGCGCCGCGTGAGTGTGAAGTGACGTCCAATGGACACTACGCATCCGATGCATAGTGCGGTTATTAAAATTTATTGTAAAAATTCTAATGTAATTAATTTAGCTAAACGAGAACGATCGGTTGTCCGCGATGTGATATGTTCGGTGTGAGAATGTAAAGATATAATTACGAAGTTATTTGTATCGGTAAAGTTTATATAACGAGAAGCGATGTGTAAATAAGCGAGGATCGCGCGGCTGCGCGTCGACGCGACGGAGACGCCGGGTCCCTCGCACACTTGTAAAGTTGTACATAATATTATTAATATATTGATAATTTATCGATTAATAAACTACTGATTAATAATAAATACTAATTAATAACCAGGCCGGAGTGCATTCACGTCGCGCCTATATTCTCCATTATAGAGACATCGAAGTAAATTAACCGCTCGCGTCCTTCCAACGCATTATTCTTCTAATTATATAACATTCGTTAGGATGTGATCGACTGTATTCATCTCGGATTATTATTTTTTTACCAGAATATTCTTAATAATAAATTGTTAATAAGAAATATTTTATAACTGAATTTACGAGCCTCCTCCAATCCAAGTTATTAACTCTTCTATAATTTTATAATTAGTCATCTATTAGTATAATAACCAATACCCTTGTCATTATAAAGGTTTGGGGCTGTAATAGTAGTTACATAAAAAATGTCCCTGTTATTTTAATTGTGGAAGTGTTTTATGTCTGTGGCACAATAATTTTGTTCTCAAAATCAATTTACAATAAATGTATTTATTTTTAAACAGCTCTACAGATTTTCGTAAGGATAATAATTACTCATGTAGATTAAGTTTATAGAGGGTAATGCTATTGTAGAAAATTCCTTCAAAGGCTTTCTTTAATTTCAACTTTCATAACGCATATTGTTTGATAACAGTGCGATGAAGGTTTGTTGTATCGGACGGGACGCGAGCGGTGCTCTCATTCTCTTGTGTTCATTTGCTGAACAGCGTCGGACGGCGCGGGCGGTTCAGGCTATTGTAAGTTTGGTTGACACTGTTACTGCCTCACTTGTAAATATTATTCTATAAGAAAATACAAATAAAGATGAGATCGTTGAAACATTTCTAGGTGACTTTCATTTGTTTATCTTTGATAATAACTTCACCACCGTTGGTAAAAGTACCTAAATCATTTGTTTTTACCGAATTTCCAAAAAAAGAGGAGGTACCTACTCAAGTTTACTGTTTTTTTTTTGTGTGTTACCTCATAACTTCTCTCTACGTGAGCCGATTTCGATTTTTTTTTATTTGAAAGATTTTGCTTTCTAATTGGTCCCATTTAAATGTGATCAAGATCTGATCAGTAGTTCTTTAAATATCGCCAAGAATGCCTATTTTGTGGACTTACTTGTGGAGTACTTACTTTACTGAGACTTTGAGTTTCTCGTTTTACCAACTTCAAAAGTTACCTCATAACTTCTTTCGTTGTGAGCCGATTTTAATGATTATTTTTTTATTTGAATGCTGGTGCTTTTCATGTGGTCCCATTGTTACGTTGTAGGCGTTAACAAAAATAATATACAATTATTACAAAAAGTGTTTAATTAAATATCTAATACAAATAATAACAATATGTAAAAGTAGGGTTCTTTATCAAGTACTTCTTTGATTATACCTCTGGCAATAGCGCTCTACTCCCCTCTGTTTAGCGCGACCGTTGTCCAGGAGGTTTGAAGGGAATCGACTTGGTGGGAATCGACTTCGTGGGAAACGTCGCGTCGGCAGGGCAGCTCCCGCCGTTGTTCCGGCGTGTTAAACACGCAACTAATAGTGTGCGTAGAAAACCCTGAAATACGCATACGGTGGGCAATCAGCACAATGTCATAATTTTGCCTTGACCGCAACATTCTTTTCATGAGATAGGAGTGGAGCTTGTGCAATGAAATGTAGAAAGCAGCGATCTAAGATGATGCAGTCAAGGCTTGTAGCAAAGCGGAAGGACGTGAATTAGATTTAACAAAATGAAAGATGCACAGTAAATTATAGAAGCACCGTAAATGATCGAAGCACAGTTTATAATAGATGCACAACTTACCCAATTACGGGTTTCTACACAGGTAGTTACTAGCTTTATATGTCTGGTCAAATAGGCGTAAATATATATTGTAAGGATTTAATCTAGTAATTCGAACGCTAGAGATAGCCTTGAATCTTCTCTCAGCGTGACTCAGTAATAAGATGGCCGTTCAGAACGAATCTACCATAGAAGGCGTAGGCTTATTTTATCTGTGTATAGAATGAACGCATGCGCATGCTACAATCATTGATACAGTGTTCAATATTACATTGCAATGATTGACGGTTGTATTAATTGTTTAAATATTAGTTTTTAGTTAATTTTGTTGTTTTATTATAATTCTTAAATTTATTATATTTGATCGTTATATTTTAATTAGATTTATGAAAATATTTTAATGCGGTGCAATGTATTGTAACAGTACACCCCCTCGTAATCTAGGATTTTCTCTAAGGAATAATCCGCAAAAATATACTAGAAACAATCAAGATGTACCTAACTTTAGTTTTATATCTTTGATATGCCAAGCTCCTAGATCGCGGCCTGTCATGTCTTCCAAGATATAAACTAATGGTGATTTTTTACCTTTCACTTTGCATTTCTCAAATTTAGGCGCAAGTTTTTTGCTAAAGTGAGCGCTTTTGTCACTTTGGAAAAAACAGCGCTTCCATATTATATCTCCAATATTAAATTCGATATGTTTACGTCGTAAATTGTAACGTTGAGAAGCTTTTTGATGACTGTGCCATAATGCAGTCTGAACATTATTAAAAACTTTAGCTAGGTATCCCAAATTTTCGGCGTAGATATCACGAGGCAAAAATACAATTTCATCAACATCCTCATTATGAAGGTAATGTGATCCGCAAGTGACTAACTCTCGCCCGTGGACTAAGAATGCAGGCGTGTAGTTTGTAACCTCATTAACGGAGTTGTTAATTGCGAACTGTATCTTCGGTATGTTAACGTCCCAATTTCTATGATCGTTTTCTACAAACGTAGAGATAGCCGTGACTATTGTACGATTATATCTCTCAACGCTATTGACTTGAGGAGTGTATTTAGGAGTGAAGTGAATATGTGGCACCTTGTATTTTTTCAATAGTGTCTCCATCTCTCGACCAGAAAACTGGCTGCCATTGTCCATTATCATAACCTGAGGAACTCCATGTATGAGAAAAACATTATCTTCGAGTAACTTACATACATTAGAAGCAGTAGCCTTTCGCAAAGGGAAAATTAAACAATACTTAGAAAAGCAACAGTTAACGGAGAGAATATAATTGTTTTGCTTCCTGCTCATCGGTAAGGGGCCTATAAGGTCGATCGACAGTGTTTGAAATGGACGTGAACAGTCTTTAGGCCTACCCATCTTCCCTAAGGTTGCATGAGAGGGATTCTTATAAGCAAGACAAGACTCACATTTTCCTATAAAATTCACTACATCAGAATACATTTTAGGCCAGTAATACTTTAATAAAAGACGTTTGTATGTCTTGAACGTACCGAAATGGGCAGCTGTAGGGTCAGAATGATTTTTGTCAATTATATCGTTGCGAAACTCTAGCGGCACTACCTCCTTCCAACAAAATTCCGAGGTGAGCGGATTTTTAAACTTCATAAATCTGTAAAGTACATTCCCTTCAACTCTATAGTTAGGAAAACTAGTTTGGGAATCGAGGCATCCGTGAAATATGTTTAAATACCACGAATCAGTTGTGTTTGGAGGCGAACCAGGTAAGACATTTATTTGTGCGATCGGAATGGCTCTCGACAAGGCATCAGGGATGACGTTGTCTTTTCCTCGACGATGTTTTACTTCAAAATGAAACGAAGAAAGCCTAACACCCCAACGAGCAAGACGGCCTGTTGGATTGGTTAAAGTAAGAAACCACTTTAATGCTGCATGGTCGGTATAAACTGCAAAGGTTTTACCATTTTCTAGATAGCAGCGCCAGTGCTCCAATGCCACAAGGACAGCTAACGCTTCTCTTTCTGTGACGCTATAATTTTTTTCGGCACCTGTAAGTGACCTACTCATGTAAGCGACGGGATGCTCTTCACCATTGATAGTTTGTGAAAGCATTGCGCCCACGCCGTAATCACTCGCATCAGTATGTACATCGAAGGGATACATGTAATTAGGGCAAGCTAAGACGGGAGTTTTAACTAGATACGATTTAAGGTTAGAAAATGCCTTTTCCGCCTCAGGAGTCCACTCAAAAGGAGGTGCTTTTTTTCCGCTAGAAGTTAATTTGTTAAGTGGTCCCGCAATTGTGCTGAAATTTGGTACGAAACGACGATACCACGATGCAGTTCCAAGAAATCTTTTCACCTCCTTTTTAGTTGTTGGGGTAGGAAATTTAAGGATAGCCTCAACCTTTTCAGGGTCTGTGCGAAGACCTTGTTCGTCGACCACATAGCCCAAATAATGCAATTGTTTTCTAAAAAATTGGCATTTCGAAAGATTTACAGTAAGCTTAGCATCAGAAAGTTTTTCCAAAACACGTTGTAGTAGAGTAACATGTTCCTCAAAGCTCTGACTAACAATAACTATGTCATCTAAATAACAGAATATTTTTAACTCAAATTCCGGACCAAAAAGGGCATCAACTAATCGTTGTTGTGTAGCAGGTGCATTTGACAAGCCAAAGGGGGTAACTTTAAACATAAATGTACCTCTTCCTGGAACATAAAAGGCGGTTTTCTCGCGATCACGTTTAGAAATAGGTATTTGCCAGAAAGCTTTAGATAAATCAATGCTACTCAAAAATTTTGCATCCTTTAAGTTGTCTAGAATCTCGGATACATAAGGCAGGTTATAAGCGTCTTTCTTCGTTACCGAGTTTAACTTCCTACTATCAAGACAAAATCGGGGCATGCCGTCCTTTTTGTCTACCACTAGTACAGGCGACGACCAAGGACTCTCACAGGCCTCTAAAACATCTAATGCCAACATCTCTTCCACCTGTTCGACGATTATTTGTTTCTTTTCGGGCGAAAGTCGATAATATCTTTGTTTTATTGGCTGAGAGCTTCCTGTGTCAATTCTATGTTCGATGAGGTGTGTTCTTCCTAGCCCTTTGTACTCAAACGACACTTGTTTGAATTGGTCAACAATATCGTTAGCAATTTGTTGCTGTAGATTATCGAGATTTTCATAGGTTAAGATTTTAGTCGTTGTATTCGGATCAGTAATGTTTGAAACCTCAAACAAGCAAGGGTCATTGTAGGACATAAATTTTATGTGTTTAACATTTTTGGGAAATATATCAAACTTAGTCCAGAAATCGATACCTAAAATTATGGACGTCTGTATTTCAGGAACAATATGTACTTTTATATCAACACATTTGTTATTAAACACAATCGGTAATACCATAAAACCTTTAGAGTTCATGGTATGTCCTCCAGCGGCAGAAATAGTCACGGTTTCTGAAGTGTCAAGCTCTAGACCCAGATGTTGTAGTTTTGAATGGAAATTATTGCCTACGATATTCACAGCAGAACCAGAGTCTAGTAAGCCATACATTGGTAATGTCTCTATATCTTTGATATTAATTTCAACATAGGGTCTTGGATCATTGGTCAGTTTATAATCTTTGATTGCAGCAACATTGTAGGAGTTGAAAAATGTATGGACGTAATTTAACCACTCTTGCCACTCATTCGCATTTGAATGATATCTGTTACTACAATCAGTATTTAGTTTTTTTGATTGCCTTTAACTTCGCCTGTAGCTTTGTTACAGTCAGGACAGTCCGGGAAACGCACATCTTTTTTTCCACATTTGAAACATATAATAAACTTAGGTTCCTTACAAGATCTTAAAGAATGAGTATCAGTACGGCATCTAGGACAATACAACCGATTTAGGTTCTTATTTCTAGAAGAAGTAGACTGATACATAGCATCTACAGGTTCTACCTCTACAGCGCTACAAAAACTTTTGATATTTCTATTAGGTACAGTATTAGAGCTACTGGACGGCCTATTGTATGCAAATTCGGGAGCTAAAGTATCAATAGTCACTCTAGGAGGCTCTTTAAAGAGAGAAACTCTTGTTTGAAAATTCTCATAATTACGACATGTAGTCCGCAATTGTTCAATGGACCTAATTTCAGGACAACAGGCAAGGGTACTTGCATAGCAAGGTCTTATGTTATGTAATAGAATCTCTAGTTTATCTTCCTCCCGAACGGCATTAGAAAGCCTTGAAAACATACCCTCCATTATCGCGATGTATATAGTAATGGTTTCAAATTCTCCTTGGGTACGAGAACGTATCTCATTCATTAGTCTATAGTCATAGTCGAATTGGTCAAAGTCATTTTTTAACAATAAAACCAACTGCTCCCACGAATCAACAGAGCTTCCTACGCTACGGAACCAATGCAAAGCATCCCCAGTGAATATTTCTGTAGCATGGGCCAAAATGCGGTTGGACTTAATATCCCTTGCTCTTATAAATTCAGAAGCTTTTTGAATGAAAGCCCGGACGCATGTTTTACCGTCATATTTTAGTTTTGATAGATCAGATCCAATGCCTCGGTCGCAGGTGACAGCAATATTTGTCACTGGAACTTCCTCTGGATCAGCAGCAGGGCGTTTAGAGGTTGAAGACGTACCGGCCCCGACTACTCCGCAGAAGTGAGATAGTTCCTTGTAGTAGGATTGCAATTTCTGATTGCACTCTTTTAAGCTAACGGACTGATCAGAGGTTTCTGACTGTATTCTATTTAGTCGATGGTAAATGTGGTGTGCAAGATTTTCTGAACGAGAATATAAATTTTTATCAAATTTAGTTTTTAGAGATTGCATATTTTCCCTTAATTTCAAAATACTGTCCTTAACACCTTTAATGTCGTCATCTGGTTCAAGATGTGATTCTAGTATATCCTCCGAAGGAATACTTCTAGCTTGTTTTACGATTTGCTTCCTGAGATCAGAGACATTATCAGCAGGAACTTCACCTCTAATCTCAACCTCGTACTCAAGTTCAGACTTTTGCAAAGATAAAAACTTTATTTCTTTGGCCATCTTTTATAGAATAATGATTTTCTAAAATGTAAAATATAATCAGGTATGTTGTGCAAATATCGACGACTTACAACTAGATTATTCTTAATTATAAGTAAAAGGAATAATACAATGTGAAAAAATATGATAAAAGTGATCTTGTAGACTAATCCATGATTGTGCAATAGAAGACATTAGTTACTTGGTAGAATTTACTAAATTGTCCATTCCGTTACAAAAGATAGTTGTTAACGAATTGTTGTATTTACTCAACCAAAGCAATGTTAAATTTAACTGATAATTCAACACAAATAGACAATTTGAGTAAAGTGATAATATGAAAGATGATAGTGATATATGAAATTAAATGAGTCTAGTTGAAAAATCTAACAATATCGTCTCACAGCAAACCATGCAGCCATCACCAGAGATAACCAACTTACCACAAAAATACCTTTTAGGTATAACCAAAAGAAGTACTAAACCCACAACCTGGGCGCCATTGTTACGTTGTAGGCGTTAACAAAAATAATATACAATTATTACAAAAAGTGTTTAATTAAATATCTAATACAAATAATAACAATATGTAAAAGTAGGGTTCTTTATCAAGTACTTCTTTGATTATACCTCTGGCAATAGCGCTCTACTCCCCTCTGTTTAGCGCGACCGTTGTCCAGGAGGTTTGAAGGGAATCGACTTGGTGGGAATCGACTTCGTGGGAAACGTCGCGTCGGCAGGGCAGCTCCCGCCGTTGTTCCGGCGTGTTAAACACGCAACTAATAGTGTGCGTAGAAAACCCTGAAATACGCATACGGTGGGCAATCAGCACAATGTCATAATTTTGCCTTGACCGCAACATTCTTTTCATGAGATAGGAGTGGAGCTTGTGCAATGAAATGTAGAAAGCAGCGATCTAAGATGATGCAGTCAAGGCTTGTAGCAAAGCGGAAGGACGTGAATTAGATTTAACAAAATGAAAGATGCACAGTAAATTATAGAAGCACCGTAAATGATCGAAGCACAGTTTATAATAGATGCACAACTTACCCAATTACGGGGTTTCTACACAGGTAGTTACTAGCTTTATATGTCTGGTCAAATAGGCGTAAATATATATTGTAAGGATTTAATCTAGTAATTCGAACGCTAGAGATAGCCTTGAATCTTCTCTCAGCGTGACTCAGTAATAAGATGGCCGTTCAGAACGAATCTACCATAGAAGGCGTAGGCTTATTTTATCTGTGTATAGAATGAACGCATGCGCATGCTACAATCATTGATACAGTGTTCAATATTACATTGCAATGATTGACGGTTGTATTAATTGTTTAAATATTAGTTTTTAGTTAATTTTGTTGTTTTATTATAATTCTTAAATTTATTATATTTGATCGTTATATTTTAATTAGATTTATGAAAATATTTTAATGCGGTGCAATGTATTGTAACAGTACACCCCCTCGTAATCTAGGATTTTCTCTAAGGAATAATCCGCAAAAATATACTAGAAACAATCAAGATGTACCTAACTTTAGTTTTATATCTTTGATATGCCAAGCTCCTAGATCGCGGCCTGTCATGTCTTCCAAGATATAAACTAATGGTGATTTTTTACCTTTCACTTTGCATTTCTCAAATTTAGGCGCAAGTTTTTTGCTAAAGTGAGCGCTTTTGTCACTTTGGAAAAAACAGCGCTTCCATATTATATCTCCAATATTAAATTCGATATGTTTACGTCGTAAATTGTAACGTTGAGAAGCTTTTTGATGACTGTGCCATAATGCAGTCTGAACATTATTAAAAACTTTAGCTAGGTATCCCAAATTTTCGGCGTAGATATCACGAGGCAAAAATACAATTTCATCAACATCCTCATTATGAAGGTAATGTGATCCGCAAGTGACTAACTCTCGCCCGTGGACTAAGAATGCAGGCGTGTAGTTTGTAACCTCATTAACGGAGTTGTTAATTGCGAACTGTATCTTCGGTATGTTAACGTCCCAATTTCTATGATCGTTTTCTACAAACGTAGAGATAGCCGTGACTATTGTACGATTATATCTCTCAACGCTATTGACTTGAGGAGTGTATTTAGGAGTGAAGTGAATATGTGGCACCTTGTATTTTTTCAATAGTGTCTCCATCTCTCGACCAGAAAACTGGCTGCCATTGTCCATTATCATAACCTGAGGAACTCCATGTATGAGAAAAACATTATCTTCGAGTAACTTACATACATTAGAAACAGTAGCCTTTCGCAAAGGGAAAATTAAACAATACTTAGAAAAGCAACAGTTAACGGAGAGAATATAATTGTTTTGCTTCCTGCTCATCGGTAAGGGGCCTATAAGGTCGATCGACAGTGTTTGAAATGGACGTGAACAGTCTTTAGGCCTACCCATCTTCCCTAAGGTTGCATGAGAGGGATTCTTATAAGCAAGACAAGACTCACATTTTCCTATAAAATTCACTACATCAGAATACATTTTAGGCCAGTAATACTTTAATAAAAGACGTTTGTATGTCTTGAACGTACCGAAATGGGCAGCTGTAGGGTCAGAATGATTTTTGTCAATTATATCGTTGCGAAACTCTAGCGGCACTACCTCCTTCCAACAAAATTCCGAGGTGAGCGGATTTTTAAACTTCATAAATCTGTAAAGTACATTCCCTTCAACTCTATAGTTAGGAAAACTAGTTTGGGAATCGAGGCATCCGTGAAATATGTTTAAATACCACGAATCAGTTGTGTTTGGAGGCGAACCAGGTAAGACATTTATTTGTGCGATCGGAATGGCTCTCGACAAGGCATCAGGGATGACGTTGTCTTTTCCTCGACGATGTTTTACTTCAAAATGAAACGAAGAAAGCCTAACACCCCAACGAGCAAGACGGCCTGTTGGATTGGTTAAAGTAAGAAACCACTTTAATGCTGCATGGTCGGTATAAACTGCAAAGGTTTTACCATTTTCTAGATAGCAGCGCCAGTGCTCCAATGCCACAAGGACAGCTAACGCTTCTCTTTCTGTGACGCTATAATTTTTTTCGGCACCTGTAAGTGACCTACTCATGTAAGCGACGGGATGCTCTTCACCATTGATAGTTTGTGAAAGCATTGCGCCCACGCCGTAATCACTCGCATCAGTATGTACATCGAAGGGATACATGTAATTAGGGCAAGCTAAGACGGGAGTTTTAACTAGATACGATTTAAGGTTAGAAAATGCCTTTTCCGCCTCAGGAGTCCACTCAAAAGGAGGTGCTTTTTTTCCGCTAGAAGTTAATTTGTTAAGTGGTCCCGCAATTGTGCTGAAATTTGGTACGAAACGACGATACCACGATGCAGTTCCAAGAAATCTTTTCACCTCCTTTTTAGTTGTTGGGGTAGGAAATTTAAGGATAGCCTCAACCTTTTCAGGGTCTGTGCGAAGACCTTGTTCGTCGACCACATAGCCCAAATAATGCAATTGTTTTCTAAAAAATTGGCATTTCGAAAGATTTACAGTAAGCTTAGCATCAGAAAGTTTTTCCAAAACACGTTGTAGTAGAGTAACATGTTCCTCAAAGCTCTGACTAACAATAACTATGTCATCTAAATAACAGAATATTTTTAACTCAAATTCCGGACCAAAAAGGGCATCAACTAATCGTTGTTGTGTAGCAGGTGCATTTGACAAGCCAAAGGGGGTAACTTTAAACATAAATGTACCTCTTCCTGGAACATAAAAGGCGGTTTTCTCGCGATCACGTTTAGAAATAGGTATTTGCCAGAAAGCTTTAGATAAATCAATGCTACTCAAAAATTTTGCATCCTTTAAGTTGTCTAGAATCTCGGATACATAAGGCAGGTTATAAGCGTCTTTCTTCGTTACCGAGTTTAACTTCCTACTATCAAGACAAAATCGGGGCATGCCGTCCTTTTTGTCTACCACTAGTACAGGCGACGACCAAGGACTCTCACAGGCCTCTAAAACATCTAATGCCAACATCTCTTCCACCTGTTCGACGATTATTTGTTTCTTTTCGGGCGAAAGTCGATAATATCTTTGTTTTATTGGCTGAGAGCTTCCTGTGTCAATTCTATGTTCGATGAGGTGTGTTCTTCCTAGCCCTTTGTACTCAAACGACACTTGTTTGAATTGGTCAACAATATCGTTAGCAATTTGTTGCTGTAGATTATCGAGATTTTCATAGGTTAAGATTTTAGTCGTTGTATTCGGATCAGTAATGTTTGAAACCTCAAACAAGCAAGGGTCATTGTAGGACATAAATTTTATGTGTTTAACATTTTTGGGAAATATATCAAACTTAGTCCAGAAATCGATACCTAAAATTATGGACGTCTGTATTTCAGGAACAATATGTACTTTTATATCAACACATTTGTTATTAAACACAATCGGTAATACCATAAAACCTTTAGAGTTCATGGTATGTCCTCCAGCGGCAGAAATAGTCACGGTTTCTGAAGTGTCAAGCTCTAGACCCAGATGTTGTAGTTTTGAATGGAAATTATTGCCTACGATATTCACAGCAGAACCAGAGTCTAGTAAGCCATACATTGGTAATGTCTCTATATCTTTGATATTAATTTCAACATAGGGTCTTGGATCATTGGTCAGTTTATAATCTTTGATTGCAGCAACATTGTAGGAGTTGAAAAATGTATGGACGTAATTTAACCACTCTTGCCACTCATTCGCATTTGAATGATATCTGTTACTACAATCAGTATTTAGTTTTTTTGATTGCCTTTAACTTCGCCTGTAGCTTTGTTACAGTCAGGACAGTCCGGGAAACGCACATCTTTTTTTCCACATTTGAAACATATAATAAACTTAGGTTCCTTACAAGATCTTAAAGAATGAGTATCAGTACGGCATCTAGGACAATACAACCGATTTAGGTTCTTATTTCTAGAAGAAGTAGACTGATACATAGCATCTACAGGTTCTACCTCTACAGCGCTACAAAAACTTTTGATATTTCTATTAGGTACAGTATTAGAGCTACTGGACGGCCTATTGTATGCAAATTCGGGAGCTAAAGTATCAATAGTCACTCTAGGAGGCTCTTTAAAGAGAGAAACTCTTGTTTGAAAATTCTCATAATTACGACATGTAGTCCGCAATTGTTCAATGGACCTAATTTCAGGACAACAGGCAAGGGTACTTGCATAGCAAGGTCTTATGTTATGTAATAGAATCTCTAGTTTATCTTCCTCCCGAACGGCATTAGAAAGCCTTGAAAACATACCCTCCATTATCGCGATGTATATAGTAATGGTTTCAAATTCTCCTTGGGTACGAGAACGTATCTCATTCATTAGTCTATAGTCATAGTCGAATTGGTCAAAGTCATTTTTTAACAATAAAACCAACTGCTCCCACGAATCAACAGAGCTTCCTACGCTACGGAACCAATGCAAAGCATCCCCAGTGAATATTTCTGTAGCATGGGCCAAAATGCGGTTGGACTTAATATCCCTTGCTCTTATAAATTCAGAAGCTTTTTGAATGAAAGCCCGGACGCATGTTTTACCGTCATATTTTAGTTTTGATAGATCAGATCCAATGCCTCGGTCGCAGGTGACAGCAATATTTGTCACTGGAACTTCCTCTGGATCAGCAGCAGGGCGTTTAGAGGTTGAAGACGTACCGGCCCCGACTACTCCGCAGAAGTGAGATAGTTCCTTGTAGTAGGATTGCAATTTCTGATTGCACTCTTTTAAGCTAACGGACTGATCAGAGGTTTCTGACTGTATTCTATTTAGTCGATGGTAAATGTGGTGTGCAAGATTTTCTGAACGAGAATATAAATTTTTATCAAATTTAGTTTTTAGAGATTGCATATTTTCCCTTAATTTCAAAATACTGTCCTTAACACCTTTAATGTCGTCATCTGGTTCAAGATGTGATTCTAGTATATCCTCCGAAGGAATACTTCTAGCTTGTTTTACGATTTGCTTCCTGAGATCAGAGACATTATCAGCAGGAACTTCACCTCTAATCTCAACCTCGTACTCAAGTTCAGACTTTTGCAAAGATAAAAACTTTATTTCTTTGGCCATCTTTTATAGAATAATGATTTTCTAAAATGTAAAATATAATCAGGTATGTTGTGCAAATATCGACGACTTACAACTAGATTATTCTTAATTATAAGTAAAAGGAATAATACAATGTGAAAAAATATGATAAAAGTGATCTTGTAGACTAATCCATGATTGTGCAATAGAAGACATTAGTTACTTGGTAGAATTTACTAAATTGTCCATTCCGTTACAAAAGATAGTTGTTAACGAATTGTTGTATTTACTCAACCAAAGCAATGTTAAATTTAACTGATAATTCAACACAAATAGACAATTTGAGTAAAGTGATAATATGAAAGATGATAGTGATATATGAAATTAAATGAGTCTAGTTGAAAAATCTAACAATATCGTCTCACAGCAAACCATGCAGCCATCACCAGAGATAACCAACTTACCACAAAAATACCTTTTAGGTATAACCAAAAGAAGTACTAAACCCACAACCTGGGCGCCATTGTTACGTTGTAGGCGTTAACAAAAATAATATACAATTATTACAAAAAGTGTTTAATTAAATATCTAATACAAATAATAACAATATGTAAAAGTAGGGTTCTTTATCAAGTACTTCTTTGATTATACCTCTGGCAATAGCGCTCTACTCCCCTCTGTTTAGCGCGACCGTTGTCCAGGAGGTTTGAAGGGAATCGACTTGGTGGGAATCGACTTCGTGGGAAACGTCGCGTCGGCAGGGCAGCTCCCGCCGTTGTTCCGGCGTGTTAAACACGCAACTAATAGTGTGCGTAGAAAACCCTGAAATACGCATACGGTGGGCAATCAGCACAATGTCATAATTTTGCCTTGACCGCAACATTCTTTTCATGAGATAGGAGTGGAGCTTGTGCAATGAAATGTAGAAAGCAGCGATCTAAGATGATGCAGTCAAGGCTTGTAGCAAAGCGGAAGGACGTGAATTAGATTTAACAAAATGAAAGATGCACAGTAAATTATAGAAGCACCGTAAATGATCGAAGCACAGTTTATAATAGATGCACAACTTACCCAATTACGGGGTTTCTACACAGGTAGTTACTAGCTTTATATGTCTGGTCAAATAGGCGTAAATATATATTGTAAGGATTTAATCTAGTAATTCGAACGCTAGAGATAGCCTTGAATCTTCTCTCAGCGTGACTCAGTAATAAGATGGCCGTTCAGAACGAATCTACCATAGAAGGCGTAGGCTTATTTTATCTGTGTATAGAATGAACGCATGCGCATGCTACAATCATTGATACAGTGTTCAATATTACATTGCAATGATTGACGGTTGTATTAATTGTTTAAATATTAGTTTTTAGTTAATTTTGTTGTTTTATTATAATTCTTAAATTTATTATATTTGATCGTTATATTTTAATTAGATTTATGAAAATATTTTAATGCGGTGCAATGTATTGTAACACCATTGAAATTTGATCAAGATTTGATCTCTAGTTTTTGAGTTGTAGTCAATAATGCGTGTTTAATACATTAAATCTGATCAAAGTTCCGAAGATAAAGCGGTGTAGTCGGTTTTTTTAAGCTTTGCTTGCGTTTAATTATATAACTTATAATAAAATAAAACAAGGAAAAAAAGGTTTGACAAATACGCAAATAAGCGTTTGCGCATTATCGTGTATCGTGGGTTTTGGAACCAGAAACACAAATTTCCCTTCGGGAGAAAACATTTGTTCCCATTTGGAAATCGTACTCGATATATAATATAAGTTAGATGCAAAACCAACTACCTATACCAGTGAGCAGAATTAAATTCAATTAAAATGTAATCTCTGTGGTCCAACAATTATATTTTGTTGGACTACCAGCTTAGAGCTGAAAAAAAAAGAAACGAAAGGCAGTAAAATGGTATTTCGTCTGTTATAGATGCAACAATAACAAATTATATAATAAATATCTATATACGGGCCAATTGCCTATATTTCCTTTAACTAAACTAAAATGATATACAGCAAAGTACCAAGTTACCTACAAGACATCGAGCCTATAGGTAACTCAAGTGTTCAAGCCCACTACTAGTGGGTAGCTAAGGAGTTATATGATATACACACTGTTAGGTATTATCACTTTATTAGTACTTAGTGCGGTGTACGTGCGCGGGCGAGGCGAGGGAAGCGGGGTCGCGTGTGCGTCCCAAGCGGAGGCGGCTAGCGAACTAGTTCGTTGGAAGGGGTCGCGGCGCGAGATACGTCATACGATCGCGGCAACCACTCCCCCGCTCTCCCGCGCTCATCGGTGCCCGGGTGTATGCGTGTTTGAGTGGTGGCGCGTGAGTCGCCACACCACCCACCCACGGAGAAAAGTACCCCCAAAAGAGAACAATAATACAGTATACAATAATATGAATAACAAAAACATTAGTTGAACAAATTTTTACAGCTTATTTCTTATGAACTAGTCCTAAGCAAAATTTTTTATACATCAATAGGCGTCTTAAAATGAACGCGACGTCCTGATCGAGTAACGTATTTGGGAGTTGGTGCGTTTTGGAAAGATTGTGGAGCTGCCTGAGATGAAAGTTTAGGTGGGACTGGGGCTGGTAGTGTGGATTGGAAATGGGTTGGAGTCGATGGAAGAGGATGTGGAATTGACGTTGGTTCCCCTTCGATAAAGGCTGGCTTCACCCGATCCAGACTCACTTGAATTTCCCTGTTTCCCACAGTTATGCAGATTGTTTTGTCGTTTCTGCTAATAACCGGGTGAGGTCCAGTGTAAGGTGGTTTTAGTGATGCCCTGACGGAGTCGTCTCGAAGCAGCACATGTGTGCATGTGGACAACTCTTTGAATACAAAAGGGCGCCGTTCTGAATGATGCGAGCCTGCGACAGGTTTCAGATCGGCCATATGGTTTCTCAGCTGTGATGTGAAATTATGAACGTCTTCTAGAGTGTCGTTGCCTGTTGGAAGAGTAAAAAATTCTCCGGGGAGTCTGAGAGGCTCGCCGTACACGAGTTCGGCAGCTGAGGCCCGTAAGTCCTCTTTCAAGGATGCTCGCATGCCAAGAAGCACTAATGGAAGAGCGGTGCACCATGTGCCTCCGTGACACATGAGTGCCGCTTTCAATTGGCGATGCAACCTCTCCACCATGCCATTGGCACATGGGTGATAGCTAGTGGTGCGTGTACGTTGTACTGAGCTATGTCTCAAGAGAGCCTTGAAGAGGGCAGACTCAAATTGGCGGCCTTGGTCACTGGTTATGACGGCAGGAACACCGAACCTGGCGATCCAGCCATTGGTGAATGTTTCGGCCACCTCTTCTGCCGTGATACCGACCATAGGCCATACTTCAGGCCATCGAGTGAACCTGTCCACAGCTGTAAGACAATATTGAAACCCTTTACTCGAAGGCATTGGGCCAATGATATCTATGTGGACGTGGCGGAAACGGTTGGTCGGTGGGGTAAAATTACCTAAGGGCGTTGAGGTATGTCTTGACACTTTGCTGCGTTGACATGGTAGGCATTCACGAGCCCATTTCCGACAATCCCTATTCATAGAGGGCCAAACAAAACGATCAGCCACCAAACGCGTGGAAGCCCGCGCGCCTGGGTGGCTGAGGTTGTGAATCTTATTAAAATAGTTACGCCGGTAAGAAGGTGTCAAAAATGGTCGTGGTTTTCCAGTTGATGTGTCGCAGATGATGGAAATGTCTGAGCCAGGAATGCAAACTTTTTCTAGTTTCAGAGAAGAGTTGGTCATGGCATTTTGGAGCTCATCGTCTGAGGCTTGTTCGTCTGCTAAAGCTGCAAAAGTCTCCTCAAAGGTGATAGCTTCTATCCTTGACATCGCGTCAGCAACCACGTTATCCTCTCCTTTCACATGTACAACATCGGTTGTGAATTGGGAGATGAAGGACAGCTGGTTGAGCTGAACAGGAGGAAGCTTTTCGCGTCGCTGGGTAAAAGCATAGATGAGTGGTTTATGGTCCGTATAAATGGTCACATGTTGGACCTCGAGCAGGTGGCGAAAATGTTGCACACTTTCGTACACTCCGAGAAGTTCGCGATGATACGCGTGATCACGTCGGGGTCACCAATAAGGAGTTATATGATATACACACTGTTAGGTATTATCACTTTATTAGTACTTAGTGCGGTGTACGTGCGCGGGCGAGGCGAGGGAAGCGGGGTCGCGTGTGCGTCCCAAGCGGAGGCGGCTAGCGAACTAGTTCGTTGGAAGGGGTCGCGGCGCGAGATACGTCATACGATCGCGGCAACCACTCCCCCGCTCTCCCGCGCTCATCGGTGCCCGGGTGTATGCGTGTTTGAGTGGTGGCGCGTGAGTCGCCACACCAGGTTTCCATATTTTCGCCGTTTGCGCTGCTCTGCCGAAGAAACAAATAACAAAACAAAAAATAACAAACAAAACAAATTTACATCGAAAAAATAAAAGGTCAGTAGAGATCTTTCATTCTAAACGTACACGCAAATATTTTCATTAATTTGACACTCGAATCGATTGACGAATTATGTGGATGGGCATTTAGAATAAAATATCTTAAAACTATATTATCATCCTCATGTTGAATGTATAATAAAAATAAATTGGAAAAATAAAAGACGCGAAATAATTCAAAACTTTACTTAATGTGTTTTTCTCAATGATTTGTTATATAAGGGATATAATAATCAAAAATATATATAAAACGGTAAGCACATAAGGGTGCAAAAAAGTGTTACGATTACAAATTAATCCTATATTATTGGGGTACGCAAATAAATTACTGTCATTGATTTTTAACCAAGAATAGAAGCAATAAGTCAAGTGTACGTAATAAAATATACCTATTATTAAATCCAATTACACTAGATAACGATCACCTAATTTTAGGTCAGGTTTAATTGTTGAGATATCTTAAGTAATGGGTTATTTTAATGATACCTAAAAGTTTTAGGTAGCAGCAAACATTACTTTGGTGTCTCCAGACAACCACTAGTGTTGCCATAATATTATATAATTGGCTTGGCTGCTTTGAGATTCTTTTATAGGGGTCATTGGCTATTATTGTAGGACTCATCTCTTTTTGTTCCAAAAGCCGCACTTATTTTATATGCCTTACAAAGACAAACTGGCAAACGTCATCCTTATATGGTTGACATACCTCCGGTTTGCTCGGAGCATTTTGCTTCTACGTTTATCATCCGTATAGCAAGGGAGGAACTCATTGCCTGCGGTTTTTGTTTCCCGAACGGTACAATCTGGGTGTCTTCAAGTCTTGAGTGAATATGTAAAGGTCTTCAAGGCAAGCATGTTACATCTTCGGTCCCATCTTCACATTCCATCAGGTGAGATAGCGATCAAATGCTTGCCTATCTGCCATTAAAAAAATGTTCAGGCATATTTTGGAAAACGTTTCGATTAAAAACAAAAAATAAAACTCTTTATATAATCCATAATTTACAAATCTTAGTCTAGTAGACAATACACTCGTTATCAACTGACTTCAAAATAGCAGGATGTTTCCAATTCGACTGTCTTTTTTTTAGGTGACTCAATAATTCCGACTGCTATGAATCGATTTTTATGTATTTTGTTTGTTTGGTACCTAAATCATACTTCAGAGTTAGTCCCATATAAATTTTATCGAAATTAAGAAAATAACTTTTTTTGAGAAAATCAATAAAATATTGGCGGTGATGTAGGATTTTTTAATATTTGCTTACGTTCAAAGAATGACTTGTGCTATCAATTCAAGTGGACAGCATTGTCATACCAATTTGATTGTCATAGTAGCTATCAACGTGTTTTAAATGAGTAAACAGAGCTATAGATATCCTAATCTGAACAATTACAAAAAAATATTTAGTTTATATCTAATATTTTAGGTTAAAAATACATATATTTTTGTTTATCCCTGATTGATGCACGCCTCATATCATTTCATTTTCCACCGCTGGATGACTGGTAGAGAATGCTTTTAGCATTCTCTCATTTCATTCCTCCTTTTGTTCACTTTTTACTGTGCAATAAAGTATTAAATATTAATAAAATAATAATATTTGTTTTTTTTATACATTGCAAGATAATGAAATGTTATTAAACTGATTTACTTATTGCAGTAAGCACATAACATAACATAAACGCTTTTACACTAACAGCCCCACACTAAGTTCGACGACATGTGTTGTGGGTTCCTGGAACATTCACATCACAAACACACAATCACAACCAGAACCAGAAACACAATTTTTCCTTGGAGACACAACTTGTGTTCCCGCTAGGAATCAAACCCGATACCCCTGCTCAGAAGGCGAACTTTCACCCAACTAAACCAACGGGTAGTTCAAATTTCATAAAAATTTAAATTTTAAATTTCACAACTTCCTAAAATTAAAAAAAATATCTCGTCACTACCAGTCGCTTATCAGATGCGTACAATTTTGTTTAGATAGTGTTATAGTTTAACACTATTTTCTATTATTAAATAAAAGAAAATATTATTTTAGTTAAAAAATATTGATATTAGTAAAACTTTATACATAATACTACAAATTCTAGATTTACAAATTAGAAATTCTCCGAACAATTGGGATATAGCGTCCGCGTCATTCCTCTGCTGCTGGCGAGTCAAGTGTGTTAGTACTGCCGGCGTTCCGTAAGAACGCACGTAGCGTGTCGCGTAGAGCGTAGTTGGGGAAGATGCGAGTGCTCCGCAGCCGTCGTCCTGATATTGGAGACACTGCTCCCCCTGCAGCACAAAATCAAACTATATTATGATGTTGATATTTAGTACATACTCGTAATAAAATTATCAATGCGAACGGAGCGTTTTTTCGTAGGCGCTAAGTTCGATTCCCGACAGGAGCACAATTTTCCTTCCCAAAGAACAATCATGCTTTTGGTTCTAGGTGTGAAAGTGTGTGTGATATGAAGATAAATGTTTCTGGCATCCACGATACAAGTCTTTGTGTGGGCCTGTGAGTGTGAATGCTTTTGTTTGTATTGTTTAAATTTTCAGATTTATTACGCGTACGTAATTTTTTTTATTTTTTTTATTCAAGATAGGTATGCGATTGACCGCTATCTCACCTGATGGTAAGTGACGATGCGGTCGACGATGGAGCACGTTTGCCTAGAACATGCCTATTCACTCGCGACTTAAAGACTCCCATATTGTATTTATCAGGGAACACAGACTTAGGTAAGGAATTCCATTCTTAAGCAGTTCGCATAATGAATGTGGAGGCAAAACGCTTCGTCCGCATTTGTGGAATATCTATCATATAGCGGTGTCGCTTAAAAAAATAAAAAAAACCAGTCGCATGAGGTAGGTACTGCAAGCGACTGGTATTCTTGCCTTGTTTCTGCAGTTATCCAGCTTCAGGAAACATTGAGTCACATAGTAGGCTAACTTTCATAGATTGTATCAGCGAATCAAGGTAAGTGTTGTGAGCACTCACCGGGTGGCGCGGCACTAAGCCACTCTTGTATGTTGGCGCGCTCGTACGTGTATCAAGGTAAGTGTTCTGAGCACTGACCGGGTGGCGCGGCACTAAGCCACTCTTGTATGTTGGCGCGCTCGTACGTGTATCAAGGTAAGTGTTCTGAGCACTGACCGGGTGGCGCGGCACTAAGCCACTCTTGTATGTTGGCGCGCTCGTACGTGTATCAAGGTAAGTGTTCTGAGCACTGACCGGGTGGCGCAGCACTAAGCCACTCTTGTATGTTGGCGCGCTCGTACGTGTATCAAGGTAAGTGTTCTGAGCACTGACCGGGTGGCGCGGCACTAAGCCACTCTTGTATGTTGGCGCGCTCGTACGTGTATCAAGGTAAGTGTTCTGAGCACTGACCGGGTGGCGCGGCACTAAGCCACTCTTGTATGTTGGCGCGCTCGTACGTGTATCAAGGTAAGTGTTCTGAGCACTGACCGGGTGGCGCGGCACTAAGCCACTCTTGTATGTTGGCGCGCTCGTACGTGTATCAAGGTAAGTGTTCTGAGCACTGACCGGGTGGCGCGGCACTAAGCCACTCTTGTATGTTGGCGCGCTCGTACGTGTATCAAGGTAAGTGTTCTGAGCACTCACCGGGTGGCGCGGCACTAAGCCACTCTTGTATGTTGGCGCGCTCGTACGTGTATCAAGGTAAGTGTTCTGAGCACTGACCGGGTGGCGCGGCACTAAGCCACTCTTGTATGTTGGCGCGCTCGTACGTGTATCAAGGTAAGTGTTCTGAGCACTGACCGGGTGGCGCGGCACTAAGCCACTCTTGTATGTTGGCGCGCTCGTACGTGTATCAAGGTAAGTGTTCTGAGCACTGACCGGGTGGCGCAGCACTAAGCCACTCTTGTATGTTGGCGCGCTCGTACGTGTATCAAGGTAAGTGTTCTGAGCACTGACCGGGTGGCGCGGCACTAAGCCACTCTTGTATGTTGGCGCGCTCGTACGTGTATCAAGGTAAGTGTTCTGAGCACTGACCGGGTGGCGCGGCACTAAGCCACTCTTGTATGTTGGCGCGCTCGTACGTGTATCAAGGTAAGTGTTCTGAGCACTGACCGGGTGGCGCGGCACTAAGCCACTCTTGTATGTTGGCGCGCTCGTACGTGTATCAAGGTAAGTGTTCTGAGCACTGACCGGGTGGCGCGGCACTAAGCCACTCTTGTATGTTGGCGCGCTCGTACGTGTATCAAGGTAAGTGTTCTGAGCACTGACCGGGTGGCGCGGCACTAAGCCACTCTTGTATGTTGGCGCGCTCGTACGTGTATCAAGGTAAGTGTTCTGAGCACTGACCGGGTGGCGCGGCACTAAGCCACTCTTGTATGTTGGCGCGCTCGTACGTGTATCAAGGTAAGTGTTCTGAGCACTGACCGGGTGGCGCGGCACTAAGCCACTCTTGTATGTTGGCGCGCTCGTACGTGTATCCGTCCGCGGCGCGCGCCGGCTCGCGCATCAGCCGGTGTGTCCGCGGACACAGCAGCCCGTGGGGAGCCTCGCGCTCCTGTGCCCACACAATAATAATATTATGTAATGTGTGTGTGATGTTAATGTTTCCAGCACCCACGATACAAGTCTTTGAACTTAGTGTGGGCTGTAAGTGTGAATGCGTTTGTTTGTTTGTTGTATGTTGTCATCAAATTCATAATAACACCTAGGTTTATAAAATTATGTATAAGAGATTAAGAATGTTTTAAAAAAAAATGAATAAAAAAAAATGCGCCGCCGAGTTTCTTGCCAGGTTCTTCTCGAGATGGCTGTAATTTTGTGAATCTGGCAATAGAATCATTAACTTTCATGAGTGCCTCTTTGGGGCCCATGTGAATAAACGATTTTGATTTTGAAATTTAATTCATCACAGATATTATTTCTGTTCATTGCAGACAAGTGAAATCCGATTCGAAGGACCAAAGAACGGAGCGTCCCAGTAAAGACACTACAAAAGTTTTAGTTAAAGTATATATATTATGTGTAAGGTTTACGCATTTTATTCAATACGAAACATAACTAAAGCCATTTTCGATCGAGCGTGTGTCAAGGCGCACTCATTAGGTAGATCTACCATATTGTGACCATTATCAAAACAAACAAACAAACAAACGCATAAGTTCATGTACTCAATACATAAAATATTAAATGTTGCAAGTAACATTTATCAACGTCTAGAATGACGTCGTTAAATAAAATACAATAACCCAATCAATTGTACCAATTTTGTTTCATACTTGTCCAATATTTTTGTATCCGTCTGACTACGCCGCCTTCACGACTTTACGTGTGCTTGCAATGTTTTCTTAACTAATTTGAAACATACTGATAAATAAGACAACATAACGCCGATAATGTTCGCTAGGTACAATCAGGCACAAAAGTTACTGCATATGTCCAGATATATGTTTTTAGGTTAGCGTTTGAGCACGATCAAATCTGATGATAATTTAAAAAATAATTATAAATTATTTTTTTAAGTTTTTTTTTTATATTTTTTTCGTGTTGCATTAATGATACCCGACCCCCCTGTGAAGTATGGAGCATTAATTCAAAGTAACCTTGTATATATGTGGCAGATGACATAGTTTCACTTTATGTTACCTAAAACATAATTAGCTTTTTTTCGTAATTTTTTTATGATTTATAGGCAATTATTAGACCATAATCTCACCTGATGGAAAGCGATGATGCGGCCAAAGATGAAGCATGCCTGCCTTAAAGATACATATTCACTCTCGAATTGAAGATTGCAGACGGGCAATGAGTTCCACTCCCTCACAGTACGGATGATAAACGTAGAAGAGAAACGCTTAAAACTGGAGGTATGTCATCTATAATTGGATTTGCTGTACTTGTCTTGTAGTAATTACCAGTACCAGGTAAGGATCGGGCGGCGGAGCGCGTAGCCACTCCAGTTCATACCGCGCTCGGATCTGTACCGCGCTCTCCTTCGTCTGCCCCTCGTTTTCTTCTTCCGGGCAAATGTTTTCTTCTCCTGTAACATTCCGTCTCATAATATAGAGAACTCATTATTCTACTTCCTACTTATATTATAAATCCGAAAGTTTGTGTGTAAGTATATTTGTTCCCTCTTCACGCTTTTGTAGTGTGTAAACACCTGACTTAGCTAATAAGACCACCAACGTAGCATAAGTACCTAGACACTTAGCCACTCATCATGTATCCTTCACGTTATAAACACATATCCATCAATATATCTCTTCATCAATGCCTACCAACAACACCAACTGACTTCGGACACCAACCCCCAATATAGGATGACGTCCCTTGGGCTCATCCTATATCACACTTTAATGGCTGAACGGATTTGGATGAAATTTGGAATGTACATAGATTATACCTAGGATTGACAAATAGGCTACTTTTTAACTTGATAATAGCGGACGATGCAGCAAGTTAGGCTAGTGATAAATAATATGACTCTAGGTTCCTCGCTCACTAGGTGGTGTGTTTTTCTTATTACTTAAATATAAAGATATCATACCTAATCTAAAAAGTTGTATTAGTTCCTCAATGGGGTCATCCAGCAACTTTGCGCCCGTGACTCCGGCACCGCGGAGCCGCGACTCCAGCTCCGCCGCCTCCAATTCAGATACACTTGCACCTGCAAAAAAACATTTTCAGTTCACATAGACAAATAATTTGACCGTGTGTAGCAAGGTACTCGGCAACACTGCCGAATTTAGATTAAATTATTGTCTCGATCCAGGAATACTTTCATTCTTACTATCACAGCTTCCTTACTGCGGCTCGACCTCGGGATATTTACACCCGAGAAGTGAAACTTATATTTATACCACAACACCCTAATAGAAACCGTGGATAGCTACACTCTGTTAGGTATTATCATAGACCGATACATAAATTGCTCAATTGACGACCCGGGTGGCGCGGTGGAAATGTCCCCGCCCTCCACGCCGCGGGTCCCGGGTTCGATTCCCGGCAGGAGCACATCTTTCCTTTCGAATGAAATATCTGGGTCTCGTCCGGGACGGGAGGGGATCATTTGGGGCTCACTTTATCCGGTCGGTCCCTAGAGTCGCGGGTGCCGCAGCCGCCACGAGAACGCTACCGCTGAACGCGGGCGGCCGCAGGCCGCGTTCGGCTTCGACTTCGGCTTACTCCGGAGTAAACTCCGGAGCAAGCCGAAGTATGGCCCGGACGGGGAACCGGGCCGGGTGGAGGCTCTCCACCGCGGGAACAAGAAACTGAGAAATGGCACAAGCCAGCGGCCGCCACCCACCGGGAGCTCGGACGATATAGTCACGCAGCCATCGCACGACGCCGGCCTCGCCCCAGAAGCGCGGCGCGGCGCCGTCGTCGTCGTCCTCATCCTCGGGCCGGCCAGGCGCGTCGGCCGCCAGCCGCCACAGCGCCAGCGAGCCGGCCAGCGAGCCCACGGCGAGCAGCGCGCCGCCGGCCCTGCACACGAGAGTGGCGGCCAGCGCGCCGCCGGCGCCGGCGGCCGCCACCGGCGCCGAGCCGGCCGCGGACACGCGCACTCCGCCGGCGCCGGCGTCGAGCTGCACGCGCCACACGCGCGCCCAGCGGTCGTCGCCGGCGGTGCAGAGCCGCGCCTCGCCCCCCCCCGCGCCCCACCGCACGCCCGCCACGGCGCCGCCGTGCGCCGGTAGCGATCTCACGAGAACCACCTCCGCGTTTGCGTTCTCCTGTATTTTAAACAAATTTTGAGATTATAAATATGACTCGCTAGATGACCCGCGAGCATGTGCGAATTGGAAATCTCGTGACTTGCTCCCGCTCTAATGTCGCCGAGCATCGAAACACGATACGGCAAAATTAGTCTCATTCTATGCCCGGTGGGTAACAATTAGTCTTAAAACTTGATGCGGTGTTGTAACTGAAAATGTGTAAATAGTCATAAACCGCTTCCCACCCTCGGTTATATCGTCCCTTCCCGCGACACGGGTGGCATGAAAAGGGAAAATAATCACACGAGTACTTGAAAACTTTTAATTATACCTCACAAAAGTTGATTCTCCAGAACTTGACGAGAGAGTCGCATCCGGCCGTCGCGAGGAGGTAACTTCCTTCTGGAAGTTCTATAGTGGACGAGGGTGGGGCAAAGTCGCAACTTTGAACACCTGCAAGATGAAAGAACCGTTTTGTTAAAATGATTTGCAGCAGTTGTGTTATAATTAGGTCGTAAAAAGCAGCCTGCTCATCTGGCTCTATGTCCATTCCAAATGTTTGAAGCGTTCGTCCGTTGTGGCTAAAAAACAGGGCAAACACGTGACGTACACACTAACTATCACATATACAATATTGGCCTCGATTCTGACGTACACTCACTAAATTAAATTTAAACTATCCCTGTCTCTTACAAAATAAAACACAAGACAGAGATAGCATGCATTTTAGAGCGGTCACGCTAGTTTATCAATTAAAATATGAACAGCAGAAGCAGAAGGGCGCTTGTTTTTAGTTAACACCAATACAACACATACTCGACTAAGCTTGCATAGACATCTAAGTTCTGACTAACTTGACGGCACAGCAGTATGCTTTCTCTGTCTTGTGTTCCTATTTTGTAAAAGACAGGAATTGTTTAAATTTAATTTAGTGTGTGACATCAGAATCGAGGCCATTGTCTCGACTTCACTTCGCACACAATATAAGTTACTCACCGAGGTCGTGTGCGTGGGAGTGGTGGTACAGGAGAGAGGCGCTAGGCGGAGCCAGCAGCCGCAGCTCGCCGCTGGCGGCGCCGGTGGCGGCCATGCGCCCGTCCGCACTCCACGCACAGCACGTCACCGCTTCCGTGTGTCCGGCGTAAACACTGGACGCAAAATGTATAATTGATTGATTAATTATACATTTTGTGTTCTCTCTCCTCATTCAAAACAATTCGTTCAGGCCACTCACTAAAAAAAAAACACTCGGCTTCAGTCGGAAGGTTACTCTACATTATATTTGAAACGTGAGTATTCGTATCGATGGCGTGCCGGAAAGACTCGTATAAATAATGAGTTAGTACTGCATGGGGTGCGGGTCGGGGTCCGCGAGGCGCCACAGCGGCGCGAGCCCGTCGTCGGTGGCCAGCAGCAGCAGCGGCGCCCGCGGGCAGGCCCGCGCCCCGCGCACGCCGCCGCCGCCCGCCTCGCCGCCGCGCGCCCCGCCCGGCACCACCAGGCTGCGGAGTACTACACCCGTCTGCAAACATCATTTATATTTGTGTCCGGTAGAGTGTCTTACTTTTTTTAACGACTTCCAAAAAAAGGAGGAGGTACTCAAGTCGATTGTATTTTTTTTTATGTGTGTTACCTCATAACTTCTCTCCGCGTGAACCGATTTGGATTTTTGTTTTTAGTTTGAAAGATGTTGCTTTCTAATTGGTCCCATTAAAATTTGATCAAGATCTGATCAGTATTTCTTGAAATATCGCCAATAATGCCTATTTTGTGGACTACTTTGACGATGTTCTCGTTTACCCGACTTCAAAAGTTACCTCGTAACTTCTTTCGTTGTGTGCCGATTTTGATGATTATTTTATTTATTTGAAAGCTGGTGCTTTCCATGTGGTCCCATTGAAATTTTATCAAGATCTTATCTCTAGTTTTTGAGTTATCGTTAATAATGCGTGTGCAATACATTAAATCTGATCAAGATTCCGAAGATACAGCGGTGAAGTCGGTCTTTTTAAGCTTCGCTAGCGTTTAATTAGGAAATATATCTGTTTATTTAAGCTCCGCCGCACGTTATACCTTCACATCCCAGACGAAAGCGCAGCCATCGAGTCCGGCAGTCAGCAACACTTCACCCGCAGCACCGAAGTCCACCGCCAGCGCGGGGTAGCGGTGTCCCTCGAGCGTGTGTACCGGCTCCAACGCACTTTCTGCTCCATCTTCATTTGCTTCTGACTCCGCCCAGCGCCACACTTTTACTAATCCATCACTGCAGTCACGAACGCGATTACAGATTGTAATAAAAAATACTCAGGTGATATCCAATTACAAAAGCTGTTCAAAACAGCGGATTGTAAGCAATATTTTATACATCATATTTTTGATTTAACTCAATAGTTATTTACCTGGAGGCCGTAGCCAGCAAGTCACCATACGTGGCGATACAGTTGATGGCACCGGCGTGTGCCTGCTCACTCCACACACGGGTAGCTCCACTACCTCCCTCCTCTTCCCCCGCGTCTTCTGCACTTTCTTTTGCAGATCCTATAGCCTCATCTATGTCCACGTCTTCTTCCACTGGTCCTATACCCTACCATAGAAACTGCAACTTGTATATTTAAAAAGACAGAAAGACTCATTGGAGATGATAAGTTAATTGAGCCAAATTCCAGTCTCGGTCACCAACGTAAGGTTGCAAGCTAATCGGTATTCTATCGGTTTCATTTTGGTGAATGTGTGCAGGAATTACACGAATTAATTCCCTCATGCCCATTTTACCATCCAACAACAAGACAAACTGGCAAACATCATCTATTTATGTTTAACATACCTTCAGTTTGCTTGAAGCGTTTCGCTTCTACGTTTGTCATCAGTACTGCCAAGGAGTGGATTTCATTGCCCGCGCCGTTGTTCCCCGAACGGTATAATGAAGGAGTCTTTAAGTCAAGAGTGAATATGTATCTTCTAGGCAAGCATGCTACATCTTCGGCCGTATGATCACTTTCTATCAGGTGAGATAGTGAACAAATGCTTGTCAATCGAGCATAAAAAAATTAAAGACATATTTAAGTTGAGTCTCAATGAAGATAATCAAATGGGCGTCCGGAATCAGATTATAATATAGCCATGTATACAGCAAGTAGATACCTTCCGACTTAGTGACAAAGAGGCAATCTAAGGACAGCTTAATTTTGTTTTACCACCATCTTACATGATGGAAAATTAAGATGCGGCCAAAGCATGTCATATTATTGACTTGAAATTATGAAATAGAGGTGGATGATGTATCTTACTTCTAAGTCTCCGAGGCCAAAGTGTGCGAGAGCCTCGCACGGTGGCTCCAGCTCATCATCCACCGAGAACGATCCCATTGACCACATACGAAAGGATTTGTCGTTGGAGCCTGCAAGCAAACACAGATGGAGCTACCTGCACTTTCTGTTTAATGTAAATTGAGAGAAGTTAATCTGAATGCTACAACAACTGTAACTTTCTGGTACGGACAGCACCAAGCAGTTACAGTTCAACTGAGAGCTTTGTTTCCTATTGATATAGAGATTCCGGTAAATCCTACATCGTGATAAAATCCATAGGGGCATTAGTAGTAGTGATCTAACCGGGCTGGTCAGAATACTAGAAGCAAAATGTTGTAGTAAAGGTATGTAATAATTAAACTCAAGCAAAGCCTAAAAAAACCGATTTCACCGCTTTATCTTCTGAACCTTGATCAGATTTAAAGTATTAAACACGCATTATTGACTATAACTCAAAAAATAGAAATCAGATCTTGATCAAATAAAAAGCACCAGCTTTCAAATAAAAAAATAATCTTCAAAACCGGCTTGCAACGAAAGAAGTTATGAGGTAACTTTTGAAATCGGTTAAACGAGAACATCGTCAAAGTAATCCACAAAGTAAGCATTATTGATGATATTTCAAGAACTACTGACCAGATAAATCTGCTCACGTGGAGAGAAGTTGTGAGGTAACACACATAAAAAAAAAATACAGTCGACTTGAGTACCTCCTTCTTTTTTGGGAAGTCCGTAAAAAATAGTGTTTTGTCAGCTTGCTTATAGCGCCTATTTAGAATCCATGGGGTGTACACATACCAGTGATTAAGTACCGCAGGTCAGTCGCGAGCACAACACACGTGAGATATCTCGGGTGCGCCTGCACTACGAGAAGGCAGGCGCCGGTAGCGGGCGCCCACAGCCGCGCCGACCGGTCCAGCGAGGCAGACGCGAGCACTGCGCTGCGCCCGCCCGCCCAGCGCAGCGCCGTCACCGCCGCCGTGTGGCCCTCCAGCGCACCGGCGTCGTACAACACTGGACCCTCAGTGCCCGTCCTGCAAAAAGATAGAATGGGCGTATTATGAGCGAAGCTCCGTTCCTTTGGTTTTGTGTTTAATTTGAGCGCTGTTTTATCCAATGCGTTTGCATTGGCGAAGTTTCAAAAACTATTGAAATCGATTACGGAACATAAGCCTAAGCTAAAGTAGAAAAAATAAGACTAAGCTCCGCCAGAGGGTTCTATATATGAGGAAAGATTATTCTAACCAACATTCAACAAGCACTTAATCTCTATTTGTTAAGTAATTATTAGCCATTTGGCCGCCACGCCAGTGGCATCCCCATTAACACTGACGTAGAATGTACTATAACCTATTCTGTGACGCTGATATGCAACATGGTGTATGCACCTCGGGCGCCAGATGCGTATGCGCGCGTCGTGTCCGCCGGTAGCCGCCGCGCCGTCCTCGGCGGCGTCGGCGCACAGCGCGCCGAGATCATGCGCGCCGTCCACCCACAGCAGCGGCGCCGGCGCAGCTCCGCCGTCGCTGTCCGCGCCACGACGGCACACCGCTGAGAAACGAAGACTTTCGGATTTATCTATTTATTTATTTACTTTAATTAAAACGGTACATGCATACACCAATTACAATAATTAAAGGATTGTTATTTCATTACTCAAACGTAAAAATTCTAATACTGTACGGTTTATTATTGGCGTACTAACCTAGTTGTTGAAATGATACTAGGTCCAATGTTAAGTATTCACAATAAATAAAAAAATATACAAATCATAATATAATTCATGAATGTCAGCTAAGAATGTCAATAACAATAATAATATTAGTGTGACGACTGGTTGATTTGTAAAATTACGTTTTACAAATCAACCAGTCGTCAAGTCAAGTATCAAGACGATAGTCAAGAAGTCTCATTATCATCAAAATGTTGGAACGCATTCGTAAATTTTTTTTCAATTTTTTTTTATAAAATCCTTATTAATATTATAAATGAGAAATTCCACTCCTTAGCGGTTCGCATAATTAATGTGGAAGCAAAACGCTTCGTCCGTGAATTAGAATGAGAATGGTCCAAAGACATTAATGACTCTAACGCCATATTCAATATTAATTTCAACTAGATGTCTCCACCCGTTTCTAAGACAAACAATCGTGACAGATGGATAAGTAATCCTGTAGGCATTCCCTTTTCCTTTTGAAGTACAAAGACCTAACAATGAATAAAAAAATATATACGACGTCATTCTATAAAAATAATTTAAATAAAACAGATGTCAATTTTCACAATTGTACGTGGCTGAAAACATAGTTTTTACTCGATTATAGTTAATAACATGAGAAATACTTCCCACACAACGGAGCTGATTATAGCTTGGATAAATTATAGACTGATATAATACGACTATCTATACTATTATTTATTCTGTGACAATGTTGAACGGCAGCTAGTTTCATACATGTAGGTAGTAGCTATTTCTATTAGGCATCAATTTTAAAATCTGCTTAGTACCTACCAACCTTGTTTAAAAATAATGATCATTATCAACGTTTCTCCAATTCGTACAGCCCGATGTCTAAGTTGGGTGCTCGCTCACCTTCTAAGCAGACTACAGGGGTATCGGGTTCGATTCCGGGCAGGAACACAAGTTTTCTCCCCAAGGAAATATGTGTTTCTGGTTCTGGTTGTGATTGTGTGTGAGATGTTAATGCTTCCGGCACCCACGATACCAGTCATCGAACTTAGTGTGGGACCGAGAGTGTGAAAGCGTTTGTTTATGTTTAACTTATACTCTTGGACGTAGGCCTATTTCTTAGGGGGCAAAAAATAATACGTTCGAAGAATAATTGACGCGTATATGTATCTCTAAATATGATTTTAAATATACCTAGGTTTTTTTTTAACGCTTTCACACTCACAGCCCGACACTAAGCTCGATGACTTGTGTCGTGGGTGCCAGAAACATTCACATCACACACACAAACACAACCAGAACTAGAAACACAAATTTTCTATGGGGAGAAAACTTGTGTTCCCGCCGGGAAACGAACCCGATACCCCCTGCTTAGAAGGCGTACGCCACCCAACTAAGCCAACCGGCAGTTAAATATTCTTTTTTAAATCTGTTCAAAATAACAAACCGCATGATGCTATTGCCTTTGGCTAGACTAATTTATGACGAAGTAATTGGTCAACTTTCCTTCACGGCAGTTTTGTTTAGCTGTTTTTGAAGTAAGACTTTTTATGTGAGTATTTCGTTAATTCTGATCCAAAAACCTTCTGATTCAAAAAGTGGTGGCGCCGCATTAATATATCCTATAGTTTTACTTACTCGCCTCGGGTAATGTTTGTCCTACGAGTAATTGTATTGACAAAGTGTGATGGATATGTCGATAGTGTGCACAACATTCTAATAATATAAATGGATGTAATATGACAAACGATGTTCGTATAGCCTCGTATGAAAAATTCAATGTATTCCTACGAGTAGTTATTATTAATCACTAAAGTAGGACCTACAAGTAACAGGTTGGAGCAATCGCAACTTTCCTTTACACGTTACTTGCTCGCAGTGTGCGCGGGAATTACACAAGTTAATTCCTTCATGGCCGTTTTACCATCTCAACAACGCGACTCCACATGTCCTTATATCAGTGTAGTAGTTAGCGAAATAGCGTTAACTCAAAACGCATCCGACACTCAACGGTCCGGTAAAGTAAAACGATATTTACGATAGCGGTAAAGTACCCGCTAGGTCGAAGACTTTGAGGACGCCGTCGGTGCAGGCGGTGAGCAGCAACGCGGGCCGCGCCGGCGCCGCCAGCGCGTACAACGCGCCCTCGTGCGCCGCCAGCCGCGCCAGCAGCTCCCCGCGCGCCGCCGCCCACACGCGCACGGCGCCGTCGTCGTGCCCCACCGCCAGCCGCCCGCCCCCGCCCCCGCCCGCCCAGCACAGCGCGCGCACGGCGGCAGCGCCCGGCGCCGCTAGCCGCGCGCGTGCCGCCAGCGCAGAGCTCCACACGCGCGCGGCTCCGTCCACGCCGCCCGACGCCAGCGCGGCGCCGCCGGGCGCCCAGCGCGCCGCCGTGACGCCGTAGCGGTGCGCGGCGCGCGCCTCGGCGGCGGCGGCCCAGCCGGCGCCGGGCAGCCAGCGCCACAGGCGCAGCGCGCGGTCGCCGCCGCCGCTGGCCAGCCGCGAGCCGCACGCGTCCAGGCACGCCACCTCGCCGCCGTGCGCGCGCACCGCCTGCGCCAGCGTCGCGCACCCGCTCCACTCCATGCTCGGCCACGCGACCCCGCCGACTGGCGCCTCGTCCCTCGCGATCGATGTCACAGATTACCCGGTACTTGCTGTCGAGGCCGCGGCCTTCGCGGCTGATCGATGGACGATGTCCCCTTATGGAGTAAACGACACCATCGAATGACACGTCGATCCCCCGAAGGGTGACGATTTGACACCCCTCTCACCCTTCTGTTATACCTTGTCCCACGTTTCAGACTTTAGTCATCAGCTAATATAATTCTGGCGTGCCACTTATATTAAAGCTCGTCCCCATGCCTGCTCTATAATGCGAACCCACGAACTTAAAAAAAATACTTAAAAATGTTTCTTTGGAGCCCGTGTTTGAACCTTTTCATTAATGTTAATATCTTTGAGAAAATTTTACTTTCTTTCTCATTTGATTTTGACTAAGTTAAAACACTAAGTAGGGTTATGATTGATATATTCGCACTCTAGTTTCACGGGAGGTGAATGTTGTAGCTCAAATAGTTATGGTGAGTCTATTTTTCATAATTCAACTAATAAGCAATAATAAGCGTTACATGATCTTATACTAAATCACGAATTAAATTAATTTAGAGACATTACGATGTTATCTATCTTTGAAGCTTAAGCTTGTTTTAGGATTTGGCGCCACATATACTTTGTCTGTCAAAGTATACACTCAAAGGGCTTAAGGTAAGACCGTTGTTTTAACTTTAAGATATCAGTAAGTATATACAGATTTGTCTAAAATATATCTCAGATATATTATATAGCGAAATACATCAGCCTTTTTTTAATTCATTATCATCAATCTATAGGAAGCCCGGCCCAGTGCAAGTTGGTGGACAATAAAAATCCACTTCACACCAACCTGCCATTTATCGCATAGAACCTACATACCCACTTCAATGATTATATTATACGCAATAGGACAAAATTACAAGCTTTGTATGGTTAGTACCATTTAGCACTATTTATCTTTACGACCTATATACATTGCTATTGGCTTAGTTGAGTGCGTGTTCGTTTTCTGAGCAGCGGGCATTGGGTTATATTCCCGGTGGAAACACAAGTTTTTTCCACAAGGTAAATTTGTATTTCTGGTTCTGGGGTGTGATTATCTGTGATGTGAATGTTTACTCCAACCACAACACAAGTCATCTAACTAAGTGAGGGGCTGTGTGTAAGCTGCGGGGCACGGCTGTTAATGCGGAATATTATGCGGAGCGGTCCATTCAGACGCTTTTTTTTTTTAATTATTTAAATATTTATAAATAGTTATACAATATATAAATATTATGTAAGGAAGGTACTAAGCAAAAGATGATGAATGGTCGATGTCATTTATAATTTACGTCATAATTTGAAATACCCAAACCAGCAATTGGTTACCCTATAAAAATATGCATATTTAGGAAAAATATTTATTGCTTTAAGTTTTTTTTAACCCTTGATGTAGTGTTTTTGCTCCCTAATAAAATAACAGTATAATTTCTAAATGCGCAAGGCTTTTCCAAAAGCAAGGAGGGATACATGCCATAAGCTTAGCACTAGATTTTTTCTCAGACTGTACTTACACAAAATCAGCGAGACGTAAAGGCATGACTACGAAAAGATACCTGCGATACAGAAACGCGACGTAGGTAAAGATAAGGCGACATGTCGTTAAGAAATTGAAAAGAAACGCGCGATAGGGAAACGCCTCGTAACGAGAACGCGGCATGCCGATAATGAATCATATAGGAAACAATCAGACAGTGAACATGTTATTTTCAGGTTTATCATGATTATGTTAGTTACTTATAAATAGATACTAAACACCTGTGTTGGGACTGATAATGACTGTGAATTTATGTTGTTTCATGAAAGACGTAGTCATACTAATCATTAATCGGGCGATGCGAGATCAAATATTCAAATACTAATTTATTGATAAACATTGTTTACACGTCTTATACTTATATTTTTACAATTGTAATTTGAGTAAGATGTCAGTACAAAAAAAAATATATCAAAATAAAAAATAGTAAAATAAAAATATGTCATACCACAGTGTGCTGTATATTAACAATTATCAACTAATAATGAATTATGGTCACTTAAACACTAGATATGAATTCGTCATAAGAGTAGAACGTTTGCTCGATTAGCCAGCGCTTTAGTCTCGCTTTAAAGCATGCCATGCTCGTAGCGGATACAATTGTATCGGGCTGCTTATTGTATACGGTTGGGCCCATCACGTGAGTTAGCTTAGTGGATTTGGCAAGAGTGCGCGATATTCCTACTAGTTTATTAGCACAACGCGAATTAAAACTGTGGATGTCACTGTGTTTTTTGTATATTTCGGGATTCGCCCTCACATAAACAGCAACCTGAAATATAACAATGGCTGGCACAGTTAAGATCCCGAGTTTTTTGTTGAGATCCTTGTGTAGACTTAGCTTAGCTACACATCGTCACTTTCCACGCAAGCAAAGCTTTAAAAAAACCAACTTCACCGCTTTATCTTCGGAATTTTGATTAGATTTAATGAATTAAACACGCATTATTGACGATAACTCAAAAACTATTGATCAGATTTAAATGGGACCACAGAAAAATAATCATCAAAATGGGCCTCACAACGAAAGAAGTAATGAGGTAACCTTTGAAGTCGGTTAAAAACGAGAACATCATCAATGTAGTCTACAGAATACGCATTATTGAGGATCACTCAAAAATTACTAGTCAGATCGTAATCAAATTTAAATAGGACATGGCAAGCACCAGCTTTCAAATAAAAAAATAATAATCAAAAACGGCTCACAACGAAAACAGATATGAGGTAACATAAAAAATAGTCTTATTGAGAAACTCCTGCTTTTTTTTGAAGTCGGTTAAAAATATATTAATAGTAAATCTTTGACATAAATGGAAATATGATTTTCAAAATTATTTGGAGCTGGAGATTTCTATAATGATAATAACTATTCAAGAAAGTAGAACTATAGAACGGTACTACCCGTTTGCTTAGTTTGGTGCACGCTCGCCTTCACGGGTTTGATTCCCGGCGGTAACACAAGTTTTCTCCCCAAGGAAAATATGTGTTTGTGGTTCTGGTTGTGGGGTGACGTGAATTCCGGCACCCACGACACAAGTAATTGAACATGGTGTGGGGCTGAGAGTGTGAAAGCGTTTTCTTTATTCTATATAGCTTGCTCAAGCGGTTTTACTCTGTAATCCTTCCGGCTCGAAGGACCAAATACACGGGACGCGTACGGGTGAATTCTCGGCCGTGAAGGAAGTGATAGATAACTGTGATTTTACACTATTTATTAATTGTATGAGAATAGCTATTTATAATATTGATGAGATGATTGCTTATGAACGGACGGCTCTCGCTGCTGATAGAGCACTGTCGCGGTCGCAGTTTTCGCGAGCCGCGACCATTTAGGTCGATTCTATGTCAGCTTAAGGTTCAATGTTCGAGTGTCTCGAACAGATGTCATTAGTTCGCCTACGAACGTAGTACTTGTTTTATGGACTTTTGAAACTATAAATTAAACACACAGACACATTCACATAACAAATTAAATATCTGTTATTAAGATTAGATAAAAGTTGATTTTGATAATCGGTAGTAACGAATAAATCAAGAAATATGTACTATATTATCAGAATGGTTTCATAACAAAGCATTATCTGTCTTTTAATTAATATAATACAGTAATATGCATGGTCATTCTCACGCTGTAATTGCGTGATATTAATTCCCGACCAAGTATTGTGCTGCACTACAACGAATTTGCCTGCACTTTCTCGGATGACTGGTGAAAGGTACAGCTATATTGAGAATAAATAAATCTAATACCTTTAAATGAGCAATTCTTGTATATATAACTACCTATATATATAAGTAATCAGGATCACGGAAACGGCTCCAACGATTTTCATGAAATTTTGTATGCAGGGGGTTTCGGGAGCGATAAATCGATCTAGCTAGGTTTCATTATAAGAAAAGGTCATTTACCATAAAAAAAAACCGGTCATCCGGGTACTAAATATAAAGAACTTAACGGAATAAACGGAATCCTACATGTTTCTTTGGTGTAGTTTTTTTATTTACTTGTTGCTTCACTTATGTGCGCTGTACAGAGCTTTACCATACTATTCCTTTATTTAATTTCTAAATCACAACAAAATAATGTATTTTCACTTTTTTATTACATTGTTTGCCGGGTTTGGGTCTAAGATGAGAGGGACTGGTGCTTGAAATAGGTATCTTTACAGTATTAAACATTCAAGCACAGGATATATCGGATATTTTAGGTAGATATTTAAATTGCGGTAGGTGGCCTACCAAATAGCTATTTTCAATATAATACAATACTAAAACTTCATTGCACCAAATAAAGTAAAATAATAACAGTCATATTATTTATATCTGAGCACAATTTTATTTTATTCGGAAAAGATATAAGTTAAGTAATTAGAAGCTAAATACCATTAACAAGTTTTCGCATATTTAATCTAAAAAAACAGCTTGCTCTTTATAATATTATGTATAATAGACATACCATTTATCATCAATCTATTTTCAAAAATCTATAAGAGCGCCTGGTTGAGGCGACGCGTGATTAAAATGCTGGCAGTTATTGGGCTCAATGTATTAGCATTGCAATTCAGAGAGGCAATGCCGCCAGCATGATGGGAACGCTACCCACTGGTATTGGGCTTGATCACTTGAGTTACCTATAAGCTCGATGTCTTGTAGGTAACCTAGTTCTTTGCTGTGTATAGTTTTAGGAAATATAGGCGATTGGCCCGTATATAGTACAAGAGCATATAACTAGTAATCTAAAGACATATACATACCGTATTCATATTATATGATAAAACAATTTTGAGCTCTTGTCATTAATTTGAATAATGCACTTTTAGTTTTACTGGTACTTGTAAACTCGTGACAAATGTTTCATTGTATCTTGATATAACGTGACATTTGTCAACCTTGGGATCTAATTTATTGCAGTAGCAAAATTCTTCAAATTCAAATAAATTTTAACCCCGCCTGGTCCGGGTAAAACTGCGGGGCGCAGCTAGTATTCATATATTGCTATTATTATATCGAGATGATCCATTCATGGGTCATACATACGGGTAAATAGGTTTTGAAAAATAACTAAGTTCATGGTAAATATAGTTAGATGTTCCAACCCAAAGACTCCACAGAGGATGCTCCTGGCTCAAACGGATGACGCACGAACTCTCTAGATGTTTGTGACTCAATCGTATTTTTTTTTATTATAATAATAATAAAATAATAGAGTCATTTCTCATTGCCATTCATGGCGTTAAAATAAAAATCAGGAAATGGCTGATCACATTAGATTACAATGCCACTCAATCGTTGCTAAAGGTCATAAAATAAAAATAAAAATTTGTAAAATGAATACATTATGTCATCCATACTCAGTCTCTTCCTCTGTCTCTCTCTCTCACACACACACACACACACACACATACACATACCCCACACAATACAACCATGCACACATCCTTTATAATATATGTTTTTAGGGTTCGGTACCCAAAGGGTAAAAACGGGACCCTATTACTGAGACTTCGCTGTCCGTCCGTCTGTCACCAAGTTGTATGTATCTCAAGAACGGTGATAGCTAGACAGTTGAAATTTTCACAGATGAAATATTTCTATTGCCGCTATAACAACAAATACTCAAAATAAAATAAAATAAAATTAATATTTAAGGGGGGCTCCCATACAACTAACTTTATTTTTTTATAGATAATGGTACGGAACCCTTCGTGCGCGAGTCCGACTCGCACTTGGCCGGTTTTATTTAATTATATTTTAAGCAACTACAAGAGTACACAGTCATATTCAGTTCAGCTGTACTGACGTTATTTTTTAAAGTTTGATTAGGTATAGTAATTGTTATCGGCCTCCTGCGATACGGGCTTGCCCTAGTGCAGGGACCAATAGCAAGTATGTGTTTTATGTAATTTTGTTTTTAGTAAATATGATGTTTTACCTGAATATAAAACAATTATTATATGCGAAACCTTATTCTAGACCTTAAACAGTGAGATAACATCACTTCCGGAACGACGTCACGACCTCTTTTGTCTCCCTCACACCCGGCTCCGCCCCACTTGAGCCGGGGGAGGGGGGTGAGCTTGCCCGAACTGTCAGGCGCGCTCCTCACATTGCATCTCACTTTCGGTGGACAAGATAAAGAAGTCCACCAGGCAGGATTCTAAATATAGGTCTAGAATAAGGTTTCGCATATAATAATTGTTTTATATTCAGGTAAAACATCATATTATATGCTACGAACCGTTATTCTAGACCTTAAACAGTGAGATGTGTTTATTATCGCCTGGTGGCAAGCTAAAAAGTATGCCAATGTGTGAATAAATATAATTGATAGTATCAGGTACTTTATAATGTGTACCTAGGTTATCATCATGTATATCATGTATATCCCATGAATAGGTGTACCTACAGAACAGAGGGATGAAAGTAACCTTGAAATTAGAATAATTATTCATGTTACTCACGACAAATACATTTTATTATTATGGTACCTTAACTAAAATAATGTTATGATAAGGAATTAACAATCGTAAATGTTAAAATGACTATTAGTTACAATGCTATCACATGCATAGACAGGTAGGTAAAGAATTTGATCATTTATTGATCTAATAACAGTTTAGCAATGACACTTGTATATACATTGTTGTATATTTTTATGCTACAGTGTTTCAATTCGAATAGGCTCATACGTAGGGATACGTCATACATTTACCATGAGAGGTCATTGTAAAAATAAAAGCACTTAATTCAAACAACCAAATTATTGCAAGTACTGAAGTAGTCCAAGTACAAAGTATGAAGAGGCTTCAATACTTGCCTCTTAAAATCATCTTTACCCAAACCGAATCATTATTACTATTGAGATTTAGGTGCGGGGGTTCACATTGAAGACACGAGGAACGTCATATTGAAGCACTTTTATTAAATACAACCGGTACATTAGCTCACACACTAAAGAAACAGCACGCGGTTAGCGTGTGGCACGACGCGGGGAGTGCGGTGGAATGTTCTATACGTCTGCCTTGGTCCGGCTCTCGATGACACTGACTCTACTAGCAGCCGACCGCCGCGCCGCTCGCGCACGCTCTCCTCGCGTACACCTCTCCCCCGACTAGATTATTGCATACCCTACGAGATGAAAACACATTTCTTACGTCTACATCATTAAACAAGACATATCTACAACAAGACATTTATTCTATTAGATCTGTAATCTCCATAATAACTGCAACGGCAGGTTTATACTTGTGGAGTAGGTAGACCCAAAGAAAGGATGTCAATAAACATGTTTCAATTCGTCTTTGATTTTGGGTCGATAATTAAATGTGCAAAATTGCGGGCTTGACTTCTACATTCGAGAAGCAATAAGAGAAGCGTACCTTATGTAAGTACCCGTGTCATCTGAAATATTGTTTTAAAGGAATGGTTGATCACTTATTACCCACTATTCAAGTACAATAAAATTATACATGTCAAGACTTGGATCTATAGCTAGTCCTTTCGTAATATATCAAGTCTACGTGACCGTTACCCACAGGCTAAGGTAAAACTCTTATTGGCACTCCATTGGAAAACGTCGTTGTGGTAATTCCTTTTGGTAATTAAAAATAAAATATTTTAATAAATTTAAATGCATTTAAGCAAGAAATGAACGAGTGCTTAACTAAGCAAAGGGAGCATGTGAATGTGATTGATATATGATCAACATTATCATTATTGCCAAATACCAGATAAAACTTTGTACTAAAATGACGGAGAATTAAGAATGTGATCAACCATTAAAAAACATCAGAAGTGTTCCGCTATCAGCTCTTTCGAGTTTCAGACGCCAAACCACCGAGTAAGTTGGAGCTTTTAATAAGTATCAGAACCGTATGAGACAAACATAACGAAAAAGAAAGTGTGTGCTCGTTGAAGCGAGAAAATCTATCTGCGTTTTAAAATTCACAATGTCTCTTCCTAAGCCGTTTCAGAAGAGTACACTTACAGGACAGTTTGTGTAATAATAACAGGATGGTGTACATGTTGTTAACCAGTGTAATGTAACACACTAAATAAATACAGCTATAACACAAGCTATAACACACTAAATAATATATATATGAATATACAATTACTATGGAATGTATAAATAGTAACTACGTATGCGAGTATCGGTAAACTCCCACTAGTACATCAGATTGCTGTAACGTCTTTGGTGCTTAGAAGACATATAGTGCCATCTAATAGGTTCTACTGTAACGCATGAGACAACGGTCATTACAAGGTATGAAACAAGAACTGATTGTATTCTTTGTATCTATTAAGACCAAGTACTTACAAGAAAAGACTTCGTTATTTCAGTTAGGTAGTCTGCAAATTAACTGCAAGGAATGGCAAGTGAAATAGATACCTTCAGTTACTAACTAGGCCGAAACCGTAAAGTTTAATATGCTTACCAGGTATTATCAGACTCCACCAATTTGCTTTTAGATTAGAGCGAATATTTTTGAGCCATATTTACTTTTTATACCCGGGCAAATACGTGGAATTTAGGCTTGGATTCCATTTGATAATAAATGACTTTGGTTGGGATCAGAATAGACTTCTCATAGTTCACAATCCACCCGATCGAGGTTGGGACATGAATATCTTCCGCAGCTTAGTCCTTCAAGGAAAAACAATCCCTGGTAGGCATCAGAAAAATAAATTAAATGCATTTATTGGCCATTACAACCGACTGTTACACAAGGCAAGTCAATGTTACAGAATTATCTGCAATTGTATATTAAAAATTGTGACACACTCGAACGAGGTTAGGACTTGAATAGCTTCCGTAGCTTAGTCCGTCAAGGAAAAACGATCTTTAATTGGAGTCAGACTAGACTTCTGATACATCATCACTCACTCGAATGAGGTTAGGACATAATAGCTTCCGCCGCAGCTTAATCCGTCTAGGAAAAACGATCCTTAGTTGGCGTCAGACTGGACTTCTGCATCACTCACACGAACGAGGACTTTAATAGCTTGTCGAGCTTAGTTCGTCCAGGCAAGGCGATACTTGTTTAGTGTAGTCGCTCTGGGTTCGCTGACGGTAGATGGGCGCCGGCGATAAATACGTAAACAAAATATCCGGGTCTATGTATATTTTGATTACGATTCGATCGCTTACAATAAGTCCGATCCGAGAAACATAAAAAAAAAAAAAATGTTTGGTTTCAATACCAAGTAAAGTTTGATATTGTTTAGATTATTGCTAAGTACACGCTCGGCTACCGGGGTACTGTTAAAATATTTTAAAAAGCGAGGGTATTATAGCCAAAGAAAAAAATCAGTAATATTATTAAAATGTAGGTACATTTAAATAAATTCTCATAAAAATATTATAATACAATCTAAGATATAACAGATCGCTCTTAGCGATAAGACCTACATATATTTATAAGTTTCTCTAAGCTTGATGTCAATAAATAGTAACTGTATTGCATTGATATCATAAATATTAAGCTAATATGTATCGAGTTATCGGGAATTTTTTGCTTCTGTAATTTTGTCTCGGATCGGATTTATTTCTGGCAGCTTTTGGTTCTTACCTTTGGATGAAAATACGTTGACGACCAGCTTTTAAAGTATGTAATTGTGACGGCTCAGTTTCATTGTTGTTGCAATAATAGGACTTCCGCGGTCGCTTTGCAAACATCGTGCCAATTCCGCATAGACACGAATAAAGCTCTTTCCCACAGCGTTCGAGTTGTTAATGACATGCTCGACAGCGGGAGATCGTGGCAGGCGGAGGCGGTGGTCTCCTTCTGCGTCTCCGACTGAGAGGCCGCCGAGCGGGCTTTTCAGTCTGACCCACGGGACGTACGTACGGACGTGGCGTACAGGATCCCGAGGATGAGGCAGTTCGCCCGCCTCCTCTCTCCTCTTCTGTAGTGGTACCACTGGTGGAAAGCCAGGGGGCTCACCCTCACGTTCGAGTTGTAAACAGCTTTTTTGAACCTCTGGCTCTTAGTAAGAAAGAAAATAAATGCTGTGGATTGAAAAGGTTAATGCGTGGATATTTTGCAAGTCCAGCCTTTAAAATTCAAAACAAAATATACAATTAATGCGATATCTTTGTCGTGCCTATTAACTATAATTTGTAAGAGAGAAAAGAAATCCTGTGGATTGAAAAGTTTAAATTGCGTGGATCATTCGCGAGTCCAACTTTAGAAATTCGACTCTTATTATACAAGTGCGACTGCTTCGGATGATTAGGTTCGCATCGTACAATTCAGTTAGGAAAGACAATACACATATTTTTGAAACAAGATTGTTGGTTTATAAATTGAGCGGGGTAAGTAGGCTCATTCCAGAAACCTAATCCTATTGGAATCTTAAAGCTGCATTTAATTACGAATGTGCAACTTACCCTCATGGGTTCTTTTATCATTTTGGTTATGTGAATTCGCATCGAACCTGTCCGCATCCCCTGTGCCTGCTGCTCGATGACCGCGGTGACTCGACGGTGTGGGGCTGGGTTACACGACGACAACGGTGAAGATGACGAAGATATCAGTGGTGAAATTAGCGGAGGCGGGCGACCCCGTTCACCTACTTCAATCTTGAAAAAATATTATGAGTGCTAAAATAACAAAATAAAAGCACAAATTAGTCACGTTTAAATATTATAAAAGTTAAATTGTTAACATTTAAATATTTTTTTAAAATAAAAATTATGAAAAAGTTTATTAATTTCTAATAAAATTGTTAAAATTACAACATTAATAAAAATTATAACCAACAGCAACGCTGTTACCCGCTTTTAAAGAGGTGTGTTCACGCCGAAAGCAAATGCCAATGTGAGGAGCGCGCCTGACAGTTCGGGCAAGCTCACCCCCCTCCCCCGGCTCAAGTGGGGCGGAGCCGGGTGTGAGGGAGACAAAAGAGGTCGTGACGTCGTTCCGGAAGTGATGTTATCTCACTGTTTAAGGTCTAGAATAACGGTTCGTAGCATATAATAAATGATTTTGTATTTATTTATTTTATATTTTGTATTAATTCCAGGCTAAAAACCCATATCCAGTTTAAAGGCCTAGAATTAAAGGGCACACAGATTTAATGTTGATGTTCCTTATCTACTTAAAATAGTAAACTCATAATTACTGGACTGAACATACCGCTTGATAACTGGCCTGTCGTTTGATCTAATTATTGACGATGATTGTCATAATACTTAAAAACCTGATAACGAAATATTATGTTCCACAAAATGTAAACAGGCGGATGCTCAAAATATGTAGTCTTAATAATATTATTATAGCATGATGAACTTATAACCTAGGAGATACATTTTGGACAGATTTATTAGTCAACATTAAAAGTTATTAAGTTGAAAGTGTTATTTTCGAGTAAGTTTCCTAAATGAAATAAATTAAAATGAAATAAATATTTATTAGCGATATTGAGCCTTTTTATTTCCTAATAATGTTTTTTAAGTCAAAATATTCAACAAAACTATATTATACTAGCTGACATGCCTGGCGTCGCCCGGGTATAAAAAAACATAGCTATGACTGACACTCACAATAAACGTGGCTTTCTATTGGTAAAATAATGTTCAAAATCGGTTCAGTAGATATTACCCCCAACAACCTCACAAACTTTACCTCTTTATAATATTAGTATAGATAAATAATTTTGGTCAATTTATTTGTCTAGATATGTCGATTTGAAATAACATTTGCATCATAGAGTTTACCCCAGATGCCATATTGGGAAAAATGAAAATGAAAAATTTGACGAACTGCATTAAGTCTCATTAAATATGTATCATCTCATCTAAATGTTTTTTATAATTTTTATTGACCATCTATAACGAATGTTACCACCAGGCGATAAATTGAAAAAAAAAAATTATTAACGTCGTCAAACTGCATCAAGTAGAATATTATTCTACTAATATTATAAATCCGAAAGTTTGTGTGTAAGTGTGTGCGTAAGTGTGTAAGTATGTTTGTTCCCTCTTCACGCTTTAACGGTTAAACGGATTTAGATTAAATGTGGAATGTATATAGATTATACCTAGGATTAACACATAGGCTACTTTTTAGCTTGATAATAGCGGGCAAAGCCGCGGGGCACGGCTTGTTGAATATATTTCTATAAAATCACTTTTGAGTTGGGACTCGCGACGGTATTTCTTGGATTCCCCGACTAGTTTCGAGCATGTAAGATGCCCATCATCTGGGAGGTTGACCGCAGCGTTCGCCCCGCGCGAACATTGAAATGGCGCATCGAGTGTAGCCTAATTAGTTTAAAATTCAGACTCTTAAGCAAATTTATAGCTACTCAAAATAATGAACCACCACAAAATAATGATCAATCTAACAACACAACATATTTTTATCGCCTTGATACATAAAATGCTTACGTAATGTTCAAGCTAAAATGAAAACAATCAATACTGCTTGTCATTTTGCGTTCAACCTATCATTATCATGCGGACTGATCCAGTATAGGCGGAGAGGTAAAGGCTACTTCTGATATAACTACGTTGTATATTGAACAATCTATACCAATGTGATTTGGTCACGCTAAAACTTCTGAACCGATTAAAATTGCTAACATTATGTAAAGACCTGGAATAACATAAAGTTCTAAAAAAACTAAACAGTAAAATAAAATAACACATATCCTACTAATATCATAAATCTGAAAGTTTGTGTGTAAGTATGTTTGTTCCCTCTTCACGCTTTAACGGCTGAACGGATTTGGATGAAATTTGGAATGTACATAGATTATAGCTAGGATTAACACATAGGCTACTTTTAACTTGATAACAGCGGGCGAAGCCGCAGGGCACGGCTAGTATATAATAAAAGAACACATATATATAATAAAAGAACTCATATATATATATATATATATATATATATATATATATAATAACAGATATTTCACCAGCATCATCATTTTTCATTATTGTCAGTGCGGATGAAACCGTGGGACGCAGCTTGTAACGTTAAATGCTATGGTCATAGATAAAACTAATGAACCGATTTAGCTAAAATTTTGAACATAAGAAGATAGTGATTTGGAATATTAGCATTATTTTTCACCATCGTCATCGCGGGTGAACGGGTCAGCTATAATTAAAATACGTACCTACGTACAAACTAGTAGATATCGCTTGAGGCAAATTTTCCTTCACACGAAATTCACCAGCGGGGGCAAGAACAAGGTAAATTTATGCTTGTGATTGGCCGATGGGCCAGCTGTCAGCGTCATGGCGTTGTCAGTTTCGGAACGACCTATCCATCGAGATAGGAAACAAACCTACAGTTTGTAAATTACTTCAGCTACAAAATCCTTGGACCTATCATAACTACTAAATTGATACTTCAAAAAGTGTCAAATGTCTAGTTGTTTTCGTGACGGGGACATATATTAGCCACTGCTGATATCTGTCCCCCTCGCGAAAACAACTAGACTAGTTGGTTATTGCCCAACTGCCATGGAAGGGTTATGTTTTTCGAGAGTATCTTGTAAGGATGTATATTTACAAATTTCTTTACTACATTGTATCTTCCAAACGGCTGAGTCGATTTCGACGGTTAAGTTAAATAAAATACTTAAAATTGTACGCACCTTGCACAAACTATGGGAAGAAAATTATATTAAATATAAAGTATCTAATTTTTACAACAAACTACCTAAAGACCTAAAGGAATCAAAATCAATGACTACTTTTAAAAAGCTACTTAAGCACTACATTATGAACACTTCACATTTACCACAGTAGTACAAGGCACTTCCAGCTACGCTTGATCTGTGTAACTCGTTCACCGGGTTTGTGTCCGAGCACGAGTATCGAACGAACATGACGTCAAACTATTTCAAGCTGCCCTACCAAACAACATAAAAATGTATTCTGCTTCAAATAATTAGCTAGTGCAATACCCCCAACAATTAGATGTTACTAAATTAAAATAATGTCTCATGTAAGTGAATAATGTATTCTTATGAGAAATAAAGAATCTCAAACCACAAGTTAGATTATAAATGTCTGGACAATCCAAGTGTCCTTAGATAGAGATTTGACGACCCAGTTGGCGCAGTGGACAGGTGCCCGTCCTTTGCGCCGTGAGTCCTGGGTTCGATTCCCGGCAGGAGCACAAATTCCTTTCCAAGGGATATTTGTGCTTCTGGTGCTGGGTGTTATGTGTGTGTGATGTGAATGCTTCCGGCACCCACGATACAAGTCTTTGAACTTAGCGTGGGGCTGTGAGTGTGAAAGCGTTTAGCGTTTTATAGGTGTTTGAGAAAAAACAATGAATTCGTTCAAGCAGTCAGCTCTCGGTCTATAACAGAGTGACTGCTACTGCGTAAATTTGGACTGATAATGGCTATATAAACAACCAGACAATCAGTGCACTAGAAGTATCCACTCAACCTCTGTGGCCACGCTGTCAAGCAAATAAGCATTTAGAAGGAACAAAATGTTTATCGAGCTTTTTGTAATAGTTTTGGCTAGTGTCACGTTGTGGCTGACTTTAAAGTGGAGGAGAGTAAAGCGTTTCTGGGCTGACAAGGGAGTGCCGCACAACCCCCCTCACCCTATCTTGGGAAGCCTCACGTTTCTTCAGAAGCAAAATACTGTAAGTAATTTTGTTACCATTTTTTCATTTAGTTCCTTCATTTATTCCTTTTTCAACCCACTTTAAAAAAGGAGGTTCTCATTTCGTACAACTTTCAGTGACACTTGCTCACAGCCCGCCTCTAAGTTTAAAGACTTGTATGGCGGGTGCCAAAATCTTCACATCATATTCTTATTTATATCATGAGAAAGAAACACAAATTTTCAATACATCGAACTCCTATTTCATACATTGACATTTTTATTTATTTTATTACACTGGTATTAAATAACCAAACCGAATATTCACCTATTTACTATGCCTAAATTATATACATATATAGGTATTGTATTGTATTGTTTATCTGTCCAATTTAGTACCAAAAATTGGCCCCAATGTAAGCTAATATTTCACCGACAGGGAAATAGATGGAGGTCATGTATTCATAGGTACTGTATGTTTTTTAGACTCTCGATATGCAAATATTTGTACACTATCACTATCACTATGTAGGTACATCTGCTATATACTCAATAAATAATAGAAACGGCCAAATTAAGTCGGGCTAGTATTGTTTTTTTTTTGTTAGATAGGCAAGCATTTGACCACTCTCTCACCTGATGGAAAGTGAAGATGCGACCGAAGATATAACCTGCTTGCCTAGAAAATACCTATTCACTCTAGAAAACATGTAAAGACGCAGGCAATGCATTTCTTCCTTCGCTGTACGATTAGATAATAATAATTATAAATAAAGAACGTTTTTATAACTTAGATATAACAAAAAATACGATAATCGCAAGTCACTGCTGGCAGCAAAAAACTACATCTTATTAATAAAACAGTAAGGTTAAGGTCACATGATGTAACTATTTATCATAGAGTAAGTGAATTTTATCGATAAGATTGCGTTTGGAAAAAAATCAAGTTGCAATAATGTCTCCTAAATCACGTGTATTTGTAACCGTTTTACTCGGCAATCGTAATAAAACCAGATAAATAAAAATGTGTGTCGAAATCTGTGTAATATGATAAATAATATCTTCTTCTTAGGGACATGATATACAAAGCGCTCGAGGCGCGCCCCCCGGGCGCTGTGAAGGTAAAATGTATGGCGCGTAAGGGACTTTTATATACAAATCGACGGAGGCGCGCGGCCGAGCGGCGGGCGCACTCCACGGGCGCGCGCCCTTTACTGCGCCCGCCCCCGCGCCGCCGTTTTGTATAAAAAAGAAATAAAAAAAGACGTACATAACTGCATTTTTGACAAAATTAAGATATATACATTATCAGAATCAGGTTTTTGTTTAGTTTAAAATATGCAAATGCAACGTACTAAATCTTATCAACTATCAAAGACATATCTGATGACAAATTTTAGAGGAGCTTTTCGATATGTACGCGGCGTCGCAGTGCTGGAATAATATTCCTCCTCCCATAAGAGTAGTAAAAACGTCAAGCTCACTCAAACTTAAATTAAAAGCATATCTCATCAACGAACAGAGGCTCTTTGGATGTACAAATGTTGATAAGTCTTTCATATAGATGGCATTCGTTCCTAGTCAGGATGGTCGCATTACGCTGTCAAGCTGATTGCTGGATAGCGATGAGCTTGCACATTTTTGTAGATTTCTTGGGAAAAGTGTCACAAGATATATACATTTTTAGATAAGATTTACAATAATTTAAGTATAAACATAAATTTCACAAATGTTCTTATATAAATGTCACAAAATTAAAATTTAATAAAATATAAACGCAAGTCGGGTTTTTTAAGGTTTGAAAAAACCCGACTGCATCGCTTTATCTTCGGAATCTTGATCAGATTAAATTTATTAAACTCGCATTATTGACGATAACTCAAAAACTACTGATCAGATCTTGATCAAATTTAAATGAGACCAATTGGAAAGCAACAGCTTTCAAACAAAAACAAAATCCAAATCGAATTACGTCACATAGTTATTGGCTGTGGTTAAAAAAATGCTCAGATTAATATATATCTGCTTCTAAAGTAATCAAAGAGCAAAGGATTATGACCAATTTATCATCTAATGCTAAAAGAATCTTTGTCCTGACATACTGATTCACTGACTGACTGATAGACTGACTGACTGACTTAGAAACAACGCACAGACTAAACCGCTGGTCGTAGAGACTTGACATTTGGAGGGTACAATTTTGTCTTTGTACGTAGAGGTGTACTAAGAATGGATTTTTGGAAATTCCACCCCGAAGAGGGTTAAATTGGACGGAAACGTTTGTAGGAAAGTTCTTTGTTGATACATTTTTGCCAGGGTTGCATAAGGCGGTTCAATGGTGAATGAAAGTTCATATGGAAAACTTTTTATTTCTGAAGTTAAAGTGATGTAAATTGTATCTAAGTAGTAAAATGTAAGGTAATTTGCAATGTAATTAGCTTATACTTAGGACACGAACAGATAGGGTACTTTTTATTTTAATTAACGCCAACGGTGAAGCCGCGGGGCACGGCTAGTATTATTATATTTGTAGATTACATACAGTTTCTGCATTTATGGTATCAACGTGACATATTTTTGTATATGATATAGATATACATAACATTATGCAGCGATATCATACTACGATTGATTAACCATAAAAAACCGATAACCTTCGTCGAATATTTAAAGAAAATATTTTTTTTACATTAATAGGTGCTCATTTGTTTAAAGCAACACACATATCTTTTTTGGAGTTAATGTCAGCAGTAATTACCATCTACGCTCTAAATATAAAACACATCTGTATACACCATGTAAACAATACATGACAATAACAAGTTTTATAAAAGTTAATTTTACTCTGCGAAAATGTATAATCACTTACTTGTAGAGCTTAGAATACAAAACAAGCACCATTTATAAAACGAATTAAAGCCTGGCTAGTCACTTAAACAGTTTATATAATAAAATAATACTTTGAGAAACAATAAGTTAATGCATAATGTAAATAACTTAAGATAATTATTATGTAATCAATGTAATATGAAGAGTAGCCAATGTTCTGATAAGTAACTACGGGCCAATTGCCTATATTTCCTAAAACTAAACTAAAACTATGTACAGCAAAGAACTAAGTTACCTACAAGACATCGATCTTAGACATTATCTTATCTTATCTGATAAGTATGTTATTGTGTTGTGTTGTTCGTTATTATTATTTTAAGCTAGCTGACCCGACAGACGCTGTCCTGACTTGGCACATTCATCAAACTAGCGAACTGTCAAACGCGCGTAATAGATTGTTTCTAATTTTTTACTGCGAAATTTTCTTAATTTTTATTTTCGTAAGAATCTTCTACAAAGTATTAGAAAACTAAAAAAATATCAATTAAATCAGTAAAGTCGTTATCAAGTTATGCGTGACACAGCAAATAAGGATTCATTTCATATTATATCAGATAAGATAAGATTGCACGTTCGAAAAGTGCAACTGTTGAAACCTAACATTACTTTTGTAAGATATTTGCATGCAGTTTTAAGCAATAAAATAAATATTTGTAACGGCTACGTTTTGGATTTAAAATATTATATTATATATAGATTTACTCAATGTTTTTGAAGGTATGTGTACCTATAAACCATTTTTTTCATTGACTGCATGTAGTTGCAACAAAATATCAAAATAATCTGGTAGCTACCTATAAATGTTAAAACTGTCATCACGGTCATATTGCAGTAAAGTATATATATCGTGTCTAATACTATAAACGAGATACACGATCACGAAGTAACCTGGTAGAATGGGATTCTGCCATTAGTTTACTCTATAATTGATTATCACTTTGCTGCTAACAAAGACGAACAGAGAAGAAAGATATTTGCTAAAGCAACAGAAACAACTCTGTAATGTTTTGGCTCGGAGCTGATGATAATATATAAGAAGCAAGTATCTAAAGACTAGTATTGCTCGGTATTTACTTAAAAATAGATTAATTTAATTAACTATAAGATCACCAACATTCACAACAGCATTATCTTAAAAAAATCAAACCAAATGTCACTATATTTCAAGGTGAAGACTACATGCATTTGAATTTTAATTTGAGCGAATAACTTATTATACCTACCGTAATAACAGAATGAACATAAAATTGCAAATAAATAATATAGGTAATAATAATTATACACAAGCGTTATAATGGACTAAATAAAAATAAAAAATACCAAATTAAACATAATCAATCTATTTTAAGATTTAATCAGGATGTCAGGGACTTTTTGAAAATATTAACATTGCCCATAAATATGTCAACTTGTTTGGTTTTAGCAAGAATATTATGGTGTCGAATCATTCTAGTCAACGGGGCATTCTGGCCTAGGTTAGAGTTAGCTCCAGCGACATGAAATGCGTTAAATCTCGAGGCTCTCGGTAATTTAGTCATGGCAGAAATAGACACCTTTGAGAGCAAATTTGGCGTATCCATGATTCCCAACCCGATTACCAGTGGGTAGCGTTCCCATCATGCTGGCAGTATTGCTTCTCTGCATTGCAATGCTACGTTGAGCCAAATAATTACATAATCAAAATCAAAATCAAAAATCGTTTATTCACATGGGCCCCAAAGAGGCACTCATGAAAGTTAATGAATCTATTGCCAGATTCGGAAAATTACAGCCATCTCGAGAAGAACCTGGCAAGAAACTCGGCGGCGCATTTTTTTTCATTCATTTTTTTTTTAAAAACATTCCTTATTTCTAATACATAATTTTCTTAACCTAGGTATTATTATGGTCGCTAGAAAGAGCCTGTGCAGTTTGCCTCCATGCATCCTTGTCATTAATATAGTCTGTAGTCTTATAATAAGCTTTCTTAATTAATGCCCGTTTTATTACAGATTTGAACTTTCCCAGTGGTAATTCAGTTACGATTTTTAGGAATTCTATTGTAAAATCTAACCCCATTTGCCATAAAAGATTTATTCGTTTTGCTTAATCTAAATGCGCGCACTGAAATTTTATGCTTATATCTAGTATTAAGATTGTGTGCGTCGCTTCTTAATTTATATTTACTAATATTTTTGCGAACATGCATAATATTTTCAAAGATGTAAAGCGAAGGCATGGTAAGTATGCCTGTTTCTTTAAAGAATTCCCTGAGAGAATAATATTAGTATTCCTTTAAATAGCCTAATAATGTCTTAGCTTGCTTAATATGGTATGGCAGATATTAAAAATGAACAATTATCCATATGCATTAATATGCATAGGTACTTGATGCATGCTAATTATTATAACACCAAACTGACCTTTGTTGGGTCCGTGTTCACCTTCCAAGCAGGGAAGTTCAATTCCCAAAGGAAACACAAGTATGGAGGAATACTTTTGTTTCATACCAAGTTACATTTGCGTTTCTGATTTGGGGCGTGATTGTGTGTATTATTATTACTAAACATTTCCTTTTACTTTCAGGCTCACTGGATGCTTGATATCTATAGGCAATTCCAAGCTCCCTATGTCGGCATCTGGTTGCTCTGGAGACCAGCCCTAATTATCAACTCTCCGGATATAGCGAGGAGGGTCCTCGTCAAGGATGCTGATAACTTCCGGAATAGATTCCTGAGCTCGGGGAAGAGTGATCCGATTGGAGGTCTCAATATATTTACCGTCAATGTAAGCCGAATACCACGTATACTTACATAAATTTTACATAAACGCTTTCACACCCACCACCCCACACTAAGTTTGATGACTTGTGTAGTGGGTGCCGGTAACATTCACAACACACAATCACAACCAGAACCGGAAACACAAATTTTCCTTGGGGAGAAAACTTGTGTTTCCGCCGGGAATCGAACCCGATACCCCTTAGAAGGCGAACGCTCAGCCAACTAGCACAACGGTATTTAATTTGGACACTGAAAAATCTTTTGCTACATCATCACTTAAAATCAGATAAAAAGTGAACATGAAATAAGAAACACTTACTGCTCTGCATGTATGGATTCCTCCATAGCTTTCGATAGATGGAATTTTATTTTTATGGATATTCTCTATCCGTTTTAATTTCAAATCCCAGTCGTAAACTCTGTGTCACGTCGTACAGTTTAGTATTAGAGACATTATAAGAATTTTGAGTTTTTTTTATGCTATATAGGCAAGCATTTGACCACTGTCTCACCTGATGGAAAGTGAGAATGCGGCCGAAGACAGAGTCGCGTGGTGGGAGGCGCTACTCGCCGAAATAGATCATAATGGATCTACTTGACTAAATAAGATTAATTGCTAATCTACTCGATAAAATTTTTGTTGTTCAGCTTGTCTATAAGATACTTATTCATTCGAGACTTGAAGACATACAGATTGTACCGTTCGAGAAACAAAGACGCACTTGTAGGTTTAGTAAATAAACATAAACACTTTCACACTCACAGCCCCACACTAAGTTCGATGACTTGTGTCGTGGGTGCCGGAAAAATTCACATCACACACACAATCACAACCAGACCCAGAAACACAAATTTTCCTTGGGGAGAAAACTTGTGTTCCCGCCGGGAATCGAACCCGATACCCCTGCTTAGAAGGCGAACGCCACCCAACTAAGCCAACGGGCAGTTCGCGCTTTCAAACTCACAGCCCCACACTAATTTGTGTCGTGGGTGCCGGAAACATTCATATCACACACACATTCACAACCAGAAACACAAATTTTTCATGGGGAGATAACTTCTGTTCCCGCCGGGAATCGAACCCGATACCCCTGCTTAGAAGGTGGTAAAGGTAAATGCCACCCAAACTAAGCTAACGTGCAAATAAGTTTTTTGGCTCGTCTAATCAACAGCTAAAAAAATCAATCAAGGTATATATACTTACTGTGGGTTGCCTTAATAAAACATTATCAAATACAATCATGTTTTTTTTTGTCGTATATATGCATATAATACACGATGCACGTTCAAATATACACAATTCAAAATTGGTAGAGAAATTGCAAGTCATTTGAGGTAACTTCCTTTTCAGGAGCCACTATGGAGCAGCATAAGACGCCGATTGACGTCCGTGTTCACGGCTGCCAAACTCAGGTCTCTCGAGGGTCTGATCTCGGAGAAGACTGGTGATCTGATCCAAAGACTCAAGAGTGAGTCAAAGAAAGATCCCGACGAGATCAATGTTAGGGTAAGTGGTGCAATTAAATACCTAGTCGTGCGTATCTATACATGTAGTTAATCTCTATAGTCTGCCTGTAGTCGGTACTGAGACTATAATTAAAAAAAAATCTATGGTTTGGTTAATAATTGGTCTAGTAGTATATACGTTGTGTTTGTCTCTTTTTTATAATAATACTAGCCGTGCCCCGCGCCTTCTCCCGCTATTATCAAGTTAAAAAGTAGCCTATGTGTTAATCCTAGGTATAATCTATGTACATTCTAAACGTCCAAATCCTTTCAGCCGTTAGAGCGTGAAGAGGGAACAAACATACTGTAAGTATGTTTGTTCCCTCTTTACGACAGTTACACGCAAACTTTAGTATTTATAATATTAGTATGATGCAAACTGGCAGCATGTCAGCAATCCTTATTTCGATGCTTAATACATGTCTTAATGGATGTTGATCTAATTTTATGATATTTCAGAATATGTTTCCTGTGGTCCCAAATTAAGTACATTTAATTTATACATACCTAGTAGGTAATAATAATTAGTATAAAACAAATGTCGTAGATATACTCTGTGGCATATTGTGTGTATATGTTTACCAATCTGTCCAGGAATCAGATAACAAACTTAAAACCTTGAACCTTCTTGTATACTTAAATATTTGTAGTATCATCAGGAAGGTACGTAAAGTACTAATAGATAATTATTTTAAACAATTAATTAGTAAACAAAAGCATAGAGTTGTTTATTTAAATCGTGTTTTTGTTGTTGTTTAATACCTACAATTGCCTAATATATAAACTTACATTGACTATAATAATAATAACTTGGAATCACATCATTATACATTGTAATATTTTCTTGTTCACATGCTTCTGTAATCTTATCTCTTTTTAAAGGTTAAGAAGTTAAGAAATAAAACGTGATAAAATGCATGAGATATTCTAAATAGCAAAACGCACGCTATTGGTTAGACTGATTGTCATCAGTTCACATATTTTTGACGTCATTGGCTAAATTTCCTTTACGGTAGCCATGATTTGTCGTCGACGATACAGAAATAACGTCTCAATGGCCGCTTTTAAAATAGCCCGAAGCTGATTGCATTTTTTAAATGTAATTAAGAGACGAGTCGAGCATACCGCTCGCCAAATGGTGGGACATTACAGTTCAGTTCAACCCAGAATTTTGAACATATACTTATAGATCAAAATGTTTCGCGTCACCCTGAGATATTAATAATAATTATAAACACTTATTGACATAAGTTTTTACATAAAATTATATGAATCCATAGGCTACTGAACTAGTGTTAGAGCACTGTGTTTCAGGTGCCAGTGGCTTCTCCCTATAATAAATCTTATTATAGCATTACGTCACAAATGTTTAAATAATTAATGTACCTGTATATTAGATGTTAAATCTCTTTATGCACTGTTCACTGGAAACATTGCCATTTGTTCCGAAATACAGTAATGTTTGCACACTACTGCTTGGTGGTGATTCTGCAAAAGAGTCTTACTTCTACAAATTGTTTAATTAAATTTTAATCAGGTCCGGGCAATTCATTTACTTCGACATAAAATGTAATGTATAGATTAATGATTTTGTTTTCAGTAACAATGTATGCAAACAATCGAATAAAAACATCAAAAATATACATATTCCCACGGACCTTTACCGTATTTGTTTGAAATGGCTGAGGTATCATTACAATATAACCAGGATCGTAGATATCGCCTAACAACCATCTATCAACAAGACAAACAGTCAAACGTCATCCATTCATGGTTGACATAACTCCAGCTCGCTCGGAACGTTTCGCTTCTACGTTTATCATCCGTACGGGTGTAATGTGTGTGTGATGTGAATGTTTCCGGCACCCACGATACAAGTCTTTGAACTTAGTGTGGGGCTGTGAGTGTGAATGCGTTTGTTTGTTTGTTTGTTTTGTTTGTTTGTACTGTGAGGGAGTGGAACTCATTGCCCTGAGCGGTATAATCTGCCAGTTTTCAAGTTAAGAGTGAATAGGTATCTTCTTGGCAGGCATGCTACATTTTCGGCCACAACATCGCTTTCCATCAGCTGAAATAGTGGTCAAATGCTTGCTTATCAAACATAAAAAAACCACAATTTTTTTCAGCTATATAAAGGTTTTTTCTTTTTATAACAAATTAAACAATCGTTTGACTACAATCGCACCTGATGACAAGTGTCGATATAGTCTAAGATAGTGCTCTATCAAAATTGCTAAGCTTGCTCAGTCAAAATCCATTCACATTACTTTTGAACGCTTTTCTTCAGGTGATCAACTCTGACTTTAGTACGGACGTCATCGGCGAGGCTGCCTTCGGGATCCATTCCCAAGCTGCGTTAACAGGAGACAGCATAATGAGGAAAGCGACCAGGGAATTCATGAAATTCAGTTTTTTCCGTGGCTTGTGCTGGTCCAGCATCTTCTTCTGTCCAGAACTCGTTGACATTTTTGGGTAAGTTTAAACTTTTTTTTTATGACAAATAGGCCAGCATTTGACCGCTGTCTCACCTGATGGAAAGCGACGATGCGGTCGACGGTGGGACATGCTTGCCTAGATGGTACCTGTTCACTCTTGACTTGAAGAGGCCTAAGTTATACTTATCGGGAAACAAGAACGAAGGCAGGGTATTCCACTCCTTTGCAGTTCGTATTATAAAAGTAGGGGCAAAACGCTTGGTTCTAATCTGAGGAATATCCACCATAAAAGGATGTCTTGTTTTAGTACGCCTTGTTGTCGCATGATGGAAGGGAGCTGGAGGAATTAAATCATGCAGTTCTGTCGCACACTCTCCGAAATGTATCTTGTAAAACACGCATAAAGCTACCTTGCGCCGATGTTCGAGGCTCTGAAGTCTTTTCTCAACTAGTTCAGTATGGCCAATTGCGCTGAGTAACTCGTTTGTTATATGAAGATAATACAGAAAAAGCCTTATATATAAATAACTAGGTGTCCCGGCGACCTTCGTTCCGCCTAACAGTCAATGAATGTGCATGTTTAGGAAGCCATACCCGGCATGCGTTACAATGCCACGTGACTATATTATTACCTCCTTCGTGTTTATGTTTGCCTAGTACTTTACCAAATCCGAGTGACGTATGAGAAAGTGATATTTATACACCTATATAAAAAAAAATAAGTGACGTTCCTTAAAAGTATCCTATGTCCTTCTCCTGGCTCTAAACTACCTCCCTGCCAATTTTCAGCTAAATCGGTTCAGCCGTTCTTGAGTTATAAGTGGAGTAACTAACACGACTTTCTTTTATATATATAGATACTCCACTGTTACATGATGCTTTACAAGAAACTTAGATAACTGTCCATGTGGTCAATTTGAGCCATGTTTTTAGGTACGCAGTTTATCTCAATTACATTATATGTTGCAATGTATTTAAAATATATATATATGCAAAGTTTATATATGAACAAATTGTTATAATTGTTACTTCAAAGTTAATAATATACTACATAATATTCAGGATTAATCAAAATACAGATTTAGCTAAACTACTTACAATTAAGCAATTAAGTCTCGCTGTGCAACGAGGTAACGCAGCCAGCATTTTGGGCACACTGCCTTCAAAGTTGAATACAACTATAAAAAGTCATGGACTTAGAGACACACCAACATACTCTCTTTCCACAAGATGGAAAAAGAAGTGGCATCAAAGCTACCAAATTTTTCCAGATTCTCCTTGTTCCCGAAGGAAACCACAAAGTATCTACAGAAGGTGTTCCGCGCCGTGGTAGAGCAGCGCGGTGGATTTGACGCGCCGGTGAAGGAGCCGCGAGATCTGCTTGATGCACTTTTGAAACTCAGGCAAGACTCAGCGAAGAATAATGAAAGTACGTTCAAGTAATCTTTTGAATCTAGATACAATATTTATGTACAAATATGTTTTTAAGAACAAGTGTAGTTCAACAGTGGACATGCGGCCTTAAACTACGCATCCTGGTTCGAATTCCAATCTACCCCGCACCAAAAACGAGTTATCAAGTGATATGCGCATTTTGCACTTTTTCTTATGCTGAATAGGCGAGCATTTGACCGCTATCTCACTCTTACGACTAACAACTGGGACGGAAGCACAGTGACACTCTGAAAATGATCTTGTAAAAGACCGACAGACCTGTGATCTTGGGACGATGTTCTCAAGTCTCAATCTCTTCAACCTGTTTCTCGCAAAGCTAGCTAGCTTACGTGATAAACAGTGATTAACTTCCTCATTAATAAATGTTCTGTTTTTTATGAAGCAATAAAACTAGTCAATCAACTAACCTTTAATGTGCATTCAAAAACACAATTTTATGTCTGCTATTTACATACGAGTAAATACTTACTGGTGGGATAACATAATACACGAAGTAATTTCGTTTTTTTTTAATTAGCAAGCGTTGAGCTATTTCTGGTGATGATAAGTGATGTTGTGGTTGAGGATGATATAGGTACAGATACACTTGGCCTGACTTCAAGTATCTTATCCCCCTCACAAAATCATCATTTTATAAAAGCAACGGATCGGTAATAAGGCACGCATCGGCAAATCACAAGTATACATTTATCTCACCCTTTTTCCTCACTGATGAATTGTGTTATGAAGGAAAATTAGTTTCATGCGGTATCAACTGGTTTACACATAAAATATTATTTAGATTTTGACCGATTTTATTGTATTGTTTCATTGTAGTTGTAACCGAAGATATACTTCTGGCCCAGGCAACCATCTTCCTTCAGGGAGGGTTCGACACTACCGGCTCATCGCTTACTTTTCTCTTGCTGGAGTTGGCACATGCCCCAGACATACAGGTAAGCTAGATAACTAGACGTTCGTTTGATAAAACGAGAACAAATATGACCTTTTTTTTGTGTCATTGAGACACTATACAAGCAAGTCACTCTTTTTTTATTTGTATGCCAGATAATCGTTGACTGTGTGAATGGAAAGTGAATGCGGCGGAAGATGTGGCATGATATTAGCTAGAAGATACCTATTCATTTAGACTTGAAGACTCCCATGTTATACCGTTCGGGGAACAAAGACGCCTGATCTCAGCCAATAAGGTTCTCGGCGGGTTTGGTGATCAAAGATCTTTGGTTATGCAGACTTTGGTTTAACACTGTTGCCGAGAGATATATATCCAATGCACATGCTGGTAAGGTACAAGTACAGTCTCAGAGAGAGACTATGGTCGCGCGATTGAACTTGAGTTTGTTGGCCGTACCCGAATGGCTGATGCACTACTATTAACTTTATAAATCAATTGCCAAGCGTCAGTTTAGCAAAATCTAGAAAATTGCTCGACCAATTTGAATCTTACTTATTTTTGCTCATCTGTATTTAGGAAATAATAATATCTCAAAAGAACAACCGCAAAATCGAAATTAGTAATTTTGTACGGGAATTACCACGCCGGTTTACTTTCAATAGATGGCGTGGTGCAAAGTCAGCGGATTAGTTTAAAATCAAGTTCGCCATACTTTTTTCTTTTGTTTTTTAAAATGTTTACTAATGTGAGTTGAACTAATAACTTTGTTAATTTCTAGGAGCGTCTATACCAAGATCTAGTGGAAGCTAGACAGAACCATGGCAAAGAGCTTGACTCCAGCGCGCTCACTGAAGTCACCTATCTAAACGCTGTTATTAAGGGTAGGTGTTATAATTCTTATACATATCTGTGAAACCTGTCATCAACAACCGCGACTAAAGTTTCTCTTTTCACGGTACTTCAGAGTACAGTTTCCATACAAAAATCAATGGGCAAAAATGTCTGAATACGAGCCATACAAGAAGTTTCAGAGTAGATATGTGCGCAAAGTATACAAAATGTGTGATTTAGAAACAACAGAAAAAAAGCAGATACTTTTGAATGAGAAAATATTATGTTGAACTAGCTGACCCGGCAAACGTTGTTTTGCCATATATTAGAAAATTAATATAGCCAGTAAAAAATAGTGGTTGATTGTAGAAGGGTAAAAAATAGGGTCGTATGTATTTTTTAGCGCTAAATCATAAAAAAATAAAAATGTTGTCCTAAAAATAAAAAATAAATATTTTGGATTGAACTACCCTTAACATTTAAGGGTATGAAAAATAAATGTTGACCGATTCTCAGACCTACCCGATATGCACACAAAATTTCATAAAAATTGGTCAAGCCGTTTTGGAGGAGTAAGGTAACTAACACGAGAATTTTATTCATATCAATGAATGAATATTATTGTGACACGAGAATTTTATTCATATCAATGAATGAATATTATTTTTACATTTAGAATGTTTTGCGCACATATAAACTTCAAAACTACTTATGTAGCACGTAATTAGGCATTTTAACAATTCGTAAACCTCTATTATCCATAGGTTTTTGTATTAGAAGGGTCATCTAACGGACCACCTTCACTTAGATTAGGATACTACGCTGTCGTAGCTAGATCAGTCCTAGATTTAAATAGTTAAGTAAGTGTACAAGCACTGGAAACTTCATAGTTAAACGATGTAGATAAAAAATCTTCAATGCAAACATTTATATAAATAAGTTATCACGATCATGTCGCAATAAAGTTACATTTGAGCTGGCATAACGACGTCAGCATTGAGCATCTCAAATACGCAGGGTTCACCTGCCAAGGGTTTATCAATATGTGTATTGATAATAATCTGTTGGCTAAGGTGTTGGATAGTATGCTTGAGATTCCCTGATTGTACCGTTCATGAAACGAAGACAAGGTATTGACCTTGTCTTCGTTTCATGTATCTCTATCTCTCTGTCCACCAGTATCGCCGGTGGTCTGCCCCTCTTCGCCTCATACAGGGCGGCTGCCTCTTGTATACGGAGGTCGAGGGGGAGCAAACCTGTCAGCACAAGTGCGGAATTGAGAGAGACAGTGCGGTAGGCCTTGCAAAGCTTTTGCGCGAATCCTCTTTGGACAGCATTCAGTTGTTTTTGAACGCCCAGTTTTTTGGTCGCAGACGCCCAAGCGCTTGCGGCGTACATTGTTATCGGCTCTACAACTGCGGTGTAGATGATGCGGATAACCTCAGGATGGAGACCCCAGCTGACCCGGGCCGCCCTCGACAACTGCTTGTACACATTTAATGCCTTCTTACATACATTTGAAGCGTGTGCATTAAATGTCAGCTTGTTGTCAATGGTCAGCCCGAGGATCTTGATAGATGATACACAGATTGACAGATAGATGAGTGGAACTCATTGGAGTTCCACTCCTTCGCTATACGGATCATGAACGTAGAAGCGATTCGCTTTGAGCGAATGGAGTATTTCAATAAATTTATGACAATTTGAAAGGTTGCCTTTTTGTTAGATAGTAATAAAAAAACATTAAAATCGGTTCATCTAGAAAGTTATGAGGTAGCACGCAATAAAAAAATACAGTCGAATTATGAAACCTTCTTTTTGAAGTCGATTTAAAAGGGTGTGGTATATATATGCAAAATGTAGGTAAGCGATAAAACACCGATGTGCTGGACGATTGATATACCTATTAGTCACAATCAATTTAAAAGTATCTCTTTCCGACAGAATCTCTTCGTAAATATAATCCAATGGGTTGGTTTGACCGCATCGCTGCCCAGGACTACCAGATAGATGAGAACCTGACGATCCCGGCCGGCACTGTGATCTACGTGAACGCGTACGGCATGACGTGGGATCCTCAGTACTTTCCCGAGCCCGAGGTCTTCAACCCTGATCGGTTCCTACCAGAGAACGAGAAGAATATCGTTCCGTACACGTACATGCCTTTTGGAGAAGGACCTAGGAACTGTATCGGTGAGTATACCTAATAGTTACTATAAATAGCACTTTTTTTTTACGCGAAATTTATTATTCAACGCTTTCACCCTCACAGCCCCACGCTTAGTTAGATGACTTGTGTCGTAGGTGATGGAAATAGTCACATCACACACAGAATCAGAAACACAAATTTTCCTAATAAATAACGTGATATTTTCATAAACTTTCATACATGCGGCAGTTGCTTTTTATTTTTAAGTATAGATAATTTTCTTTAGTTATATGAAATCTAGGTAATTAATAAATTAAACGCAAGCAAAGCTTAAAAAAACCTACTTTATCTTCGGAACAAAATCAAAAAAATAACATAGTCGAATTGAGAACCTCCTCTTTATTTGAAGTGGTTAATAGCTAAATGGTGTCGTTACATTTCAGGCATGCGTTTCGCCTGGGTGACAATGCGCTACGCCCTTTCAGCGATGTTGCTAAACTTCGAGGTGAAGCCTGCGCCGGGCACGCCCATACCCAACGAGTGTCCGATCGAAAAGAAAGGCATGTTCCTCATGCCTAGTGAGAAGGTCACCTTAGCTTTCATTCCGAGGAAATGATGAGATGATGACCATTGTAACCATGCTATAACCGTCATCGCTGAAGTTCTCAAATTATAATTATATATTTAATTATTATTATGGTAAATGGCTGCATTTTCTCACGAGACAGAAGTTGTTTCAGTTGTTTCGGTTTAGTAATTTGAGCATGGTTGAGTAACAAACATCCAAACAAACTTACAAACATCTACACTCAAACTTCACAATGTGTATACAAGGGAATACCTCACAGATAATTGTTAGTACATTATGTGATAAGACACCATCATATCAGGGTTTTTCGTAAGGAACCAAACAATAAACTTAGTTTTGAACACTTATCCATCAACCATCCGCTCGATGACATCAACCAATCAAAACCCGGGTTCCTACCCGCTACTTTTTAAATTCCGCTCTATGATTGGCTGGCATCATCGGCCAACAGTGGCGCCATGAGTAATCCAGACTTACCCACATAAAATAATATTTATCGATATACAATACCAATTATTGCAAATTAACAAACCCTAACAATTAAAGTTGATTAAATATATGCTATAGTGATAGGTTTATATTATGTTATATTTTAGAAATTAATATATTGTTTAACTATTTTGTAATTAATAAAAACTACCATGTTATAATGTTGTTTTTGTCTTCTTTATTATACCTACTTGTTCTTTCCTATAAAGTTTTATCCATTTTATAACGGGTTATGGTCTTATTTCGACTGATACTCAATAAAGCGCGTCAAAATAATATAAAAACTGTTTTAACTTGGGTTTATCCAAAGTTTTATGAACAAAGGGAATATAAATAGCAAATTAAAGATACCGTTTTTTTTATTCTCGATAGGCAAGCCTTTGACCACTATCTCACCTGATGGAAAGTGACGATGTGGTCGAAGATGGAACATGCTTGCTTAGAAGGTACCTGTTCACTCGAGATTTAAAGACTCCTAGATTGTACTTGATGGGAAACACAGACTCGGGCAAAGAATTTTATTCCTTAGCAGTACGTATAATAAATGTGGAAGCAAAACGCTTCGTACGCAGGTACTTCGTATTCCAGGTTCAATCTCCGTCTCTCGACAATGGACTCTTAGTTTTAACAACTTCGATTAATACATAACTTTTTTGGTCAATAAAAGATGACTTTGTAGCTCTAAGCACACGTTTCATCGTAACTTAATAAACTAGTAATGAATAAAATCCCTTGGCTATCGTATTATAGAAGATTAACGATTTTCAAATACCTATTGCGATACCCCATTTAATGTAGTTCGACGACAATTTTTTACTAACAATCACATGATTAAGACAAGTCGATCGATGTAAAAATTGGCAAATTCAGTCTACGCACTTAGTTTTTTGAGTGCTGAAAAGAACGTACATACATCTAGGCACATAAACACATAACTCTCCTTTGCGTCTCGCAGTCAAGTACATAATATATTGTACAAGCACCAAAAAGTAGCTAATATATAAACATATTTAAATCCGTTACCTATAAATTATTTTTATCTTTATTTCCTGACCTCCACGTTTTCAAGACAACATGATTGCCACATTATATATGATAACCCAAAATACCCTCACGGACCTAAATGGTAATAAGGTGTTATCGCCAATATTAATAACTGCTTTGTACAGTAGATTTGTGTTCTGAAACGATAGTGTTTGATAACCTCTGTTTTGGAGCGTTAATAATGACGTAAAATAATATTACATAACGTATATCTATATCTATGTATATATATATATATATATAAATCAATGCCACTTTTCGTTGTTATTTTATAACTCAAGAACGGGCTCACCTATCCAAACCAATTGTTTAGGCTTGTTCGGATGGAGAGATCGGACTATTTAGTAGATGGTTTATGTGAAGTTTGCACAAAATCGGTCGAGCGGGTCTTCATTTATCACACCGGGGCGAAGCCGGGGCGGATCGCTAGTTATGTATAATATCATTAATTGTAAAAAAATATGTTTTACAATCTAGAAATTAAGACGTATCTGAAAAACGGCTGCACCGATTTTCATCAAACATAGCTATGAACATTTGAACACTCTATCAAGTTACCTTTCAAATAAAAAACACTAAATCAAAATTCACTATTATGGGAGCTAATTGCAACAGACTGACGTACCTAAAGATACCAAAGTTAAACTTATAACATCCTTCTTTTTGCGACGGAGGTTATAAAGCCAAAGATACAACAAACAAAAAAACAACATTTATTAAAACAAATTTGAGACCCTTTTATCCAGGAGCATCACTGTCGATAACAACGCATCAGCTCCCTGTCGTGGGGCACGGCTCCGATGTCTCCCACCACAGCCATTGCCATGTCACAACCTGCCATTCAAATATATTTGGTACGCATTTACGCATTCACACTCACAGCCCCACACTAAGTTCAAAGACTTGTATCGTGGGTGCCGGAAACATTCACATCACGCACACATTACACCCAGAACCAGAAGCACAAATATCCCTTGGGAAGGAAATAGTGCTCCTGCCGGGAATCGAAATCAGGACTCACGGCGCAGAGGGCGGACACCTGTCCACTGCGCCAACTGGGTCGTCGTATTTAGTGTTAACAAATCAAGCTTTATGCCTACGTTTTCTACTTCAAGTATAAATGCGTCAACTAGGAAGGCTCGAATTTTGATAAAAACAATAAAACAGGGTATTACTCACATATACATAGTTACCTTACATAAATCATTTAAAATAATTAAAAAAAAAACTTAAATATAGTGTACAATCGGCGGTCTTATCGCTAAAAGCGATCTCTTACAGACAACACATGTGATCATGATTATAATTTGAATAATAAAGCATACTATTTCAATAATTAACCATATCATTTTAACTACCCGTTGGCTTACTTGGGTGAACGTACGCCTTATAAGCAGGGGTACCTACTATCAGGTTTGATTCCCGGCGGGAACATAAGTTTTTTCCCCAAGGCAAATTTGAGGTTCTGGTTGTGGTTGTGTGTGTGATGTGAAAGTTTCCGGCACCCACGACGCAAGTCATTGAAGTGTAGGGCCGTGAGTGTGAAAGCGTTTACACCAAACAATAGACCATTTTACAATACTACTAATCTTTACCAACTTCCAAGCGTGCTCCGTCTTTGACTGCATCGTCGCTTTCCATCTGCCCCATGTATCAGAACCATACGATAACTCAATTACCGTACGATTCGGTTAGTTTTCGTACGATAAAATGTATTTTTAAAAAGAATGTTATCCAATCGTATCGATTCGGTAAGTTACCGAAATACTCTGAATCATGGGTCTGGTGAGATTGTGGTCAAACGCTGGTTTAGTCACAGACAAAAATAAAATAATTTAAACAAAGAAAAACCTAAAAAAAACTTTAACTTTCAACAAAAGACTTCAGCGCTTTATCTTCGGAACCCTTGATCAGATTAATTATAAATATTAAATATGCATTATTGAGAATAACTCAAAAATAACTGGTCGGATCTTGATAAAATTCAAATGGGGATACACGGGAAGCATCACCTATCAAATAAAATAAAAAACAAAATCAGTTCACCTAGAAAGAAGTAATGAGGTAACACACATACAAAATAAAACATACAGTCGAATTGAGAACCTCTTTCTTTGAAGTCGGTTAAAAAAAGAGTTTGACTTTGCTCTTACTCTTAGAGGCAATTGTCATGGCGGTGCTGCTGATCTCCGTGTTGCAGATCGTGTCGATGATGGCCATGGTCTGGCTGGCGCTGTCGAGGCAGATGTTGTTGGCGAGCTGTAGCGCCAGCCCTTCCGCCACGCGGACGCAGTCGTCGTCGTGCCGACTCAGGCTCAGTTCTGAAGGGAGGAACGAAACTCCCCGTTGACTAAGTTGGGTGCGTGTTCACCTTTTAAGCAACGGGTACCGGGCTCGATTCCCGGTGGAAACACAAGATTTTCCCCAAAGGAAATTTGTGTTTCTGGTTCTGGATGTGATTGTGTCTGTAATGTGAAAGGTTGCGGCACCCACGACACAACTCATCGAACTTAGTGTGGGGCTGTGAGTGTGAAAAAGCGCTGAAAAAAAAACAACAAACGCTTTCAAACTCCCAACCCCATACTGAGTTCGAAGACACACATCACACACGTAGTCACAACTAGAAGCATAAAATTCCCTTGGGGAGAAAACTTCAAAATCAAATTTATTGGTAAAAGTTTAACAAGTAAATTTTTACTAGACATAGACATGTGACATATTATATACATAGTGACGTCACTTTATTTTTCGAACTATTCTCATTAAACGCTAGCGAAGATTTTAAAAAAAATTTACCGCTTTATCTTCAGCACCTTGATCAAACTGACCAAATTTAAATGTGACCACGGGGAAAGCACCAGTCTTCAAAAAAGAAAAAAATCTAAATCTGTTCACGTAGAAAGAAGATATGAGCTAACAATAAAAAAAATACAATTGGGTACCTCCTTTTTTGTGAAGGCGGCAGAAAATCGGCCCACACGTTTAATCTCTGAAGGAAGGGAACAAACGTACATACATCAACTGATAAACACATTAGCCTCCTTTGCGTCGCGTCGGGTAAATATAACAGCAATCTTACTCAGCCTCGCCTTTCCGATCTCGATTTGTTTCAAGCTCAGTCCCCCGATGTTGGTGAGAAATTCGGAGGCTGAGAGTGCCACTTCCCACGCGGTTATTGCACGGGTTTTCGCCAGTATACCTACAAGAAAAATCATCGATTAGAGAAGTCAAACGGGCAACGAGTACGCCTCTGCTCTTGCTCCGCGCCGAGTGCCCGCGTTCGTAGTAGGCGCCATGAACCTCCGTCGTGAATTCGTCTGATGATGGGGACCGGACATCCCCGAAACCTAAGTAGCAAAAGTCGACCCTAAATCGTGATTCAAGCCGAATCATCTATCACACTAATATTATATAAGCGAAAGTTTGCGAGTGTGTTTGTATGTTTGTTACTTCTTCACGCTCAAACGGCTGGGACCAATTTTAATGAAATTTGGTATGGACGTAGGCTACTATTTATCCTGGAATTCCCGAGGGACTTAGGTGGGTAAAACCGCGGGGCGCAGCTAGTAAATTATAAGCAACAAGCAGTTTTGAAGATCTTGAAGAGCATATTTTTAAAATGATGTAAACTGCTTTGGAAAGCAGGAGGAAGAAATTCCGTGACTTAGATAACTACGTATAGAGACTACGTCGAAAAATTTAATATTAGTTGTAAGTTTGATCTTTGTTTTCTTGGCTTGTAACTTTTTAATCCTCCCTCGTAGTAATTTAAGGGAGGCTCCCTCGTAATATTAACGGATATACCCATACATGTCATTAGTAAGCACAATATTTTTTTTATTTCTGTCCATGTATATTATTGAAAAGAACTTGGCAAGTGGAGTACGAAACTGTTTTTCACAAAACAATATGGTAGGCCACCAAAGTCATTGTTTTTAGACCTATTTTGTCCCGGGGCCAATATCAAAAACGACTTTACATAATAAAGCTAAATATTACGAATAATATCGGATATATACTTGAACAACAAATACAAACATCCGAACAATTATTATTTAAAAAAAAAAGTTATGAGCAATTAACGTCAAAAGTTTTTAAATGTAAGCGCAAGATCTTAGTTCGGAAGAATAAGTTAACAAACAAACAAAAGAAACGTATTCACACTCACCACCTACACTAAGCTCAAATACTTTTATCGTGGGTGCCGAAAACTTTTAAATATCACACACACGATTATAAAATTATTTTTTCTAATAATTAAGTTAAATGAATAAGTCTCACCAAAGAGCCCAGTGTCAGTGTAAGAGATGTTGAAGGGCCGGTACCAGGTGTGTATGTCGTTGCCGGCCATGGTGCCGAGCGGCGGCATCGCCAAGCGGTCGGTATCATGAAACCCCTGGGTGATATTGTCCATGCCGCACGCTGCCGCTATTATGGCGTGCTTTAGGAGAACGCTGCCAAAATAATACTTGCTTTACAAATATTTAGCGTTTTGCTTTTACGTAGTACTGCGAAGTAGTGGAACTCATTGCCTTCATCTTTGTTCTCCGAACGGTATAATCTGGGAGCCTTAAAGTCAAGAGTGAATAGGTAACTTCTAGGCAATAATGTTACATTTGCGGCTGCATAATCGCTTTCTATCAAGGTGAGATTGTGGTCAAATGCCTACATATGAAGCAAAAAAATTAAGTAATAAAAGTTAAACATCAATTGATTGCACAAAAATACACATTACTGCACCAAAAATAAAACCAGACTACTATTACGAAACGGCTTCTTATAGTTTAAAACAATAAACGTGTTCTACGTATTATTTATTACTATATGTGTTATATATACATATATTATATATATATTTTTGAGACAATCATGGAGCTCTTTCGATTGATACCTATGAAGTTGGTACTATTTGACTATTTATTTTTCTATGCCACTTTAAATCGAGTCTCGATACCCTTCGAATAGAGACGAAATGAACTTTACTCTATAGTTACAATTAGTTGATTGTTAATTATTTATTTATCTATAAGATCACCTACATAGAGTACATAAAAACATTCACTAAAACATTATTTTAATATTTTCAAACCAAATTGTCACTAAATTTTAAATGTGAAGACTTTTCAGTGCACTTTAGGGCAATAGGGGAATATTGAGCTTTTAATGCTCTACCGCTAATACAGGTAAGAACTCTACTCCAAATGCAGGTAAGTAACTCTACTGCTAATGCAGGTAGTAGAGTATTGTATACGTAGAATAAACAAATTATAATCATGTGAATTGCTATATTTTTCGTAGTAGGGGTTTGTATTTATTATAATTTATGTAGTATACGACTTGAAACACGTAGAAAATGTAGTCCACTAGTTTCGGACAAATTTATTATCCTTCATCAGAATGAGTCAGACATTTTCTACGTGTTTCAAGTCTTATACAACATAAATTATGTGTAATACTCACGATAGTTTTAATTTGTATTTAATATGTTAAAACTTAGTGTTTCTCCAATAGTATCATTGTTAATTACGACCTTAATGATATGTTGAAGTAAATAATTGGCAGCTAAGCAACAGTTTTCTATGAAGATTTTCACTTTTGTTATCAAATTATGTGACAAATTAACTGGCATACGCTCATAATGCTAATTTTTTTTTTTATTTGTGACAGGCTAGTGTTTGACCACTATCTCACCTGATGGTAAGTGACGATGTGATCGAAGCTGGTAAACACACTAGACCTGGATTATTTGATTTTGTATTAATGGTAAAATATGGCCGCGACATCGCGTCGTAAAAAAGTTTGCCTTCAGGGGTTTGTCGTTTACAACACAACGTAATAAATATCTCATGCTTCACTTGCTACATAATGAAAGCAAAGCTTACGTCACTGTTCCAGAGGACCAGCCGCCGCGCCGCCAAGTCTAAGACTCGCATTTTGAGACAAAACGTGGAGTTCAAACTATTACAGAAACTGTATATTTTGACATCGTGAAGTTTGCATATGTAAGATAATACAAAAAAATATATATTTTGATTTTAATGTTGTTTTATCTATGGTCAGAGAACATGGTTCTTAACATCTCATCCAAAACCTTGGGTCCGACTAGTTACTCTGTTTTCTTGTCGAAATCGAAAGAAAACAATCGTAAACGCTATGTGTTTGAAATCACATATAACATATTATTATTATTATTATTATTAGCCATGACTGTCCCACTGCAGGGCAAAGGCCTCTCTTCCCTCTTTCCAGTCTAGACGATTTTGTGCTTTGTCTGTCCAGTCTTTCCAATAAGTGTCAAGCTCATCTCGCCATCTCCTCCTGGGCCTACCGCGACCTCTTTTTCGATTCAATGGAATCCATTCTGTGGTTGTCTTAGCCCACATTTCACCCGGCATGCGGCAGATGTGACCAGCCCAGTTCCACTTAAGACTGGCGGCCTTTTGTCCAACATCAGCGATTTGGGTTTTGGAACGTAGTATCGTATTTCTTATGCGGTCTGAAATCCTGACTCCCAAGATACTACGCTCCATGGCTCGCTGGCAAACTCCAAGTTGAGACTTTTGATGTTCCGTCAAAGACCAAGTCTGTGAACCATACGTGAGAATGGGGAGAACGCGCATGTCCATGAGTTTTCGTTTCAGTGATAGTGGGAGAGTGCCTTTCATAAGGTTTTTCATGCTCCAATAGCTCTTCCAGGCGTTTTCGGTGCGTTTAGCAACTTCTTTATCTTGTCTCGCCTGGAATGAGACTATTTGGCCTAAATATACATACTCCTGGACATACTCAATCTCCACACCATCGATGCCTATTCTACGTTTTGTGCTGTTCGTCATGAGTTTGGTCTTTGACATATTCATCCGGAGTCCCACCTTAAGGCTTGCTGTGTTTAGCTGTTGGATCATGAGACCCAGTTCATAAGCTGTAGAAGAAAAAAGGACGATGTCATCGGCGAAACGGAGGTTTGTTAACCTCTTTCCGCCGACGAGGATACCTCTTTCTTCCCAGCTTGATGCCAACTCTTTAAATACCTCCTCTAAAGTGGCGGTAAAAAGTTTCGGGGACAGTGGGTCGCCTTGCTTGACTCCTCTTTGTACCTGGAATGACTGACCCGTTCTATGTAATTTGATGGCTGCAGTACTTTGGTAATAAATGTTTTCGAGTATATTAATGTAAGTGCTGTGTATACCTTGGTTGTGTAGCGCTCGGAAAATAGCTGTATGGTGAAGGCTATCAAATGCTTTAGAATAATCTATAAAAGCTAGATATAGTGGAATTTTAAATTCATGGTGTTTTTCTATTACTTGATTCAATGAATGAGGATGATCGGTCGTCGAGAGTCCACATCGAAATCCTGCTTGTTCAGCAGGTTGATGGGTATCTAAATCTTTTGAGATGCGGCTTTCTATCACTTTTATGAAGGCTTTGTAGAGATGTGAGACAAGGCTGATGGGTCGATAATTTTCTATTTCAGATTTATCGCCTTTTTTGTGCAAAATAATTATTTCGGAATGACAAAAATTTTTCGGAAAAGTGCCTGTCTTTAGAATTAAATTAAACAAATTTGTAATATATGGGAGTAATATTGGTTCTCCAATTTTGAGGGCGTCTGAGGTAATGCCGTCCTCGCCAGGACTGCGGTTATATTTCATGTTCATTAATGCACGATGAACTTCAAATCCTGATATTAGAGGAATGTCTTCAGAACGTGAATATTCTTTCGGAGATGCTGGAGGCGCTGAATCTGTGTTGGCATATAAAGATTTGTAGAATTCTGTGCATATCTGTAATATCTTATCCCTATCACTGTGTTTTTTACCATTTTTATCTTTCATTTTGTTGATGGAAGATTTATTGCTTATTTCAGTTCCTTTTATGGCGGTTTTAAGAGAGAAGTTTTTTTCTAAAGCTGCTTGGACTATGTTGTTATTATAATTCCTTATATCTTTGCGTATGCTTCTTTTCACCTGTTTATCTTTTTGCCTATATGCTGGAGATTGAAAAGTTAAGTTCTGTCTTTCTTCTATAAGAGATTTTGTGGCTTTGCTCAGTTTTTTGGTTCTGTTATTCTCACATTTAAATTTGTGGCTTACTTTTTTTTATTGTGTCTCGGATATTATTATATTGTGTTTGTATATTTTTGGTGAATTTTGAATCTAGTATACTAAAACTATTCTTTAGTTCGAGAGTGAACTGGTCTTTATGAGCAAGTAGAGTTAATTTATCGAGTTTTTTTATAGAGTTTTTGATTCGCTGGAGACGGAGTATTTTGGAGTCAAATTTAACTGTTACGCGTAAAGGGCGATGATCTGAAGAGTACTTAAAGTTATTAAGCGTTTCAACGTTGTTTATAATGCGTTTATTAGAAGAAAGGCAGTAGTCTATCTCGTTTCTTGTAAATCCATCTGGTGAAAACCAAGTCCAGCGTCTGTGAAGTTTTTTGTAAAAGAAGCTGTTACTAATATTGAGTTCCTGTGAAAAAACAAATTGTAATAATCGTGTACCACGTTCATTTCTATTTCCTAAACCATGTGGACCCAGTATTTTGCAGTTGTCTGAGTTTGTTCTTATACCAACTTTGGCATTAAAATCCCCTATAATCATCGTCCAGTTGCCCTTATGTTCCTCACATGCAGTGACAAGAAGGTCATAAAACTCTTCAACTTCTTCGTCTGGGTGTGAGGAAGTTGGTGCGTATACTTGGATGATGGACATATAACATAGCCAAGCCAAAAATTCATCAAGTTATTACCTACCAACATTAATTATTTATTACGTAACATTTATATTATTACAATATATAATTTAAAATCAAGATAAGTTTAAAATTATCAACTTCACCTCTTTATCTTCGGAACCCTTTATCAGATTAAATGAATTAAATAATTACACACTATTGAGGATAAGTCAAAACTACAGGTCAGATCTTTATCAAATTTAAATGGGACCAACATGGAAAGCACCAGATTTCAAATAAAACATCAAAATCGGTTCACCCAGAAAGAAGTAACACACATAAAAAACACGAATTGAGAACCTCCTCCTTTTTAATGAAGTCGGTTAAAAATGATGATTTCCTATAAACGCATCATAGTATACACTAACATGAGGTCACTCGTCCCACAGCCGGGCACAGCCACAGCTATCCAGGTATCGCTGCCTCGCCCCAGGTCGTAGGTCTCAAAACCAGCGCGGGGGCAGGATACGTAATTGCAGGGGGGTAGAGGCTTTTCCTAAAGGTTAAATTACAACGTGCAATTCAGTAACACACTCGCTGAAATGTGTTCTATATAATATACGAGTATATAAACTAATAACCGACTTCAATCGCGAATATCTCCGAAACTCTTCATCAGATCTTTCCGAAACTGTTCATCAAATCTTGATCAAATTATAATGGGACCACACTATTCACCTAGGAAGTAAGAATAATATAACATTTTAAACAAAAAAAAATTCAAGAATCTGTCCAGGCATTTTCAAGTAATCGGGGAACAAACAAAAAAACCGATGAATTAAGAACCTCCTCCTTTTATGGGAGTAAAAAACTGTTAGCTAACTAAGTACTGATATTTTAGCACGACGCATTTATTGTTATTTCTTTAAATCGGATCGGATTCTAACTATGGCGGGCTTGAAATTCTGGTAAGGTAAGGTGTCTGTGATGAATTGTATAGTCGTAGGTCATTTGCTCGTGCTTAACTGGCTACTAAATCCCGAGATATAGTAGTATTTTACCAAAATTTAGTAACATTCGGATCGTTCCGGCAGCTATCCTTGAGCGCATCTCCTACTAACAAGCGAAATGCTAGCCAATCAGAGATATAGCCCCCTCACTTAGTTCGTATGTCGTGGTGCTGGAAACATTCACACACAATCACATCCGAAACACAAATTTCCCTTGGGAAAACTTGTGTTACGTTACTACCGGGAATCAAACCCGATACCCACTGATTAGAATGTCGACGCCCACCAACTACGACAGCGAAATAATATATTTTCAAGATAATATTCTGACTAATTTCCGCTACATGGTAGATATTCCACAAATTTGGACGAAGCGTTTTGCCTCCACATTCATTATGCGAACTGCAAAAGAATGGAATTCCTTACCTGAGTCTGTGTTCCCTGATAAATACAATATGGGAGTCTTTAAGTCACGAGTGAATAGGCATCTTCCGGGCAAACGTGCTCCATCGTCGACCGCATCGTCACTTACCATCAGGTAAGATGGCGACCAAACGTTTGCCTATCTTAAATAAAAAACGTATGAATTTGTTATAGGTGCGTTTGGATTTTTGCCTGATAGGCAAATTGGCCACCATCTCACCTGATTAAAAGGGATGATGCGGCCGTAGAAGTTGAAAATGACAGATAAGATTAGATGGATTACTAACAGTGCTGTACTCGGCCATCTCTGCCAATTTCATGGTCTCATCAAACGGCAGCCCCACGCTGGCAATCGTAAGCTGTTCAGTCTTATAATAGTTAGATGCAAAAGTGTTGATTGTTTCTCCAGAAATGCTGTCGATCCTCCCTTTAACACAGAAGGTGGAGTTGGCAAGGGTGCCGGCCCAGCAGGCGGTCTGCACCATGTCGATGACCCTTTGTACAGGCTTCATTCGGATTAGGTCTTCGTAAACCACCTGCCTGCGATCGTCGACTTCCCATGGATAGTAACAGCACCTTTGGAAGTGAATTAATCCACAACTAGCTACCCTAGAAGCTAGTTAGGTAGCGTTACTCCTAATGCATAAGGTCCAATTACACATAGATTAAGATCTAGGAGTACCTAATGCATTAAGAGCAACGCACACAATTTGCCTTCATCACAATTTACTTGCGTTCGTGTAAAACATGCTTGCATTTTTTTTCCTTTTGATTTCAAACATTAACAAAAATCCCGAAAACAAAACAAATATTGTATGGAAACCAATGATTATAAGAAGCATTATTATTAAAACAAAGCTATGAACCAATACTGATAACAACAGTCTTGTTGAAGACCATAACCATGACTATGACCATGTTGAAAATTACTATTTCACAAACCTAGCAGCCATGTCAAGCAGATAATACTTCATTTCCGGAAACACCGAGAATGGGCAGCGCATGGTAAACGCCACCGTCTGACGATCGGTGCTGCAGGCGATACTGATTCCTTTCTGGTGCAGCATCTTCATCTTATTGTAGCCGCTGTAAGCACAGCCGCTGGCAGTGGAGCAGGCGCGGATGAAGTGCGTCACGCCAATGTGGTCGTCTACTTCATAGCGAGATCCTGCCTGAAAAGACGTTTTGAGTATGCCTCGTAATAATGAAAGAAAGAAAGAAATATAATTTATTTCCACACGTAGCAAAAACATAACATAATATTGAAACACTTATCAAATTATCATTAAGCATGACGAAATGGTTTTGCCTCAGCACAAAACTTGACGCTGATTTTCAGGCAAACCCTCGAGTGATGTTTAAGTGCGAGTATTGTATTTTATTGTACTTCTTTATTATCTTTAGACATTACAAAATATGCACTTAGACACGTCATAAAATAAATCAATTTCAGTTGTTCGATTTAACATAAACATTAAATACATTCAATATATTAGAAAATTATGAGTAGGTATAATGATAAAAAATAACATATCAGTATTAGCAAAAGCATCGTCGCAAACAAAAAAATTTAATTTATATTATTATACTAAAATAACATTAATGCCTAGCACTTCCCTTCCTTCTCAATGGTAAAGGAAAGGGGTATGTGGGGCTCGAACCCACTAAGAACCCCCCCGTGAGCAGTCCCTCGCAGAGGTGGGGCAAGATAGCAACCATACCAAGTTCGAGTTCTAACCAGAAACACATTTTTTTCCAGGAGAGAAAACGTGTGGTAATTGTAACCGACACCGAGCTTAGAAAGCAGACAGGTCATCCAATTGCTCCCTTCTTTAATATAATGGTTTCAATATGAAACTAAAAAAATGGTTGTCTGTAAAGTCGGTTTACGAACGATAATTTTATGTGATAACGTCATGAGACGAACGCTCAGGCCGATCGTGCCTCTCCATCGCTTGTTCGGCGCTCCCGCTTGCAAGCTCAACTCAGGCGGAACGTGACAATGAGTCATGCTTTTTCGTGCGTGCAGCCGGCGTTCATCGATTTATAAGACGTTATCACGTCAAAATAATTTCAAGCTAATAATTAACTAATTTATAATTGATCACCTGGATGAGGCAGACGGTCAACAGATGGAGCGTATACTATAGATTACTACTTACGGCAAATATATGGAACCACGACAAATGGTCTACTTCATCTACATATGGCGAATATATGGTCTAAATGGGGTCTTATGGTAGTCCCTTGTACAGAGACTCCATGAAGATAGAAGAAATGAGCAGCTGTGGGCCGACAGACGCGATTCGTTCAACTTTTTGATGTGATAACGTCTTATAAATCGATGAACACCGGCTGCACGCACGAAAAAGTGTCACGTTCCGCCTGAGCATGAGCGTGCAAGCGAGAGCGCGGAACAAGCGATAGAGAGGCACGATCGGCTTAAGCGCTCGTCTTATGACGTTATCACGCAAAATTATCGTCCGTAAACCGAATTAACAGACAACCAATTTTTTTTACGAGAGACGAGGGACTAAAGTATCGGTGTCACTAAATATCGGGCCATCATCATAACCATCGTGCTTGTCGCAACATCCCTCTACACTAGCCATCACACTGGAACTGCTGTGTCAGCATCCCATGGCAAAAATCCGTTATTCAATTACTTTTAAACCAGCTGGGATTGCCAGAGTAAGAGTTCGTAGAGGGATATGGACAATACACCCCAAAGAATAACGCCATCGCAGGATTAATCACTCCCATTCAGAATAAGAATGAGAGTTCGCTGTACGATAGATTTTATATGCCCGTGACAAAACTACCTGAAACATTATAGTACAAGCAGAGATCTCCGCTCCTAATGGTTTGGATGCAGCCACTTTGATGCCGTTCAAGAGTATCGACCTTTGTACTTCCACTGGTCCATAGTCTGGTTTAGGAACGCAAACGTCTCGACCAACGCAGCTTGTCGAAAATTGCCTGAGATTCCTGAATGGTTTTAGTAAGTAATTCATTTTATTTGGTATCCTGTATTTGATTTTTGTTACTTTCGAATATCAAAGATCAATAAATAACTTTGTCAAAGATAATGTAATCACTCAACTTTGTTATGACTTGCAAAGAGTATACAACAAGTATACAATTGAGTCTTGTGACCACAGACTACTCCCTACCGGGAGATTGTGATGAGTTTATTTGGTCTGAGGTGATGGGCTCATGTATTATTTTGTCAGATTGAAATTTACTCTATGACTGCCATATTCTCACAAAAAATAAGTAAGTCGTTTGACATTTCCTCCGAGAAGAATCTATACGGTTTCCTCGCGATAAAAGCGGCCATTCATCAACTATATATAAAATTAGTTACAGTTGATCGAACAAAGCAAGATCTCCATGTTGACTTGGGTGGTTTATCGCTTTGTCCGTCCGTCTGTCCGTCTGTCGGAGGCATCTAGCGTCTAAACTCTAAACCATATAAGCGAATAACTTCAAATTCTCTGAGAATATGTAAAGCTATGGCCCAAAGCTAGGAATGGCAATTAAAATGGTATAAATGAATTATTTAGGGGGCCCTCATACATTTAAGTGGCGAGATTTTATCGCGGGCTTTGAGCGTGGAGATCGAATCCAGAAATTCCGTAACGAAAATAACCTAACACCCCCCACTCCGACCGGCACAGCGGTGATACTTTTTAGTTTTGCCATCTATCGATGAATAGCAGAAAAATTTAATTTTTTTTAATTAAATAAATTTAATTTAATTTTTAATGACTTTTTTTGAAATATCACGCTTGTCTCTTACCTAGGCAACTCGCCTCTAGAGGCGAGTTGCCTAGGTGGCAGGAAAAAATTCTGCATAAATAAAATAAATAAATAATTATAATTGCATAATATGATAAAAAATGCTATGCAATAGCTTTACCGCGGCAGTCACCGAGTGCCACACGTCTTTTTTATCTGCCCTTGTGGGGTATCGTTAAAAAGAGCTCAGTAAGTAGAGTACGAAACTGGGTTTTTAAAAAAAACTATGTTGAAAAATAACAATTTGGTAGCGCACCAAAGTCACTGTTTCATATTACAATATAATAAATGCAAAAGTTTGTATGTATTAAATGTTTAAAAGTGTAAGCGGGTAAATTTGTTATATCTTGATGCTGTAACGGCTAAACGGATTTATATTAAATGCGGGTAAGATCGCGGGGCATGGCTAGTTTAATTATAAAAACCATGAGTAGAGCTGAGGACTAGAAGCAGTAGCAGCGACTAGCGCATATTATGCGCAAGCATAAAAAACAAAAAAATATTTACAATGAACTTAGAACCTCTATCTTTACGTTTAAGTCGGTTGTAAATAACAGCGATAAGGGACAAATATTTGTGACAGCTGTATTACGATAATCCTTCAAGATAACCTTAGCGACCTTGAAGATGCTGCGAACCTTACTCCGGGTTACAGGGTGTACCTCCGGTGATTGTTACAGAGCGTCTCAAAAGTATGTATTTTTATGATTGATAGGCAAGCATTCGACCACTATCTCTCTTTTGTTGCAAGATTAGACAACCCTATGCCCTAGGTATATATGAGTACTAAAATTGCTACATTTAGGTATAAGGTGTTTAAAGAAGGTTATAGATATACCTAAGATTTTGTTGATTGAAAGTGAAAAAATGGCGTTGTTGATTTTGTAAAATTTTCCAAAACCTGTGATTCTTCGAGTGTTAATGTGTAATAATGGTGGATTATTAACCGTTAATACTTAGTGAACGTGCATAAGTGTAGGCAAATCGTATAAAGTTGGAAAACGTGATTTTCACCTTTGCTTCAAAACTCCAATAGAAGTTCTAGTAAAGTTTCTACCACTTTACTAGGGCATGACTTTACTATGACAGGACCTTGACTCTTTTACTTGATTTTGACTGTGACTTGTGACTAGGCCTTATAATATGAAATACACTTAAAATATTATATTATCACTTGACACTGGCTAAATGCACAAGATTGCGAAGCTATAACTAAAAAAAAGAAGAAGATATACCTAACCTACCAAATATATCTTACTACAGAGTAATAGGATCCAATATTCCAAAATTAATACTATTATTTGTAATGTTACTTATTTGATATCCACATTATATAAATATTTGTACACCGGAAACGGTAGAGTATGTGAAACTAATACTATGTCCTACTATTAATTACTTACCATACTCTGACAAATAAATACATTTTGATTTTTGATTTGATTTGATTGTAATATCACAGCAACTCTTACGACGTACTAGCCTTCCTAAATGATTAATCTAAGCACGGATTATATCATGTTTTAAATAAATTAAATATACAATTTGAAAACTAATAATCGATTTCAATCGCAAATATCTCCGAAACTACATCAGATCTTGATCAAATTATAATGGAACCTGGAAATAATTTCTCACAGGCGTCTTTCAATAATCGGGGGTACTATATAAAAAAATATTCCGACGAATTGAGGACCTCCTCATTTTTTTGAAGTCGGTTAAAAATGATATATTGCCATATATTTATGTTTTTGTAACTTTTATGTGTACAGGCGTACGAATTTGTGTAATTTAAGTCCCTTGGGAAGGAAAACTATGCTCCTGCAGGGAATCGAATCCAAAACACACATGGCAGAGGTCAGAGAGTTGTCCACTACGCAAAATGGGTCGTCAACGTATTTATTTTTTAAATGACCCCCGTGCAAAGCCAGGGCGGGTCACCATAATAATTATGTAAAGTATAATAATAATATATACCTAGCTAACTTCAACTCGCAATTGAACACCGAAATACGCGACGGACTCAAGTACGTGTTTACAAGCTTTTATTTAGTTTCACCTGTCCCGATGTTTGTCATCAAATCTTGCAAATTAAATTTAAGGCTGATGATGGAGCTGGAAGGTGGTCATAGGAACTCTGTATTGAAACGGCGCAACCCCATCGAGTTTGGGCTCGTTTGATTCGTCTTGACAAGTTATCTGGTTATATAACTTTTAGTCCTCTTTATTTACAACTTGTAAAAGCTTGATTTTAAAAAACCTTTTAAAGTATGACTTGTGTGCGTTTACGATGATATTATTATGATCCGGATCACACTTCTGCGTTTCCGATTCCGAGATTGGTAGCCGTTCTCCAACAGTATCAACCTATCACTTTTATTGTTTAAGCTCCGCATATAAACGTTATCGTTAGTTTTCATAGAAGATTTCCGAGTGTAGGGCGACTATGCTTTGGTGCGTTCCAGCATAAACGATAAATCAAAACGGATTTACTTCAGCCCTAAGTGCGTACATATGTATTTCAATGCGTGATCAAATTTTGAAATGCACATGAATCGCGAACTATACATTTAAGTTACATACATGTGAATATTTATTTATTTAAAGACCTAAATTGACAATATAAATATTCAAGCTATAAAAGAAAGGTTAAAGATGGTTTAGATATTTTTTTTTTTTTTTTATTTGTGACAGGCTAGTGATTTACCACTATCTCACCTGATGGTAAGTGACGATGTAATCGAAGCTGGTAAACACACTAGACCTGGAATACGCAGGCTCTCAAGGATAACTGCCGGAACACCGTATTTGGCTTGGCGGCAGACTTTCAACTTGATGGTAGTAAGCTACTTTGGTAGCAAGCCAGACGAGCAACTCACAAAATGCTCTACCACCTCTCAAATGTCACCTGATTAGCACCACCCGGTGACCACGTGTAGGGAGTCAGACTTAAGGGGTATCCTCCTACGGACGTGGGTGACTCAGCCCCCAAAAAATATGATCTTTAATGTTCGGCAAAGTTCCCAAAATGCTTGCTGCATCACCACGCTGTATAGCAAGGCTTATCCTCTGCCCCAAATACAACCCAGCATTTTGGTCATGTGCCGAATCAATCAGTTATAACAATGGTTAGTTATATGATATATCATAATTTAAACGCAAGCAAAGATTAAAAAAACCGACTTCACCGCTTATATAATTGGTTTTGGCTTGACCGATTTCGATAAAATTTATATGGGATCTACCAAACGAAAAAAAAATCAAAATCGATTCATAATTGGCGGAATTATAGCGTAACATATATACAAAAAAAACATACAGTCGAATTGAGAACCTCCTTTTTTGAAGTCGGTTGAAAATAAATACCATATCCCACAATATAATTATAATAATAATACCTTTATTCTACATGAGGTACAACAATGCAATAAAATAGCTATAGCACTCACTATTCTAATTGTATTAGAACTCACTGTCCGCATCTTTGTTTCTCGAACAGTATAATCTGGGAGTCTTCGAGTCTAGAGTGAATAGGTATCTTCTAGGTAAGCATGCTTCATCTTCGGCCGCATCATCACTTTAAATCAAGTGATATAGCGGCCGAATGCTTACAATCTGGCAAACAAATTTAATACTGTCATTGGGACACCATTTCAACCGTGGAGACTAACGACTTTCTCGTCTACAGCCATTGCAAATTCCGATGGTCTTATGATTTTTTGAAATATATTTTGCAAAATATTATTTATCTTCTCCGTTAAGTCTAAAGAATAGTGTCATCTGGCTTTAGGGTGCATATAAGAGGCGCTGCACAGTTTTGCCGTTCTTTGTGGGACATAGTAGTTCAAATACAGTATAGATTGTATAGATTACATCATTTGAATTATTACGGATAATTTAAACAACTATTTATTATAGATAAAGCATTGCCATGAAATACGTTGGTCTCAATGGCAGAAATTATGTATCGCAAGGTTTCTATGGTATGTAAATTTCTCGGAAAAATCTAAAAAAAATACTCTGTATTTACCTACCACATCGTCGCTGGTGAGTCATCGTCGTCAGGAGAGATGGTGGTCAAAAGTCTTGAACACAAATAAAATTGCATATTCATAGGTACTTTACAGAAATTATTAAATTAAACCATTATACATACGTAAAACTGTACCAAGGCGGACGGGCCGCTCACCGTCAGGCGAGCGTCCTGCTTGTCTTCTTTGTTTCTAGTAATGAAAACATAATATATTTTTCTTACCGAAATGCTTCATAATCAATCGATTTTCATCTCTATCAGACCTTGACTACTGCGTGGTTGATCTTTACTTATTGGTAGGTAGACAAGGTTTTATTCAAATTTTCTATCTTAGAGCCTATTGCCTATATTTCCCAAACCTAAACTAAATCTTTAATAATCGTCTGTACAGCAAAGACTTAAGTTGCCTACAAGGCGCTTATCGCGCTTAGTCTCAATACTCAAGGTCCAGTGTTGAGACACTGGACCTTGAGTATTGAGACTAATACCAAACATCTGATAATATGTACAACCACTACCAAGGTTCCTATATTTTCGCCGTTTCCGGTGTTCTGCCAAAGTTGCCGCGGCGCCAACCCCTATCTGTATTTCATGAAGATTAAAGCGCCTTTTTAAACGACTTTAAAAAAAGAAGAGGTATTCAATTCGCCGGAATCTCTTTTTTTCTGTATCTCAATTACGCGAGGTCCGAACAACTACGTGGTAAAAATGCAGCCTAAATCATGGTGTACTTAAGCACAATGCGCAATGGAAACCAAAATAAATGATGCGACTAATATTTGCTGTGGGATAATAATATTACATTTGTTATGACACGACTATAAGTCCAATAGTATTTATAATGGGCGCTAGAAAGTTGTTCTTCAGTTGTAAAAACAGTCACAATAGTTAATCAAAATACCGTTTATAAGATGGAGCAGAAATACCAAGAAGGCCCTGGTTACCCAGAAATGATGGACAACAACGACAGACTCGGGCATTTCAAGCAAAGATTTTACACTAAGGAAGACACCATCTACATGTGCGGGAATTCTCTGGGACTCTGCTCGAGAGACTCCGAAAAATACGCACTAAAAGCACTACAAGCCTGGAAACAGGAAGGAGTGAAGATGTGGAACATTTCAAACAGTAAATATTACCTTTACTCCAACTATCTCGCTCGACTAATGGCGCCTCTTATCAACGTTGCACCTGAAGAAGTAGTGGTCACAGGATCAACCACCATTAACATCCATCAGACCATCAGCACATTCTACAAACCCGATAAGTATAGATACAAAATCCTGGTAGATAATCTAAACTTCCCAACGGATAGATATGCCGTCGATAGCCAAGTTAGACTCAAAGGCTACAAACCGAAAGACGCCGTCAAAGTCGTCGAGAGCCGTGATGGGAAACTCATCAACGAAGTCGATGTGATCGATGCCATGACTGACGATGTAGCACTAATACTGCTACCAACAGTTTTATACAGAAGCGCTCAAGTTCTAGACATGGGGAAGATAAGTCGTGCTGCAAAAGATAGAGGCATCATCATAGGATGGGATCTTTGCCACGCTATTGGAGCTGTTGAAATTGATTTCAAAGCCATTGAAGTCGATTTCGCCGTCTGGTGCACGTACAAATACTTGAACGGAGGTCCGGGCTCTTCAGCGGCGATTTATATGAATAAAAAACATTTTACGAAACTTCCCGGCCTCGCCGGGTGGTACGGGAACAAAACAGAAACACAATTCTTGCTGCGCCAAGAGTTCGAACATCAGCAAGATGCCGGTGGTCTTCAAATTGGAACGCCTGCTATTATATCGACCGCACCGCTCGAGGGGGCTCTGAAGATGTTCCAAGAAGCTGGTATGAGTAACGTACGCCGAAAGTCTTTGCATATAACTGGGTACCTTATGTTTTTGATAGAAGCCAAGCTTGGGAACTATGGTTTTTCCATTGGAAACCTGAGAGAAGACCATCGGAGAGGTGGTCACGTTTGCGCCGAACACGACGAGGCTTACAGAATCAGTTTAGCGCTAAAAGCGAGAGGTGTGGTGCCAGATTTCAGGGAACCCAATGTTATCAGAATAACTCCTGTTGCTTTTTATACGAGTTATGCGGACGTATACAATTTGATGGAGATTTTGTTGGATATCATGAAGACTGAATGTTACAAGGAGTTTAGTAATAAGAGAGCTTTTGTTGTGTGATTGAAAACTTTTTAAATATTCGTTAAGACTTTTTCGTATACATAAGTATGTACCTGATTGTACCTGCTGTAATTTACACGCATCAAGTACCTACAATACGTCGAGCCATTTCCATTAATATATAGGTAAAAATCACACCTATTTATTGTGTTAATACTTCAAATATTTTGTGAATATAATATTTAGCAAATGTAGTATTATGAGAACAGAACACTAATTATATGCCTAGTTTATAATAAAGGTTTTTTTTTGTATAGAGAGAAAACACCCTTTAGTGTAAACCAGAACTACTATGGACCAGTAAAACGGTCTTTACTCTTGTATCAAAGGGTATTACCGAGTACGGACCGTTATCCCAACTCTGGATGAGCCATTCTACCGGCTTTTTGGATCTAAATAATTAAACGCCACTAAAACCCACCTCACCTTTATCTTCAGAACCTTGATCAAATTAAATGTATTAAACACCCATTATTAACGATAACTCAAAAACTGCTGAACAGAATTAAACACCCATTATTGACTATAACTCAAAAACTGCTGATCAGATCTTGATCAAATTTTAATGGAAACTTTGTACCTAATTATTTTGGGAGCTTTAAAGCGTCTGCTAAGCAATACTGCCGACGGAAAGTGTCTGGGAGATTTGGCGACTTATTTTTAAGGATATTGCCTAAAATATACGTAAAAATCAGCTTGGAGGATTTACGTGAGGTAAGTAATGTTTTTATGTACCTTGATTACCTGATACCTGAAAATTGGCCGTCTAAGCAAGCTAGCAGGTAGGCATGCGTTCTTAGTAGGTACATACTAACACTACCTACTCAATCGTTCACATTTCCTTCGTCAGAAAATACGTGACGTCTGGTGGCCCTGGGATTTTAGTCTATATAGCGAGGGAGGAACTCATTGCCGGCGTCTTTGCCGCACGGTACAATCTGGGTGTCGTTCAAGCCTAGAGTTAATAGGTATCTTCTGGGCAAGCATGGTACATCTTCGGCCGCATCTACACTTTCCATCAGGTGAGATAGTGGTCAAATGCTTGCCTCTCTAACATAAACATATAAATATAAATCGCGTCAAAAGAAGCCGTTCACATACTTCTGATCAAATTTCACTCATGCGTTTAATAAGTAACTTCTTTAACACAAAACACTTACAGATCCGCTCTACGTTTAAAAGCGTGTCTTAAATGCCAGTAAATGCCTGATCAACTACACACTAGTGTGAAGAAATTCACCTACATACAAGGTATAAGGTATATCAATAAAAAATAAAACAAAAACATGTTTGTCTCATTTATATTTTAAATTCAAAATAGGCTTAAACTATTAACGCCGGTTGTAATGTGATTATATAATTACTATCACACATAGAATTTGTAGACTTATTCTGCTGAGATTTTTACACAATTTTTACTTATAATCACACCACAACTTTCCATTTATAAATTAAAAAAATAATGTAAATTAATAATTAATAACAAAAATTTCAAAATGTCGTACCTTTTGTGTAACCAATGGAAATAATCGTTGGCTGTTTACGTGTATTTCGTACTTACAACTTAGTGGACAAATCTAGGAGAACCCTAATATTTAGACCTTAATATTAAAACAATTTTCTATTTTATTTTTTATTTATGACTATTTACAGTAATTTACATCACAATTAGAGCCGTGCAGTATGGTGGACTAAGTCATACTAATAATAATAATAGAAGGAACCGAAGTCAACTCAACACTGCAGATTTAAATATCTAGCTACCGTCAAATTTTATCTAACCATTCGTATTGGCACACTTCCTTGGATTACAATAACAACTGATCAAACTCTAAGATAATTCGGAACGGGAATTTTATAAAGACGGGGGTAGATTTTATATAAAAAAAGGTTAAATGAAGACTACAGACAAAATATTAGGTTTAACCCGTGTACATAAAGGACAACATCACGAATCGCCAGCTCCATTGTACGGTCAGCTGCAATAACATGTAAGTATCTAAAAATTTTCAAATGCATGGAACTATTAATCTAAACGGAATTTGTGCATTTGATGGTGGGAGTGAGGCAACATGATAGCTGTCGTATATCTCGTATCTCTTTTTTCGCGAAATACAACACTTGCAACATGCAATAAAAACATTATTTGATTATGTTTGAGATAATACAAAATGTTTATGTAAAAAAACATGTTTGTCGTAACAAGTCTAAAACATTACGAAACCTTTTTAGACTTGCATAAACAGAGCTCCAGTATAAAAAAAACTGACAGATCTAGTTTAATTTGAATACCACCTAAAATAAAGCAGGACTAAAGATTTACTAGGAAGGCCGTAATCAACGAGTGACTTTAAATCTTAATAATGTTCACAAATTCTTCAGAGCAATAAATAGGTAGGATAAGGTCCTATAACTTCAAAGGTAGTGAAGTTTTAAAGCATCACAAGACAATTATCTTAGTTATTAAGAAAGCTTCAATCAGATGAATACAACTCAATCAAAATAGTCTCACCCAAGTTATTAGCCCGTCTACTTATAAACATTGCTTAGTTAGTACTACGTAAAACACTGCCTATGTGAATGTAAATGTGAATTCCAAAAAAAGAAACCAGTATTTATACATCAATGTTCATAAGTAAGGCGCTATATAAGGGAGTTTGCATTATACAGGTATTCAGAACGAAAGCGTTACGAGATCAAAATATTAAGAGATTTTTCCATCTCCTTCGATAGTAGAGAGTGAAAGAGAGGGAGAGAGACAAGATAATTGATATAAACTATTGACGTATTCCACGGAGCGTGTCCGCGTGCAATAAGCGACTTGTATCAGAAGTGTTGCGTTAATAGAGTCAGATAACCCGTGATCGTAGACACTACACTGAATCCGCTGATTACTTATATACTAAATGACGACAATTTGAAAGAGTAGATAGAGTCCATTCGTTCGTGTCTGTAGTGACCACCATACAAGCCCGCTCACAACGCGCACTGAGTGACAGATGGTTGCGGTACACTTGTGTTTAGCCTCTGGAAGAGAACGATCCGATTAGATGTGGGATAGGGACATATCAATGCGAACACTTTTTAACTGACTTCAAAATAATTTATACGCATAGCTTAAAAAGCAGGCTTCGCCGCTAATCTTCGGATCCTTCGATCAAATGATATAAATTAAATACGCAATATTAAGGATATCTCAAAACTTGCTGGTTAGATCTTGATAAAATATAAATGGGACCACATCAGAAGCCAGTTTTCAAATAGAAAAATATCATCAAAAGTTCAGTTCAGTAGGGTGGGCGGCTCTGTATACACTACACTACACTACACTACGTACAGTCGTGTAGTGTATACACTACACTACGTACAGTTGTGGAGGCGCACCGAGGGCCAGTCGTCGAGCGGGCGCGGGTCCCGCGCGGGCGCGGCGTCCCGGCGGCGCTGTAGAGTGGGCGGCTCTGTATACACTACACTACACTACGTACAGTCGTGTAGTGTATACACTACACTACGTACAGTTGTGGAGGCGCACCGAGGGCCAGTCGTCGAGCGGGCGCGGGTCCCGCGCGGGCGCGGCGTCCCGGCGGCGCTGTAGAGTGGGCGGCTCTGTATACACTACACTACACTACGTACAGTCGTGTAGTGTATACACTACACTACGTACAGTTGTGGAGGCGCACCGAGGGCCAGTCGTCGAGCGGGCGCGGGTCCCGCGCGGGCGCGGCGTCCCGGCGGCGCTGTAGAGTGGGCGGCTCTGTATACACTACACTACACTACGTACAGTCGTGTAGTGTATACACTACACTACGTACAGTTGTGGAGGCGCACCGAGGGCCAGTCGTCGAGCGGGCGCGGGTCCCGCGCGGGCGCGGCGTCCCGGCGGCGCTGTAGAGTGGGCGGCTCTGTATACACTACACTACACTACGTACAGTCGTGTAGTGTATACACTACACTACGTACAGTTGTGGAGGCGCACCGAGGGCCAGTCGTCGAGCGGGCGCGGGTCCCGCGCGGGCGCGGCGTCCCGGCGGCGCTGTAGAGTGGGCGGCTCTGTATACACTACACTACACTACGTACAGTCGTGTAGTGTATACACTACACTACGTACAGTTGTGGAGGCGCACCGAGGGCCAGTCGTCGAGCGGGCGCGGGTCCCGCGCGGGCGCGGCGTCCCGGCGGCGCTGTAGAGTGGGCGGCTCTGTATACACTACACTACACTACACTACGTACAGTCGTGTAGTGTATACACTACACTACGTACAGTTGTGGAGGCGCACCGAGGGCCAGTCGTCGAGCGGGCGCGGGTCCCGCGCGGGCGCGGCGTCCCGGCGGCGCTGTAGAGTGGGCGGCTCTGTATACACTACACTACACTACGTACAGTCGTGTAGTGTATACACTACACTACGTACAGTTGTGGAGGCGCACCGAGGGCCAGTCGTCGAGCGGGCGCGGGTCCCGCGCGGGCGCGGCGTCCCGGCGGCGCTGTAGAGTGGGCGGCTCTGTATACACTACACTACACTACGTACAGTCGTGTAGTGTATACACTACACTACGTACAGTTGTGGAGGCGCACCGAGGGCCAGTCGTCGAGCGGGCGCGGGTCCCGCGCGGGCGCGGCGTCCCGGCGGCGCTGTAGAGTGGGCGGCTCTGTATACACTACACTACACTACGTACAGTCGTGTAGTGTATACACTACACTACGTACAGTTGTGGAGGCGCACCGAGGGCCAGTCGTCGAGCGGGCGCGGGTCCCGCGCGGGCGCGGCGTCCCGGCGGCGCTGTAGAGTGGGCGGCTCTGTATACACTACACTACACTACGTACAGTCGTGTAGTGTATACACTACACTACGTACAGTTGTGGAGGCGCACCGAGGGCCAGTCGTCGAGCGGGCGCGGGTCCCGCGCGGGCGCGGCGTCCCGGCGGCGCTGTAGAGTGGGCGGCTCTGTATACACTACACTACACTACGTACAGTCGTGTAGTGTATACACTACACTACGTACAGTTGTGGAGGCGCACCGAGGGCCAGTCGTCGAGCGGGCGCGGGTCCCGCGCGGGCGCGGCGTCCCGGCGGCGCTGTAGAGTGGGCGGCTCTGTATACACTACACTACACTACGTACAGTCGTGTAGTGTATACACTACACTACGTACAGTTGTGGAGGCGCACCGAGGGCCAGTCGTCGAGCGGGCGCGGGTCCCGCGCGGGCGCGGCGTCCCGGCGGCGCTGTAGAGTGGGCGGCTCCGCGCGCGCGACGCAGCCCTCGTGTATGTGCACGCCGCCGATGTCGGACCCGGGGATCTCGAACATCACCTCCAGCAGCAGTGTCTCCTGCGGACCCACAGTCGACGACGCGTTACTGCCTGCCTCACTACTACGGTCGAGGGAGATTGCCCTTCGAACTACGCGGGGAGCACGTAGTGAATAGAGCATTTATAATTTTACTCGGGTACAAATTGTTACGTAAATCCGTAGCTCGCCGGTTCGTATCCGGCTCGAAGGACCAAAAACGATGTAGGGTACGATGGCGAGGTTGCAGTAGGAATTAAAGTTAGTTAATTTTATTGCTGGTGTATTTAAGCTACGAGTTTTTCTATTGAAAATCTATTGGATTTTTTTTCATAGTGGAATTTCAATTCAAAAATAGGCAGGGAACATCCTCAGCGACGCACTCTAAAATAACGCGAGAGGGTTTGAAAATTTGAAAACAGTATGGAACGAAAAACAAAAGAATACGAGACCCTGCAAGTATTTCAATAAAGTACAATGATAGCATTTTTCAAGAGAGTACTTGCTAGTTAGGAGCACTCACCATGATGGCGCGCAGGCCCCTCGCGCCCGTCTTGCGCTCCATGGCGAGGCCGGCCACGGCGCGCAGCGCCTCCTCGCTGAACGACAGCTCGCACTTGTCCATCGCGAACAGCAGCTTGTACTGCGACACCTGCGACCACATACCGAACTCATGTTTTTAACTATACGATGGGACGGACGCCGGATGGTCTTTTTAGGAGTCCACCTGGGTCGGTCCTACGCCATTGCCAGACATTCAACCGCCATGCAGTAGTGTGCGATCGTTACTGTTTCGGATTGAAGGGCAATGTTTCCGGTGAAATTACAGGGCTCAAAGAGATTTAACATTAAGTATCTCAGGGTGAGCGCAATGCATATTAACAGAGACTAATCTAAATGAATCCGTTTTTAATCATGAAGTTGTAAATAGCAGGTATTCAGTTTTTAGGCGCGACCGCCACTCCACAGTCGCCGAAAAAGTGGGCGGAGTAGGAGTTCTTATAGCTGTTCATAAGAAACACAACCCGATACGTAAACTAAAATGGGAATCCACTAGAGAAAATTTTTGGGTAGTGATCAAGTTTGGACAGGGAAGCTCAGCCGTAGAAGTTTGCGTATGTACGCTATACCTTCCTTCCCCTGCTAAATTTGATCCTCTAGAAATATTACTAAAAAATGTCACAAGTGTCCTAACAAATAAAATGTTTAAAAATGCAATACTTCTTTTAGTTGGCGACTTCAATAGACCGTATCTCTAATGGACTTGCAGTGCAGATATAAATTCAAGTTCCTTGGTACCCAGTACCCCAGAGATAACATTGACAGTTTGCTATGTGACTCACTTGTATTTAGTGATCTCCATCAAATGTGAACCTTGCGGCACGTCTGATGGTACCGATTTCGATACAGATTTATACCCGCGAACTTTCACAATTTGTGAGCGATTCTTGAGATAAGACTCGCACTACCGCAGTAGCGACCCGCAAATTCCAGCGTGACCCAGCTTTTGGATCAATAACTGGTCAACAACATCGAAAGCATCACTTAAATCGCTCGACCACAACAAAGGACCTGGTCCTGATGAAATACCGCCTGCATTTCTAAAGTCTTGCTCGTCTAACTTGGCAAAACCTTTACAGTTGATTTTTAATAAGTCTTTAATATGTGGAACTTTCCCTTCTAAATGGAAAGTCGCGCATATAACCCCGATTCTCAAAAAAGGGTACTATGGTGATATCTCTAACTTCCTGCCGATCTCAATCCTCTCAGCAGTAGGCAAACTTTTCAAATCCATGGTCCAGAAGATAATTTATTTTCACATAAAACCACTGTTTATTCCCCAGCAAAACGGATTCTTAACTGGCAGTTCAACCACATCGAATCTCGTTGATTTCGCCACTGATATTATACAGGCTTTCACAAGTGGTCATGAGGTACATGCAGTCTATACAGATTTTTCTAAAGCCTTCGATGTTGTTGACCAGTTGTTGATCCAAAAGCTGGGTCACGCTGGAATTTGCGGGTCGCTACTGCGGTAGTGCGAGTCTTATCTCAAGAATCGCTCACAAATTGTGAAAGTTCGCGGGTATAAATCTGTATCGAAATCGGTACCATCAGACGTGCCGCAAGGTTCCCATTTGGATCCTTTATTTTTCCTGATCTTTGTAAATGACTTGTCTTGCAATTTAAACTCCAAGTCTCAAATGTTTGCCGACGATTTAAAGATATATCGGGAGATACAGACTCCCCTAGACCTAGAAATATTACAGTGTGACTTGAATACGATTAATGACTGGTGCGCTTGCAATAACATGGTGTTGGACTCCTCAAAGTGTTTTTATCAAAATTTTTCCAGAAAAAGAAATCCAACCAAAGCAACCTATTATATAAATGATATTTCACTTGAGGAGGTCAATTCCATGCGCGATCTTGGAGTTATTGTCGACACCAAATTAGATTTTAGAGAACATATTGACAGTATTTCTAAAAAAGCTTCCCGTTTGTCAGGTTTTGTAATTAGGCAGACTAAATTCTTCAAGGATCCAGACGTATCAAAATTGCTTTTCAACTGCTATGTGCGTAGTCTAATGGAGTACTGTAGCCCGGTTTGGAACCCGTCCTACAAAGGACATATAGAGAGGTTGGAAAAACTTCAATCTAGATTTTTGTACCATCTTTCATACTCATACAATCTCTGTCGTATACTTGATAGTTATGAATCAAGATTGGCACATTTCAATATGTCTCCGCTCCAACAGCGAAGAGATATTGCGGATATAATGTTTCTACATAAACTAGTTAACGGATTTATCGATAGTTCTCTGCTGCTAGAACGTATACAATTAGCTATTCCACGTTCTTGTAGCCGTCTCAAAAATAGAAAAACGTTCAGCCTACCTAAAACTCGCACAAACTATGGTCAGCACTCATCACTCTTTCGCATTTGTAATTCATACAATACCATATGTCAGGACTTGGACATATTTGACCTCTCGGTCCTTAGTTTCAAACGGGAACTTCAAGAATTAGTAGATTCTTGGGATAGGGCCCGAAAGGCTGATATACCAAGTCTTCCTAATTTTTAAATTTATTAAGTGTGATTTTATTCAAGTTTCTTCATTTTGCACGCTGTGTCCACTTCGAGAAGGTGACACTCGCCCTACACATGTTATTGTTTCTCGAATTAAGCATAAAGAGTGTATCCAGTTTAGTGTACCAAATAAATAAAAAATAAAAAAATGCTTTGCCGCGCAGGATTTTAACTTACAAATAAGTAGTTTCAGATTCAGGCTTACCATAGCGTTTTTAGGTTCGGTCAGTATCCGAACGAGGAGATCTTGGTTGAGACTGTGGAAGGGTACCAGCACGGGGAAACGGCCAACGAATTCCTGCAAATAAGAAAAAGCTTTGATAGCGGGTACATTAGAGCTTATTTTTAAAGCTTTATTTTTGTAAAAACAAATGCAGGTTGCATTTGTTTCTACAAAAATATGCTCTTTTTCGATTTTTTTAAAACAAAGTATGACCAGGGACTCGGTGAGCTGAAGATCTCGCCTATTTTTAAAAATGGCTGAAATATATTTTTTTACGTTTTCACCCCCCATATCTCATTTTGAAAAAAATTCTATAACTGAATCGACAAAAGAAATCAATACAATAATCGTAAATACTCAAAAAAAATTCAAGAAAAACGTTTGAGAAAAGCGACCCGTAGTACAACCGGAAGCCCAAGCTAAAACGGAGACGATTCGTACTCGCTAGGTCAGCTAGGCTCGTTAATATTATACTGGAATATAATTATCCTACCGGGAATAATCGGCAGCGGAAATAACAACTACTTAGAATATAATTACAAATATGGCTAATGAAGGCAAACTGCACAGGCTCTTTCTAGCGACTACCATAATAACAAACAACAAACACAACAAACACATTCACACTCACAGGCCCACACTAAGTTTAAAGATTTGTATCGTGGGTGCTGGAAACATTTATATATCACACACAATCACACCCAGAACCAGAAGCACAAATCTCCCTTGGGAAGGAAAACTGTGCTTCTGCCAGGAATCGAACCCAATAAATAACACCTAGGTTAATAAAATTATGTATTAGAGATTAAGAATGTTTTAAAAAAGGACGAATGAAAAAAAAATGTGCCGCCGAGTTTCTTGCCAGGTTCTTCTCGAGATGGCTGTAATTTTGCGAAACTGGCAATAGATTAATTAACTTTCATGAGTGCCTTTTTGGGGCACATGTGAATAAATGATTTTTATTTTTTTTTTGCTTCAAAAATGTTAGTGGAGGCTCGGCTGCGTGTTGGCACTGACCGGTATCATGCCGAAGTCGATGAGGTCCCTGGCCTGCACCTTCCTTAGCCAGGCGTCCCGCTCGTCGTTCTCGTCGCCGGGCGAGTCGAGCGGCGAGGCGTCGTTCCTGGCGGCTTGCAGCGCGGCGCGGCGGCCCGAGCGCGCGTCCCAGGCGCCGAACCCGAGGTACTTCTCGTTGTTGCGCCGCTGCACCAGCCTGCAAGCCGATACTGTCGTCGAGCCCCGTACTGCCGCGATAACGTCGCCGGGTGTGGACCCGTTCTGGGAGTGCATAGAAATGCGTGGCCCGACGATAACATCTCCACGATTGTCTCGCATGTGGAGATTTTTTTTTTGCTAGGTAGGCGAGCATTTGACCCCCTATCTCACCTGATGGAAAGTGAAGATTCGGCCGAACATGTAACATGCTCGCCTACAAGATACCTATGAGATGGCCCCTAAGACGTACTTCACCGTCTTAGGGGCCGTTCAAATTTCGACCTCCTGAAATTGAATGATGACGTCAGGATGAAATAGCTCGTGATCGTAAGTTCCTGGTACAAATACATTTTGAAAAGTAGATTTTGAAATTCATTCCGTTTGGCAGACGATCGTCTGAGTTTTGTCAATAAACTTGACCTGGTTAGCATCGTCCCGATCTGATACACATTTAAGAGCTAGTCTGGATGTTCAAGCAACGAACTCATCCCTTTAGTGTATTTGCGCTTCATTAGCTCGAACATTATATACATCGCAATCTTACTGTTGTCTGGGTACTGCTGGTATATTGTAGAAATAAAAACAAGTTGACACCTCCCTGCTATTTTTTCCAGTATTTTTTTTTAAACGCATTTGCAGTCACAGTAAGTTCAGACTTGTAACGTGGGTGCCTGAAACATTTACATATCACAATCACACCCATTATTAGAATAAATGAAAGAAATCATGATTAAAGCTCACCTGTCTAGACCGTTATAAGCTCCGCTGGCAACAAATAGGATATTGGTAGTATCTACTTGCACGGCGTCTCCGCGTAACTTTCGCGAATTCCTCTCGGGGACGGACACCACTGCACCTTCCAACATCTTCAGCATGCCTTGCTGGACGCCTTCACCTGGGGTCCGACAATATCTAGGTGTAAGTGTATTAACAATGATCACATTCCAGTATAAACTGATGTTTATTTTACACCCAGATGAGATCTCATTTTCCAGACACCTAACAAGAACCTCGTTTGTTGGAGTTTCATCGTACCGACCTAGAAGCCCAAGGGAAGTATTTCATTCCCTCATACCCTGAAGAATTTTCCATTTCAAAGAACGTTCTCTTTCTCGCCACAGGGACACAGCATAGCAGCAAGCATTTGATAAATATCTCACCTCATGGAAAGTGTAACATGCTGGCCTAGATACCTATTCATTCTAGACTTGAATACGCCCAGATTGTACCATTCGTGGAGCAAAGCAGGAAATGAGTTCCACTCTTTCGCTGTATGGATGATAAACGTAAAAGCAAATCGCTTCGAGCGAGCTGGAGGTATATTAACCATAAATGAATGACGTTTTACAGGGTGTCGATAGATCAGGCTTATTATTAGGATGGTAAAACGGGCTTAAGGGAATTAACTCGTGTAATTCCAAAATGTTAGCGGAAAAAATACCGATACCTGCAGCTACCTTACGTCGATAACTATATATAACTTATTAACTTGGATAACTTGGAGTTATTCATGATACTAAACTTATCTTCGATGATCATATTGGCAAAATTGTAACTAGAGCTTCTAAGTCACTAGGATTTATTATGAGAACGTGTGCATCATTCACAAAAGTAAAAACTTTCAAAATATTGTATTGTACGTATGTCCGTAGTATCTTAGAATATGCCTCACAAATTTGGAACCCTCATTATGACAAGTATACTGCTCGAATTGAACAGATCCAAAAAAAGTTTATTAAATACCTGTGTTACCGTTCGAAAATTCCATACAAATCGAATAACTATTTAAAACTATGTAAAAAATTCCATTTTCTTTCCCTAGTTAATAGAAGGGAAATTGCAGATATTACACTTCTTCTAAAGATTTCCTCTAGCCTTGTAGACTGTCCCGAATTATTAGGTAAAATTGATCTAGTCCCACCTTTCAAACCAATGAGGTTTAATCCTTTACTGAATGTACCCTCAGTTAATACAAATTACAGACAAAACTCATATTTATGGCGAGCGAGCAGAAATTTCAATAAACTTAGTAAGCGCCTAGATTTAGATCTATTCCATGCTAGTATAGCGTCGGCTAGACGGCTGTTGAGCAGTGACTTTTTTGATAACTAAGCCATATAGACAAGTATAGCCATATAGATAATTTTACAGTTACATTATACCTAACTATTTATTTGTTTAACTGTGTTCCTAGCTGTTCATAAGCTTGATTTGTATTATTTATATGTTTTCTAACCGTGAGGACCTTTAATTGGTTCATTGTATTATGCTTAACCTGTAAATTGTTAGATTTATAAGCTGTTGGTCTTCCTCAATATAAATTAAATAAAAAAATTAAATAAATAAATAACGGAAATTTTGCATTTTGGACTACACTAGCTTACTATTATCAATAATCATTTTATTGATAAAATGTGAATTTACAATTCAATTCAAAATTCAATAATACTATTTTCACTTAACTAATTTGAGTATACTTACATAATTTAACTATATTTGTTAAATAATACTTATACTACATTAATACACGTTAAAGAGATAAATATCTTAATAAACTTTAAAGAATTAAACGCACTGTACTAATATTTTATAAGAATAAATATAAACTTTTAAATAATAATAATTCGTAGCTATAGAAGGAGTGCTCGATGAGCCAGCGATTCATTCTAGCTTTAAAACATTGCCAGCTTAATGCTTCAGTAATATCATCCGGCAGATCTACCAATGAGCGTTTTGGCTCGCCGGTCTATAGATTCGAGAGCTTCTAACTGGTATTTGGCAGAGGTGGCCGCAGTACTCAAAACACAATCGGTCTTGAACTAGGGAACCTCAAGTGCGAACGTCCCGCGACTTACCTCCGACGTCCCGTAGTTGGTGTATGCCGGGCACGGCCCCGATTTTGTCGACTTCATCGAGGAACACGATACCGGTCTGTGCTCGCTCCACGCTGGAATTAAAACATAATATGCTGATTCGGACGTTCATACTGGAATGATGACGCTATCAGAGATCCTCTATTGTGGTAATAAACATACTGAAAAGAGTGAAATGGACTACAGGTTGGAAATATTTATTGCAAAACACGGTTCATGGCAGATTAGGCTAAACTTGTAGAGTGTAAGCAATGAGCAAACTAAGTAAAGTATGACTATAACCATAACTTTTCTTTAGAGCGGTAATTGTTACAAGTTGTAAATTATAATATCAAGTGAAATAGGTCTCTTAGAACGTGTTGCTTTATTGATAAATATCCGGATTTGTTTTTGGTAGAACGTGTTTGAATTTGTAGCCTCAGAAAGCTCCATCTAGTGTCGAGTAGAAACAGTTTTTTACAAAACAAAACAAACGCATTCACACTCACAGCCCCACACTAAGTTCAAATACTTGTATCGTGGGTGCCGGAAACATTCACATCACACACACATTACACCCAGAACCAGAAGCACAAATATCCCTTGGAAAGGAATTTGTGCTCCTGCCGGGAATCGAATCCAGGACCCACGGCACAGAGGGCGGACACCTGTCCACTGCGCTAACTGGGTCGTCAAATTACATCGGTCATGGCGTAATAGATGGCGCTGATAGTTTCTTTAACCCGGTTTTTTCAAATGCAGTTTGGGAACCGAGCATTTCTCGGACCTGGAACGTTGATAAATCGATTCCTTGGGCCGAAAACCCCCTAATCTGTAACTTTCATGAAAATCGTTGGAGCCGTTTCCGAGATCCTGATTACACATATATATATATACAAGAATTGCTCGTTTAAAGATATTAGATAGATCATTATTATAATATTTTATACGAAATCCTAAAAAAAAATTAACCATTTTTATTTGGAATGGTTGTTGTTCTCTCTTCTTCTTCTCGTTGTTGTTATTTTTGCCCTTCCAGCTAATGAAAAAATTGGCTAACATACTATTGCTACTTAGTTCCGTTCGTGACGCTAGTTATTGGCACTCACTTGAAGTTAGCGTCCTGCAACAGTTTAGCGATGACGCTCTCAATGTCCTCCCCGACGTATCCAGCCTGTGTGAGCGTGGTGCAGTCGCAGATCGCGAACGGGACGTCGAGGCACTGCGCTATCGTCTGCGCTAGGAGGGTCTTCCCTGGAGACGAAACAAAGACACTATTACAGATAGATAGATCGATAGATAAACACTATATTGAACACCTTAACAAATACATGACAAGGAATAGTAATCTAGATAATAAGTGTAACAACAGGCGGTCTTATCGCTAAGAGCGACCTTTGGATGAAGAGGAGTAAAGCAATGAAATTGAACGTCGGTGTTTTGTATGAATATAATAATATAGAAAATACAATAAACATACATAAACAATAATATACCTGAACTATTATAAAGGGCATTACTAATCTTTTATGCGAGTCATGCTAGTTTTTGGCTAATAAGGTACCTAGTGAAAAGAGGATTTTTGGGGGCTGAGTCACCCACGTCCTTAGGAGGATACCCCTTAAGTCTGACTCCCTACACGTGGTCCCCGGGTGGTGCTAAAGGGTAGAGCATTTTGTGAGTTGCTCGCCTGGCTTGCTACCAAAGTAGCTTACCACCATCAAGTTGAAAGTCTGCCGCCAAGCCAAATACGGTGTTCCGGCAGTTATCCTTGAGAGCCTGCGTATTCCAGGTCTAGTGTGTTTACCAGCTTCGATCACATCGTCACTTACCATCAGGTGAGATAGTGGTCAAACACTAGGCTGTCACAAATTAAAAAAAAAAACAAAGAGATGCCTGACTGATGATGACTGAAGACCACGCCGCAAGTCGTCCTACTGTGGGATCTTTAACACATAATGCACTAATTTATTCATACTTTAATATCTCTATTTTTTAAAGTGTTAACTTATTTTTTAACCAAATAAAGTTCTTTATTATAATTATTCATGCGGCCTTGTCACGGCGTAATCAAGCTAGTATTTGGATGCTATATGATATCTAATGAAAAGCGAGGATGCGGCCTAGGGAGGCTCCACCCTGTTGCTTGAGCAGAAGATACAGAGCACAATGCTTGAGTAGAAGATTCCAATTCACTCAGGTGTTAAAGGCTACAGAAATTATACCGTTTGTTCGGGGAACCACTTGTCACCAAACGGATTCCGGCTTCCAAACGGAGTTTTTCACAAAATTCAATTTTGTATTATTTTACCCAATTTCGGGTATGTAATGAATACTGTTGCACTATCTCTAATTGTACGATAGGGTCATACATTTGGGACTAAGATACTGTTGTCACACAGTCTTGCAGCATATTCGTACTAACCCACAATATTGCGTCAGATGTCTTAGATGAATAAGAATCTCCAGGCGTGATATATCTAGCAGCATCGTCACTTTCAATCATCCTTACATTAATCCAAACATTGGAGGCAAAAACCATCTACAGCTGGACGTAAACAATTGAGGTCAAAATTAAAAACCTAAATCAAGTAGATAATGATATCTACGATAAAAACGAAAAGAAGTAGTTATATAAAACAAAACAAGATTGCAACAGCTCACTGAAAACAATAAAATAAATTGATAAGTATACCCATCATTTATCATTAAAATTCTTACCATTCTTTAGTGGATGGTAATTTAAATAATAACAACCAATTTCCTTACAAAATGAAGGCCACAATCTTAAATAATTATGACTGACAATGACAGTGATTGTACAATTACCGGCGATGACATTTCGAGACATAAACGAGGGTTAATGTGAGAGAAGAATAACTGGGAACTGGCTATTTTACCGACTTCCCAAAAAAGGAGGAGGTACTCAAGTCGACTGTATCTTTTTTTTTTATGTGTGTTACCTCACATCTTCTCTCCACGTGAGCCGATTTCTAATTTTTTTTTAGTTTAAAATATGTTGCTTCCTAATTGGTCCCATTTAAATTTAATCAAGATCTGATCAGTAGTTCTTGAAATATCGTCAATAATGCCTATTTAATGGACTACTTTGACGATGTTCTCGTTTACCCGACTTCAAAGTTATCTCATAACTTCTTTCGTTGTGAGCCGATTTTGATGTTTTTTTTTTTATTTGAAAGCTGGTGCGGTGATGTCGGTTTACTTGCGTCTAATTATTGATTTAAAGGACAGTAAACGTAAGAATATTTCTACTGTGTAAACACCTGACTTAGCCAATTAGATTAACAACGTAACATGATAATGTGTATTACACACATAATCACAACCAGAAGTCATCGAACTTAATTTGAGGATGAAAGCGTTTATGTTTCTGATCTCTTGAGATTCACATAACAACTAGCTGTATAATACGTTGAACATTACAGTATCAATTAAAATAAACATGTACGAAAATGACCGTATCCTACGACAGAGAATTGTTCCCTAGTGTGGGATTCTAGTCTCACCTACTCCACAGTAACATCTTGTTATTGAATGATATAGAGGTATTAAGCTTAACAAAAATACATTATATTCATATACTTATATTTTTCCATGACTCACATCTCATGAGAATTGAGACGTTAATATTCATAGAGCATAACAAAGGTAATCTCAAGCACGTAAACAACTTGGAAGTGTACATAAACACACTCACAGCTCTACACTACGTTCAGTGACTTGTGTTGTGGGTGCCGGAAGCATTCAGATCACACACACTATCATACCCAGAACTAATAATAATTAAACGCTAGCAAAGCTTAAAAAAACCGACTTAACCGCTTTATCTTCGGAACTTTGATCTCAGATTAGATGTACTAAACACGCATTATTGACGATATTTCAAGAACTACTAATCAGATCTTGATCAAATTTAAATGACACCAATAAGAAAGCAACATCATTCAAACACAAAAACATTTCAAAATCGGTTCACGTGGAACGAAGTTATGAGGTAACACACAAAGAAAAATACAGTCGACTTGAGTACTTACCTCCTCCTTTTTTGTGAAATCGGTAGAAAACCCAAATATCTCTTTCGGAGTGGTAACGCCAATTACTTAAAAATATAAAATACATTAATAAAAATAATTTAAGGTACACAATTCATTTTCTCCCGATTCCTACCCTCAAGTGCAAGCACAATCGCCGCCGGCCCGCCCCCTTGCGAGCCGGCTAGAAAACCAGTAGTGAAATACGCCTCGTCGCGGTACATGCATTGCGCATGATTCTACTCAAAAACAGTCATTACGACACATAATTGCATCTATAAAGTGGTTGTGTCAATTAGTGCTTTTACACGATTCGGAATACTTCGTTGCCCGGCGCCGGGTTAGGAGACCTAAGGATCCCCCTGCCGATCACGCCGCGCAGTCGCAGACCAAGGAGACCAGCAGACCGAGTCCAAGTAAGTGCTTGCACCTCCCGTCTTCTCTTATCCTTTTTCTCGATTCGAATTGTGTAATTAATTACCGCCATACAGTCCACTCAAATCAAATTTAAGAATAAATTACTAATTGGCGCCACCATCTTTATATTGGTCCTCCGGAGCCGAATATTATTATCGGTTTTTCTGGAACATTCCAGCCGCCCTTATTAGGATACACTTAGGCCCTAATAAGAGATTATAGTACAAAACACTATAATATTATCCCGCGTAGCGTGCCATTACGTCACCTACCTACATATATAAAAAATTAGATTCGCGAAATATTCGCAATCATTGCTCATAGCTTATAACTGCATATTTTCCCGCCTAGATATACTTGTTATCTACTTAATTCATTAATAATTTCATGTTAAAAAACCGCTGTAACTAACATAATCAACAAAATTCATTAATACACATTTCTACCTACATTCGCAGCGCTCGAACTTATTCGAGTCATTTTGCAAGTAATTATAACCCGACTGATTAGTGCAGTCGCCGGGCCTGGCTGTCATTGTTTGGGCGCTAATGTCATTGATTGTAACCTTCTTAAGTTATCCGCATTAATTTTACCGACTTTAGTAACGGTAATTTATTAAGTTAACGTAACTAACCATCATGCCTCCCAAGCAATGCAAGTCAGCTGTTGGTGATAAGTCAGACGTTTCTTCCGATTATGAAGATGCGCCTGATGCAAAATTATTCTTACTACAAACTAAACGCGAAGCTATATTTGAAATAGTACAGAAAATGTACGATCTGTCTTTAAATGTTCATACGGACACGGATGCGAGGCAAAGTTTCCTTGATGAATCTTCGCAAATAGATTCGTTACACGATACATTTAATAAGGTACTAGATGAATATAATTCTCGATTATTGAAGATAACGCCTACCGCGAAACCAGATTATAAGTGCCTGGTTGCATTCGAGTCTTTGTATGGTAGAATAAAACGCATACAATCTCAGTATCCGCAAACATCACAGAATGATCAGGGTGTTAGTGCTTTTCATAAGTCTAGACCTAAATTAGCCGCAATAGAGATATTACCGTTTTCTGGTGATATTCGTTCATGGCCTCTGTTCTATGCGAGTTTTAAGTCGACCGTGCATGATAATCCATTACTCACGGACGCCGAAAGATTGTATTATCTATTGGGTAAAGTGACAGGGAAAGCTCAGTCCGTTATTTCGGGGATAACACCGTCTGCCGATAATTATAACTTAATATTGCAGGCGCTTCTCGATAGATACGATGACAAAAGAATGCTCGCTTCCGCGTATTTAAATCAAATGTTAGATTTCAAACAGTTGCAGTGTGCTTCTTCGAACAACTTTGATTTATTTACAGATAACTTTAGCAGTGCTGTAGCCGCGTTGAAAAACCTAAAGTTAGATAATTTGACGGACATAATATTGGTTCATATCGCTTTAAAGAAAATAGACACGGATACGGTGCGCGCTTTTGAAATTAAATGTGGTTCGAAAATGCCTACTTTTGATTGCTTAGTCGAGTTCATCAAAAATCGCTCTAAGGTTTTAGAACGCACTCAACCTAGTGCAGATACTACAATAAGCGCGCGTAATAATAATACTCGACGCGTCAATAACGCTTTGCCGCCAAAATACCAAACATATGTGACGGTAGATAACGCGACCAAGGACAGTCAAATTAAATGTCTGTGCAAAAATGTCGTGCATCAGCATTTATTTAAATGTGCCGATTTTAATGGGATGACTCCCACTGAACGTTTTCGATGCGTTAAAGATAAAAATGCGTGTGTCAATTGTCTCAGCTTAAAGCATCGAGTTTCTAGTTGCTCGTCACAGTCAAATTGCAGCGTTTGTAAGATGAACCATCACACGTTATTGCATTTTGATAAGCGCGATAACACGCCGTCAACCGGTTCTATGCCGCGTGAAGATAAAGTCCGTACGCTCGCCCCCGCTGCGCCGCCGCACGCTAAGACAAATACTTCCCCGGTAGCAAGTTCGCGTTCAGACGTTGCGTTGTGTGCTACATCGATTGACAACTCGCCTCGCTTATCTCAACAATCTACTCCGGCACATAATAATAAACATATAACTGTGTTACTTTCGACCGCTCAAGTTGTTGTATATGATAAACACGGTGAACGAAATATTATTCGGATTCTCTTAGACTCGGCGTCTCAAAGCCATTTTATTACACAGGAATGTTGTGACCGCTTAGGTATCGAGCTTGAACGTACCGAGCCAATCGTTGTTAAGGGATTTGGTGGAGCTGAGAAAATTATTAAAACCAAATCGATAAACTTAAAGTTTCACTCGCGATTCGATGACAATATTAATTTTAATGTATCACCGCTCGTCGTCGATCAAGTCACCGACTTACTTCCCACAGCTCGGGTTGACACTTCGTGGTTGCCGTATCTGTCTAATTTACCGCTCGCTGACGAAAGTTTCGGTTCACCAAATAAGATAGACGCTTTAATAGGCGCTTCTCTTTTCGCTCATTTACTTCTCCCCGACGTAGTCCACGATCCTCATGACTCGTCGGCGCCCTCCGCTTTACGTACGGTGCTAGGTTTTGTGATAATGGGTTCCGTACCTACACTACCTACACTGAATAATCACCAGGCCTTGACATGTTGTCACATTCAAGAGCCGGCCGCTATTGACTCATTAGTCAAACGATTTTGGGAGCTCGAAGAGCCTCCCTGCGTTCCGCCCATTCAGCGACCCTCCGACGCTGAATGTGAATCATATTATAAGTCTACTACGACCCGCGATCCCGTTAGTGGTAGGTACGTTGTCGCGCTGCCATTCAACGACGATATATATAAACTCGGAGATTCTTTCGAAAACGCTCGTAAACGTTTCATGTGCCTCGAAAGAAAATTAGAAGCTTCACCTAAACTTAGGTCGGCATATGATGACGTCATTAAAGATTATCTTGTAAAGGATTATATCTCCCCCGCACCTCAGTATGACCCGCGAGATGCTTCTCCGATATACGTTATCCCGCATTTCGGTATCGTGCGCGAGGACAAGACGTCGACTAAGCTACGCATAGTCCTAGATGCAAGCAGTCCCACAGCTGGGACTCGACCGTCACTTAATGATATTCTCCATTCCGGACCGAACCTTCAAGGTGACCTATTTCAAATACTTTTAAACTTCCGCTTGCACGCTGTCGCAATGACCGCGGACTGTCGCCAGCAGTTTCTGCAGATTCTAATGCGAGATACAGATCGTCGCTATCAGTGTTTCCTCTACCGCTTCAGTCCACAAGATCCACTTACCTTGTACTGCTTCAATCGTGTTTGTTTTGGCATCAAGTCGTCTCCTTATCATGCATTGCGCACGGTGAGACAGCTGGTCGAAGACGATGGCGCGACATATCCTCTCGCGAGTGACATTGCGTCATCCGCGATTTACATGGATGATCTGGCCTTTTCCGTTCCCGACAAAAGTACAGCTACTACCGCGTCACAACAATTGATTGATTTGTTCAAAGGTGCACAGTGGGACCTTGTAAAGTGGAACAGCAATAGTCGTACTGTCTTAGATACTCTTCCCGATTCGCACAAGCTACCTACAGAAGTTGAATTTGATAAAACCGTGCAACATAAAATATTAGGCTTGCACTGGTCTACAAAAGAAGATGAGTTTTATTTTAAAATTACCGCTCCCGCCGATGAGAAGTGCACTAAGCGCTCCATCTTGTCTACTGTCGCCCGTCTGTGGGACATAATGGGCTTCGTTGCTCCCGCAGTCGTGTATGCCAAGTTGCTAATAAAGCAGCTTTGGCAACTTAAGCTCGATTTTGACGACACAGCGCCGATTCACATCATTAAGATGTGGAAACAGTTCTGCTTTGAATTACCGGCACTTAACAAAATACGCATCTCACGTCATGTCGGTATAACGAGTGCGTGTGACGTCATACTGTTAGGTTTCAGCGATGCTAGTGAGTTAGCGTTCGGTAGCGTCATATATGCGTGTGTACGCACTGATTCTGGCAACACCGTTCAGCTGATCTGCTCAAAATCTAAGGTCGCCCCCATCAAGCCGGTAACCATCGCGCGTCTCGAGCTCTGTGGCGCAGTCTTGATGTCTAAATTACTTCGCACGGTTCTAGATAACTACTCCCGTCATCTTACAGTCAAGACTTACGCATTCGTCGATTCTAAAGTCGCGTTATATTGGATTAAGAGTGCGCCACACAGGTGGCAAACGTTTGTTGCAAACCGCGTTGTTCAGATAACCGAAAATATTCCGGCTGACAACTTTTATCACGTCGCGGGAACCGAAAACCCCGCCGACGTTCTATCTCGTGGCATTACGCCACAGAAATTAGTTTCGCATCCACTATGGCTTCACGGGCCTCAATGGCCCTCCCTTGATACATCTCAATGGCCGCTCAAGACACTAGATGGTCAGTCTATTACAGACATTCCAGAGCAAAAGGTCGTAACGCACACTGTGTGCTCACCTGTAAAGCAATGCGCCCTTTATGAACTCGCTCTTCGCATCTCCTCATGGAGTAAGCTTCTTCGTATAATTGCTTACATTTGCAAGTTTCTTAAATTATTGCCCCGCCGCAGCACTCCTACTGTGTCTGCTGATGATATTAATTTCGGTGAAAATAAAATTATTCGCGCCTTACAAAGACCGCTGACAGTACGGAGCTCTGATCCCGCTGAACCCTCGGCTTTAACTCCGAGTCATTTTTTAAATACCGCACCGCTTTATTTATTACCCGTGCCTGATGTCAAATCCGATTCAATCAGTTTACTTGATAGGCACACGTTACTAGACAAGTTATTTCAGTCGTTTTGGAACCGCTGGAGGATGGAATATCTGCACGGTTTACAGGTTAGACAAAAATGGAATACGCCTTCTGCACCCATCACACCGGGAACTGTCATGGTTGTGATGAACGATAACGTACCTCCGCTAGCCTGGCCATTAGCGATTATAGAGAAAGTTCATCCTTCGAAAGACGGCGTCGCACGCGTGTGCACTGTAAGAACCACCAAGGGAACTTACCTCCGCCCAGTCGTTCGTCTGTGTCCGCTTCCAAAACAATAGTTTATATTACCGCAACACTTAGGTTAAGTTAGTTTGTTAATATCCGCATCACTTATAGCTATAATAATTTAGTTTTTGTTAAATATATTACCGCTTCGCCGTGACTCTATTTATTTCTATGCCGCGCGAGACTATCGCTCATGTAGAGTCATAGAGTTCTAGTGCTTCTAACACTTATGGTAGTTCTTTAATGGTGACCCATTAAGGGCGGGTGGAAATGGTAACGCCAATTACTTAAAAATATAAAATACATTAATAAAAATAATTTAAGGTACACAATTCATTTTCTCCCGATTCCTACCCTCAAGTGCAAGCACAATCGCCGCCGGCCCGCCCCCTTGCGAGCCGGCTAGAAAACCAGTAGTGAAATACGCCTCGTCGCGGTACATGCATTGCGCATGATTCTACTCAAAAACAGTCATTACGACACATAATTGCATCTATAAAGTGGTTGTGTCAATTAGTGCTTTTACACGATTCGGAATACTTCGTTGCCCGGCGCCGGGTTAGGAGACCTAAGGATCCCCCTGCCGATCACGCCGCGCAGTCGCAGACCAAGGAGACCAGCAGACCGAGTCCAAGTAAGTGCTTGCACCTCCCGTCTTCTCTTATCCTTTTTCTCGATTCGAATTGTGTAATTAATTACCGCCATACAGTCCACTCAAATCAAATTTAAGAATAAATTACTAATTGGCGCCACCACGGAGAAAATATTGTTCCAGCCGGGAATCGAACCCGATACCCCTGCTTAAAAGGTGGAGACGCACCTAACTAAGCCAACGGGTAGTTTAGAACAGGAAACATTGCAAGATATACAAAATAATGTGCAGACAGCAATAACTTTGTTGATGCATTCGAAAACAAGACCAGCCTAAAAAACATATTCAAAACACGATGCTTTCTAAAAGTACCAAGAATCAGAAGTCACAAACAGTTTGCGAGTGTTTTGAGAAACGCTTCGTGCGTGAGGGTACGTGGCTTTCATACAAATGGTGCGTCGATATCTGCTAATTGGGATCTAATCTATGAAATAACAAACGAGAATGGAATATAAAGACCGTCTGGAGAGCGAACCGCTATAGGAGAAGCCCGACATGTGGTAAAAGTTTAACCTGGTAGCAGGCTTTTTCAAGTATCCGCTTGGGACAATCAACCTCTTTAAAACCTCATGAAAGCAAAGATCTAAGATTGGCGATAGCTGTCATTGTATACCTCCCACTAGTAGACCAGCATATCAGCATTGCGTAAACAAGACGTTACGTTGCAAAGGGTGAAGTTGCTAGCGTAATACTGTCCTAAGAACTTTGGCCTTGAATCTTTTTTTTATCTAAGGAGGAGTAATACCATCCGGGATACCATGCAGTTATCTCCGACTCCGCCGGTTTCCTGGCGACCTAAAGACCTCCCTTCGCGTGTGTCTCCTCTGATGTGATCAAAGTTAGACGAGAAGCTTACCAGGTGAATGTAGCCTCGAAGAAATAGCTTTTGGTAATAAGGCCTGTTGTTAAACTAGGTATTCTATACTTTTTGTAAACAATAGGGAATTATTTATCTATCCGATCAATATTACCAGGAAACTTGAGTCCAGGATGCAAAGTCTCGGTCACCGACGTAAGGTGGCAAGCTTATCGGTATTCTATCGATTACATTTTGGAGAGTGTGCACAGGAATTACATGACTTAATTCCCCCATGCCCTTTTTACCATCTAACAACAAGACAAACTATTAAGCGTCATCCATTTATGGTCGACATACCTCCAGTTCGCTCAAAGCGTTTTGCTTCTACATTCATCATCCGTACAGCGAAGGAGTGGAACTCATTGCCTGCGTCTTTGTTCCCCGAACGGTATAATCTGGGAGTCTTCAAGTCTCGAGTGAATAGGTATCTTCTAGGCAAGCATGTCACACCTTCGGCCGCATCTTCACTTTCCATCAGGTGAGATAGTGGTCAAATGCTTGCCTATCCAACATAAAAAAAAAAAAAAAATCCTTCCTTAAAAAAGTAACATGAACGCCAAATTACTGGATAAGTTTGTCCTGTATGCTCATGCATGATGGGCTTTCGAAGCTTTTGATCATAAGAGCTAATTTACCTTGGCATGTTTATTTTAATGGATATGCAACTTCAAAATATATTGCTACTTAACAGCTAAACAATTCATGAATGGGATCTCTGTGCGTTACAAAAAGTATGTAAGGTCATATTTATAAGATTCCATTTTTGTATGTTTTTTTAATTATAGCGTGAGTGAGTGCGCGATTCTTTAAGTTATGAAAGTAAGTCATCTTTTTACCTTATATAATTAGGATCATTACGGACAATGTGTAGCAGGTGTCTGGGGTAATATTTATTGTGAGCTTATTGTGAAAGGGATTGGATCCGGGATCCTAGCCTCTATATGAGTGTTTTGTGGTAATTTACAATTTTACTTTAAAATCATATATTTGGGAAATTAGACTTAGATGTCCAGTAATTAAAGTTGATGCAACCAGTCTCAATTCGGTCATGTAATTTGTTAATGAAGCGGAATAGTTGGTGCATCGATCACCATTAAGAAACAATGCCATCTAAAACAGTTACAACACAGCGTGGGTGGCATACATACACGGTGGCCGAACACGGGCAGAATGGTAAGCGCCAGAGTTTGTATGCGGCGCGTTTGTAAGATAAATTGGCGAGACATTCTCATCACGCGAATGTCGAATTAACAGCGTTTAGAAAGGGTGTGACTTATGGAGTAACACATTTTTAAGTGATGATGGCTCAGTGGATGTGGAGACGGCTCATGATCGACCGGTCGCGGTTACGAAACTTACATGTAAAAAATTGACTCAATTAATCGAGCGAATCGAGATCTCTACGTTAGCTTGGGTGATCAAATACGTGTCGCGAGTCACGTTTGTTGAAAGTCTGGGAAGCTCCCCGTGTGTAGCACGTACAACAGACAATGGTACATAAGTTACAACTTTTTGTGTCGCACAGAAATTGTACGCACATATATTAATTGCATTTATTTTTTGTTGATTTTTTTTTAGTTTTTTTGTTTTATTACTGTATATATCATTAGCCATGCTAAGCAGGACTAAAGTAGATTGGAATGATAATTAGATAGAACATTTTGAATGGAAAAATGTCGCATGCTTAAAGCGTTATTTTTCCTAGCGATTATTTTTCGCTGGCGACTTACTTGAGTCAAAACTGCAAAGTCGCACAACCGACGTAGGGTGGCAAGCCTATCGATATTCTATCGCTCGCATTTTGGAGAATGTGTTCAGGATATAATTCCTCCATGTTCTTTTTACCATCTAAACACAAGACAAACTGGCAAACGTCATCCAATTACGGTTGACATACCTCCACTTTACTATAAGCGTTTTGCTTCTACGTTTATCATCCGTACAGCGAAGGGGTAGAACTCATTGTTCGTCTTTGTTCCCCGAACGGTAGAATCTTTGATGTCTTGAAGTCTAGATTGAAAAGGTACATTCTATGCAAGCACTGCATGTTACATCTTCGGCTGGCAAAAGTTCTGCATAAAGATTAATAAATTGGTATAACTCTCCTATTATTGGCGAGTACATCGATATATACCGGTTATTTTTGTATTAGTGTGGGGCTGTGAGTGTGAAACCGTTTATGTTATATAGGAGTGATTACCATTTCTGTTGTTATTGGAAAGTAGTAATAGTATTACATGGAATTCCATCAGTCGTAATAATAAATGGCGACTTATCTCTGTCTACCTAAGAAATAGAAAAAATTAAAAGATTTGTTTGTTCGTACATTTTTAGGCTTAGTACCAGGCTAACATAGATGTTAAGGAGATTAATGCCTTTGATACTAATTGGTTAACTGAAGTTTTGTGACTTTTGCTGTTAACACATCATAGACTCTTCTTTTTACCCAACTGTAAAAGAAGGCTTATGTTTTTCGCGCGTATCTTGTATGTATGTTTGTTAATGTCTATGTTACCTCGTATCTGTTTTTATATTTTTTAATTTCAATAGTTATTACTCAGTATATATAATAATGTTTATTACTCTTTTCGATATTCTACTAGGAATTGGCTATATATTTTTAATTAAATTTATAACATATATACATATGCATACATTTTAATAACATCGTAATCATGAGGGGCGAGGCCATGGGCATAGCTTGTATGTCAACAAACAAACATTAAATCTTCGCATTCAATATTAATATATACGCGTGGCCTTGGAACTGGTTTTGATATATATTATATCAGAAAACCTGTTGATCGCATCGAAATAAAAATATTATACAAATGTATGTAAATATTTTAAGGTCACTTATAATAACTCTATTTAAAATGTAACATAAGCAAATATCTAATAATTTGATCTTTTGGAATGATCCAACTTAATCTATCAGGTACAACAGCTTATATGCATGTAAGTCATAAAATAATGAAGGTAAACATAAACAAACAAACAAATACATTCACACTCACAGCCCCACACTAAGTTCAAAGAATTGTATCGTGGGTGCCGAAAACATTCATATCACACACGCATTACACCCAGAACCAGAAGCACAAATATCCCTTGAGAAGGAATTTGTGCTCCTGCCGGGAATCGAACCCAGGACCCATAACATAATGTTAAGGTTGGCATTTAGAAAAGACTACACGAAACAAGTACTACTTTAAAAAGTTTTTGATATGAAGCTTTTACCAAGCGTAAATAAAAATAATTTAAACGCAAGCAAAGCTTAAAAACCGGCTTCACAGCTTTATCTTCGGAACCGATGATCGGATTTAATTAATGAAATACGCATTACCGAGGATAACTCTGAAACTACTGGTCAGATCTTGATCAAATTTAAATGGGACCACATGGGAACCATCATTCAAATAAAAAAATTCAAAATCGGTTCACCCAGAAAGAAGTTATGAGGTAACACATATTAAAAAAACAGTCGAATTGAGATGATCCTCCTTTTTATATAACCAGAGAACTTGTCAAAACGAATCATATTTTTATGTTATGACTCAAACGTATGTTTTTTTATAAATGTTATATATATTTTATATTATGTTTTATCTACGGACTAATTGCCTATATTTTCTTAAACTAAACTAAAACTTTATACATTTTTACAGCAAAGACCTAAGTTACCTACAGGGCAACGAGCTTATAGGTAACACAAGTGCTCAAGTCCACTACCAGCGGCTAGAGTTCCCATTGCCTCTCTGAATTGCAATACTAATACATTTAGCCATATAAATACCAGCATTTTGATCACGCGTCTCCTCAACCAGGCGCTCTGATAGATTTGAAAAAAAAAACGGAATTTAGGCAAGCATTTGAATACAATCTCACCTGATGGAAAGTGATGATGCGGCCGAAGATTTAACATACTTGCCTAGAAGGTACTGAAGAGTCAGAAGAGTCTTCACTCTTGACTTGAAGACTCCCAGATACCGTTTAGGAAACAAAGACGAGGGCAATGAGTTCCACTCTTTCGCAGTACGGATGATAAACGTATTTATATCATGTACTTAAACAATAAACACTAATAATAAACATTTTTTTTCAATCCATTTTGAATTTAATTATGTCATTAGGTAAACTTTTTTATATTTTTATAATTAAATAATTAATTATGAATTTAACTTATCCAATTACCTAAAGAAGTCATTGGTCGGCAGTATGCCCAAAATGCTGGCTGCGTTACCTCGTTGCACAGCGAGACTTAATTATGTCATTAAATTTAAATTACGAACATATATATACATATACAAAATAAATAATGAGAAGAGAAAAAAAAAAACATTTTCATCTTTAACCCGGCGAGCGTAAGGTTGGGTGTAACACACCCGAGGTATCTGATGTTCGTCGATATTTTGAATTTGGTGCGCTAAATGAAGCTGTGCGTTTGAGTAGCTGCGCAGGGATAGGTAAGGAAGCGTTGAATGACACCGCTTCTTCAGCCGTCGCGCGGTGCGGAAGTTAGACGGTGTCAAAGTGGTTGGCGGGTGAGTTTGACCCACCTAGCGCTCGGTGTTACTAATTTAAACACGTATAATTTTACTCTTTTTTACTTTATTTTAATTTATGATTATAATTTCGGACTAAACATTCAACATGTCGTATCAAGGGAATCAAAAAAGATTATTGGAGCTCTGGAATAGTATTGAGGCGGACTCATCGGGAGATTTGGATAGTGAGATAGAAGTTAACTATATAAGTACAAGAAGCTGTGAAAGCGACATTTGTGGACCATTTCAGAGGAACTCCCTAATAAGATACCCATTCCAATCAGGTGATGTGCAATATACTCATCTAAAAAGGTTCGCAAAACAAAACACATGCATGGAACACTCCATATTCACATGTGAAGAATGCGCACGATCTCAAGATAAATAACATAGGTCTGACTAGTTATATAAGATGACTCCTATTCCAATTCAATTCATCATAGATTAACCTATGAAAATGTTCAAGTTTTCATTACATTTATTTAGTTTAAAATGAAAAGAGGTCAATTAAAGGCTCTAATGAAAAATATGTACCAAAAATGTTGATTATAATTAAAAAAGCTAAATAACTTAAAATAATTGTTTTATTTCAAAATTTTACTTACTAATATATAAAAAGTAGACTAAATAAACATAATATTTAATAAAAGTTCGTAATAAATAATAAACTAATAGATTTGCTTCCGTAACCATGTCGGGTTCAAAAAACCCAACCTTACGCTCGTTGTTACAAATTTGAACCTTACTCACGCCGGGTTAAAATAATTTTTGAGCCAACACGAATAACGTCACACTCGGAAACATGCATCGATAACATTTTAACTAACCTATACACGGTCACACGTTCATCTATCTTAAATAAAAAAAAACTTTACACTTCGATATTTTTAAACTATGACCCAAATACATGTTTTTTTTATTTAGACAAGCCTTATGTGAAAGAGGAAAACAACGAGGAAAACCACGAGGAAAACGAAGGACCGTTTTCGAGCGTTGCGCAATTTCACTCAACTTGTCAGATTTTATACGCGAATAAGCCGCTTATTTACATACGTGAATCATAACAAGTGTTGTGAAGGTTTGTTAACTCTGATAGGCTTGTGTTTGGCTACTCTCTCACCTGATGTATGGTCTGCTGCCGATGTTTAAACTATCTTTATTCTTCTAAAGAGAGCTGTTCGTGTTATCTATGATATGGGTCAGCGCGATTCTCTCAGGGACTTAAGGGATTATTTAAAGCAACAGGCATAATTACCATGCCATTTAAATCTTTGAAAATATTATGAATGTTCGCACAAATATAGATAAATATAAAATAAGAAGCGACGCACACGATCTTAATACTAGATATAAGCATACAATAGGCAAAACTAATAAATCTTTTAGTTAAGTTAGATTTTTTTAGGGTTACATTTTACAACTTTGTCATAAAACATCTATAGCAAGGTTAACTGAGACAACTGTGAACCTTATTAACCGACTTCAAAAAAGAAGGGGGGTTCTCTATTCGACTGTATTTGTTTTTTATGTGTTATCTCATAACTTTTTTCTAGGTGAACCGATTAAAAAAAAAAGAATTGTTATTCTTTTTTTTTTAAAGCAGGCGCTTCCCATGAGGTCCCAATTTTGATCAAATCTAACCAGTAGTTTTTGAGTTATGCTCAATAATGTGTATTTAATTCATTTCATCTGATCAAGCTTCTAACGCGGTGAAGTCGATTTGTTTAAGCTTTGATTGTGTTTAAATTATTGACAAATAATCTTGTGTTGTTCGTTTATAAGCTTCCTCTTTCTTTGCAAAATTAAAAGCGATCCCAAGCTATTATATTGATACAAGCAAACTTGTATAAGTTTAATAAAAGTACGTGTAAGTATATCTTGGGAGTTGTCCACCGTCCCTAGAACCTAGCTTTTACAGACTAGTTAAAAGTGAAACTCGCATTTAAGTGGGCGGAGCGGTTTGTGATATTTAAACATTGCCTTTTTGCCTTACATTGGAGTTAAGAGCATGAGTAACTCGGCCTTACAGGCTTATAGGGCTTCAGTGTTATAGACGTATGACTTTTTTATTTAATATGAAAGTTAGTTTTTTTTTGATGGCTTGACTGGCAGGGCAATAGGTACACCAAAAAAAAAGTGGCTAAATCAAAAGTTTGAAAATACCCTCGACAACCTTTCTGGTAATATAAAGTAATCATTCAAACAATGGAGACTAAATCAAAATCGGTTCAGCCATTTGGGAGCTACAATGGCACAGACAGACACACGTTAAACTTAACAGTGTTTTGTTGGTTTGCAGGAGGTTCCTCCGCCCCGCTTCCTCTATAGGACCATCGGCTTGCACAGCCCCACACTCCATGGGCACAGGGCCTGATTCTCTCACCCGGGCTTGCCGCCGGGGTAAGATAAAGACTGCTTGCGCGACCCTATCTTGCCCCACTTCGGCGAGGGACAGCTTGCGCGGGGGGAGGGGTTAGTGGGTTCGTGCCCCCATACACTTCTTTCTTCTCCTTCACCCCTGAGAGGGAGCATTTTCACCCCAAAAAAAATAATGTAGGTGATCTGTGTGTACTGACCGCAGCCGGTGGGTCCGAGCAGCAGCACGTTGCTCTTGTCGAGGCGCAGCTCGTGGTGCTGCCGCTCCAAGATCTCCGCGCCGCCGCCGGCGCCGTGGCTCAGGTGCAACAAGTCTGCAAGCACAAACACTAATGAGGCACGACACTAACAGAGTACTCTAAATAATGGTGTTGTTGATTTTGTGTTATTTGCGAAAACCTGAGATTCTTCGAGTGTTTACGTGTAATAATGGTTGATTATTAACCGTTAACACTTAGTAAACCTGCATAAGTGTATGCAAATCATACAAAGTTGAAAAACGTGATTTTCGCCTTCGCTCCAAAACTCCAATAGAAGTTCTAGTAAAGTCTCTACCACTTTACTAGGGCATGACTTGACTATGTCTGGACCTTGACTCTTTTACTCGACCTTGACTGACTTTTACTATGATATACACATGAAATATTTTTTTACTTGACACTGGCTAAATGCACAAGATTGCGAAACCAAAAAAAAAGAACACGCTTACCTGGTGGCAGGCGGCACACCCGCCTCTATACATATATGTTTGAGAGTCGAGACGAGCCACTTACAACTTCAATAGTTCAGAATCCTGAGCAACAAATATTTGAGACTTGTGTTGTGGCTGCGGAAAACATTCACGTCACACACACATGACACACAATCACAACCAGAACCAAATACACTGAAAACTTTGCCCTTCGATCCGAAATACAGTAATATTTGCACTCGACTGCTAACGGTTAAATGGCTGGCAACGGTATGGCATAACATTTTTACCACAACATATATCTATACCACATCTACAATGTCACCCCTGTGGACCGCAAAATTCCGTATGGGACTGCTAGGATCGTTCTAAGACGACTAATATAATAAATGCAGGCAAAGCCGCAGATCACACCTAGTGACTTGTAATAATTGTTTAAAGCTTTCACACTCACAGACCCACACTAAAATCGAAGATTCCCGAAACATTCACATCGGACACAAAATCATACGGAAATAAGCGGAGTCCCCCCTAGACCCTACACGTTCCCCACTGCTACAGTGGGGTTTTGGTGTTACCCTAAATTTCATAAATTACCTTACATTTTCGGTAGTGAAATAGTAAAGAGATATGAATGTTGATATTGAGAGAGATATTATTTATTTACGTAAGACGTAAGCAGTTAAGATAATGTATCGGCGTAATAGCGTCACGTTTAAGCAGCGCAATGTTCTACTCGTGCGCACGTGACTTTAATGTCTAGTGCGGTCGGTACAGATAAAACGAACTAGTCAAATAATAAGGTAAATATTATCACGGGTTTAATTGACATTGCACTTGTGCCCACACATTGAGTTTTAAAACTATCGCGAGTGTTATTTATTATTAGCCGGCTGGTACTCCGGTGGTTTTCTCTGATTTTCCGACTAGTTTCGAGCATGTATCTCCCTTCATCTGGAAGGTCGCTGATGGATGGAAAATCCGACAAAACCGCAGAGAGTACCATACGGTTAGTAAACAATACAAATTCCCACACATTATTTATTATCATCCTAAGTGTTCATAGATGCTTTTTCCTTGAGACTCCAATATATGTATTGCTCAAATGCCCACAAAGCGTTTTGCCTCCACATTCATCATACGCTCTGCTTCTACTACTATCTTACTGTTCTAACCCTGGCAGATCCTAGGGTGCCTACATATTTTCGTAAGATCGAATGTACCCATGAAGGATCAGAATCAGAGTGAACTGCCCGTTGGTTCAGTTGAGTGAGTGTTCGCCTTTCGATTCCCGGCGGGAACACAAGCTTTCTCCCTAAAGAAAATGTGTTTCTGGTTCTGATTGTAATTGTGTGTGTGATGAACTGTGGTGTGAATTTTTCGGCTACCCACGACACAAGTGATCGAACTTAGTGTGTGGCTGTGAAAGCGTTTAATGTGTCAAATCAGAAACTGTGATATTCAAGTACTATGTCCGAGGGAGGATCACTGTGACCTCACTGTAAAGGTAATCCTGGTGTGAGGGACAGTTTCGCCCGAGATATACTATTGTTGTGTTAAAATTCTACTGCCATTAAGCAACAATCTGTGTAAACGACACTAAACATCAATTGTTTACCTTATTGTATGCCTTTTTATGTGCCAATAAACGATATTATAAATATTATAATTATCTAAGTGGGTTCAAACTTGAAAACTTGGGAAACGATCAAAAACTTATAAGTTTTTGGTCCTTCGACGACAAGTAGGCACCAGTAGGTATATTCTGGTCGTCAAACTACGATTGTTCGAATTGATGCGACGTCGATACGACAGTCGATTGGTTGAAATTTCAGTTGATTTGATGTTCATAAGAAAAGAAAATCGTTCGTATTCGACGTCGATGGAAAGATAATCTATGCCCGGAATAGACCCCCTGGTTGCCAAGGGTAGAACAGTGAGATAGTGGTAAAATTTTGCCCTAGCAGGGTTAAAAAGAAAGTAGTCACAAAAACCGAGACATTGAAAAAGGCAACTAGGAACACTAGGAAGTAACGGATGTGCCACCAGAGGAACTTAAACTTAAGCGATACTTAACTCACCAAATTGTGAATTATGTGGAAAATTGGAAGATGTATGATGTAACTACCACTTGTTGATGGAGTGTGACCGAACAAAAAACCAAAGAGTCATTTGTGCAAAAGTATAACATACATAGAAGTAACATTGGAAGTTATACTCATATCTTAGCAAACCCATCAGCTGATGTGGCACTTTCTCTGTACAATATAATTTTGCTCAGATGAAGACAAAGATTATGGTATGATGGGGCTGGCATACCAAATTAGGTAAAAGTCCAAAAAAAAAAATGAATAAAAAAAACACTAGGAAGTAACGGATGTACCAGAGGAACTTAAACTTTAGCGATAACTTAGAATTAAAAAATCGCACCTATTGAAAAAATATACTCAAAACGACGTTAATTATCCGGAACTAAAGCTACTAGGCATTCCAAACGATAACAACAGTAGTGCGGCGTCGGTAAGGTCAAATCGTGTCTATTGGAGCGCGTCCATTCGCTACACTTTCTCGAGTGGCTGCGCGCGCACTTTTCAGCCTTTTTGGAAAGCATGGCGCAATCTGCATAAGGTTTCAGAGAAAGCCCACTTGAGTAGCTACCTTTGTCTTTTTACTTTGTTTTTTAAAGTGAAAATTGTGTACCGGACTGGAAAATAATTATGTTGAAGAGCCGTGAGCTTTAATTGTAAGCCTGTGACATATTTCAACTGACTTCAAAAAAGGAGGAGGTTCTCAATTCGTCGGAATCGTTTTTTTATGTATGTACCCAGATCATTCGAAGTAGTGTTGCCCAAATGCAAGAACAAGACGAGACTTAGCCAGTCTTGGTCTTGGTCTTGCGCCAATACACCTGGTCTTGGTCTTGGTCTTGGTCTTGCGCTCCCAGTCTTGGTCTTGGTCTTGGTCTTGCAGCAAGAGTCTTGCAAGTCTTGCAATTACCTATTAGTCTATTACTATTTATTAAAGTTTACTTTAAATCTTAGATTTCAAAAGCCGCCGGCGCGTGTATCATAACCATGTACTTCCGAAAAGCGGCAAATTTCTTTGAGAAGTAAGTACAAAACCTTTGATGCCGCATTATCAAAGTGCCGATGGTTAAAACATAACTATGCATGCACTCAGTTTGATTTTAATAGATATTTTTTTATTCGCTATGTTTATGGTATTAGTCGTAATGCGCATAGGTCCAGTTTTTCATATTCTTTGATACAGTTTTTTGCGTCTCATAGAATTCCTAAGCGTACCTACCTATACACCGAACTGTTACACCTAACTACTCAGTGAAATAGCGCTAAGTCCTAGCTGCAAGACGCAAGAGTCTTGCAGGCTATGTCTTGTTCTTGCTCAAGTCTTGCAGGGTCAGTCTTGGTCTTGGTCTTGCTAAAAATACGCGGTCTTGTTCTTGGTCTTGGTCTTGCAAAAACGCAAGAACAAGACCAAGACTGCAAGACCAAGACTGAATTTGGGCAACACTAATTCGAAGACACCCGGACCGAATCGAGATATTTTTTTTAAACAAACGCTTTCACACTCTTAGCTTCATACTAAGTTCGATGACTTGTGTCGTGGGTGCTGGAAACATTCAAATCGCACACACAATCGCAACCAGACACACAGATTTCCCTTGGGGAGAAAACTTGTGTTCCCACCGGGAATCGAACCCGGTAAGCCTGCTTAGAACGCTCACCCAACTAACCCAACGGGCAGTTCAATTCTTTGCTCCCATACATTGTAGTGTTTTGAGCAGGCAACGAGTTTCACTCCTTCGCTGTACGGATGATAAATATAGAAGCAAAACGTAAAGTCTAGGATGGTAGGTACGCAACCTACCACCCTCAACCATACGGTCATTGATAGTACAGGACTTTACTGGATATTATATAAGGAATTAGTCAATTATATTCTGCGATAGGCATAAAATGTTCTATGCATTCTTCGTTTTCTAGACTTACAATGTAAATATTACGTAGCAATTGTTTATTAAAAGACTCTGAAAGGCGCAAAGCCAGAAACGTCATATAAAATGGCATTGTTTTGGGTATTGCCAAACCGTGTCTCCTATAGACACGGGCTTGGCATCATTATATAAAAAAATAAGTCTGTATATAAAAAGACTGTAATCAAGTCACTCGTCTGACACTAGAGTCGTTTCAAAGCCATCCAGAATTGTTCAATTTACCGGTCCATAAATCTGGGCGACAATGCACTACGCTTATCACCCTAAGGTTAGATGTTAAACTTTTTATCCGTAATTTCACTGGCAACATTGCCCTTCAATCCTAAATACTTTTGTTTTTGCACATTACTAAACTTAAACTTCCCGTTGGAGAGTTGGTTGCGCTTGCGCCTTTTAAGCAGCGAGTATCGGGTTCGATTCCAGATAGAAACAATTATTCATCTCAAGGGAAATTCCATGGGGAGAAAACTTGTGTACCCGCAGGGAATCAAAACCGATAGCTTAGAAGGCGAACGCGCACTCATTGAAGCGAACAGGAAGTTAAAAGAATAGAAAAGTTGTCATAACTGTGACAGGAGGGTATCATTAACCTCAGTGGACAGAAGGGTATCACTAACATTTGTAGAGGAGAGCATCACTAACCTTTGTAGACAGGAGAGTTTCACTAACCTCTGTGGACAGGAGGGTATCACTATCCTCTGTGGACAGGAGGGTATCACTAACCTCTGTGAACAGGAGGGTATCACTATCCTCTGTGGACAGGAGGGTATCACTAACCTCTGTGAACAGGAGGGTATCACTAACCTCTGTGGACAGGAGAGTATCACTAACCTCTGTGGACAGGAGAGTATCACTAACCTCTGTGAACAGGAGGGTATCACTAACCTCTGTGGACAGGAGAGTATCACTAACCTCTGGACAGGAGGGTATCACTCACCTCTGTGCGTGTGGTGCAACGGATGGTGTGCGTCGGCGGGTGCTCCACTCGTCACATTGTTGTAGATCCTCTTGTAGTGGTTGTAGACGGCGACTGAGAGAACCTTCTTGGCGAACTCCTGCCCAACGACGTGCTTGTTCAAGTATTCGAATATCTTCTTCGGTGGTGGCGGTGGTTTTCTGCACAAATTTATTGGCGTTTAGAGTCTAGCAACTTTTGCGTTTTTTTGACGAGTTTTTTACCACTATCTCATTTGAAGGTAAAATTATATATTCTCAATAGTAAAAAATAAAATAAAAAACCCGACTGCGTAAAAAGTGAACTTACTTTTTACATTTATGCTTTATCGTATTATGCGAATAAATAATAACTTTATAGCATCATAAGTATTAAAAATTTAAGTCAGGATATTTGCTAAAAACTGTAAATCATTATCATTATAAATCATAAATGATTAAAGATGATTTCCAAATACCTATTCAATGATACCCTAGTTAATACAGTTCGTCGACATTCTTTTATGTTTTATTTTTTTACGATATTATAATGATTACTGCTGGTCGCCATAGTGATTGATCTCTTTAGTGACACTCGTGATATTAAGACAAATAATTAACCATCAAAATAGGCCCACTTGTTTAGAGAGTTTCTCTAGAGCGCAACAAAGGAACATACACATACATAGGCTAATAAACACATTACTGGAGAGTGCCAAAGAACTGCACGATCTAGTTCCCCCATGCCCGTTCTATCATCGGACAAGCAGACAAACTGCTAAGCGACAACGCTATATGGTGGACATTCCACAAATGCGCACGAAGCGTTTTACCACCACATTCAATGTACGAACCGCAAAGGAATGGAACTCCTTAGCCGACTCGGTGTTTCCTGATGAGTACAATATGGGAGTCTTCAAGTCACGTGTGAATAGGTATCTTCTAGGCAAGCTTGCTCCATCGTCGACCACATCGTCGCTTACCATCAGATAAGATGGTGGTCAAAAGTTTGCCTATCAAGAATAAAAACAAAACCCCTTCTTTGCTTCGCGCATTCAGGTTAAATGGATGATAATATTATGAGAATAACGTAGGTCTAAACGTAGGTCGTAAACAAATCGATAAATTCCCTCCGCGCCGTGGGTCCTGGGTTCGATTCCAGGCAGGAGCACAGATTCCTTCCCAAGGGAAATTTGTGCTTTTGGTTCTGGGTGTAATGTGTGTGTGAAGTGAATGTTTCCGACAACCACGATACAAGTCTTTGAACTAAGTGTGGGGCTATGAGTGTGAATGCATTTGTTTTTTAAATATAGCAGGTATATCCAAGTGCGGACGGATATGCAAGTCTCGGCTAGGTTCAATTATATCGACCTCTTTTATTATCACGACAAAAATAAATGAACAGATTAAACTTTCACGTCGCGTCGCATGCGCCAAAACAAACTTATATTTAACCTATCTGTTATCTGATAACGTGATAACAACAAAGTAACACTACGCGTATCGAAAGCATGCAACTTGTCCAGTAAATCGCTGATAATCATCCAATGAGGTCGACTTTTCAACCGACTTCAAAAAGGAGGTTCTCAATTCGACTGAATGTTGGTTTTTTTTTTTGTGTGTATGTTAAGCGATAATTCCGCCATTTATGAATCGATTTTGATGATTTTTTTGTTGGTAGATTATACCTTAGACGTGATTTCATATAAATTTTATCGAAATCGATCAAGACAAAACCAAAATATATGCGGTGAAGTCGGGTTTTTAAGCTTTGCTTGCGTTACAATTATTATGTTTATTTTCATGCTTGATGGACAAGCATTTGAGCACTATCTCAAGTGATAGATAGAGAAGATGTAGTATACTTTCCTAGAAGATATTTATTCACCCAAGACTTGAAGACTCCCAGATTATACCGTTCAGGTAACAAAGACGCGTGCAATGAGTTTCACTCCTTCGCAGTACGAAAGATAAACGTAGAGGTGAATTGCTTCGAGCGAACTGGCAGTATTTTAACCATACATGCATTCATTTATGGTTGACATACCTTGATGTTTTATGGTATAATGGGGATGGGGGAATTAACTATGTAGTTCATTCGCACTCTCCCCAATCTTTCGACGATATTTTTTTTATAATATAAACTCATTCACACTTTCAGCCGCACACTAAGTTCAATGAATTGTGTCGTGGGTGCCGGAAGCATTCACATAATGCACACAATCACACCCAGAAACGGAAACACAAATTTCCTTCGGGAGAGAAGATGTGCTCCCGCCGGGAATCTAACCTGATACCCCTGAAGTTGGAAGGTGCATCTAAGCTAACAGGAAGTTCAAGTTAAAATCGCTTTTGTCAAGATAATTTTTGAATATTCTGAAAATTCCAATATTTTTATAGTTGTTATGGTTTATATATAAACATTAAACATGGACTGGGCAATATAAACATCAAACAACGTGGCAGATTGTAGACGTAGACTCACTGTTAGAGAAAGCTACATTTTACAAGCTCGGTTGTGACATACCTTTTTTGTCAGATAGGTTACCGTTTGACCATTATGGTGGTAAGTGGTATGCGATGATGTGGTCGAGAGTGGTAAACATGCCGATTGTTAGGAATATAAAAATAAACATTGCTATTGTTGCTCTTCTGAACAACAAATAGATTGTATTTCGCGATACAATAAATCTAAATAGATGAGATGCCTCGAAGATGAGATGGCTCGTTATCCACCCAATCTCCTATCCCAGCTCCACTGGGCTGGGATGGCTCACGTTTACATGTGCCCTAATGAGGTATTGGGCCCTCATTTAAATGACTCTACTGCCAGATTCCCAAAAAGCCATTTCAAAAAGAACCTGGCATGAAACTCGGCGGACTATACTTTCCATTCATTTTTTGTTCAATCATCATTTCTTCAACGGTTTTGCTTGTTATGTCAATCATCATAAATGCTTTCACACTCACAACCCCACACTACGTTTGATAACCTGCGTCATGGGTGCCGGAAACAATCAAACCAAAAACACAATATATAGAGTATAATTTTGTGTCATCTACGATAAACTTTTTTTTTATTTAAATGACTTTGACAGTTATCTTAAGAACATTGTCAAAAAATCTAGCTCCAACTACCGACAGTATTCTGTAAACTATCCTTTCTGTTAATTATAACTATTTATAAGCCTTATTTAGCTACTATTGGCATCAAGTCGAGTTCTAAGCACTATCGTTGTTGTTAGCTATACTTTTTCACTATACTCGTAACTATAACTATTTGTAAGTCGAACTATGTTGTGAAAGCTTTTTAGATCCATGGTTGCGTGTTCAAACATAATAAAACAAATGTATATGATATAACATTCATCGCTTCGCCTTGGCAATTACGTAGAGAAAGTGTTTTATTTTAACTAGGATGGTTATAGATAATCCGCAATCAAGATAAGTGTAGCTGGACTGCATTATAAATATGGTAGACTAAGTGAGCCCTGCGGCGTTGTCCGGATTTGTTTGGGTATAGCAATATCTGTGTAAACAAAGCCCCTTTAAATCGGGCGATAGCTCAGTGGTAATATAGAAGTGGCGTATATAGAATAAAAAAACTAATGGCTATGTCCGCTGAAGACTTCGCGTATTTTAAGTTTTTTTTTATACGTTTTCAACCCCTATTACCGATATACCATATCTCCGCCATTTAAAAAAAAAACAAAATTGAATAGACAAATAATTAAAGGCAAGCAAAGCCTTAAAAAAACCGACTTCACAGCTTTATCTTCGGAACTTCTGATCAGATCTTGATCAAATTTAAATGGGACTAATTAAAAAGCTAAATGTTTCACACAATAAAACAAATTTTTCAAAATCGGTTCACGTGGAAAGAATTTTCGAGGTAACACACACACATAAAAAATATATATACAGTCGACTTGAGTACCTCCTCCTTATTTGTGAAGTCGCTAGAAAATTCTATATAATGATTGAGCCTATTTACAAATTTTCACGAGAATCGTTTGTAAAGTGCGACCTGTGCATGAGAACAACCGGAAATCCGCCGGACGAAAGCAATTTTGCCTAAGCTGAAAACGACACGCTTTGCTCGCTCTGCTCGCTCGGTCAATAGTATCATTTAATATTATTTTCACAATGAAGATACATACATCAATAAATACTATTGTTTATGCAAGATGAAAGACGAGAAATTATAATTTAATTTCACGAAAAACCAAATGTCAAATTCGATCTTTCCTCCGTAAGTTTTGTTAATATAATAGTAGGTTACACGTCACTCTGTCAACTCACGAAGTTTCGGTTTTACCGATTACACTAAATGCAAATCGAAGCTTCGTATTTCGGTGAATTATTGTAGTAGTGGAAACTAGGTCCAGCATGGTAAGCATCCTAAACCACATCGTCAATTACCAATATAGTGAGACTACATGAGATTGAAGTGGAAATAAAAAATCTACTCATAAACAGTGACCACATCGTCACTTACCGTCACGTGAGACGGTCGGTGGTCAGAAGATTGCCGATCTTGAATAAAATATTATAATTTGAATTCGCATGGCATTGCAATGATATTATTTATTTATTATTGATGTAGAACTTAGATACTAATAATTTACTTTCCATTTGTTCATTTAAACTGGATATTTAATATGAGAAATTATTCGACATGTCATCTTAGTGTGAAGTTTAAATGGACATATTGTTAGTTTTAGCAATAATTAATTATTTAGTTATACATAGATAATTATTATATTTTTTAATATTTTTCGTGTTCCTTTTCCAAAGTATTTCCTAGGTGCTATCATTCTCACGTTTTTGACTTATTTTGTATGAAGGCTGTTTGGTTTTCCAAATAAATAAATAAAAAAACTGGCAGCCCACGTGTCAAATAGGTTAGAGACTCATTAGCATTTATAATATTCGTACTTAATAAATTTAATAAGTAAATTATTATAAAAAACTAACAATACAGATAGGTACACAATAATTTTGCGTTTGTAATAGCTTATTATTTTAATTAGTAATCATAAAATGTACCTTTATAATTAAAGCAATTGTTTTTTATCTCAATCCACCACAAACAAAGTGTTGGACCTTAACCCAAAATTAACGAGCATGTAATTTATTTACAGTCAAATTAACAATACCAAGTTAAAATACTTAAAAATATACATACTATTATGTATAAAAATAAACATTTTAAAACTCAATGTCATCAGTACAATAACCTTATATACTAAGTAATAGGTATCAGTAAGATCGAGTCAGAAAAAAAATACAATGCAAGACTTTTTGTCCGTAAAGAGACAAGTAAACATTGTTTATAACGTCCACCCGATTCCCAGTGTCAATTAAGTCATTTAACACTATTGAAGAAGCAAATATGAGGTCATTGAACTGTGCGAAAAATTACCTAATACTTGATCCGGAGTCAAGTACTTAGGTGGTTGTCTTATTATTGATTTTGTGGTAAAGATAGTCTTGCAAAAAACAATCCAAACGATCGCAAACTCGAAAGATTTACTTGTAGTCATTGAAAATATACTGAGACAAGTATAAAATAGCCCTAACAGTTTGGTAGTAGCTATTTAAGTGTTCAACAAGGTTCGATAAAACTGTTATTCTGTGTTCCAATTTAATAACCTTCTCCAAGTATTCCCAATAACTATACTAAGAAAGCATAAATATTACTATCGCAATGTATGAATTAAAAATAAGTTTTAAATTGTTACAATCTGGCTTTAGCGTGAAATATTAGCGATAACATACTACATTGTCTTATCAGCACAACATATTAACACAATCACAATAATTCACATACTAATATGTGAGTGATGCGGTCAAATCACTCACATATGGATATTTGTGCTTCTGGTTCTGGGTGTAATGTGTGTGTGATGTGAATGTTTCCGGCACCCACGATACAAGTATTTGAACTTAGTGTGGGGCTATGAGTTAATGCGTTTGTTTGTTTGTTTAAAATCTTGCTAAAAGCAAACAAATGTGATATATTTATTTCCTATCCTTCGCATGTCCCAGTTGTTCAACTTATGTTTAAAAATAAGGAACGGGATGCACTCCGGGAGTGCCGGCAGAAGTGAAAACTTGAACATGAACGTTGTAAACAGCAGGAGCAGGCATACATTTTCGCCGTGCAGTAGAAAGAGAGGGGGATATTACTTCCTCTCCTCCCTCCGTTTTACGAATTTTCGATCAGGTCACGTGTCCTGACGCGAGTTTAACATTTTTTACCCATCCCAAAAAGTGCACAACGCCGCTAAAGAAGTTTTCACTTCAAAAATCGAAAATTACACCCCCGGGTTCAGAGTGTTTCGGTAACTCACCGAATCGATATGATTAGATAACTTTCTCTTTAAAAAATCATTTTATCGTACTTGATTATCGTATGGTTCTGAATCAGGAGGTAAATAGCTGAAATAATTTTAATGAATGGAGATGCAAACGCCATTTACTTATGAAGTGTAACAACACATATCCATTTTTGTAGTTAGTTTTTTATCGTACTCTGGCTTAACTAGACAGGTAGTAAGAGCCTTTGTTAATTATCCAACGTTGCCATCAATGAGACAATAGAAACACTACTCACGTATTGTTCTGTTGTCATAAGAAAGAATACATAAAAATACTCGGTACTGATTCAAATGATTACTGTTTGTGAGCAAAAACCGACGCTAAATTGACTATTAGGCCAATTGTCGAAACATCGTTTCAATTGATAGATCACTTTTTGCATCTACTCTATTGGAGGTCGTTCTGAGGTTATGTTAGCTGCCACATATTTTGCACTAGTTACGCCGCACAACTTCACTCACGGTAATGGATTCATGGCTCAAGGCTGAGATGTTTTTTTTTACGTTTTCGACCCCTATTATTTCACGGGAATCGGTTGAGAAATGCGATCCGTAGAGGAGACCTACCGGAAATCCGCCGGACATACCAAAGTAATTTTGCCCAAGCTATACGGACATATGAAAGGGAGACGCTTCGCTCGTTCTGCTCGCTCGGTCAATTATAACTTAAAACAATTAGAAGAAACCAGCTTTTGTCGGTAACAAGCTTATAAAATTGTAACCCAATTGTGCCAAAACTCTAGAAGTTCACTAGTATCTATTGCCCCGCTATTCAACTCCTTTCTGCATTATTAGATCTCGATGGAACCAAATCATTGTTTCGTCATCCGAATTACATACATTTGCTAAGTTTCAAATCGATACGAAAATTATTAGAACGTTAATCTTTTTTCAGATTTGTTTCTATGTGCACATAGTTGATAAGTTAATTAGTAACAATATGACGAGTGAAAATAGAGCCACAATGAAATTAAATATAATATTTCGCTTCCAAATGTAATTATTCGTTTAACAGTTCTGGCTTGATTTTTATACTAGGATATACTTTTAAATATACAAAAATATATCGAACGATTTGATTAATTTTTTGTTTTGTTCGCCAGACTTCAAACTAGGAAAAAACCAAGGGAACAGCCGAAAAATCGAAATCGCAAATTTTGTATGGGAATTGCTACTTCAGATGACTTTCAACAGTGAGCTTGGTACGAAGTCCACCGGGTCATCTAGTAGTATTACAAACAAATTTCTTAACTCTATTCATTAGTAAAACAATGATCATATACTAGTAAGAATATCAGCAGTTATTAGGGCTTCCTAGTAGGAAGAATGTTTACAAAGTTTCTACTTAATATGCATGTGAAATTGCGCAATAACTTAACTATCTTCACATGTATCATATGGAAATAAATATCGCTAAAGCTGAATATTGTAAACGCATTATTCCAGTGCTCAATATAGATTGAATTATTTGCATAGCAGTCATAAAACGGCTGCCGGTTCCATTATTAAATAAACACAATACAAAAGTTTTTTTACACCATTTTTATAACTGCATTCCATAGCTGGTCTTATGGACCAGTTCATATCAAAATGACCAGAGTATCAAAGGATATCTCTCTTGGTCACCAATAACTTGTAGTCATAGTAGTAGACGACCTCAATAATACATTCTTAGCGCACAATTAATTATGCATACAAAGCAAAAAATAAGCTAAGCGAGCTGTCCTTTTAAAGTCAAAATGACATAATCAAAGTCAAAAAGTCGTTTGACTATGACCCTTCTAATTTCTGATACTCTAAGTCGTAAATAGTCATAATTTGGGAAAATCATAAAAGCATCAAAGTGCACTCGTAATCGAATTTCAGATAGAATTGTAAAGTAAAATATATCCAAGGAATTTAATATGTGCCTAGGCATATATTTGTTGAAACTAATAAGAGAATCATTGGGTTCAATGTATAGACGTTTGATTTACAAGATTCTGACATACGGTCAGGTCAGGCATATATATTCTATCGTTTATATTTTGAGACGTGTGTAAATTACACGAGTTAATTCCCCTGTGACCGTTTTACTGTCTATCAACAAGACAAAATGTCGAACGTCATATTATAACGTCACAATTCGCTTTTACGTTTATCATCGGTACAGCGAAGGAGTGGAACTCATTGCCTACGACTTTTTTCACCGAACGATACCATCTGGGTCCACTATCGCACCTGATGGAAAGCGACGCTGCGGCCGAAGATGTAGCATGCCCAGAAGACACCTATTCACACTTAACTTGAATACTCCCAGATACCTTTCAGGAAGCAGACACGGGCAATGAGTTCCACTCCCTCGCAGTACGGATGATAAATGTAGAAGCGAAACGTTTCGAGCAAACTGGAGGTATGTCAACCATAAGAGGATGACATGTGACCGTTTGTCTTGTTGTTAGATGGTAAAAAGGGCATGGAGGAATGAGCACACTCTCTAAAATGTAAGCGATAGAATACCGATAGGCTTGCAACCTTACGTGAGTGACCAAGACTTTGCAGTTTGACTCAACTAGCTTACTATCGCCATGAGTATTTTGGCTCGCCGGTCAATAGATTCAATGACATTTATAATGTTTGTAAGATGTATGTTATTTTCTTGGATATTTTTAGGAAATTAGGTCGGATATTTGGGGAACTGTCATGCAAACCAATAGTTACGGATACATATAAATGTTATATATAGACCGAAAGATTATATGCTTAGCAAGACTTAAGCTACGCTATACGTACGTGTGCGCACACACACACAGAACAATTTCTCCAATTATTATTATTTTTAAATAGATATTATCATGTAATGCATCTCGTTTTTTTTTACAATCATCTCGGCCCACATCTTAGCCCGAGTACAGAGGTATACTGAAAAACAGCGCATTGTATCCATGGAATTGTTCACGTAGGACATGCTAATATCATCTATGCTAATATACTCCTATTGCTACAGAACCTCAATCTTTTATAGTATAATCTGAATATGTAGTATTGGTAACAATGTTTTTTTTTATTTATTTATTTAAAAACAAAAGAAGCAACCTTACTGACCTGTAGAAGCCAGACTTGTTCTCATTACTGTCCTTGATGCTCTTCTTGGTGTCGACCTCGCTGAGGACCACAAAGAAGTGGTGGCACTTGTCGCACTTGACGAACCGCGTCGAGCTGACGAACGTCTCCACGTGAGTGCACGGATCCCCGCACTTTGGACACGTGAGCACGCCTGACCCGGACTTTTTGCCGCCTGATGATGAGCCTGGAGAAGTTCAGTTTTTAGTCTTCTAAAAACTGGACTTTTTTAGAACCCGTCACGTTCTAGCACAAAGAATAACTTGTGGTCGTCAGTAATGCACTTAAAAATGTGTATGTAGGTTTTGTTTCTTTCGCATTATTGACGATTTCACATTTTGGACATTTTACTGGCAAGTCCTTTTGCACTCTAGACATTGTCACCTAATAGACGTTTTAACATGTGGACGTTCTGCAAACAATGATATTTCCCTTATAGACTTTCTGATTCGCAGCGATATTTATTTACATCCGAAGAGCCAGTAAACTATCAGACATGACACCAGTGCAATCTAACGTGTGGTTATTTATTATGGAAATATATCATATTAGAACTAGCTATACCCGGACTGCATTGCAATGCCACGTATAGAATAAAGAGTTTAAACTCATTCACGTTTATGGTTGCCTAGTACTTTAATACAATACTAAGAATTAAATAACTAAATTATTACGCTTTTTATGTTTCTGATTGCCTAGTAATTAACCTTGATGTCAGAAGTAATCCTGTCCAAAATTATAAAATAAACCATTTCCAATTTTCTAGTCTTTTTTTTGACATGGACCTTCGTCGGCAACGGCATACGCAGAACACACCAAAGTTCCATCATAATAAATCGTAAAGTAATCTGTTCTCGAGATATCTACAAACAACGTAATTTTTTCATACAATTTGTTTCAGGAAATTTTCCGAATTACATTTGTTTTTATGCTGAATAGGCAAGCAATATATGACCCCTATCTCACCTGATGGAAACTGATGATGCGGCCGAAGATGTGATATGCTTGTCTTTCTCATAATGTGGGTTATGTATTATTAGGTAGGAGGTTGAAATTACTCTGCTATTCGTGTACAAGTGATGCATCAATGCAGAATAGGTCGAGAAATGTATGACAGGCTGGCTTGCAGCCAGAAACGGCGAACTTGTGTCTCCCGCTAACATAAAAGGCATGTTTACCTGCGCCGAGGGATTCCTTAGGAGTGTGAGGGTGCGGCGGCTGGTCAGTAGAACTCTTGCACATCACCGCACATGTGGTGAGGGAGCGCGGGCAGACCCGTCTGAGAGCGCGACATTGATGTACACCTGCGGATAACAATACGATTACTAATGGATGTTAGAACTACGCTCTCTTATTCACCGACATACAATAAGCTAGGTACTTGTTAATTAAAAAGAAAAACTTTGAAGTCCTCCATATTGAATTTAGAGTTTTACTGTATTTTTCGAGTTATTTTCAGCAAGCCCTTTTTATTTGATACCCTTATTGTAGGAGTGCAATAAAAATAACTTGTCCGCCATTTGTGTGTTCCGCCATGTTGGATTTAGAATGACGTCACACAGCTAAACATGCATTGTCATCTAAACTAAACGTGAATACAAAATTTCAGCTCAATCGGTTGAAGATATCTGCTACAACATTGAGTTGCAAGATTCCACCCTAACAAACATAGTTATATACATTGCAAGTTAAGTAAAAGCTTGTAAAAAAGCTCGTGGTCGATCACCAACTTGCTGGACGGACCTTATAAAAAGTTTGTATGAAAAGTTTTCTCTTCAAAGAAAATGTGTGTTTCTGGTTACGGTTGTGATTGTGTGTGTGACGTGAATGTATTCGGCACACACAACACAAGTCATCAAACTTAGTGTGGGCTGTGAGTATGAAAGCGTTTATGTTTAATCAGTCCCATTTAATTAGCCAACACTTCCCCTTTACCCTGTCTCTGATGAATACAAATCAACTCATAAAGTACCCTAAATAAGTAACCCTATCGTAATAAAAGTGAAAGAAAAGGCGACGTTATTAACATTTTGAAGCAACTATATTTCCTAGAATGCACTTAAATACAACAATAATCGGGTTATTCCACTGCGCTCCACGGCTATTGTTCTCAAACGATTGAATGTCCATACTTTGTATCCACTGGGCTCCACCGAACAAAAATTAAAATTATAATCACGGTTTTGACCTTTTTTGATCATTACGAACTCAGGGTTGCTAGCAAAATTGAAGGTCGCAGAGGTCGCTCGTGTTACAAAGAACTATTTAACATTTACAATGCGACAGCTTGAAGCTTATTGTCAAACAATCTGTGAAAGGATCCCTTGGATTGTAATCCTTCTCTTCAAGGTTACTGACAGCGAGCATCTGCTATCTACACATTGTTGAACTTAATCGCAATGAATAAATTACACTGCGGCATTCAATTACAGCACGACATCGAACAAAAGAACACGTTGAAAACTTTCTTACTATGACAAGGTACGATAGTAGTATATAAATTGGCAGAGCACCCGTTGAAGATTGAGTAACATCATGCGATGAGCTTTACTCCTTCCTTATAAGGAAAGTATTATTGGTCGTTATTCGTGATTTAAGTGAGAATGGCTTTCATTTAACGCGTTAATGGTTCTGACAGTGATATTTTACAATAATAATGACATAATAATGGATAAGATATAAATGTCAAGTTAATTAAGCTTGTATGTCTTGTAAGGGCCATTTAGCTCCAGTTGAAATCTACGTGACTAAAAAGTAATGACATTGAAAGAAAATAGTATGGGATTGGTCTTGATTAGGCGTGTTCCTACGATATTCTTATACATAAAAAATACGGACACAATGCCGTACACAACATGGATGAAGCACCCTAGGTTCTACAAATTTCGCTCGTCATAACGCGAGCTACACGCACATAAATACACCAAACGTCTGACAGTCGGCGCTAATATACCTAGTAACTGTTTAGTTGTCTATTTAGAGACAGTGCTGCAAGATGCACACACACGGACATGCATGGTGCACCTATGATAAGATGAGATTACGTCCGTACTTCTGTCAAGTCGGTCTCTACCCACCATGTTTATTATTTTCCACCGACTTCACAAAAAAGGAGGCGGTAATCAAGTCGATTGCATTCTTCTCGTAACTGCGTTCCACGTGAACCGATTTTGAATTTTTTTTGTTTGAAATATGTTGCTTCTAATTGGTCCCATTCAAATTTGATCAAGATCTGATCAGTAGTTCTTGAAATATTTTGAATAATGCGTGTTTAGTACATCTAACGCCCCGTTCACACGGAGTCGTGTCTTACTCTGTCGAATCTGATTTTTTGTAGGATCCAGGTCAGTGGCAACAGTATTGCACACGAGCATTCGGTTTTAAGATCCGACAATCGGTTTTTACAGATCAGACAGAAATAAGACCCGACAAAACTTACCACTGCACCGTGTGAACGCAATGTAATCTGATCAAAAGTCCGAAGATAAAGCGATGAAGTCGGTTTTTTTAATGCTTTCCTTGCGTTTATTGTCATTAGAGATACTGTATTTTACAGACTATAGTGTTCCCTACATTTATCTAATACTGCTCAGCTTCGTTTCACGTTCCTGACGATAATGAGGATGGATCAGTATTTATGAACATTACATTGTACCTAGTCTATTCTATAATTAATTGTGTGCCAAATTTCAACATGTTTATATGTGCACATGTAACATACAACCAGAGATTGGGATATAAACACTTATCACGCCAATAATCTCTCACAAAAATATGAACACTTTCGAACATACGTTCATGTTCCTTTCAGATGAATTGTAAAGGACTCAAATTATATTGTTAAAAGGGGGACAGGAAAATGAGTAAGAAGTCAAAATACTTAATATTCAAAACCCGACAGCGAAACAAGTGAACCTACTTTTTATATATTTTAAACTTTTTTGAATTTTTTCGAATCTGGCAGTAGTCATTAACTCTCATGAGTGCCTCTTTGGGGCACATGTGAATAAACGATTTTGATTTTTAATGATGACCTATTATGCGATAGTATAAGAATATTATCACAGTTTAATTATATGTATGGTAAATGTATGCGAGATAGATATATAGATAACACTTTATTGAACACCAAATTGCAAAAGAGACATAAGAAAGAGAAATAAACTATGTGTACAAAGGACGATCATATCGCTTATAGCGATCTCTTCCAGACTACCCAACCTAATGTGTAGCAGACTTTACGTTTGTTGGTGATAATTTCATATTAAAATGGGGATTAAATTCTGGTAAGTACTTACGATTTTTTGGGCGTTATATTTCATTATATCTGGTGATTGCTTAAACCTAAGCCGTGAATTATTATTGGCGCGCAAAACGAGACACCGGAACAAATAAATAATCCGCAACCAATATTCAAGGTGGTCAAAACCTGTTTTTGCAACATGCAAGAGGAGGAACTAAATCGCGATGACATTCGTTTTTAAAGTAGAATGATTTGTAATTTTGAATTATGATATTCAGCAGTGTCATACTAGCCGTGCCCCGCGGCTTCGCCCGCTATTATCAAGTTAAAAAGTAGCCTATGTATTAATGCTCGGTATAATCTATGTACATTCCGAATTTCATCCAAATCCGTTCAACCGTTAAAGCGTGAAGAGGGAACAAACATACTTACACACACACACACAAACTTTCGGATTTATAATATTATTAGGAAGTAGGATGGTAGAAGGAAATTAAAAAATACTTAGAGTTAAACTGCCTGTTGGCTTATCGGCCGAATTTTCGTCTTACCATCAGGTGAGTGATAGTGGTCAAATGCTAGCCATAAAGAAAAAAGAAGACGGCTTTTAACTATACACTTTTTCCAGGTGCTCAATTATTTAAAAGTATTGCATCCAGCCTTCTTGAAAGCGAGCTCAGTTTCCAGTTGTCTGTATAGTACACATGAGTGTTATTGCGATAGTTAAGCGCTTTTCCCGCTAATTTAAGCATTGTTTACACTTGAAAAAGCATAGACAATGGACTCTATTGTTTCGGACTTGCTCGCTTTGGTTGATGCTTAACGCAATCGAAATTATGCTTTGTTATTGTTATGCTTTTACAGCCTTATAAGTTCTTTACAGGTTGTATTAGCTTTTTAATACAGCAATCGCTAGGTTACCTTTCTTGTGTAAACCTATCAGTACTAAAGCCAATACAATACACTCTTCATGACACTTAGATATAAAAGTTAGAGCTGAACCACAACTTATTTAATAACTAGCCGTGCCCAGCGGCTTCAACCGCTATTACCAAGTTAAAAAGTAGCCTATGTGTTAATCTTATAATCTATGTACATTCCAAATTTCATCCAAATCCGTTCAGCCGTTAAAGCGTGAAGAGGGAACAAACATACTTAAACACTTACACACAAACTTTCAGATTTATAATATTAATAGGATTATAGGATTTAAAAAACCCACTTTCACACTCACGGCTCCGAGCAATGCCTTGTGTCGTGGGTGCCGGAAACATTCACATCACACCCAAAACCAATAACACAAATTTCCTTTGAGAGAAACCTTATGTTCCCAACTGGAATCGACCTCAATATCCCTGCTTAGAAGGAAGACACTCAGAAGAAGAACAGGCATTCAGTTGATGCATAAGCTAAACTACAAATAGATATCTTAACTTTTACATAGAAAATATGAGGTGTTTTTTTTTTCTCGGAGTAGCTTTTCATTTTATACATTTAGGAAGAATGCTTTAGTCACCGTCTCATTTACAAAACTGTATAAACATAAACGCTTTCACACTCACAGCCCCACACTAAGTTCGATGACTTGTGTCGTGGGTGCCGGAAACATTCACATCGCACACACAATCACAATCAGAACCAGAAACACAAATTTTCCTTGGGGAGAAAACTTGTGTTTTCGCCGCGAATCGAACCCGATACCCCTGCTTAAAAGGCGAACGTTCACCCAATTAAGCCAAGGGGCAGTGAAATAAGATCAAAGTGGCGCAGCACTGGAATTCACTTGGTTCCTAGTAACAGAAAAGTGAGAGTTCCCAGCGTAACTAGTGCAAATTGCAATCGGTGGTACCTAAACGTGGATAATAACCATATTTCAGCGCAAGATTACATCTGGCATGGCGGTAATAGCTGTTACGACACTCGCAGGAAGTGATTTAAATTTCCAGTCTCCGACTAAAGCTTTATGGAAATTTGAAATATACAATAAATACAGCCACATATGTACAGCATTTTTAGGTAATAATTCACGAATATTAACTTTCATGGAAATTAAATAAGCAAACGCTTTCACAATCACAGCCCCACACTAAGTTGACTTGTGTCGTGGGTGCCGGCAAAATTCAAATCACACACACAACCACAACCAGAACCACTAATTTGCCTTGGGGAGAAAACTTGTCTTCCTGCCGGGAATTGAACCCGATACCACTGCTTAGAAGGCGAAAGCTCAGCCAACTAAGTCAACGGGCAGTTCAATACTGCGTTCATCTTTATTTTTTTGTTTATTTAAGCCTATTCTCCTGTTTAGAAGGTACTTTGTTCGAGCCGAAATTAACTTATTCAGACTAACCAAAGAGGTGAAAGCCCAAAGGAACAACCGAAAAATCTAAAATATTGAAATTGGTAATTTTTTATAGGATTTTATATTGCCACTTTGGATTACTTTCAATAGATGGCGTGATTAAACTAGATGACCCGGGACGAATATCACCGGGTCATCTAGTTTAATCACCCTTAATATTATGGCTGTAATTTTGCGAATCTGACAGTAGAGTCAGTAACTTTCATGAAGTGACCTCTTTGGGGTCCAATATAATAAACATAACATAAAAATAACCGCCTTCACACTCAAAGCCCATACTTAGTTCGATGACTTGTGTCATAGGTGACACAGAACCAGAATCAATTTTTCTTGTAGATAAAACTTGGAATCTCGTGATAAAACATTTTTTTATATGGCAACTGTTCTCTCCTTTGACGTAACAGTTATTACTGCCAGTGTTGAGTTGCATTGTCCAATTGTATACAATACAGGTATTATATTATTATCTTATATATAAATTTCTCGTGTCACAATGTTAGTTACCTTACTCCTCTGAAACGGCTCGACTGATTTTTATGAAATTTTGTGTGCATATCGGGTGCTGAGAATCGGCCAACATCTATTTTTTATACCCCGAAATATTTTTTGTTTTTTTATGATTCAGCATGAAATAATGTATATGGCAAAACAACGTTTGCTGGGTCAGCTAGTATATTGTAATAATTATAGGATACAATTATTTAAATAAGTATTGCAATTGTTTTGAATGGCATGTATGATACAGAACTAACTTTTACGAGCTGTTGGTGTTTAAACAACATTCTAACACAATATAAATTGCAAAATTATTCAAAGAAATGCGTTAAAATAATTAGCAAGAACACATTACATACAATATGCACAGTTCTTTAATAGGCGTTGTTTAGCAACATAATAATTAAATCGTATCAAGCGTCTTGAATATAGAAATAGTTTGTAATTAAAAACGTAGACGCAACATTCATTTAGTGAAGGGTAATTACGCAAAATGCACGAAAACTTTGATATTACATCGATTCAGGTGAAATATTCGAAATAATTATTTAATTGACGGTTTCGGTGTCAAGGTGGGAAATTAAGTAAATGGATGTAGGGTTTAATTAAATAAACCATGAGGTGAAGAAACTGTTAAAAGAAATTGTATTATTATCTAACCATCAATTTACTAATTCGTGGATTTCGAGTTCGCGTTTAATTTGTCTACGGAACATAGGCGAGAAAACGAAGTTTATTTTTATTTAATTGTTCACTAGCCGTGCCCCGCGGCTTCGCCCGCCATTATCAAGTTTAAAAATAGCCTATGTGTTAATCCTAGGTATAATCTATGTACATTCCAAATTTCATCCAAATCCGTTCAGCCGTTAAAGCGTGAAGAGGGAACAAACATACTTACACAATTACACACAAACTTTCGGATTTATAATATTAGTAGGATTTAAGCATTTAAAAACCCACTTTCACACTCACGGCCCCACACTAAGAGCAATGCCTTGTGTCGTGGGTGCCGGAAACATTCACATCACACCCAAAACCAATAACACAAATTTCCTTTGGAGAGAAATTTCCTTATGTTCCCACCTGGAATCGACCCCAATACCCCTGCTTAGAAGGAAGATACTCAGAAGAAGAACACACACTTACACACAAACTTTCGGATTTATAATATAAGTTTATTCATAAGGAACGCCAATAGCCAAAGCCAATTACTGGTCCTTACGGCTAGAAACTAAATATTTTACTATTTAACTTAAACATGACAATATACGCATCGTTACACAAAGAAAAAATAAAACCGGCCAAGTGCGAGTCGGATTCGCGCACGAAGGCATTATCCATAAAAAATGCAAACAATCCCGGTTTGTTGTATGGGAGCCTCCTTTAAATATTTGTTTTATTTTAATTTAATCATTTATTTTTAAAGTGGATATATAACTAAATATTCTGTGAATATTTCAAGCGTCTAACTGTTGCCGTTATCAATATCGAGCAAAAAAACAAGTTTGTTGTATGGGAGCACCCTTAAATGTTAATTTATTCTGTTTTTTTGTATTTGTTGTTATAGAGGCAGCAGAAATACATCATCTGTGAAAATTTCAACTGTCTAACTATCACGGTTTACGAGATACAGCCTGGTGACAGACGGACAGACAGATGTACCAACAGCGGAGTCTTAGTAATAAGGTCCCGTTTTACCCTTTGGGTACGGAACCCTAAAAAGTAAATACGTAACAAAAATTCTAAATTTGAGTATACATCAACAAAGACAATAATATGAATAGGGTAAATTATTTCAACAATCGAGTCTCGCCGAGGCTCACGCTTGTGCAAAACAAGTGTTATGTATTATTATGTCTACATACGTTATTAAAGTGTTTACTATTTTAAATATAAACAATCCTTCGCTAAAAATGTCGTAAGGTGAAAATAGTGCGACCGTTGTTAGACGAAGCTGTATACTCTGATAAAATTTTAGAAACAATGATATTGGCCTCGATTCTGATGTACACTCACTAAATTAAATTTAAACTATCCCTGTCTCTTACAAAATAGAAACACAAGACAGAAATAGCATACATTTTAGAGCTGTCAAGCTAGTTTATCATTTAAAATATGAACAGCAGAAAGTCGCGTGTTTTTAGTCTACACCAGGGGTCGGGAACCTGCGGCTCGCGAGCCACATGCGGCTCTTTGGATGTGAAGCTGCGGCTCTTTAGTTCTTTAATCTTTAATTATTTATTAAAAAAAAACATTTAAAAAAGCGTTCTGAATCGATTAACGAGGATTAGACACTATTTCCATCGAGCCATTAACAACCCTTCAAAGGTAGCAAAAAAGTACATTTATACAGTTGAAAAAAGTTAATTATGGGATGATATAACTAGGTATAACGCGTGCATAACGTTTTCTATACGATACTCGTAGTACAGCAGGTATTATTGTTGGCATTAAGGATTATTGTAGACAAGAAAAAATTTTTGTGGCTCTATAAAACTATGGAATTTTGTAAATTGTAATTTTTGACTCTTCCGACTCAAAAGGTTCCCGACCCCTGGTCTACACCAATAACATACTCGACTAAGCTTGCATAGACATCTAAGTTCTGCCTAAATTGACAGCACAGCAGTATGCTATCTCTGTCTTGTGTTCCTATTTTGTAAAAGACAGGAATAGTTTAAATTTAATTTAGTGTGTGACATCAGAATCGAGGCCATTAAAAAGGCCTACAATAGTTGGCTACGGCTCCGCTAATGCCTATTAAAGGCCCGAGAGTGCCAATAAATATGTTGATGATAACAATAATATTCAGTCTGAGCAACGACAAATAACAAAAAATTAAACAAACATCAAAATAAACGCTTACACTAAGTTCGATGACTTGTGTCGTGGATAAACATTCACATTACAATCACAACTAGAACCACAATTTTATCTTGAGGAGAAAACTTGTGTTTCCGCCGGGATTCGAACCTGATACCCCAGCTTAGAAGGCGAACGCTCACCCGACTAAGCCAACGTAACTCTAAGATAACATCATCCACAGTCACAATATTTTGACAGCATCTCACCAGATACTGATGACAGGGTACTTTCATTGAATACAATAACATTGAAATATATATATGTATATTAGAATTACACAGTACCATCTATAGGTACAGCCGGTTCACGTAACCACTTTCACTTTCATTACTTACATTCTAGATTCTGATATATCTAGGCGTGATGAGGCACTCTGCCTGGCATTTACTTCGTAGATAACTCAGAACATAAGTTTATAAGTAGTAGGTAAGTAACTAGTAACCAAAATACTAAGAGTATCAACAAACACATGCACACTCTCAACCCCAAACTAAGTTCAGAATTGGTAGTTTGAAAACAAAATGCCCCGAAGGTTCTTCTTGAGATGGCTGTAATTTTGCGAATTTGTCAGTAGGATTCATTCACTTTCAAGAGCCTCTTTGGACCCCAAGTGAATAAACGATTTTGATTTGATTTGAAATTGTATTTTTGGTGCTGGAAACATTTACATCGCACACCCATTTTTGTTTTTTTTTGTAGGGTGGAAAATGCCTGGCATTTCTTTTCCTTCCCAGGGGTGAAGGAAAGGGGTATGTGGGACTTGAACCCACTAAAAACCCCCCCGTGAGCAGTCCCTCGCCGAGGTGGGGCAAGATAGGGTCGCGCTAGCAGTCACTATCATCCAGCGTCCGCCATTCGTGGCAGGCCGGGGTCGGCACCCGTCTCGCGATTTGGTGCAGGTACTTTCCAAAACACACCCAGAACCAAATATTTATATTCCGTGATAAATTATCGTGCTTATGCCGGAAAGACTTAAAATACCCCCGGATTATGCCATTCGTTCATTATATATAAATTAACTAGCGATCCGCCCCGGCTTCGCCCGGGTGTGATAAATGAAAAACCGCTCGACCGATTTTGTGCAAACTTCACATAAACCATCTACTAAATAGTCCGAACAAAGCCTAAACATTTGGTTTGGATAGGTGAGCCCGTTCTTGAGTTATAAAATTACAACGAAAAGTGGCATTGATTTTTATATATATAGATTAAAGATTAATTAACGTTTGTTAGTCTCACCTTGAGAACGGCTGAATCAATTAGCCTAATTTTGGTTTTAAAAGGTGAGAAAATAAAAGTAGTAATAAGGAAGAAAGAAAAGTAGTAAAAACAACAATTTCATTTTCCCATACTAACTGTTTGTACCTGTCAAAGATTAGATACAAAATTAATTTCTGAACGCATTATAAACATTTGGCCATAGACAAATGTGACATACTCGTATATAATATGTGAAGTACGCGAATTTTTTTTTATTATACCAAGGAGAAGACGACCTGGAGTTTTGCCGCGAAAGTGAAAAATGGCTTTTTTGTATAATTTTCCAAATTAACGATTAATAATCCACCATTGGTTATAATAATCCACATTATTATAACCAATGGTGGATTATTAACCGTTAATACTAAGTAAACGTCCATAAGTGTAGGCAAATCATACAAAGTTGAAAAACGCGATTTTTGCCTTCGCTCCAAAACTCCAATAAGCTCGAGTAAAATTTCTACCACTTTACAAGGGCATGACTTGACTAAGACTGGACCTGACTCTTTGACTTGACTTTGACTGTAACTAGGACTTTTAACACGAAATACACTTGAAATAAACTATTCCTTGACACTGGCTAAATGCACAAAGCAAAGCCAAAATAAAAAAATATACAAAACTAAGACGACCTTTAAAGCTTTCTTCCGAATTTGTTTTATTCATATAGATAAGTTCAAAAAAACTGTGACTGGCGGTTCGAAGTTCGCCGGATTAGCTAGTATGCAATATAGTTGCAATTCAGCTGTCGGAGTGTCAACAAATTGTGATAATTAAGTTCACTATCACAATCATTCAGCTATCATCACTCGTAAACTAGGGATTAACAAAATAATGCATTTAGCTAGTCTAGAAAGTACATTATCATTTTATCACTTGAACCTTGAAGTTGAACCAACCTTAAGGAAAATAAAAATTTTATGATTAACTAGCGATTCGCCTAGGCTTCGCCCGGGTGTGATAAAAGAAGAACCGCTCGACCGATTTAGTGCAAACTTCACACAAACCATCTACTAAATAGTCCGAACAAAGCCTAAACATTTGGTTTGGATAGGTGAGCCTGTTCTTGAGTTATAAAATTACAACGAAAAGTGGCATTGATTTTTATATATATAGAAGACTAGAAGACCCTATTCTAGACCCATTATAGTTGACATGTTATTACAAATGTTTTTTTTTTTATTAAGCATAGGTAAACGTTTGACTGCCATCTCAGCTGATGGTAAGTGACGATGCGGTCGACGATGGAGCACGTTTGCCTAGAAGATGCCTATTCACTCGTGATTTAAATACTCCGATACTGTATTTATCAGAAATCACAGACTCAGGTAAGGAATTCCATTCAAGTGTCTTAGAAAGAAGGCTTGCAACCAACTACCTCAACGGGCAATTTGATGAATAGCCCATTCCTAAATAAGTAGGTATAATCTATACTATACATCAGCATGATGAAGAATAGATAGTTGTTTTTATGCTGATATTACACTAAAATCAATGGCTTACATACATCGCAATTAGAAAGCTGCAAAAATAGATAATTAATAATAAAGTCGCGTGGGGCAGTACCACACCTTTGCCATTACCATATTTCAATCTGAAATTGAAGAGAGATGTTTCCAGTGAAATTATGGGGCTTAAATTGAAGGCTTGAATACCGCCCAAAAAAGTACCTATTTTACTACCAAAAAAATTCTAAACGGTTACCAAAATGGATAAAAGGTCACTAAATTACGTTGGATAAATGGTCACCAAATTATGTTTCCTTAAATATTATGAAATAAATCCATTTTTTCGTATTATAAATATTTTTGTATTAATTATAAAAAGAAACCTTAACCTATTCTTATCCGATTCGGTTATGACACAGGAAATTTTATTTTAAGAAACGTAATTTGGTGACCATTTATCCATTTATTTTTCAACTTGGTAACCGTTTAGATTTTTTGGTGGCGTCTAAATTATACCCTAAATGAAAGTCTAATATCTCAGGGTAACGAACGCAGTGCTTTGCCGAGCAGGATTTTGAGTTAAGTTCAATCTCTGGGTGTCACTGAACTGTAATGGGCGAGCAAGACGCTGACCATCAGGCGAGCGAATTGCTTGTTTCAACACTCAATTACCATCTTTTGTCTCCTAAGGCTTTTCACATTATCTGAGGTCGGCTATCCTTGAGGCTATAATTTTGCAAATCTGGCTGTAGTCATTACCTTTCATGAGTGCCTCTTTGGGGCCCATGTGAATAAACGATTTTGATTTGATTTTCACTTGTCTATTTTCTCCATTGATTTCTGTTCTGCGTTGTCACAACAACTATATCTCTATTCTTCAAGTCCATTTGGTTTGTTGTCACTCAATAACCATAAAACAAAATAATGTCAGATTCAGAAGGCAGTACTCCAGGACTCAGTACACATTGTCAGCAGGTTCCTGACTGCAGCACTGACCTATCGATACCGATAGCTTGGGCCCAGCCCTGCTACTGTCGCCACACTAGGTTTACTATTAAAGTTTTTGTGAGTTTGACACATTATACTTTGTATAAATGAAACGGCTTGACTTACGATTTAAGGTCGACTCTAGGTCTAAACCTAGTGTCGACTCGACACTAGGTTTAGGTTATTTTACAGTTTTTTTTTATTTTGTAGTATTGTATTGTTTATTTCTTTTATAGAAATATTATTAAACCAACCTCATAACAATCAAACAAAATAAATAAAGAGAATAATAATAATAATAATGTAAGGACACAAGCGAAGCCCAATTAAACCTTATTTAGTAGGTATCTACCAATTCACTGAACTTTGGGATGTGTCATACCTGCATACATTATTTAAAACGTAAAACCTGTCAGTCTTGCTCTTCGTGCTGGATGGGACTTGACCTTAGCCTGCATTTGTAATAAAAAAACCATTTTTGGATATAAAAACAAAACCTGCCAGTGACCCAGATGTACGTTTAACTTATTTAAGCTATGGAAGTGGCTCATGGTCAAATTCAACTGCAGTTAACTTGAAAACAAAACAAGAATTGTTTTCTTTTGATAGCATCAGTAGATATTTAACTTTAATTCTTAAACGCTTTCACACACACACACATTAAGTTTGATGGCTTGTGTTGTGGATTACATATATTCTTTAATTGCAATTTACTTTCTTATGTTAATGTATTTGGTTTAATAAAAAGCTTGTTTGATTAAACATTGCAATATGGTGGCAACAAATTTTAGAAAATATAATTTTCTCATACATTTTACTCAACGGACTTTTTGATAATATTTCTAGTATGGATTGTGTTTTTCAATTTATGCAGGTAAAGTCACGGGGAACAACTGGTGAATAATATATTGGATTAGAATTTACTTGCTGTATAATATAATCATTAAAATACAGAGGCAATGCCGCCAGCATGATGGGAACGCTACCCACTGGTAGTGAGCTTGAGCACTTGAGTTACCTATAGGCTCAATGTCTTGTAGGTAACTTGGTTCTTTGCAGTATATAATTTTAGTTTAGTTTAAGGAAATATAGACAATTGGCCCATAATTAGTAGTTTACATCACCTTTTATTATAATAACATTATTAAAACACAACTATAATAATTGAAACGCAAGCAAAGCTTAAAAAAACCAACTTCATCTCTTATATTTCGGTTTTGGCATGACCAATTTCGATAAAATTTATATGGGACCACCTCTGAACTATACTCTACCAAACAAAAAAAAACATCAAATCATTCATAATTGACGGAGATAAGGCATAACATACATACAAAAAAAACATACAGTCGAATTGAGAACCTCCTTTTTTGAAGTTACTTATTGCAAATATACACACACAAACTTTCAGATTTAGTAGGGATAGGAAACCTATTAGATTGCTTTATTGTCAGACAATATGTACGGTAATTTAAATGGAATAAATGGAACACGTCAATGGATAACACTTAACTTGATGTCAATAGGCAAATTAATAGATCAGTGACTTTAAAACTAAACAATGGCTTGATGACCCTGGTCAATGACCTTCTATAGCCAAAACAATGTTTAGACAGCACTGGTGATTTGCAGTATGAATGTTATTTCTGATAAATTTACATTATCAGGGACAACAATTCGGTAACTACTTGTTGGCTTTGTTTGGGTGAGTGTTGACCTTCTAAGCAAGGGTATAGGGTTTGATTCCCGGAGGGAATTTGTGTTATGTTATGTAAAGATTACTGTTTTATTTTAATTTACTGTGCAAGTGATGATATGGTTGAGGATAGTATACACTAGGCCTAAAACGACTATCTCTAAAGGAAAGCTGTAGATTTTTTTTAAATATCCTACTAATCCTACTAATATTATAAATCCTAAAGTTTGTGTGTAAGTGTGCAAGTGTGTAAGCATGTTTGTTATCTCTTCACGCTTTAACGGCTGAACGGATTTGGATGAAATTTGGAATGTACATTCCACCTAGGATTAACACATAGCCAATTTTTAACTTGATAATAGCAGGCAAAGCCGCTGGGCACGGCTAGTGTTATAATATTTTAGCCAAGTTTATCAAGTTAGTTTAGTTTTTTTTTTTCAGCCGACTTCAAAAAGTGAGATTCTTAATTTGATTGTATAATCTTTTATTTATGATTCTTTTTAAGAATACTTTAGAGATGATCCCTTATAAATTTTATCGAAATTGATCAAGCCAAAACCAAAATATAATCGGTGAAGTTGGTTCTTTTGAGCTTTGCTTGTGTTTCAATTATGTTAAGTCGAGTATGGTGAAGCACATGTATTTCTGTGCACCATTGGTGCCCCACTGAAACACAAGTTTTCTTCCTAAGAAAAATTTGTGTTTCTGGTTTTGGGTGTGATTATAAGTGTAATGTGAATGTTTCCGGCACCCACGAAATCAATGAATTCATCAAACTTAGTGTGGGGCTCTTTTATTATTTATTTATACTAATTTATAGGGTCTGATTTGTGGCAGGAGCAGAATTTTCCTCACCAAGGGAATAACTTGCTTCTGATTCGGAGTGTTATAAAAATTATGTTTCCTGCTCCCACAAAACCCAAGTCATTTAACTTAGTGTAGGGTGTGAGTGTGAAAGGATTTGTTTATGTTAATTAGCGCAGCTTTACATATAATTACACTTCTTAGAAAAACGGGAAAAAACTTGTCCATTTTTAACTACAATTAATTACATTACAGGGTTTTTATTTTAGAAAATTTACGTGATACTTATTTTATTTACCTTCCACATTCATACTTTAAGTGTTGTTAGTGCGAAAAGAGAATGGAAATATTGATAATGCTTATCTAATAAAAAACATACAGTTAGATTATACTTTTATGTATTCAGATAAGAATCCTATAAGAATATGTATGTATTTACATGTATTTCGAGCGGGTCAATCACGAATTATACAATTAATGCGACCCATGACCTTGATAGAAGATTGCTCGCCTTGGTGAGGCCACGGTAATCATTTTTGCTGCAGTGATTTAATAGGGAAAACAGCTTCTATGAGTGACGCGCGGAAGGCGTCATGCGTCTACAAACAAGGAGAAAACGTACCAGCTCTATCACGTATTGTTATCAAACATAACAATAATTAGATACCACGAACCTCCTACGACACTAACACGAGTCTGGATCGCCGCCAATCACACAAAAACAACTTTTTGCTAGAAAATCACGCTTACCCGATGTCAACTGATGGTTTCTTCTCAACGCGATCCTTCCCACAGCAATGAAACTTCTTACACAACTCATTATTTATCCTTCGATGACGATCTAACTTTAACATCAGCCCTCCACGAAACAGCAAAACGATACGCGAATTACAAATTTACAAAGTTGCCGTAACAGCAGAGTCGCAAATTCTATTGTATTATTTTGTTTGTCAGTGAGAGTTCTCTGTCATGACGCAACACTTTTTAAACAACATGAACATTTAATCTCAATTATAACGAGTCGATTGTGTAAGTACGAAAACACCACTTTGCTATTTTTTTTGTAGGATTTTAACAAAAACAAAAATTATTTTTTGGACAATGAAGCGGCCATACTGATGTGCACAGCTGATTTTGATGTGAAAGAAAATGAAATTTTGTACCACGTTGTTTCGACGCTAGCGCACCCTAGCATAAAATGACAAAAACATTGAGCTGCTTTACCATAACAGTAAGATAATATCTCAAATTGATACGAGATGGCAGCAGAAAGATAACTGAAGGGATGCGTTCACTTTATTTTCAACGTAATTTTAATACTCCATTCACTGTCCAATAAGACGTCCGTCTCTAAAATCTAGAGACATGTACAAACGTGTGGTAAATTCTATTCTCTTTTATGATTTACTAATAAATCCTAAAATCCTACTTCCTATTATTAAAATTATAAACGCGGAAGTTTGTAAGAATGTATGGATGTATTTTTGTTACTCTTTCACGCAAAAGCTACTGAATGGATTTTGATGAAACTTTACAACAATATAGCTTACACATCAAAATAACACATAAGCTATAATTTATAAAGATATAGTGTGAATTATCCAAAATAAAACGAGAAGTGTGGCTAAGTTTAAATTCTGATTACTTAGAATAAGACCCATGTAACACTTAGTTTGCAAATAAACGTATGAGTATGAGTTACCTATGAGTGTCAAGTAAGTAAGAAAAAAATCTGCCATCTGCGAGCTATTTTGGCGTGCGTTGAAAATACCGTTGGAGTAACACGGATATAATGTGTGATAGAAATATTTACCTTTAATAGTCCTACAGAAAAGACGGCAACATCATATATCTATCTTTTATGTGTAAGCCATTATCGCCAAAATAGTGAATAATAAATACAATAATTTCATGAATTTTAATTTGTTGGATTTGTTTCCGCCCCGTCCCGCGTAGCAAAATAATATAAAAACACTGTAAAATTTACGAAAAAATATTAATATCTATTAAAAATATAATATATGCAAGCATTGATGCGGTCGACTGCATAAATCAGTTTTGCGTATTTACCATGATGCAAAATGAAAGAAGAGTTTAATTATTTGTCTGAAAAAAAAACCTTTTGAAATCGATTTTGAGTCAAGGACAATTAATGCTGAGAATCATGTATTAATACGAAAGCCTTGATTTGACTCTTAATATTGATTGATTCATAAGACTTTTTTTTTTTTTTTTTTTTTTTTTGTGGGGGGGAAAATGCCTGGCATTTCCTTTCCTTCCCAGGGGTGAAGGAAAGGGGTATGTGGGGCTTGAACCCACTAAAAACCCCCCCGTGAGCAGTCCCTCGCCGAAGTGGGGCAAGATAGGGTCGCGCTAGCAGTCACTATCTTGCCCCGGCGGTAGGCCCGGATGCAAACTCCTCCGGGCCTCTGCGCCCATGGAGGGGTGACCTTGCTCACCAAGGCCACCCCCCAGACGTGTGGGGCCGTGCAAGCCGATGGAGAGGTGCCCTGACTCTCCACCAGTGACCCCACTACAGAGGAGGAGAGAGGAGGCGGGCGAACTGCCTCCTCCTCCCCCCCGTCCGTCTGCGCCGGAGCGGGTCAGATCGAGGATCTACCTCTCTGGCCCGCTCCGGATTCATAAGACTTGAGTCAAGACTAGTCAAGAGTCCAGGTTCAGGTGACTGAATCTAGTTAGAGATTTGCTATTCGAATAAAGTGCAGTTAATTTATTACATATTGAGGTACTTGTTACATTTTTCAAACTTGAAAGTTGTTTTAAACTTTCAAGTTTGAATTGTATTTAACAATTCGAATCATAGTTCAGTCAAACTCTGAGACAGCCAAAGCCCAACAAAATAATAAGAACTTTACAAGATGCTTCTATGGAGTTTGGAAGCAAAAACATGAATGATTAGCCGAGCGAGCGCGTAGCGCGAGTTAAGCGACTCCGTTCTACTTGGACAAAATTGCTAACTAATAATCTACGAATAATCCACTATTATTTTACATTTTACTCTAAGAAACACATTGTTGTTTATGAATACTTCTGTACATGCAACACTTAATATTAATAATCACTTAATAGATTGGTGCTTCGGCGTATCGTTTAGCGATAACGTTAAAAATCACAAACAATTCTAATCACAATATATATCAAATTTAAATGTTTTATTCATAGGAACATTAAAAGTCTTACGTAAACATGACATTTTATACTAAATACATTCCGTAGATGTAAAACAATATAAATATTTAGATATATTTAATTATAATACAGTAATACAGTTACGACCTACATTTGTGCAACTACAGCTAGAAAGCTGAAAAAATATTTTTTCAGCTTTCTAGCTGTAGTTGCACAACATGCTTCTATGGAGTTTGGAAGCAAAAACATGAATGATTAGCCGAGCGAGCGCGTAGCGCGAGTTAAGCGACTCCGTTCTACTTGGACAAAATTGCTAACTAATAATCTACGAATAATCCACTATTATTTTACATTTTACTCTAAGAAACACATTGTTGTTTATGAATACTTCTGTACATGCAACACTTAATATTAATAATCACTTAATAGATTGGTGCTTCGGCGTATCGTTTAGCGATAACGTTAAAAATCACAAACAATTCTAATCACAATATATATCAAATTTAAATGTTTTATTCATAGGAACATTAAAAGTCTTACGTAAACATGACATTTTATACTAAATACATTCCGTAGATGTAAAACAATATAAATATTTAGATATATTTAATTATAATACAGTAATACAGTTACGACCTACATTTGTGCAACTACAGCTAGAAAGCTGAAAAAATATTTTTTCAAGTAGTAGTGCTTAAAGGGAATGCTTACGGATACGGAACCCTTTCATAGCTTTGTCCTTCTACGTAATACGTATTTACATAATTGGCTGGACTACTTGTAGCTCTGTTAATGGGCTTATAATATATTCTATGAAAGGGGCAGGGGAAGAAAAGTTAGTAGACGTCAAAACAATTCTTTGTCTGTGGTGCAATGGAAACTGTCCAAAATGGCCGAGACAGAAACCGATAATAACAGTATTATCAGAACGGATAGAAACAAACAGAATCCAGTGCCTGCAAATGGCCCTCGTCGCGTTACTATCTATAAAACTGATACTGGATTCGGTTTCAATGTGCGTGGTCAAGTGTCTGAGGGCGGGCAGCTGAGATCGATTAACGGGGAGCTTTACGCTCCTCTGCAGCATGTCAGCGCTGTTCTGGAGCAGGGGGCGGCGGAGCAGGCCGGGATCAGGAAAGGAGACCGCATTCTCGAAGTGTAAGTACTCTATTTGCATTTTGTAAGACCTTGGTACCTAAGCAAGTGAGCAACCACTCGGTTCCTATCAGATTTTCCCAGTATTGTAATTTTTCTTGTCGTATCAATAAATGTCTCGCTTAATAATTAAATCACTAAAACTGATATATACTTCTACCGGCGAGAAGTCGCAGAGACATGTCTGTATGCTGTTAGCAGTTTATATTTACATTCCCTTTTGTGATGATTCACACATTGAAACTTGTAATGGCACCAGCTAAGTTTGTAATTGGATATTCATGACTGATAACATATCTTTTTTGAATGGAATATCATGAAAATGACCTTACAGCGAATTGATGTCTCCAATTGGATTTCAATAGTTTTAATTTTATAATCACAGCCTTGAAGCCTCCTACACAGGAGATGTATTATAGTTTGTAAGTTATATTGTTTTGGCATAGGGATAAAACTATATCCCCTGTTAATAGCCACTGACTAGAGACAAGTTTGTCCTCTCCACCATACACAGCATGGCAGCAGTGGAAAGGAAAGGATGCCTGTTTGACATTTGGTGGGTAGATATATTTCACCCTTCATAACATGTGCGCAATGAAAAGTGGATAAAACTGCACTGTTTGACTTTTGGTAGAGAGAAATTATCCTTGGTCCTAGGACATGGGGTTAATTTTGTCTTGACCGAAATCACAGAAAATAAGATTTTACGGACTTATTAGAATTACATTTACTTGTTACAAAAGCAGAAAATGCAGCACTAATTAAATTGGCGATTGGTCGAAGCTTAATATTAGAATTTGGTATGCTAACCCATTTTGAGCTTCCCTCTAAATTTCAATGCACAATTTTTGTGCATTAGTAGAATCAAGTGTACTAAAATTATCCCATTTGCTTATATATTTTTAATGCCTAATATATATAACATAAAGAGCATAATGATGTATTCCCTTGTATTGTATACTTTTCCTAAGGAAATGAAGTAATAATTTACGAAATGCCGCTAAATCAATTTTATTGGAAAATCAATCTCAATTGTTTATGCACTTGCTTTGGCTATTTTGACATAGCAAAGGAACATGACTTTTCCCTCTTTATCCACCGTGGATAAAATAAATAAATTTATAAATTCCTCATATCAAACATGGTTATTAATAACTTTTTGTATCTACTATAATGTTGACTAATCTCTGGCAGATGACTGGTGTTAGAGCAGTGATACACATGAAGTTGATAACATTTATCAGTTAATAATAATTCTACTGTAGTGTTGGGCTTATCCTTCAGCCTCATAACAATCTCTTTTTCCTAAGTCAAAAGCCAACCATGTCAATACTACATTACAGCCTCCTAAGCCTAGATGCAAATTACCTTCACGCAGAGAAGTTATTTTAATTTATAAGACATAAAGACTATATTGTAACAATTGTTAATGTGATGTTTTTTTGCGGCGTGCTTGCATCTTGCTTGAAGCCTAACAACCTTATCGGGATTAACAATAGTATTTATTGTTAATCCCGATTTGTCATTATTGATTGCCGAAAAGTAACGCCTAATTAAATTATTTTTTCATTTATATTGTATTTGGTGTAGTACATTGTTTGACTAAATATTACTAAATGGTGGCAATACAATTTGTTTGTACAATTGGAGGTGAGAATATAGATTTAGATAAATGAAATAGAGGGAGGATTGATGTATTTAATTTCACAAAGATGGGAATGTCAGGGACATGTTGATTGATTCATTGTTAAAGGGCCCTGTAAACCAGCACCTAGATTCACAGATTCATTGTTCCAAGTTTGTCTCTAGATAAACCTGACGGCCCATGATTCGTAAGTGTGTAACATATCCCACTTCAAATCTTATTGATATATCTTCAATAGTTTCCTAATCAATATAAACATCAGCCGAGTTGTCAGATAAATAATTTATCAGAACATTGTGTAGTTCAGTTATACACTATAACGTGGAATGAAAAATCTATTTATAAAATGTTGAATTAACTTATGTTTCTAGGCTTAGTTTGTATACCACTTCATAACTTACTAACAATTAAACTGTAGCTAAAATGGGACAAGCTGAGAATAGGATGAGTTGCGAACGGGACAAGCTATGAAAGGGATGAGCTGCCAATGGGACGTGTTTCGAATGTGTGACGAGTTGCGAATGGGCGACTGCTTCATAACATTTGCTGGTTGTCAGCAGTTAATAGATTCAAGAAATGTATTTAAAATATGCATATAACTGTGGCTTAAACTGTTGCAAATGACACATAAGGTTTCTCTTACAATAATCCTCAGTTGACATAGTTTTTTTCTATAGCTCATGAACATCTTCACAAATATACCAATAAGCAGTATCTATTGTGTCACTGCATTCTAAATTGAGGGCAGCAATGCAATCACTTGTGTAATTGCTCGATAAATATATTTTTTGTTGCTATCTAGACTGTCCCAGTTAGCCTAGCTATATCTGTAGCAGACTGGATTGACAGACGCATGGGATATCATTTACATTTTATACTGACGTCTTATTTAACATGCTGGACAGTGATTTTGTTGAACTGATGTTGTTAATATAATAAACTTTTAGATGCACTTACTGATTTTATCCTACTAATATTATAAATCCGAAAGTTTGTGTGTAAGTATGTTTGTTACCTCTTCACGCTTTTGAAATTTGTAATGTATGTAGATTATACCTAGGATTTTAAACATTGGCTACTTTTTAACTTGATAATAGCGGGTGAAGCCGTGGGGCATGGCATATATTTTTTTTGGAATTAACTTTTACAGCCCCACACTAGCCACCATTAAGTTCAAAGACTTGTGTCGTGCATATCACACACAATCACACTACTGCCGGTAATCGACCCTAAGAGCAACTGGGCAGAAGATGGCAGAAACTTGCTTGCTGCGCCAACTGGGATGTATGTGTTAACGGTGGCTAATACAGCACTAACATCCCACTCAGGGTTGTTGCACATTCCCCTGTCAGCTACTATCCAAGCCATCCCAACAGAAATGCCTGCTGGAATAGTTTGGTGCGTGTTTACTTAATGAGCAGTTTTCTCCCCAAGGGAAATTTGTGTTCCTGGTTCTGGATTTGATTGTGTATGATGTGAATATTTCTGTCACCCATGACAGAAGTTTTCGAATGTAGTGTGGGGCTGGGCGTGTGAATGTGTTTATTTATTTTTTCTTCTAAAAATTTATTGAGAGGTGGTAGAGCATTTTGTGAGTTGCTCGCCTGGCTTGCTACCAAAGTAGCTGACCACCATCAAGTTGAAAGTCTGCCGCCAAGCCAAATACGGTGTTCCGGCAGTTATCCCTGAGAGCCTGCGTATTCCAGGTCTAGTGTGTTTACCAGCTTCAATCACATCGTCACCCACCATCAGGTGAGATAGTGGTCAAACACTAGCCTGTCACAAATAAAAAAAAAAAAATTATTTTTTGTTTGTCAATAATCTAACAGCGTTACATGACATAATATCTAATACCATTAAACGAGCAATTCTTGTATATAATCTGAATCTCGGAAACGGATCGGAACGATTTTCATGAAATTTAGTGAATGAGGTTTTGGGGGCGATAAAACTACCTAGATAGGTCTAGCTAGATAGGTTTCATTTTTAGAAAACGTCATTTTAACGAGTAAAGCTCTGTCATCCAGGTAGTACTAAGATAGTACCAAATATTAGTATAAGTAAAGATTACAAATAAACTTTACATAACTATACAGTTTTTCTTATGCTTGATAGGCAAGCATTAGATCACTAAATTCTCACGGAGTTTTAAGGCTAAAATCATAAACATACGCCCATGGGATTGTGAACTAAGAAGTAATATAATGCCATATTAGTTTCTTGTGCTGGTAAATATGGCATTACAAGGCAATTCAATAGCTGCTTATTATTTTTTTGTTTCAATGACAACTTTACTATTTGTAATAGCAGAATATTTAATTTACTGACCCGCCCTAGCTTTGCCCGGGTTAACAAATATGAACTTAAAATAAAACACAGTTGTGTCGATAAACCATCAGAAGATTTTAGGGAAAAAACTTTAGTTTTTTACCGACTTCCCAAAAAAGGAGGAGGTACTCAAGTCGACTGTATTTTTGTTATGTTTGTTACCTCATAACTTCTTTCCACGTGAACCGATTTCGAAATTCTTTTTTAGTTTGAAAGGTGTTGCTTTCCAATCGTTCCCATTTAAATTTGATCAAGATCTGATCAGTAGTTCTTGAAATATCATCAATAATGCGCATTCTGTGGACTACATTGACGATGTTCTCGTTTTTAACAGACTTCAAAAGTTACCTCATAACTTCTTTCGTTGTGAGACGATTTTGATGATTATTTTTTTATTTGAAAGCTAGTGCTTTTCATGTGGTCCCATTGATCAAGATCTGATCTCTGGTTTCTGAGTTATCGTCAATAATGGGTGTTTAATACATTAAATCTGATCAAGGTTCCGAAGATAGAGGTTTTATTAAGCTTTGCTTGCGTTTAATTATACAATTAATAAGTTGCAAGTATTGTGCTTTCTTACCAAAACGAATCGAACGAAAAAAGTTATGTAACCAGAGAATTTGTCAAGACGAATTTTGAATTTTAATTGTATTCAAAATCAAATCAAAAATTAAAATCAAAATCGTTTATTCACATGGGCCTCAAAGAGGCATTCATGAAAGTTTATGAATCTATTGCCAGGATCGCAAAATTACACCCATCTCGAGAAGAACCTGGCAAGAAACTCGGCGGCGCATTTTTTTTTCATAATTAAAAAAAAAAAACATTCGTAATTTCTAATATATAATTTTCTTAACCTAGGTGTTATTATGGTAGTCGCTAGAAAGAGCCTGTGCAGTTTGCCTCCATGCATCCTTGTCATTAATTGTTATTATTGTTATTGTCAACGAAGATTCATAAGTGCACCAAATTTGAGTCCAATCGGCCATCGGGAAGTGGGTCTCATTTAGCTTGCAAGATTTGATGACAGACCAACAGATGTTAGACAACGGGATAGGTGAAACTAAATAAAAGCTTATAATAATCGTCAATCAATCTCATCGTCTCAAAGGTCAATTATTGGACTCAGTTTACTCATTTACATAATAAACATTAGATATGTTCTAATCCGACCGACGTTTACTGCACTAGATATAAAGCAACACATTGCACGTTACAAAGTGATTTGCCTAGATTCTTCTTACTTTGCGTACTTTGTTGGATTACACTTTGATTGCGAGTGAAAGTTGCTTCGTGCAATTTCAGTGCATTGTGAAAGTGATTGCTATGATTGCATAGGAAGGCATGATTTGCAATCTAGAATTAGGGCAGTTTAAACCCTGTTCACGATAGTGGCTCTGTGACCTGAAAACCTAGCGTATTTTTCGAAATCGATAAAATATGATTTTTTACGTTTTCAACCCCTATCTCCGCCATTTTGAAAAAATTCCATAGGCTGAATTGACAAACAATATCTATAACAAACCAAACCTGCTCGCAAAATTCCACGAGAATCGGTTGAGAAATGGGACCTGTAGAGACGACCGGAAATTCGCCGGACATGCAAAAGCAATTTTGCCCAAGCTGAAACTGAGACCGCTTCGCGCTAGCTCTGTCAACTCGGATAAATTCGGTTACGTTACTTTTGGCTTCTAGAATATTTAACTATATTCCCATTCTCCATACTCAAAAAAGAACAAACAAACGCATTCACTCTCACAGCCCCACACTAAGTTCAATGACTTGTATGGTGTGCGCCGGAAACATTTACATCACACACGCAAATACACCCAGAACCAGAAACACAAATATCCCTTGGGGAGGAATTTGTGCTCCTGCCGGGAATCGAACCCAGGACCCACGGCGCAGAGGGCGGAGACCTGTCCGCTGCGCCAACTGGGTCATCGTACTCGAAAGTAAAGGTCTTTTTAAAATTAATGAGACTTTATCATTAGGCATTAGGTCATCGTAAATTGGAATCTACCGCGTGTTGATTTGTCATTGATCAATGATGCTCTATAATACGCAATGTGTTCCCGTGAGACGCGTGCCTATCTATATTATCACACAATACTATTGTGTCTGTCTTCATGAGACACACTAGTAAACAAAAGTTATACAGCAAACTGTATGTAGCACCACGGTCCATATTTAAATTGTTTTTATTCCTTTGAGTTGTCTAAAAAAGATTATTTGAGCGATAAGACCACTCTTTGTACACATAGTTTAAATGTTCTTTCTTAAGTCTCTACTGTATTTATTTTGAAACGTGTATTAATGCTCGATAGGCAAGGATTTGACCACAATCTCACCTGATGGAAAGCGGTGATGCGTATGAAGTTTAGTATGTTGATAATCTAGAATTTGTACTATTGACCTCTATATTGATTTTTAATTTTGACTTTGATTTTGAAAGTTAAAGCAAATATTTCAGAAAAAGGAAAGCCCGCCCGCTTTTTAACCGACTTAAAAAGGAGGAGTTTCTCAATCCGTCGGAACCTTTAATTTTAAATGTATGTTCCCCGATGATTTAAAGACACCTGAATCTATTAGAGAAAGTCTTTTTGTTTTGTTTAAAACAGTATACTTTCCAGGATTATAATTTAATCAAGATCTGATTAAGATTATTGTATATTTATTTGCCATTGAAGTAGGTTATTAGTTTTTTTAAACTCGTATATATTATGTCTGCCTGTCTTTCTGTTACGCTAAAGATTATTGAACGTATGTAGTATAATTTATTATTTTAAACCAAGAACAAAATCATATGAATGTTCTAATAGCTAATCCATTAGCTAGACTATTAATTTCTGTTAATCACTCAGGGGTAAGCGATGACGGCGCATCTACTGAGTTTTCTACTGTACCATTTTAGGAGTCGAAATCCCACTTCTGAATTTATCAAAACTCCAATACACTAATCAATTGCAATTTGCGATCAAATACGCCTGAGCAGCCCTGGCCCGTCCACAATGGGTACATCTGTTTGTAAACAACCGCTTCTAACTCGACCTGTCGGCCTCTCAGCCCTTTGCCCTTATTACACGATGCTCTCGTTGCTTGATAGAATGCCGTATTGTGCTCCAAATACGACAATAACCTTGTTATTCTCGACTGGAATTTGCTGAAGATGTTTTGACATTGGGTAGTTTGGTCTGATCGTAGTTTGACGTCTTGGAGAAATAAAATATGACAAAATATGGTTTAACCTCTGTACTAACCCTTTAGCTGCACGTTCCGGCTGAAGGGGATTTTAACGCTAATTCTCAGATAAGCCTTTAAGTGAAAAATCAAATTATTTTATATTGTTAGGTAATAGAAAATTGTAATGCATTATTTTTATGTGATCATAAAATCTTTCAATAGTATGCCTCAAGCTGTGCAATCCGACTTCGTCAGTGTATGGTATCAGCTGTGCGCAAATTTCCAGGTCACCTTCTAAATTTCGGGTTCAGAGTCCCATCTGGGACGTGCCATCCGTTGCCCGTGTCCAAATCAGAAAAATTGAACAGTGTATGCCGGTATTTGTGTGTACATACATCGCTATGTCCTTTGCTTATACATAATAATTGATGGAAATTATTGTAGTAGTACTTGAATTTTGTTCTATGAAGTTATTAAAACTTTCTGTCATTATTTCGTTTATATAAGTACACGGAATTGTCGTCCAATATTTCATTTAAGTTATTAAACTTTAGTTTTACTTTGAGTAAGAATTAAAACTCGCTTAGTTTAAATAACTCTATCAAGATCGCAACGCTTTTTTTATGGAATTCTTCTTACTTTGAACGCATTTTGCACATGTAGATAGACATATATTTAGACTTTTTATAGAGTCTATATATGTAACATTTAAATATTTTTATTATTCCTGTGTAATTTTGTATTTAATGTTAATATATCTTGACTACAAACCCCAAATCCTATCATGTAAATTAATTTGGGGTCATTTAGCTTCTATGCTGATTACACTAGCGAGTACTTGAACCTAACGTCGCAATTCTACTATCTCAGTTATTGTTAAATGCATTAATTAGTGTCATTACTAATGTAACTATGTTTCTGTACGCACGATTGAAATAATTTAGATCTTGTTTTATGTCATTTAAGTGCGTAACTAACAATACTAATATCGCGAACGATGAGCACCGTTTGTGTTTTAATAAAGTAAAAATACAGATTTTTTTATACTGTTCTTAAAATTGATTTTTGTGCAAGTTCTTTGTGGTTTTAGTGATAAAGGAAAAATAGACGGTGCGTGTGTTGCCTGCAAGTTAGTTTAAATTGAGTAAACGACCTTCGCGTCGGGTCATAAGAGTTCTCGTACCGAGTGATATAGATTCTGAACTATACCATTTGAAGTATCATAAGTTACATGAATGACTCATAAATAAAAATAGAGGCAGTAAATAACAAAGAAGAAGGGAAGGTGGCTAGTGAGTGGTTCTCGACATATCACGGGCTCTCGGAGATAGTGTTTGTAACATGTAAAAAGAGGTTTTAACATTCGTGTTTGATTCGTCGTAAGGTCTGATAGTACCCGTGTCAATGGTGAAGGAGCTGTATTGTAGACTGCAGAGATGTCGGTGCAGAGAGGTGGTCAGGGGACGTTTCGTTACTGTTTCTATTATTGTACGAGCTCCGGTTTCGAAATATATGATCTCGAGACGGAAGCGGTGGCCGCAGCTCCTGGGTAAGATATTTAGTTATGTAACAATAAACTTCTTATTACAAGCTTTTATTTAGCTTAAACTGTATGTATGTATGTTTGTAATGGTGGAATCTTGCAACTCAATTTTGAAGCAGATATCTTTAACCGACTGAGCTGAAATTTTGTATTCACGTTTAGTTTGGATGACAATGCATGGTTAGCTGTGTGACGTCATTCTTAGTCCAACATGGCGCAACACACAAAATGGCGGACAAGTCATGTTTAATGCACTCCTACAATATGGGTATCAAATGAAAGGGCTTGCTGAGAATAACTCGAAAAATAAAGTGACGCCACTTTAAATCCAATATGGCGGACTTCTAAAAGCTTGTCTTCAAAAAAGTTTTTAACAAGTAACTTTTTATATACATGTTTTTAAAATTCCCGCGCGCCTTTAATGCAGAGTTTTTAAGTATCGGGTAGAACTCCCGACGATAGCACAAGTTTTCTTCCCAAGGAAATATTGTGTTTTTGGTTCTGGTTGTGATTGTGTGTGATGTTTCCGGCACCCAAGACACAAGTCTTTGAACTTAGTGAGGCTGTGAGTTTGAAAGCGTTTATGTAATTAATTTTCATATCTCTGGTATAGGCTAGCGTTTGGCTACCGAGATCTTCAGCGGAAGTTTCTAATTTTTATAATTTATGCTATATTTGTGGTGCAATCAGATCTCCTTGAAATGTATTGAGAGTTTCTTAATGTATTACTTTTATTTATTGAATTTAATATGGTATAAGTGTTCATCAAATAACACCTTTGAGAGGTTTCTTGTGGTCTTTACTAGGATTTGATCTCGCGGGGGCGAGTAGCTAACCATTATATATGCACAATGGAACGTTACTTCTGCGTTGTACCCAAAAGGGTACAACGCAGAAGTAACGTTCCATCCACCAAAATGTTCCATCCAAAGATAGAACTAACATTTTGGTTAACCAGCCAAAGCTATCTACACACTTTTGAGTCTGCCAGCTCCATTCTAGTACCTTTTAATTTATTCCAATAGCTTTTGCTGTTTTACATATATCTGCTATTTTGTAACTCTTGCTATCTCGGACCCCAGGGCTATCTCTATAGATTGCCTAAATCCTAGTGGCGGTGTCACAGTAAAGTATGGCTCATTATCATGCTCAGCAAGCCATGGTTGTACACTAGAAGACCTGTACGAAGCTAGGCCGAATGCTGCTTGCGTCGCCAAGTATTGGGCTAAGGTGTAAGGGATCACCCTAAGAAGTGGCGGCAAGGTTACAATATAAGTTCGCGCAATGTAGATTGCTTTGGCTCGATGTACGAGTAACCTAGTAACATTTTATTAGAAGATATTTCGTTAGATTAATAATGTTATGATGTACCTATGTTGAATACGGGCGGATGTTTAAATATTACACTGGTTCGGCTTTCGTGATCGTTTTGTTAGTGACATAAATGACTTTAATAGCCTTTATTGTCTGTACTAATTATTATTGATCGCCTTCATATCTATCTCTATCTATATATATAAATTAAATCAATGCCTTTTTTCGTTGTAATTTTATAACTCAAGAACGGGCTCACCTATCCAAACCAAATGTTTAGTCTTTGTTCGGACTATTTAGTAGATGGTTTATGTGAAGTTTGCACAAAATCGGTCGAGCGGTTCTTCATTTATCACACCCTTCGCCGGGGCGAATCGCTAGTATATATATAAACACGAATTGACGTTTGTTAGTCTCACAAAAACTCGAGAAGGGCTGAACCGATTTTTTAGTCTCGATAGGCAAATTCGATGTCTAAAATATATTGCAAAAATGGAACGAATAATAGAATAGAATCAATAAATATAGTGCAAAAAAAATCACTAAAGATTTTGATGTTAAAATAACTTCGTTCTTTACTGTGCAGTCACATAAAATCACTTACATTTCTATCATGATCATCAGCTGCTGTGATGTTTGACATCATACTGATCAGTCTGTGTCACAAATGTGTCACGCTATATTTGCGCTGTCCATCTCGCTAGACGTCCTAAATGTGTTTTGTATACTCTAAGCCTTTCTGTTACTGCTTTTGTCCACCTGTCTTTCAGCGTGCCTACATATTAGTATTATTATTCATAATGAGGCCCTCATTATGAATAATAATACTAATAATAAGTCCTGCAGTGACGTCTCGCTTTGGGTATATTAGGCATTTTACCTCTGCCAGCTTTCACTCAAGCCATTCCTCAACTCTTTTACATAACGGTGTATGACCCTGATGCGTACATAGCTGTTCTATTGTGATATGTGGTGTAGATGGACGTTGTTACAAGAACGTTTAACATCGAAGACTCGTGTCCGCCGCCGGAACTTCTTTTTATGCTCGATATTCAAGCATTTCACCACAATCTCAACTGATGGACTAACTACGGGCCAATTGCCTATATTTCCTAAAACTAAACTAAAACTATGTACAGCAAAGAACTAAAGTTACCTACAAGACATCGAGCTTATAGGTAACTCAAGTGCTCAAAACTAAAACTGATGGAAAGCGATGATGTAGCCGAAGACATTGCCGACTCAATGTCGGTAATGACTCAATGACTATCTCCACAGACCACAGAGTACAGACTGCTCACTCTAGAACAAAAATGTATACTAATAGCGCCATTTTGTTTTTAATGTCGTATGACAGCTTTTTTTTTTTCGTTCAAGATTGGCAAAGTAATGTAGTACATTCTGCCGTAATTTTTTTTCTCTATATGGCTTATTGCATTTGGCACATTCAGCCCACTGAAGGCATTATTTAAGCTTTGTTTACATTACTAATATTATTTTATATCCTAGCTGTATTTATATTCTAGGTCTAGCATGTTTACCAACCTCGACCATTTTACTACTAATAAGATAAAGAAGATAGTTTTCAAACGCTAGTCTATTAAGGATAAAATTTTTAACATAAATGAAGCCTGTTATAGCTAAGAGTAAACAAGGAAAACAACTGTTATTTATTAAATGATTTATTTTTCAATTTCTTTTGATATTTAACATAATTATGCCTTCATTTGCATAGCTGGTAAAATTCTATTTTTTAATCTTGAGATGTCAGTGCCTATCAAAATTTTATGAATTATACTACACCAATTCATTATTGTAAACCTCACAGATAAGGCAATTAAATGGGTGAGAAGCATCGTTATGTGTTCGGTACAGTCGATTGGACTCATCGTTTTATGTTCGGTACAGTCAAGAGATTAAAGTCAGACGAATTAATTTTTCTTGTTCTGTGAATCGGCGGCCCTTTTTATTTTTCGTGCAAAGGTTAATCTGCATTTTTATAAGCCTTCTTGGATAGGGGTTCATATTTTCAGACAATTTTTCAAATGCATTCTCTTTACTGAATTTCAAAGCCATCTTAGCACGTTTGCATACACTTGCTTGATTTTTCACTTTCTGGTATTCTTTATAAAATTTGGCCTGTTGGTGTTAAATCCTTTAATTTGTGGTTCAACCGTTTCTTACATGCTCTGCAACCGTTTCTTGGTTTGCATTGAATCTTGGCGAGTTGAAACCTAAAAGAGAGAAAAAAAAATTGTTATCTCGGTTTATTACATTTTTGTGTATTATGTATCTATCTACTACAAAATATAATAAAAAATAATACCTGAGGCATGAATGGTTGGCAGTTGTGATGTCCCTGGTAAATCCAAGAGACTAGTATCAGTAGAACCAGTGGTAACAGGCATTACTGAAATAAATAAAAAAACATAACCAAAAGTTGTCATTCATTTAATGTAAAATGTATATTTATATAAATACATATTGTTACATATATTTTAATGTACTAGTTGTGCTCTACCCTGAACTTTCAAGGGCTAATATGATGTCTTTATGATTTAAATAATGTTTCTATCAAACTTAACAATATTATAATCAGCACTTTAGCTATGAATAGATAACAAATAGATTCCTTTTGATTTATATTATGTGATGTAATGTGTTTAATGAGGTAAATAATAAAAAAAATAAAAAGTAGGATGTAATAATTGTGTGCTATGGCATGCAAGAGTACCTGTGTTTTGACTCATAGGCAGTTTTGTTGATGTTTCTGGTAAATCCAAAACACTTGAAGTAGTTGTTAGTTAGCTAATCACTCAAACTACCTGTTAAACATTAAAATCTCTTTAATCTTTTTGTGTTATTTAAACATGTCAAGTAACACACATCCAAATGCAAAAACAATGACTATTAGTAAAATATAATAGAAACAGTAGAATTACTAAAAACATAACACCTGCATAAATAGTAGGGATATAAAAAATCATAAATATCCATACATCATTTAAAATTGTAATTATATAATTAGTTTATGAAAGTAGGTACCTCTCAGTGGTTCCCATTTTGAATATGTATGGTCAAAGTGCCTCTTTCGCGAATAAGCATTCTCTGGCTGTGGGTTGACATTTTCTGAAATAAACATAGGATAAAAGTTAGCATAAATAATTATGTTGTTTAAATCAAAGTTCAGCATTGATACCCTGATCTTTTAGTATTCATATTTATAGAAATGGCTATTATAGTAACAAACAGTTATGTGGGTTAGTCGAATAATGTAAAACAGGCATATCCTTTGTTTAAATAGTAGGATAAAATAATACTAAGGTTGACTGAACCGAATTTCATAATTTAAATTAAATCTCTATGTCTAAGTGGGGGCGATATGTTTTGCACTGACATCCCGCTCTGAAGTTTATAGTGCACAAACCCGTCAATTTTCTCGGGCCTGGAGCAGTAATGTCTGCACTGTTGTTCTACTTGATGACTATTATGTATAATTACATCACTATTTACATATATGTTTACTAAGTAAATGAGCAAAACCTTACCGAGATTTTCACGAAATGAAATTCCACTCGAAATTTCCTCTGCAGAGAAAAGAGTTGGGTAAGCTCGTCCTAGAAAACGAGCTTTGGGCGTGATAAACTTCTTTTCAAAGTGTTTTTGACACACAAACAGCTTTGATAGTTGTTCTACAGATAGCTTTTACAAATCATCACGGTCGAGACACTTTAGTCAAATAATGAGTCTTTTCTCAGTGCCTGGAAAATGGTATAAAATACCGTCCCGTCGCGAACTTCTACACACACAGCACTCGTAATACATTTTGCATATATGCAAAATAACTGCTTGAGCTATAAAGCAGGTTTTATTACAATTAATGCGGAGAGGATAACCAAACGCGGCTTCAGTTGACACAAAAACTGTCATGTCATATTTTTATATATACCTCCTGACATACACAGATATGACAAGAAACTGATGAGACTGTGGTCAAACGCTTGTCTATCGTACATAAAAAAAAAAAAAAAAAACGCTAGCCAATCACAGCCAACCCAAAATGTCATACAACACTAAAAACAAAATGGCGCTACCTAGAGCGTTTCGTTGTACGAAGATAACCAGCCATGACTATCTCACAATGTATATTCTACGCAGAACAATATTTTCACAGCATGCAGTGCAGCAGCTAGCTAGGCGTAAAATAAACCGAAATTCTAGAAATAGCTCCAGAATACTAATTGGCTCGATGATTGAGTGGCATTTGTGACATACTCGTCGTTTTCTGACTTGCTTCGCAATTGTAATGTGTTACGTTATTTTGTGGTGTATTTATTTAGTTACTAATTTTAATCAAACTTAAAGTGTGCCGGTTTTATTAATAAAATCATGTCATGATTAGTCTTCATGAATAAGAATAAGAATAGAATAAGAATAAGAATCATTTTTATTGTATATAACTGTGTACATGAAAATACCGATTACGAATAATCCAGTTCCGCATATTATATTACGCTATTATTAGAAATACGACTATGAAGAATGTTTATCTCTTCTTCACGCCACTATTGGTTGAATAGTTTTGGATGATTATTTGGAACAGAATTAGCCTTCTCATGATAACGTCGGAGGTCCTGATTCATGAAGCTCTTTAATTTTTTTTGCTCCATATGTTACCATTTGACCATTATCTCACCTGATGGAAACTGATAATGCGTCCGAAGATATAGCATGCTTGCCTATAAAATACCTATTTACTCCAAGATGCCCAAATTATATTAATTACTAGCCGTGCCCCGCGGCTTCGCTCGCGTTGATCAAGGTAAAAAGTAGCCTATTTGTTAATCCTAAGTATATGCTATGTACAATCCAAATTTCATCCAAATCCGTTAAGTCGTCACATCGTGAAGAGAGAACAAACTTACACACAAACTTTCGGATTTATAATATTAGTACGATAGAATTACTCCTCTTTCTTAATATTACCTTCATAATAAAAAAAAGTGCGGTCTAGTAGTAGAAGGTAGCACCAACTCGGCATAAGGATATCCCGCAGAGGGATCTCCCTTAGCGCGAATGATATCGGCCTTCGGTAGGTCAATCCAGATGCAATTTCAAATCTTGATGATCAAAGGACATTCCATCCCTCTCTAACACCACATTTCTTTGTTTCAGAAACGGTGTGAACGTAGAAGGCTCGACTCACAGGCAGGTGGTCGACCTCATCAAATCTGGCGGCGATTGTCTCACTCTCACTGTGATCTCTGTCACACAAAGGGTATGTCTTGCCAGTACCTAATAATATCAAGTTTTATTTATAGTTCAACGATATGACAATTGAGACATTCACTTCGTATTTTACTTGAGCTTGTAGAACAACGAAAGTGTCTTTTAAATGGTACTGGACTTATTATATGAATGACTAAGCACTAGAATATCTTGGTTTTATCCGAGATACTCGGTTTAGTTCGAGGAATCAGGGTAATGTAGCCAAGTCCTCTTCTAGGTCCTGGTGACTTTCTACTTAACAAACATATTCCTTTTACAGATATATCTTGTGTTATTAATACACATTCACATATTTACAAATTTCATTTCCTCAAGATAGAAAATTTACAGTATATGGCCATTATAGACTATTTGAGAACGATAGCTTTTGGGAAGATTCTTAAACAATGAAGAGTAATCTGTAAAGTATGATTGAATTTTGCTATTGACATAACTTAAAAGCTTTCACACTCACAGCGCCACACTAAGTTCCATAACGGTGTCTTGGTAGCCGGAAACATTCACTTCACACACACACACACACACAATGACAACCAGAAACAGGAAATTCCGCCAGGAATCGAACCCATCCAACTAATCCTACTAAGGCAGTTTTTTATTAGTATTTTTCTTTATTTTCTGAATATTACAATTATTATTTCTAGTTAAATAAGGCTATATTTGTCTAGTTGGTCCCATAAAACATAATTAAGATAGGATGAAAGATCCGGAAAAAGTGGCTATAATATAGGTTTCAGTTTTAACAAATTCAATGAAATATTCGTCTATAGTTACAAAAAATCAAGAAAAGTAAACGTCAACTATCAAGCAGTTTTAATTATAAGCTTATCGTAAGCAGGAAGTGTAAAATATCGCAAACACGGAATTATTTTGCATAATCTTGATTATTTTTATACCTACTGCAATGCCAGTTGACCAATATTTTTTGAATGGCTACTTATTTTTTTAACGTTTCACACTCACAGCCACATTCACACACACAATCTCAAAAAGAACCTGGAGAGAAAACTTGTGTTCCCGCCGTGAATCAAACATGATACCCTAATTATAAGGCCAACGCTCACCCAACTAAGCCAATGGGCAGTTCTTCCATTGAAATTGATAATACAATTGATTCTAGTATCCCGTAATTAAATAATTCATCCTACTAATATTATAAACGCAAAAGTTTGTGTGTGTGTGAATTTTTATAACCATATATCTCCGTAACGAATAAACCGATTTTGATGATATTTTGAATGTAGATCGTTTAGGTTCCGGAATAACACAGGCTACTTTTCAACCGACTTCAAAAACGAAAATTCTCATTTTGACTGTTTTTTTGTATGTATGTTACGCAATATCTCCGCAAATTATGAATCGATTTCGATGATCTTTTATCGAAATCGGTCAAGCCAAAACCGAAATATAAGCGATGAAGTCGGTTTTTTTAAGCTTTGCTTGCGTTTCAATTATTAACTTAATTAACGTTGGCGAAGCCGCGGGGCACAGCTAGTGTTAAATATTATGTAGTTGCTTAATTTTGCTTCTGAATAGCAGAATAAACGAGTAAAGCTGCAGTACTACGACAGACTTTCACTTTCATGTCATTAAAACAGAGGTACTAAAACAGAATATCATACCATCTTGTAGTAATAATAAAATTCAGCATGCTATACGGCCTATTCGAGTAGCCGCTATTTCTAATTTGTACTTCCGATGATCTAGTACATCTCTTTCAGTTTCTTCTTTCATATATGCCGATAATTTTACTCCCTCTTCATTTTATAAAGAGGGAGTGAAACTTATCATTCTCCGCAAATAATGTCTTTTCTGGACGATTTATTTTGAATGATTGTAAAATGCTCTGTGAGGTACCATCTATGATGAATCCTGACTTGTTTCGATTGCAATAGTTACTGGCTAAGTCGTGGAGTAGTCTTCGTTTCAACCTTCGTAGATGCCTAATAATCGCTTGTATACAAGTCATCGCGGTGACGTAGCAGTTTTTTAAACAATTCCTGGCATTACTTATAATTTATTCCTGTATTAGAGTTTTTTGCCGCGAACGTGAAAAAATGGCGTTGTTGATTTTGTATAATTTTCCAAAACCTGTGATTCTTCGAGTGTTAATGTGTAATAATGGTGGATTATTAACCTTTAATACGTAGTAAATGTTCATAAGTGTAGGCAAGTCATACAAAGTTGAAAAACGTGATTTTCGCCTTCGCTCCAAAACTCCAATAGAAGTTCTAGTAAAGTTTCTACCACTTTACTAGGGCATGACTTGACTATGACTGACTACTTGATTTTGACTGTGACTTGCGACTGAGACTTTTATTATGAAGAATAGAAATTGTTAATATTTGTTTAATATTTCGACTGAAGGACTATGCATCCATGATCATGAAATAATTAAAAAAAAAAAACCTGTATTATGTATATTGTAAATAATCATGAAATACTTGATCAATTTTGTTACACAAATAAAATAAGTAAAAATACAATTATATAAAGTGAAAGGAATCTATCCTGTGATCTACCATGAGTTCTGATTGTAAAGCCAAAACTTTAGACTCAATCGGGGATATCGGACCCTATACCTACTACCCAAGTATTGACCAAATTACATTAATAATGGCAGAGAAGCAGGCTTGTGAACGTCAAAGATATTTAATAGCTCATCGGTGACTCGTCTATGTGATGCTCCGGTATCCTCAAGCGTTGGTCTGCTTGGTCGCAGGAGGCAGAACGGCTGGAGCCGTGCGACGATGGGTCGGCGCCGGTGGGCGTCATCGGAGGAGCCGCCAACTCGCGCGCCACCGTCTACCAACGATATGACTACACTGACAAGCGGTCGCTGCCCGTCTCCATACCGGACTATAGGTACAGTATCCACTGGCTTCTTCTTCGTATCGACGATTGGTACACATTTAAATTTTGAACTTGGACTAGAAAGTTGCCGAGTCTAGTGCTGCTTCAGTGCAGTGGAATAGCTCTTATAGTTTGCAGTGTCGGGGGCAGGATGGGCATTCCAGCAAGTGCGACATTGTTTGTGCTGGTGCGTTGCAGTCGCATTATGTTTCAGTGTGGTCAATCAGGCTCCACTGGAGCTCCCGAATATAAACAATCTTTCCATTATTTTTGTTAAATAAAACATCGCACTCGGGCCAATCAGGATAAAAACCTAATAGCACATGATCTAATCTAGGGTGTAGTCACATTTAAAAGATTTATGCACCAAGTGTCAAACATATAAACTAGTGGCTCTGTGAGCTGAACACCTCGCGTATTTTTAGTAACGGCTGGAGTATGATTTTTTTACGTTTTCAAACCCCCATTACCCTCTATATTTCCAAAAACTTAATCGACAATAAAAATCGATATCGGGCCCGCTCGCAAAATTTCACGAGAATCGGTTGAGATGACCTGAAAGATGTGACCTGTGGAGGAGAACAACTGGAAATCCACCGGTCATACGAAAGCAATTTTGGTCAAGCTGAAACGTAGACCATTCTCTCGTTCTGCTCGCTCGGTCAACTGAAGTTGTTCGTCAATAACATAAACCAATGCTAAGGGTGGTGATGGAGCGCAACACGGGCCGCTCGTACGTGGCGTTCAACGTGCACATGGCCGGCCGCCACCTGTGCAGCCGCCGCTACCGCGAGTTCGCGGCGCTGCACCACCAGCTACGGAAGGAGTTCCTCGGTGAGTCTCGTCACGACAGCTTTACTGTTCACTAAGCTTGCGGCTTAAACAACATATTCTTGCCTCTTACAGCTGCCATTCGAGGCAAATTCAAGTCCATATCGCTACCGCAATGTTATGCAAATTATTGCAAACTGTCAATAGGGAGAAATATGTAAATGTATTTTTTTTTCAATCTATGTTAGTGTAGAATTACACCAATACCATTATTGGAATTTAAATGAATAAAGTGATATAAATGGGATATTCAAAATAGATGCGCAATATAAGCACGTTATTGGTGTATAGTGTATAGCGACAGGCGTTTTGATGTCATTGATTGGTCGACTCTCCTTCATGGCAGACAGGATTGGTCATAAACGTCACACATAAACATCTGATCCGTCAAAACTTCTGAACTACTTATCATAATTTAACAATTGAGATGTCGATGGAAGTGTCTTGTTGGTCCGCTAGTTATAGGCTATGTGAAGTCACATTAAATTGAATATGGCGCCATCTAGGGTCCACGAAGTCAAGAAAAAACAATTTTTTTCGCTTCACCCCGTAATGTGTAGTTTCATTGAACAGGGATTTTAAAATTACAGCAGAGTTTGGTCATCATATTTATGACAAGTGTAACGTTGGATCCCGTAGATATATCCCGTCAAAGTCATGAAAACTCTATTTTTGGAATGAAAGTTCCTTATCGCGCGTTGCGAAAGGGGGCTAGGCGGAAAAAAATAAGACCAAAGTTGTAACGACACTTTTTGCTATAGTTGTAAGCCATATCACGTTCTCGTCCGATCACCGAAGTTAAGCAACGTCGGGCGCGGTCAGTACTTGGATGGGTGACCGCCTGGGAACACCGCGTGATGTTGGTTTTTGCATGTTTCTTTTAATTTTGGAACGAAAGTTCCTTATCGCGCGTTGCGAAAGGGAGCTAGACGGAAATTGAACTTCGTTCCATCCGGGTGTCCCTTGACACCTCTCAAGTTTTTTTTATTATAGGAAGCCATTTATGGGTTAAAGGGGGTTAGAGTGTAGTCGGGTTTCAGTTTTTAATCTTTCGTTTCTTGTTTATCTGAAATATCTGTTGATTGTTGCAGGTTTCAATTTCCCGAAGTTGCCGGGAAAGTGGCCGTTCACTCTAAGCGAGCAGCAGCTGGACGCCAGGAGGAGAGGGCTCGAACAGTATTTGGAAAAGGTCAGCCCTGATCCATGGTAGACATACCAACGTACGGTATCAGGCCTATCGCTTACATTTTGGGGAGTGTGCTCAGGAATTACAAGAGTCCTCCCTCTTGCTCTTTTGCCATCTTACAACAAAACAAACTGTCAAACGTCATCTGTTGATGGATGACATACCTCCAAATCGCTCGAAACGTTTCGCTTCCACGTTAATCATCCGTACAGCAAACGAGTTAAACTCATTGCCTGTGTCTTCGGTGCAATCGCATTAGAAAGTCAATGATACGAGGTATTGTCAGATTCGCAAAATTTCCGCTATCTCGAGAAGAAGCTGCCAAGAAACTCGGCAGCGAATTTTTCATTGATTATCTAAACACTAATAATTTAAACGTAAGCTAACCTTAAAAAAACGGCCATCACCGCTTATATTTTGGTTTTGGCTTGATCGATTTCGATAAAATTTATATAGGAAATAAGCAACATCTACTCTGAAAATATAATTTACCAAACAAAAAAAGAATTTTGAGAATCGGTCCTCAAAAGGGGGAGAAATTGGTGAACTTACATAAAAAAAAATACAGTTGAACATAGGACCTCCTCTTTTTTTGAAGTCGGTTATTAATGTAAAAAAATAAAAAAGTATTTATTGCCAGACACCAGAAACATTTTTTCTTACATTCTACAACATAATATAACGTGTACCTATATTCATACAATAAAAAAAACATTTAAATTATACAGATAAATAAGTGTAACATGAATAATACAGGGTTCATATTAACCTAGGTATATCTATATTATAACATGTACAACATAATGTTGTCCCGCAGGTTTGCGCGGTGCGCGTGATAGCAGAGTCGGATGCGGTGCAAGAGTTTCTCACGGACTGTGACGACTCCTCCAACCCCTCGCCCGTCGAGCTCAAAGTTCTACTGCCCGATAAAGTGAGAAATACACATTTTTATCATCGAACGTCGAAGGAGTTTTTGCCAGCGTCTATGTGGCCGATTTAATCAAACCCAGTGTTATTAACATGACACATTAACGTTTTTACACTCGCAGCCCCACACCTAGTCCAGTGACTTGCGTCGTGGGTGCCGGTAACATTCACATCACACCCAGAAACACAGTTTTCCAAAGAGATAACTTGTGTTCCCATTGGGAGTCGAACGTTATGTCGATTATGCCGGTGACCCGTGATTTCGACCTTGCAAATAAAATTTAATTTTAACCTATTTGAGCTCATAACGTCAAATAGATTATCCATTGAGACTACTGAAACATAAATCAATAATTAAGATGATTAATACCATTTGAAATGAAAAATGAAATGAAAATTTAATCTATCTCTCACTTGTTGGTAAGTGTTCCTAACAAGTGAGTCCTCCATTCTATTATCGGACATCGAGACACTCAGCGACACCGCTATATATATTCCACAAAAGCGAAGGAAGCTTTTTGTTTCCACATTCATTATGAGAACCGCAAAAGAATGGAACTCCTTACCTGAGTCTGTGTTTCCTGATAATTACAGTAAGGGAGTACAGAGAGTAAGTCGCTAGTAAATAGGCATCTTCTAGGTAAACGTGCTCCATCGTCACCACATCGTCGCTTATGTCGCTTCACAGGAGGTGGTGACCGTGTCGGTGCTGAAGTCTACTAACGCGGACGACGTGTACCGCGCGGTGGCAGAGAAGATCTCGCTCCCCAAGGCCGTGCACAAATATTTCTACCTCTTCGAGATCGTCGAGTACAACTTTGGTGAGTATGTGTACAATAATTAAACGCAAGCAAAGCTTTAAAAAACCGGCTCCACCGCTTTATCTTCGGAACTTTGATCAGATTAAATGTACTAAACACGCATTATTGACGATATTTCAAGAACCGATCAGATCTTGAATATATTTAAATGGGACCAATTGCTTAGCATCATTCAAACAAAAGAAATAATTTCAAAATCGGTTCAATTGGAACGAAGTTATGAGGTAACACAAATAAAAAATACAATCGACCCGAGTACCTCCTCCTTTTTTGTGAAGTCGGTAGAAAATCATACTATGTATATAGTTGACCAATGATTGAAAATATCTGTCATCTGCGAGCTATTCTGGCGTGCGCTGCAAAAACCGTTGGAGTTACACGTATTTAATGTAAAATGGAAATGTTGCATCTTAAATAATTCTACAAAAAAACCCGCGACATCATATATCTATCTTTTATGTGTAAGCCATTATCGCCAAAATAGTGAATCATAAATACTATAATATATGGATTTGTCTTCTTCCCGAATAGCAAAATAATATCAATTACTAACTAAATATCACTATCACAATTTTCCATCACACACGGGTGAAACCGCGGGGCGCAGCTTGTATAAAATAAATAGATCAGTGATTCTGGTTGCGTACTGACGGGAGGTGTTGTTACAGAGCGCAAGTTGCAAGCCAACGAGTGCCCGCACTCGCTGTACATACAGAACTACTCGACGGCGTCGAGCAGCTGCCTGTCGCTACGCAAGTGGGTGTTCAACCCGCGCACAGAGCTCAGCGTCGTGGCAGAGGACGCTGTGCCCGCCTGCTTCATATTCTGGCAGGTAAATAGCACCAAGTTAGTTTCACACATTCTCGGGGCTTGGGAGGGATCGCAGGATGCAATTGGAGTATTTTGTGACCTCTCCAAAGCGTTCGACTGCGTGGACCATAAAACGCTTATTAGCAAATTAAACCATTACGGTATACGTGGGACTGATCTTGATTTGATAGATTCATATTTATCGGGTAGGCAACAAAAAGTAGGCGTTAATGGTGTGACATCTGACGGGTCTACAGTTAAAATTGGCGTGCCTCAAGGTTCAATATTGGGACCCTTCCTATTTTTAGAGTTCAGCTGCTTTTGCGATCCGTAAAATTAAATAACTGACTGATGTAGCGACGGCAAGGCTGGTTTACTTTGCATATTTTCATAGTTTGATGAGTTACGGAATCTTGCTATGGGGATCTGCTGCCGATGTTGAAACTATTTTTATTCTACAAAAGAGAGCGGTTCGTGCAATATATGATATGGGTCCACGCGAATCTCTCAGGGAATTCTTGAAAGATACAGGCATACATACATCTTTGAAAATATTATGCATGTTCACAAACATATTGGTAAATATAAATTAAGAAGCGACACACACAGTCTTAATACTAGATATAAGTATAAACTTACAGTGCGCGCATTTAGATCAAAACGAATAAATCTTTTATAGCAATTGGGGTTAGATTGTACAATAGAATTCGAAAAATTCTAATTGATTTACTACTGGGAAAGTTCAAATCTGTGATAAAACGGGCATTAATTAAGAAAGCAATTGTAGGTGGCGCTTTACGCGCGAACATATGTACTCTCAAACAAAAACGAATTAAAAATATTTAGATTTAATAGTTTAGTAAGAAAAGTGATTCAACAGTGTTTTAGTTGTTCTGTGAAGCTGTGTGCATTGAAGATATACCATAACATAGCGGAAAATTGCGAAATACCAGTCATACGTGTCTAGTGATTGCGGCATGATTTTAAAGCTTCTTTACTAACGCTTTCTGAAATAAGTGTATTATTATCATGGTGATGGGCCTGGAAAATATTCGCATGTGAAAAAAACTGCTCTTCTGTAACTTTGGCAAGTTTTACTAACATCATATAACCTAAAAATTACGATGAGAAAAAATAAAACTCATGGTGTAATATAGAACATACTATTAGCGACATCTTTTATTTGAGATTGACACTACGTTGGAATCGATTTGATAACCCGATTTCGCAACAGGATTGTAGAGGGCGCTTATTAACAAATACTAATAAAATATATGTGGCTTTATTTATTTCATATAAGATGGCTTCGAAAAATGTTTGTGCCGCTTGTCTAAAGGCCCTTCCGAAAAAGGATTTTTTGTCATGCTCCCAATGCAAACAAAAGTATGATCTCGAATGTGTTAGCTTTTCCCATTCGCTATTTGCTTCAATGGACCGTGAAAAGAAGTGCTCCTGGAAATGCCCCGCATGTTACAGTAAGCGTCCGAAGAATGGCAACACAAATACGCCACTACGACCGTACGTAGCCAGCCCGCCGCGTGATGAAGTAGCTGGAGGTAATGGGTCATTTTCCGAGATAAGCAATGTTACCCTTAGACAAAAATCTATGCATTTTTCGGCAGATACCCACGAACAAAACGATTATGTCACTGAGAGCAGATTCCGTGAAATTTTGAAGCAGGAGTTAACCGCTGCCCTCAAGGCCAACAAAGCGCAAGTAGCTGGGGAGCTCAAAAGTATTAATCAAGAAATTGTATGCTTCCGCGAATCACTCTCTTTTATGAGTCAGCAATTCGAAGGACTGAAAACTTGTCTTGAAGAAAAAAATACTCTTATTGATCAGCTCCAAACTGAAAATGAGCAACTAAAAAACTCTATCAAGGACATGACTGGCAGAATGAATTCCGTGGAACTTCATATGAGAGAAAGCAACTTGGAGATCAACGGAGTGCCAGAGCAGCGATCTGAGAATTTATTCGATACCATCGTCCAGCTCTCAAAAGCCGTCGAACATCCGCTTAGTATGGACGATATACAGCATGTGACGAGAATTGCTAAACAAGACCGAGACAGCGACAGACCTCGGAGCATAATTGCCAAACTGCGTTCCCCCCGCCATCGCGACGGGGTTCTTGCAGCTGTAACGCAGTTTAACAAGAAGAACCCTACTGAGAAGCTGAATTCCCACCACATTGGCGTTGAAGGCTCCGCTCGGAGACCGGTGTTTGTATCTGAACATCTGACACCGACCAACAAATCACTACATGCTGCAGCCCGCAAGAAGGCAAAGGAACTCTCATATAAATTTATTTGGGTCCGTAATGGACGTGTTTATGCCCGCAAGGATGAATATAATCAAGCTTTGTTGATAAAAAATCTCGAAGGACTTGATCAAATCAAATAGTGATTAATTTAATTTTTTTTTTCTTTTTCTTAATTTTGTAAGTTTTTATAATTAGATTTCATTCCAAATATGCTAGACATTTACTATCAAAATGTTAGAGGACTGCGCACTAAAACTTGTGATTTGTTAAATAATATATTACAAACGAATTATTCAATTATAGCTTTTACGGAAACATGGTTGAATTGTAACATAGCTAATAATGAAATTATAGATTCTCGCTATGTTGTTTATCGTCGAGACAGAATGTGTTTAAATAGTTCCAAAAAGGATGGTGGTGGAGTTTTGTTAGCTGTGTCACGCAAGATTTCTTCTTCTCGTATGCCTTCCTGGGAAACAGATGGTGAAAATTTGTGGGTTATTTTGCATGTAAACATAAATGATATCATCAGAAAAATTGCGATTTGTGTAGCTTATTTACCACCACCAGTCAAATTGGAGTCCTTAAACTGTTTTTTTGACTCTGTAGACCTTGTATTAAATCAAAGTCAGGAGGTTATAATTTTAGGTGATTTCAACCTTGGGTTCATCCAATGGTCTAAAGAAAATAATAGTTCACATATGATCCCCAATAATTATACATCTAAAATTGGTAACTCACTCATTGACTTCCTATCTTTGAATAGCATGTATCAATTCAACTGCATAAATAATTGTGATGGTAAAATGCTCGATCTTGTAATAAGTAATATGCCAAATATAACTGTTGAGGAACCTCTAGATCTACTGACAAAATTAGATGAAAAACACCCTAATTTAATGCTAAACATACCATTAGCAAAAATTAACTTCGGCTGCGATCAAAACCGTACTGACTATAATTTTTTCAAAGCCAACTATGATGATATTATTCCAGAATTGATGAGTATAGAGTGGCAAAAGGAACTATGTGCTTGCGATAATGTAGATGATATGGTTACAGAGTTTTATAAATATTTAAACATGTCTATTGACAAATTTGTACCCTAACGTAACATAAAGAAATCTAAGTATCCGACATGGTTTAGTAGTCAATTAATTAAAATGCTTGTAGAAAAAGAGAAAATACGTAAAAGCGTCGCCGTTTATGGTAATCCCCGGGACAAAATTGAATATCAAATTCTTAGGCAAAGATGCCACAACTTATACGATATCTGTCACAGCAAATACAAAGCCACAATTGAGTCTCACATAGCAAAAAATCCAAAAGCTTTCTGGAGCTACATAAAAAATAAAAGAGGTGGGCAGTCGGCGTTACCTTCCACTATGGAACTTGACGACACCGTGGCCACTACTAATTCTGATATTGCCAATCTCTTTGCTAAACAGTTTTCATCTGTTTTTACTCCAGCTGTCGATACGCCTGATACATCTTTACAATCACAAATACCATTTTGTTCAATTAATCAACTATCTCATCTTAAATTTACAGAAAAAGACGTTAAAAACAAAATAAAAAAAATTGACCAATCAAAAGGTCCTGGTCCTGACAGTATACCTCCCATTTTTGTTCAACAATGTGTATTGGGTATCAGCCTGCCTTTAACAATTATATTTAACAAGTCACTTGAAGTTGGATATTTCCCCTCCGAATGGAAAAAAGCTCGTATAGTACCAGTTTTTAAAAAAGGTGACCTTAACTCTGTAAAAAACTATAGACCAATTTCGATTCTGAGTTGCTTCTCCAAATTATTTGAGTCACTTATATGTCCCTTCATTTACGATCATGTTAATAATATTCTTACTGAATTTCAGCATGGTTTTCGTCGCGGTCGTTCAACTGAAACTAACTTAGTAACGTTCGTCTCTGAATTGGCTATTGACCTTGACAAAGGAAAACAAATTGATGCTGTTTATCTCGACTTTTCTAGTGCATTTGATAAAGTTGATCATAGCATTTTGCTTAAAAAGTTAGCTTGCTACGGTATAGCTGAACCTCTACATAAATGGTTAGCTTCATACTTGGTTCGAAGACACCAAGTTGTTGCGGTGAATGGCTCCAAATCTACGCCATATTTTGCAGACTCAGGGGTCCCTCAAGGGTCTCATTTAGGTCCGATATTATTTGTTTTATTTATCAACGACATTAATCAACATATAGCTCATTGCAAACTATCGATTTTTGCCGATGATATCAAAATATATCGCCCAGTCATTTCCCCTTACGATACAGATCTTATACAGCAAGACCTTAACTCCATTCTAAATTGGTGTAAGCTGAACCATATGGTACTAAATGCAAATAAGTGCTTCCATATTAAATACACTAGAAAGAAAAAGCCATTCGTGTCCACATACAAAATAGGCTGCGTACAAATACAAGAAGTACCCGAAATTCGCGATCTTGGTATTTGTATTGACAGTAAATTAAAATTCGATTCGCATGTAAATAAAATAGTTACCAAAGGAGCTCAAATGCTAGGTTTTGTAAAACGTAACTCCATAGGTTTCAAAACACAAACTAAAATTATATTGTACAACGCCTTGGTACGCAGCCAGCTTGAATATGCATCCGCAGTCTGGAGTCCACTGTACGCTATACACTCACAACGTATTGAAAGTATTCAAAGATCCTTTACTAGGCATTTGGCTTTTCTATCGCCAGAATTCTCTCACAGACATCCTTACAAACTAAGACTAGATAAATTTAACATGATATCACTCCGCGATCGTAGAAAAGTAATCGATATGACATTTTTACACAAAATTATGAATTCCAAAATACAGTGCAGCCAATTACTAGAAAAGTTTCCTCTTTCGGTTCCCTACTTATATCCTCGACATCCGATAAAGAATATTTTCCATACCCCAGCTTACCGTACTAATATGGGTTTACAAAATCCCACTTCACGTATCGCAAATGAATATAATAGTTTCAACAATCAAATCAGTGACCTTGATATTTTTTGCAATTCTCTAGCAGTATTTAAGCTCAAAATTTTGAGATATATGTCGCAATCACAAAGTACATTTGACCCTAAGTAAATTTTCAATGTAAATTACAGTTATTGTATTGTTAGTAATTTTAAGAATTCCTTCTATTTTTATTTTCATTATTTTATTATTTCTTGCTTTTTGAGTACATTTGGCAAATGATAGGCACGCCGAAATTGTCATGCATATCGGAAAATTCCCTTGTTGTTAATTTTAAGTTTAATTATAATATGTATGATGTGGCAGTGCTATATTAATAAATAAATAAATAAAAAAGCTTACTATAAAACTATCGACTATATATTAATGACAAGGATGCATGGAGGCAAACTGCACAAGCGCCTTCTAGCGACTACATAATATAGCAATCCCTAGGTTAATTTAATTAAGTATTAGTGTAATGGAACGATATAAAAAAAAAAATTAAAAAAAAAATGCGCCGCCGAGTTTCTTGCCAGGTTTATCTCGAGATGGCTATAATTTTGCGAATCTGGCAGTAGAATCATAAATATTCATGAGTGCCTCTTTGGGGCCCATGTAAATAAACGATTTTAATTTTTTGATTTTGTACAAAAATATATATACATTTTTTTTTATTTCTAGTTCACAGAACAGCTATAAAAGTAATTAAAATATGTACATAGCGATAATTGAAACGTAGTTTTCTTTGCTACTTTAAAGCCTAAATATGTGAAACTAACATGTTCAAATCTTAATTATACCTACTGCTACTATAATACATAAACTAGACTTATTTTAACAAATTAATAGAAACTTAAGTTCATCCATTACATAGTATAGTTTGTTTTAGTTTATTACATAGCATAGTTATATAGAATTACATTGATTATATAGAATTACATAGATGTGTGTTAGCAATCAATTTTTTTAAATTATATTTTATTGAGGCCAGTGAACTATTATTAAATATATCAAAATTGTTGCGGATATTTTCATTATCATAACTTTCGCACATACGATGCAATGGCGAATGTTTTAACAAGTTGGTCCTGCTTACTGGTAAAGAAAAAGTTCGTCTCCGTATTAGTTTACTACCTGAGCGAGGTACCCTCAGCTTTATTTTGTCTAATATATCTGGACAGACAACTAACCCATTTAACATTTTAAACAACATTATAATATCCGCCTGTTTTCTACGTTTGTGCCGTGACATGACTTTATAGTGTTTTAGCCTAGAACGAAAGGAGCGTAAAACTTTACAGTTGAAGTCCATGTAGGCCAAATGGTACATAAAGCGCTTTAGTACTCTTTCGATTCTCTCTGAGTGAATCTGGTAGCCGGGGTTCCACACTACACTACAATACTCCAGTATGCTTCGAACGAGACTGTTAAAAAGTAGCATGGATAGCTCAACACTTTGAAAAGCTTTGCCCTGTCTCACTATAAAACCACACATTTTACTAGCTCTTTTGACTATGCTGTCGATGTGTTGATTAAAGTTAAGTTTAGAATCTACAATGATCCCCAAATCACGAATTGTTGAGACTTCCTTCAATGTGACCGCATTAATGCTATAATTTGCTGGGAGTGGATTGCGTTTACGAGATGAATTTTATGTTGAAACATTTGAAAGCATTCAAGACCATACAATTGTTTTCACACCAACGGCTTACACTGTCCATGTCTGCCTGAAGATCATCAACATCTTTTTGATTTCTTACTTCTCGGTATAATTTTAAATCGTCTGCAAACAGTTTTGCTTTAGATTGTATAACATTAGGCAGATCGTTGATAAAGATCAGGAAAAGCAGAGGGCCCAAATGCGATCCTTGAGGAACTCCTGACGGCACTCCTATCTGCGCAGACTTAAAACCTTTTACTATCACTAATTGAGATCTATTTTTGAGATATGATTCGAACCACCACAAAAAGTGTTCCATGGATCCCAAGTCTACATAGCTTTTCTAGCAACATATTGTGATTAACTAAGTCAAATGCCTTGCTGAAATCTGTATATATTGCATGAGTTTCACCACCTCTATCCAAAACTTCGGCGACATCATTAACATAGCTAATAAGGTTAGTAGCTGTAGATTTTTTCGTTATAAAGCCGTGTTGATTAGAATGGAGCCATTGAGATACGTGCCAGTATATTTTTTTCACCATTAATGACTCAAGCAATTTACCAATTCCAGAAAGAATTGAAATGGGTCGATAATTTTCAATTTTGGATTGATCTCCATTTTTGTATATTGGGGTTATATGGGCCTTTTTCCATTTCGTTGGGAATACTCCGGACGAATCGACGCCGCCACAAGGATATCCAAAAACTACTTGAGGACTGTCATTTTCGTTTTACTATGACAAGGTGAAACAATTGTCATTGCGCGCGTTCACCTAACGTCCTAACCCCCCGTGCCGGCAGGCCGTGGAGGACGTGAACCGCGGCGTGATCGTGGCGGGCGCTCGGCTGTACCAGCTGAAGGCGCTGCAGGACGTGACGCGCGCGCGGGACTACCTCGCGCTCGCACGCGCGCTGCCCGGCTACGGACACGTGGCCTTCCCGCCCGCGCGCACGGACTGCCGCGCCACGCCGCACCTCGCCGTCACGCTGGGTGAGTGCCGCCCGCCGGGACTACCTCGCGCTCGCACGCGCGCTGCCCGGCTACGGACACGTGGCCTTCCCGCCCGCGCGCACGGACTGCCGCGCCACGCCGCACCTCGCCGTCACGCTGGGTGAGTGCCGCCCGCCGGGACTACCTCGCGCTCGCACGCGCGCTGCCCGGCTACGGACACGTGGCCTTCCCGCCCGCGCGCACGGACTGCCGCGCCACGCCGCACCTCGCCGTCACGCTGGGTGAGTGCCGCCCGCCGGGACTACCTCGCGCTCGCACGCGCGCTGCCCGGCTACGGACACGTGGCCTTCCCGCCCGCGCGCACGGACTGCCGCGCCACGCCGCACCTCGCCGTCACGCTGGGTGAGTGCCGCCCGCCGGAGCGACACGTGGAATACTCATCCCATTTAAGTTTTTGAATCGTAATCAAGCGATCAGTTCTCCGATCTACGGTGGCATCATTGGAGATCGCGGAAGCTACAGGTTTGTCGCTACATGATTATTAAAATGAAATAAGAATTATAAACTAGACTGCTCCGGCGGACACACGGAGTTTGGCTGAGGTGAAGATTTTTGTGATTTACAATAGAACAAACGCCCTTCCAGGTTGGACGGGGCTGAAGCTGTCGACGTGGTGCGAGAACGAGAACTCGACGGGGCAGAGCGTGGAGGTGCCGTGGCGCTACGTGCGCGAGTGGGCCGCCGACGACGACGCCGCCGCCGCGCGCCTCTCCTACCGCCGCGCCGACGGACAGCCGCGCGCACTGGCGCTCTACACGCCATACGTGAGTGTCACACGCACACACACACGCACACACACACGCCGCGCGCCTCTCCTACCGCCGCGCCGACGGACAGCCGCGCGCACTGGGGCTCTACACGCCATACGTGAGTGTCACACGCACACACACACGCACACACAAACGCCGCGCGCCTCTCCTACCGCCGCGCCGACGGACAGCCGCGCGCACTGGCGCTCTACACGCCATACGTGAGTGTCACACGCACACACACACGCACACACAAACGCCGCGCGCCTCTCCTACCGCCGCGCCGACGGACAGCCGCGCGCACTGGCGCTCTACACGCCATACGTGAGTGTCACACGCATACACACACGCACACACAAACGCCGCGCGCCTTTCCTACCGCCGCGCCGACGGACAGCCGCGCGCACTGGCGCTCTACACGCCATACGTGAGTGTCACACGCACACACACACGCACACACAAACGCCGCGCGCTTCTCCTACCGCCGCGCCGACGGACAGCCGCGCGCACTGGCGCTCTACACGCCATACGTGAGTGTCACACGCACACACACACGCACACACACACGCCGCGCGCCTCTCCTACCGCCGCGCCGACGGACAGCCGCGCGCACTGGCGCTCTACACGCCATACGTGAGTGTCACACGCACACACACGCACACACACACGCCGCGCGCCTCTCCTACCGCCGCGCCGACGGACAGCCGCGCGCACTGGCGCTCTACACGCCATACGTGAGTGTCACACGCACACACACACGCACACACACACGCCGCGCGCCTCTCCTACCGCCGCGCCGACGGACAGCCGCGCGCACTGGCGCTCTACACGCCATACGTGAGTGTCACACGCACACACACACGCACACACACACGCCGCGCGCCTCTCCTACCGCCGCGCCGACGGACAGCCGCGCGCACTGGCGCTCTACACGCCATACGTGAGTGTCACACGCACACACACACGCACACACACACGCCGCGCGCCTCTCCTACCGCCGCGCCGACGGACAGCCGCGCGCACTGGCGCTCTACACGCCATACGTGAGTGTCACACGCACACACACACGCACACACACACGCCGCGCGCCTCTCCTACCGCCGCGCCGACGGACAGCCGCGCGCACTGGCGCTCTACACGCCATACGTGAGTGTCACACGCACACACACACGCACACACAAACGCCGCGCGCCTCTCCTACCGCCGCGCCGACGGACAGCCGCGCGCACTGGCGCTCTACATTCCATACGTGAGTGTCACACGCACACACACACGCACACACAAACGCCGCGCGCCTCTCCTACCGCCGCGCCGACGGACAGCCGCGCGCACTGGCGCTCTACACGCCATACGTGAGTGTCACACGCACACACACACGCACACACAAACGCCGCGCGCCTCTCCTACCGCCGCGCCGACGGACAGCCGCGCGCACTGGCGCTCTACACGCCATACGTGAGTGTCACACGCACACACACACGCACACACACACGCCGCGCGCCTCTCCTACCGCCGCGCCGACGGACAGCCGCGCGCACTGGCGCTCTACACGCCATACGTGAGTGTCACACGCACACACACGCACACACAAACGCCGCGCGCCTCTCCTACCGCCGCGCCGACGGACAGCCGCGCGCACTGGCGCTCTACACGCCATACGTGAGTGTCACACGCACACACACACGCACACACACGCCGCGCGCGTCTCCTACCGCCGCGCCGATGGACAGCCGCGCGCACTGGCGCTCTACACGCCATACGTGAGTGTCACACGCACACACACACGCACACACACGCCGCGCGCCTCTCCTACCGCCGCGCTGACGGACAGCCGCGCGCACTGGCGCTCTACACGCCATACGTGAGTGCGCACACACACACGCACACACACACGCCGCGCGCCTCTCCTACCGCCGCGCCGACGGACAGCCGCGCGCACTGGCGCTCTACACGCCATACGTGAGTGTCACACGCACACACACACGCACACACAAACGCCGCGCGCCTCTCCTACCGCCGCGCCGACGGACAGCCGCGCGCACTGGCGCTCTACACGCCATACGTGAGTGTCACACGCACACACACACGCACACACAAACGCCGCGCGCCTCTCCTACCGCCGCGCCGACGGACAGCCGCGCGCACTGGCGCTCTACACGCCATACGTGAGTGTCACACGCACACACACACGCACACACAAACGCCGCGCGCCTTTCCTACCGCCGCGCCGACGGACAGCCGCGCGCACTGGCGCTCTACACGCCATACGTGAGTGTCACACGCACACACACACGCACACACAAACGCCGCGCGCTTCTCCTACCGCCGCGCCGATGGACAGCCGCGCGCACTGGCGCTCTACACGCCATACGTGAGTGTCACACGCACACACACACGCACACACACACGCCGCGCGCCTCTCCTACCGCCGCGCCGACGGACAGCCGCGCGCACTGGCGCTCTACACGCCATACGTGAGTGTCACACGCACACACACACGCACACACACACGCCGCGCGCCTCTCCTACCGCCGCGCCGACGGACAGCCGCGCGCACTGGCGCTCTACACGCCATACGTGAGTGTCACACGCACACACACACGCACACACACACGCCGCGCGCCTCTCCTACCGCCGCGCCGACGGACAGCCGCGCGCACTGGCGCTCTACACGCCATACGTGAGTGTCACACGCACACACACACGCACACACACACGCCGCGCGCCTCTCCTACCGCCGCGCCGACGGACAGCCGCGCGCACTGGCGCTCTACACGCCATACGTGAGTGTCACACGCACACACACACGCACACACGCACGCCGCGCGCCTCTCCTACCGCCGCGCCGACGGACAGCCGCGCGCACTGGCGCTCTACACGCCATACGTGAGTGTCACACGCACACACACACGCACACACACACGCCGCGCGCCTCTCCTACCGCCGCGCCGACGGACAGCCGCGCGCACTGGCGCTCTACACGCCATACGTGAGTGTCACACGCACACACACACGCACACACGCACGCCGCGCGCCTCTCCTACCGCCGCGCCGACGGACAGCCGCGCGCACTGGCGCTCTACACGCCATACGTGAGTGTCACACGCACACACACACGCACACACACACGCCGCGCGCCTCTCCTACCGCCGCGCCGACGGACAGCCGCGCGCACTGGCGCTCTACACGCCATACGTGAGTGTCACACGCACACACACACGCACACACACACGCCGCGCGCCTCTCCTACCGCCGCGCCGACGGACAGCCGCGCGCACTGGCGCTCTACACGCCATACGTGAGTGTCACACGCACACACACACGCACACACAAACGCCGCGCGCCTCTCCTACCGCCGCGCCGACGGCCAGCCGCGCGCACTGGCGCTCTACATTCCATACGTGAGTGTCACACGCACACACACACGCACACACAAACGCCGCGCGCCTCTCCTACCGCCGCGCCGACGGACAGCCGCGCGCACTGGCGCTCTACACGCCATACGTGAGTGTCACACGCACACACACACGCACACACAAACGCCGCGCGCCTCTCCTACCGCCGCGCCGACGGACAGCCGCGCGCACTGGCGCTCTACACGCCATACGTGAGTGTCACACGCACACACACACGCACACACAAACGCCGCGCGCCTTTCCTACCGCCGCGCCGACGGACAGCCGCGCGCACTGGCGCTCTACACGCCATACGTGAGTGTCACACGCACACACACACGCACACACAAACGCCGCGCGCCTCTCCTACCGCCACGCCGACGGACAGCCGCGCGCACTGGCGCTCTACACGCCATACGTGAGTGTCACACGCACACACACACGCACACACAAACGCCGCGCGCCTCTCCTACCGCCGCGCCGACGGACAGCCGCGCGCACTGGCGCTCTACACGCCATACGTGAGTGTCACACGCACACACACACGCACACACACACGCCGCGCGCCTCTCCTACCGCCGCGCCGACGGACAGCCGCGCGCACTGGCGCTCTACACGCCATACGTGAGTGTCACACGCACACACACACGCACACACACACGCCGCGCGCCTCTCCTACCGCCGCGCCGACGGACAGCCGCGCGCACTGGCGCTCTACACGCCATACGTGAGTGTCACACGCACACACACACGCACACACGCACGCCGCGCGCCTCTCCTACCGCCGCGCCGACGGACAGCCGCGCGCACTGGCGCTCTACACGCCATACGTGAGTGTCACACGCACACACACACGCACACACACACGCCGCGCGCCTCTCCTACCGCCGCGCCGACGGACAGCCGCGCGCACTGGCGCTCTACACGCCATACGTGAGTGTCACACGCACACACACACGCACACACACACGCCGCGCGCCTCTCCTACCGCCGCGCCGACGGACAGCCGCGCGCACTGGCGCTCTACACGCCATACGTGAGTGTCACACGCACACACACACGCACACACAAACGCCGCGCGCCTCTCCTACCGCCGCGCCGACGGCCAGCCGCGCGCACTGGCGCTCTACATTCCATACGTGAGTGTCACACGCACACACACACGCACACACAAACGCCGCGCGCCTCTCCTACCGCCGCGCCGACGGACAGCCGCGCGCACTGGCGCTCTACACGCCATACGTGAGTGTCACACGCACACACACACGCACACACAAACGCCGCGCGCCTCTCCTACCGCCGCGCCGACGGACAGCCGCGCGCACTGGCGCTCTACACGCCATACGTGAGTGTCACACGCACACACACACGCACACACAAACGCCGCGCGCCTTTCCTACCGCCGCGCCGACGGACAGCCGCGCGCACTGGCGCTCTACACGCCATACGTGAGTGTCACACGCACACACACACGCACACACAAACGCCGCGCGCCTCTCCTACCGCCACGCCGACGGACAGCCGCGCGCACTGGCGCTCTACACGCCATACGTGAGTGTCACACGCACACACACACGCACACACAAACGCCGCGCGCCTCTCCTACCGCCGCGCCGACGGACAGCCGCGCGCACTGGCGCTCTACACGCCATACGTGAGTGTCACACGCACACACACACGCACACACACGCCGCGCGCCTCTCCTATCGCCGCGCCGACGGACAGCCGCGCGCACTGGCGCTCTACACGCCATACGTGAGTGTCACACGCACACACACACGCACACACAAACGCCGCGCGCCTCTCCTACCGCCGCGCCGACGGACAGCCGCGCGCACTGGCGCTCTACACGCCATACGTGAGTGTCACACGCACACACACACGCACACACACGCCGCGCGCCTCTCCTATCGCCGCGCCGACGGACAGCCGCGCGCACTGGCGCTCTACACGCCATACGTGAGTGTCACACGCACACACACACGCACACACACACGCCCACACACACGCCGCGCGCCTCTCCTACCGCCGCGCCGACGGACAGCCGCGCGCACTGGCGCTCTACACGCCATACGTGAGTGTCACACGCACACACACACGCACACACAAACGCCGCGCGCCTCTCCTACCGCCGCGCCGACGGACAGCCGCGCGCACTGGCGCTCTACATTCCATACGTGAGTGTCACACGCACACACACACGCACACACAAACGCCGCGCGCCTCTCCTACCGCCGCGCCGACGGACAGCCGCGCGCACTGGCGCTCTACACGCCATACGTGAGTGTCACACGCACACACACACGCACACACAAACGCCGCGCGCCTCTCCTACCGCCGCGCCGACGGACAGCCGCGCGCACTGGCGCTCTACACGCCATACGTGAGTGTCACACGCACACACACACGCACACACAAACGCCGCGCGCCTCTCCTACCGCCGCGCCGACGGACAGCCGCGCGCACTGGCGCTCTACACGCCATACGTGAGTGTCACACGCACACACACACGCACACACACGCCGCGCGCCTCTCCTACCGCCGCGCCGATGGACAGCCGCGCGCACTGGCGCTCTACACGCCATACGTGAGTGTCACACGCACACACACACGCACACACACACGCCGCGCGCCTCTACTACCGCCGCGCCGACGGACAGCCGCGCGCACTGGCGCTCTACACGCCATACGTGAGTGTCACACGCACACACACACGCACACACACGCCGCGCGCGTCTCCTACCGCCGCGCCGATGGACAGCCGCGCGCACTGGCGCTCTACACGCCATACGTGAGTGTCACACGCACACACACACGCACACACACACGCCGCGCGCCTCTCCTACCGCCGCGCCGACGGACAGCCGCGCGCACTGGCGCTCTACACGCCATACGTGAGTGTCACACGCACATACACACGCACACACAAACGCCGCGCGCCTCTCCTACCGCCGCGCCGACGGACAGCCGCGCGCACTGGCGCTCTACACGCCATACGTGAGTGTCACACGCACACACACACGCACACACACGCCGCGCGCCTCTCCTACCGCCGCGCCGACGGACAGCCGCGCGCACTGGCGCTCTACACGCCATACGTGAGTGTCACACGCACACACACACGCACACACACGCCGCGCGCCTCTCCTACCGCCGCGCTGACGGACAGCCGCGCGCACTGGCGCTCTACACGCCATACGTGAGTGCGCACACACACACGCACACACACACGCCGCGCGCCTCTCCTACCGCCGCGCCGACGGACAGCCGCGCGCACTGGCGCTCTACACGCCATACGTGAGTGCGCACACACACACGCACACACACACGCCGCGCGCCTCTCCTACCGCCGCGCCGACGGACAGCCGCGCGCACTGGCGCTCTACACGCCATACGTGAGTGTCACACGCACACACACACGCACACACACACGCCGCGCGCCTCTCCTACCGCCGCGCCGACGGACAGCCGCGCGCACTGGCGCTCTACACGCCATACGTGAGTGCGCACACACACACGCACACACACACGCCGCGCGCCTCTCCTACCGCCGCGCCGACGGACAGCCGCGCGCACTGGCGCTCTACACGCCATACGTGAGTGTCACACGCACACACACACGCACACACACACGCCGCGCGCCTCTCCTACCGCCGCGCCGACGGACAGCCGCGCGCACTGGCGCTCTACACGCCATACGTGAGTGTCACACGCACACACACACGCACACACAAACGCACACACACACGCCGCGCGCCTCTCCTACCGCCGCGCCGACGGACAGCCGCGCGCACTGGCGCTCTACACGCCATACGTGAGTGTCACACGCACACACACACGCATACACACCTACCGCAATCCGTGAGTCTCACGCACGACTACCCTTAATACGTAATTCTCACGCATGGCCTCTGCAGCCCGGCTAGTAACACATAAACCATACAGTGGCCTCTACGGTCCGGCTCGTAACACATATACATTACATAAACAAAAAATATTTAAATTTAAATTGGGAACAATGTTTAGGCTTAACATCGTGCGGGCGTTTGTTATAAATTAAGCTATATTTCTAATATGAATAACATTCAATTTTCTTTATCCCAGTACCAATTCCTGTGCAACTGCATGGACAGAATAGCAGAGGAGGCAAACTGGGCCGACACCGGGGAATAATATAGAACAATCTAGAAGTAAGCCTCTTTGTTTTATCTCGCGCGGCTGGTCATACTGTCTTCTAGGATACCTCTAAAACAAAGTCAAAACTTAAAGAAATATAACACAATATAAGCATTTTTCAGTCGCCAAATTTTTTTTATATATGGTAGCTATCACTGACAGCCTTGCAGTTAGTACAAAGACTTGTATTGATGATTTTGAGAACCTTACACATGCAGAATTATATACGGCGTAACGACTGCTGTCTTAAGACTAGCAACCAAGGCGGCTAAACGTGTCCTAAGCGCAATAACAATCAGATGCGGCTTTTCTTGTTAGGTTCTTCTCGACATAGCTGATATTCTGCGAATATGGTAATTAACGAAATTAACTTTCACGAGTGCCTCTTTGGAGACAACATTTTTGAATTGATCACTTTTGGTATAGTAAAGATATCTTACTGAAACGCTTTCACACTCACAACGCAATACTAAGTTCGATGACTTATTTCGTGCGTATCGGAAACTTTCAATTCACACACACAATCACACCCAGAACAACAATTTTTTTTGGGGAGAAAACTTGAGTTTCCACCGGGAATCAAACCCGGTACCCACTGTTTAAGAGGCGATCGCGTACCCAACTATACCAGGGGGCTGTTCTTGTACTATATTCCTTTATTATCCTTGAAGATTGTATGACATATTGAACGATATGAATTCCATTTTATCAAGAATGTTGCAAGTTTAATCAATCAGTGTTGCAACTCTTTAAAATGGTATTAATATCAAGCGGCCGGTCTGTAGTTAATTTATCTGAAATTTTATTTTAATCCTATTATTATTTACTTAAAACATTATGTCGATATATAATCTTGTACTAAATTTACTTTAAGAAATTTGTTTAAATATACTTTTTGTGTCTTGTATGAGCGCCGTCAATATCTCTACTGTACATCGACATTTATAATATTAACGTACTTACTATAAATATAAGCTATAAATCTTATCAGATCTGTTTAAACTTAACTGTAGTGTTCGTTTATATCAAAAATAGTTTAATTAGTGAATGGGGAATAAACAAATTGAATGAATGTTGAATGAGACATGAATGTGGCTCTTTTTGGCGCCATGATCATTAGTTCGTAGTGCGTTCTTCTAACGATCTAATACAAATTAATTAAAACGGGAATTAGCGTGAGTAACGCGTTATCGATGTTAAGATCGACAATTGTTGCAGCTTCATTCGGAAGCCTTCTTCAGGATGAGTGCGGAGCGCCGTTTGTCGATCTAGACATAGACAACGCGTAAGGCTCGCTAATTACCTTTATAGTTTTAATTTGATAGTTCAAAATGTGCGTGAGTTTTTATTAAATGAATACAAATAAAATGGAAATCGTCGGGATGTTTATATTCCTTTAAAAAAGTATAGAAATTAATAGTTGATACGATTGACGTAACAGCAGGAAGTTGTTTTAACCTTCCGGTTTATTTATCCTGTGCTACCGGCCTGATGGAAACTTAAAAAAATTGGAAAATATTTCTGTTTAACAAATTATTTCCTGTGCATTTTTTTCTTGCATATTTGACTGCTATTTCATCTGATGGTAAATTCACAACACCTAGATCTAGAAAGACTAGGTTTCAAGGTAAACTGCCAAAAATTCTATTGAATTCGAACTACTACGCCTGTATTTTGGTACAGAGTAGCATTTTGTAAAATAACTATACTGTGTTTTGAATATATATTACCGTTATATCGGACGCATCATCACTTTTCATCAGGTGAGATATTGGTGGTGAGATAGTTGCCTATCGAGCATAAAATAAAATGTTTTCATTTATTATTGAAGTCCAAAACTTTGACTTAAAGGCCATTGAATCGGCAGATTTACACAGCAACAAAAATAGTTTAGTTTCTATACTCTCTTGAAGGACTATTGCTTTTTGATTGACAACATTATTATAGGTTAGTATTTCATTGAACTTGAATGAATTTATGTATGTATGGGTGAAATAATATACTTCCCGAACGAGTACTTAGACTGTTTACATATCTAGTTGGTTTAATTCTTGGTTATTCTCACATATTACACGTATGACAGATGGACAAGTGAAAAGTGATCGTGTAATCGAAAACGGAACTTTAACAATATATTTGACACTTCTTTTAAAAGCATTGTGAAGGAGAAATTAATTTTAGATTACACTATCTTTACATATATTTATTTGTCCAAAAGCTTTCTATCAAGATATACGAAAACTAATAGAAATATTAGTTATATCTAAGAGTATCTCAGCTGACTCTCGGAGAGTTAGACAATGGCATGGTCCACCTCTCCGAGAATAAAGTTGTGAATGTGAAGATTATCAACGTGTGCGTGTTGGACGGATGTCGAAACAATTACTCGGATCGGTTGCTCGACTAGTTGTGTCACAGAGTATCATTATTGTCAGTATAGCACTGCACTAGCAGCTTGGTCCGAACAGTCCGAACCATTGCAGGGCATACCAAAATATGATTTACAACAAAATGTTATAGAGGGGTGGTACATATTATTGTACTATAGAATATCTGTTAACATTACGCATTTAAACCTTGTAATTATTAATTTGTCTCGAAATCATTCTATATACGCAGTGAGATTGCTAATCCAGGTATAGATTTAGGAGATATCCAGAGTATGTTATCAGTGTTACAATAAGGTTCAAAATTAAGCTATATTTTAAATATCACCAGGAGTTGGATTTAAACCTGTGGCCATAAGTTGTCATGCCCTAATTCTCAACTATCTAAAGCACGCTTCAAGCGAAGAAATTATCCTTTACTTATAAGTAACATATTATGGCGATGTGTGACGCCATGACATTATTTGTCTCTGTTGTTGGTTTTCGAAGTAAAGAAAACTGCTAAATAATTTCGGGCGTCAGGTTTGAAGACGCTCTAATTTCAAGTAAATTGTAACGTTATACTACCAAATATAAACTGCTGACAGAAAGAGTAGGCAAAGAAATGCTATAAACTCAATGAAATAAGCTATCAATGGGCGGATTATATGTTTAAGAATTAATGAAAACGTATAGATTATTCATTAATCTGTGTTGAGAGGTTGTTTTAGAACGTACTTGATTTGGGGGCTTACCACGTCTTTGAGCAGTCTTTCTACAATATTACAATTACAATATCCGGATGACCGAGCTTTGCTCGGTTTTTTGTTATTGGTAGAATGTGTTTGAATTTGTAGCCTCAGGAAGCTCCATCTAGTGTCAAGTAGAAACAGTTTTTTACATCGGTCATGGCGTAATAGATGGCGCTGATAGTTTCTTAAACCCGGTTTTTCAAATGCAGTTTGGGAACCGAGCATTTCTCGGACCTGGAACGTTGATAAATCGATTTCTTGGGCCGAAAAACCCCTAATCTGTAACTTTCATGAAAATCGTTGGAGCCGTTTCCGAGATCCTGATTAGGTACACACATATATATATAGATATATATATATATACACAAGAATTGCTCGTTTAAAGATATAATATATATGTATCGTACAATGCCAAAGCATTATTAAAGTACTGTTTTATGGATAGTGGTATAGCCCCTGTTGTGTACAGGCAAAGTTAAAACCTGCTGCAGGTTTATGCATGACACTGATTTGCCTATATAACAAAATCCAGCAGCGGGGAAAGGGGACGAGGATAATGTCGTCGACCCGTGCTTGTGATTGGCCAATGCGACAATCGCCATCGTCGAACGACCATGAACGGCATGTTGTTTTCGTGAGGAGGGGAAAAGATACTAGGAGTCATCTCGTTGCATTGCCTGTGTACAGTCAATGAGTATTTGTCACCGCCTTAAATAATTTGTTAAACAATCTAGTAAAGTTATTCGTCTTTAGCAAAGATTAAGATTTTTTGCGTGTTCAATTATAGTAAAATATATGTAACGTTTAAAATCCTAAGATAAAAGCTTCTGTCTCCCACGAGGTTCGAAGCAATCGTGTACAGGCCTAGCTTGAAATATGATAGGTGAATGATTATTGAAGTTTTACAAAATAGATGAATCAAATGAGTATTATTTTATATGATACAATTCGGAGAGTGTGCCAAGGAATTAATCGATCTAATTCCCTCATCCCCATTCTATCATCGAACATCCAGATTGACTGCTAAGCGACTCCGATATATGATAGAAATTCCACAAATGCACACGGAAAGAAAGAAAGGAAAAGGAATGGTGAGCAAGGCGCTCCATTCCTTTTCCTTTCTTTCTTTCCGTGTGCATTTGTGGAATTTGTCCTGATAAATACAATATGGGAGTCTACAAGTCGCGTGTGAATAGGCATCTTCTAGGCAAACTCCATCGTCACTTAACATCTGAAGAGATAGTGGTCAAACGTTTGCCTATCTTGAATAAAAAAGTTCGTTGATAGTCTAATCATCTGTTCACGTTCACTTAAACAAATGCTAGTACTTAATTCGTGGTGAATTTTGTTTTTAAACAGACGTTCAAAGGGTTTTCAACGAATACTGAATAATTTCCTTTTTTGCAATCTTCTGCATACATGAAACAATACTGTAATATATTATAGTTTGAAAGTATATAGTACTTTCTTACAAATATAGCTTTTAAAATGTTCGAATGATTGATATAAGTAACGTTTTTTAAAGTATATATTGAAGGCCCTTTTGGGTAATCAATCATTTACCATTTAAAATATTTCGTATACATCTGATACCAGCAACCGCGGTCAATATATAAAGCAATATATATTTTAAAGTTTAAACTATTACGTGTATACATTATATACACATAATGTAAATGTTATATACGGCCTGAAACACGTAAAAATATCACCGAGGCTCGAGTTACTCGTCTACGCGTATCGCGCGTCTTATTCATATTGATGACGGACAACTAATTTCTCCGAAACTAGTCGACAACAAAGTAAATCGACTCTTTCGTGTTCCATGTCGTTTAAAACATTAATGCAATTTATATTTTATTTTATTCCTAAATGTTAATACTGGCTTAAAAGCAATCATTTATTATGAATATATCGTTATGTGTTTATGCATAGTTTGTGTACTAATTCTACGTTAAACATAAGTTCACTTTACATATCCATTATGAATATATCGCGTTAAAGATTATGAATCGTATTGTTTGTGTGTGGGTGATCAGTACAAATAGGTGTTGTTTCAATGTGTGGGTGAGGCTATATTTATGTATTATATAAGTGATTTGAATCTTCTCTCCCATCGTATGAGATTAATCGGGGCATGTCTACGCAATGGGTAATTACGGGCCGAATAGATTGATAGATGGCAATGTAGTGGAACAATTATATGAAAGTATAATTGACTAAGTAAACAGAGGACGTCTGCGTTTCAGATTAGGCAAAAATGCTTGCGTATGTCCGACGGTTGTCCGGCTGTTCTCCTCTACAGGTCGCAATTCTCAACCGATTCTCGTTAAATTTAGTGAGCAGGTTTGATAATTATATGGAAATCTTTCAAAATGGTGGTGATACGGAGGTTGACAACGTATATAGAAAATCAATAAGGAGTCAATTTGGTTTGTACCAGGTAAACGAAATGTGCGTGAAATCTTTTACTGTTTTGAAGTGAATCATGAGTTCTAGATACAATCTATAATTTTCTTATATAATGAATGTATCCTAATATAGCCTCACCCGCCTTCGATGATTTCACGGTTTGACAGTCTGTAGGTGTGTCCTTGCGTTTTGTGATATAGAATGCAGTATTTGTTCTATATATATTGTCAGTTAGGTTTTACTCGCATAGAATATAATGTCGTTATATAATATAAACAAGTAAAATCGAAATGAATAAAAGCTTTGTATGTTTTATTTAATTGGATATAAATTACGGCTATGAATGAGTCCGACTCGCCTTTGAGGGTTCCGTATAATTAATTTGCGATCAACAGCTGTGAACGACTCGATAGTTGAACAATTTTATATTATAACTAGGTAATATTATGTTTTGGCATTTAGCTAATATTTTAAAAGTTATTATATCAATGCAAAAATGCAAGAAATAAAGAGTCACAGTATTAAAACAAAGAATAATCTTTTCGGTGCCATACATAATGCATCTAACGATCGCTTTCTATATCTATCTCGTTGGTAACTCTACTATTGATAAAGTACAGTATTGTTATCTGAGCGATAAATGGTATCCAATGTTGCCGTAATAAACCTCTAACACTTTATATAAAATATTATTTGTTTTAACATTAAAGTTTCCGCGACAATCAGTTGTTATAACATTATTAAAATCAGTCTCCGTCGCGATCTCGCGGCGTAAACTCGTCCCGAAGAAGAGCGTCGTTCATGATTAAAACCAAGGTCGACAAGTTCGATCAAATTACACGATTGAAAGCCGTATTTTAATAATATTATAAAATAATTTGTAACAAGTAATCATGGGTCCTATATTATTAAATTTGTGTTATTAGCAATGTATGATATTAAATGCATGTGTTGTATTAATATTGTTGTTTATATATTTATATTATATTTCGCATTGCAGTTGTTATAGTATACAAATGTGGAGCGATATATCGCCTGAATTAGAATTAATAATGATAATATCATTTATTGTGATTTGTTTGTGTATTAAATATTTATAACATTATTATATTTATTACTTTGTAGTGTAGATTTTCTATACTGACGTGCAAAAGTGTTTGAAAAATGTATGTGGATCTCAATGTAAGTTAATATATTATTGTCTGTCACAATTCTGATTTATATTTGTATGAAGTTTTAATGTTGTATGTTTTTTTGCATGTCAGTGTATGTACGTAGATAAGTGGTAAGCTATTTCACATTTAGCTTTTCATGACAACCCTAGAGGGTGATTGTACTTATTTAATATTAATTTATGAAATGTATAAAAACACTTTTCTCTATTTTTCTCTATACTGTTTATTTATAAAAATATTAATTCGGTTTCGTTTGTCAACTCTATATACGATGTGGAACCCTAAAATTAGTGCAATTAGTTAAATTTATGTCATTTGACTTGACAACAATATTATTTAAGGCGTTTTAAACTTAAAAAAATATATTAATTTTAGTATTCGATACTTTGATTGGTAGTTAAATAAATAAAATGTAAGTGCCATCCCGGTTAAATCTATTAAAAAAATGGAGATATTTTTTTAAATTATTTGCTGAAAATTGTAAAACATTTGTTTATGTATTTGATCATTAAAAAAAAATCTCGTTTATATATTTTTTTTTTAAAACAATATTTTAAATCAATGTTCTAAAGCAAACACGGATATAATGTAAGTCTTCATAAATTCTTAGCGTAATTTTATGATAAAAATACATAAGTGTAGTTAAATAAAATATTTTATTCTTCGACACTACTGTATTTAGAATTAACGTTATTGAAACATTAAAAATACGAAAATAGTAAACGTATCTGCAACTAATTATTAAAATTGTTCCGAACGACGTTCAATTAAGAACTCTTTGGTAAAAGCTAAATTAAAATGAGTTATATTGAAACGAATATGTTGCAAGCTATGTTGCACAGCAGATGAAAGTGTTGCTACTAATGTTCACTGGCAAATGTCTGTTCGCACGGGAATGTTTTTGTGATCAACCAAAATGTCAGTGATAAAATTAGCCAATGTACTGAATTGTATACATTTTAATTCGCTGTTTCATCTCTGTGTTATAAGCCCTACGCACTGTTGCATTGCATCGCGCAACAAAACAAGGAACATCACATGCGTGTGAGCAACATCGTTGTTAATTGAACTCTGTATTGTGACACATCTAGAACTTATAAAAACTATGATAGATTTAAATATTTTTAACCGTTTCATATTATCAATTATTCGACATAAACAACTATATACAAGCAGCTAATAATGAAATGTATACTGAATTTATAAACCTTTTATAGTAGTGCTGGTATTTATTTACAGCATGGAATGAAACTAGGACAATAGGGATTGTCCCGGGATCTCAGAGCTACGAAATCCCGGTACCATGATTAATCCAGTACCGGGAACGTCGGGAAATTTGGTACTCGATAAAAGTATGGTATTGATATTGAAAAAAAAAACGAAAATCTCAGTCAAATTTGTAAACTTGTTTTCACTAAAATCTATTAATTATCTTACCTTAACAAATAAGCAAATTGTACAATCGTGCAGGTTCTTATCCACCGCGTGACCTTATATTTTGCTCTCCGTTCGAAAGAAATGATGCAATTCTTCAATAGTTATTTACATTGAAATCTCGATTATACCGAAAGTCCCGGCCTAGATAGAGAAAAGAGAGAAAAATGCCAGAAATTCCCGCAATTTTTCAAGCATTGGCGATCAAACGCATTTTTCTTATACTTTTCCTCGAACGCAGTGAAATATTCCATGCTGTAGTTATTACTAATAATACTCCCACTGTTATATCTAAATTATCTAGTTATACATTCCAATTGTAGAAATAGTTCGTTCTCACTTCATTAAGTAATGTATAACTGTGTACGTATGTACGTCACTGCGTGTGATAACATTATGCGTATAGATTTCGCTTAATAAATATATTGTATTCGTATTTGATGTTTTATTTTAGTACTCTACATATAGTATAGTATAGTATATATCATAAGTACCCTTCAATACATTGATTTCGGGTCCGCGCTTAGTTCTGTCGCTTATATTTAGTGGCCACAGAATATAGGCGACAAAGCATAAGCGACAATCCCGCCTCGGTAGAAACTCCGTAAGGTAAAAATAGTGCAAACTTCGTCAGTCGAGGCTGCGTATGCTGATAAATTTTGAACTACACGTTGGCTTAGTTGGTTGCGAGTTCGCCTTCTAAGCAGCGGGTAACGGGTTCAAATCCCGGTGGAAACAAGTTTTCTCCCCAAGGGACATTTGTGTTTCTGCTTCCGTGATTTGTTTCCGGCACCAACGACACAAGTTATCAAAATGAGTGTGTGAGTGTGAGTGTTCGGGCATAATCCGTGGTCAACCTACATAGTCCACCTGGCTGTACCAGGGGCAATTTTTTTCCCGTGCTCCACCTCAAGATAACTTTATATTATGTTTTTTTTATGACATATAGGTAAGCATTTGGCCGCTATCACACCTGATGGAAAGTGACGATACGGCCGAAGATGAAGCATGCTTACCTAGAAGATACCTATTCACTCTAGGCTTGAAGACTCCCAGATTATACTGTTCGGGGAATAAGGATGCGGGTAGTGAGTTCCACACCTTCGCCGTACGGATAACAAATGTTGAAGCAAAACGCTTCGACCGGATATGAGGTATGTCAACCATAGATATAGGGATGACGTTGGTGGTTTGTTTGTCTTGTGGTCCGAATATAGAAAGGGCAAGGGGGAATCAACTGGTGTAATTCGAGTGCACACTCTCCGAAATGCAAGCGATAGAACACCGACAAGCTAGCTACCTTACGTCGATGACTGAGGCTCTGCAACTTGGACTAACTACCTTGTCATCACCAATGAGTCGCTTTGCACGCCTATCAATAGAGTCAAGAGCATCAAGCTGATACTTGGCTGATCCATCCCAAAGGTGGCTGCAGTACTCCATACAAGATCGGACTTGGGCTTGATATAAATTAAGAAGCTGTCCAGGTGTGAAGTACTGCCTGACCTTTGCCAGGATGCCAAGTTTCTTAGCAGCTAGTTTTGCTCTAGATTCAACGTATGGGCCGAAGTTAAGGTTAGACGACAGAGTGACGCCAAGCAGCTCGAGATGGTTAGTAATAGGTACCTAGCTGAACATTTCGAAACAACGGAGCTAGATAGAAAGGCCGCCGCTTAGCGATAAATAAACACGCCTGAGTGGCGTCACCCCAGTCGGATACACCTTTAAGACTCAAGTTCGTACGTTCCACCATAGCCTCTATGGGACTGAATTTGTTATTATTCATAATCCGAACTGCGAAGGTGTATCTATATTAAACTGTATCTATATTTTCTGGTTCTATGGCTACATTTCGGAGAGTGTGCACTCGAATTACATCAGTTGATTCCCCCATGCCCTTTCTATAATCGGACCACAAGACGAACTGACCAACGTCATCCATTTATGGTTGACATACCTCATGTCGGCTCGAAGCGTTTTGCTTCTATATTTATTATCCGCACAGCGAAGGAGTGGAACTCGCTGCCCGCGTCTTTGTTCCCTGAACAATATAATCTGGGAGTCTTCAAGTCACGAGTGAATAGGTATCTTCTAGGCAAGCATGCTTCATCATCGGCCGCATCATCACTTTCCATCAAGTGAGATAGCGACCAAATGCTTACCTATCTAGCATAAAAAAAACATTGGGAACGCTCCGGGGTATTTATACCTACCTACTCCTATAAAAGAAAAAATAACACTTCAAACAGTACTAGGTGCCTAACTAGCGCGCTAACCGCCGAGTCGTGATCGGTCGGTTAGCGCTTCGCTCACATGAGCGGTCATCATCGACCTCTAATCACGGTTTAATTGTACTTCGGTAATTGCTGAGTCAATACTTGTCTAAGTGGGCTTGTGAGCGGAAACAGGTATGGTGAAGATGTTTTATAAATAATGGTATTAAGGCCATCGACCGACGAGGGAAAGGACTCATTGGCGATGATAAGCTAGTCAAGTCCGACCTGAGTCTTGGTCACCGACGTAAAGTCGCAAGCCTATCGGTATTCTACCGTTTATATTTAGGAGTGTGCGTAAGAATGCCAGGATTTAATTCCTCAATGCCCGTTTTCAACCGACTTTAAAAGATGAGATTCTCAATTCGACTGCTTTTTTTTGTATGTATGTTACGCAATATCTCCGCCAATTATGAATCGATTTTAATGATTTTATTATTGTTTGGTAGATCATACATCAGGGTGGTCCCATACAAATTTTATCGAAATCGATACAAAACCAAAATATAAGCGATGAAGTCGATTTTTTTAAGCTTTCTTTGCGTTTAATTATACAATATAACAACAGGACAAACTGTCAAACGTCATCTATTTATGGTTGACATACCACCAGTTTGTTTGAAGCATTTCGCTTCTACGTTTATCATTTTTATTGCGAAGTAGTGGAACTTATTGGCCCTCGTCATTTATCCCCGAACGGTATAATCTGGGAATCTTTAAGTCAAGAATGAATAGATATCAAGCAAATCGAAGAAAAAGTATCAAACAAGCATATTTTTGACCGCACCATCACTTTCCATCAGGCGAAATAGTCAAATGATTGTTGATCGAGCATAATAAAAACGAAGACTTGACGTGGGTGCCGGAAACATCACATCCAGAATCAGCAGCACAAATTTCCCTTGGAATGGCTAAATAGTGATCCTGCCGGGAACCGAACCAAAGAACCGCGGGTTAGAAGGGAAAGACTTGCCCACTGCGCAACCATGGTCGTCAATAAACCTAGGTCATAGAAATAGGCGTGAATCGACCTTAATTTACTACCCACCATGTCTAGGAAACATCCATTACACAATGTTCAATAAAGCTTTATTTACGAGTCCACAATCTAGATATCGCATTACTGCCCTGCTTTGCCCGTATTACGCTTAATTCTTACATCCGTACTGCGCACGCGCTGGCGCCTGTTGGCTTCCTCCAGACGAACGCCAGACGCGTCGAATTACTTTACTACTACGAGTACATCTACTTCTAGGCCTTGAAAATGTCTTTAGCAGAATAATAAATGCGAAAGTTTGAATACCAAGTCAAGGATAAATTATTAAATTCAAATTAAAACGGAAATTAAAGCGTGACTTACGCGTTTAGACATCAACAACGCGTAAGTCACGCTAATTCCCGTTTTAATTTTAATTAAATAGTTCAAAATGTACCTGAGTTTTTATCAAATTACAAGAGTAAATTGGTACATAGGCATGCTACATCTTTGGCCGCATCATCACTTTCCATCAGGTGATATTGTGTTCAAATGCTTGCTCATTGAGCATTAAAAAAATGGTTATCTAAGATAACCATTAGTTATCTAAGATAACTTATATGCAAATATGCTTCATCTTCGGCTACATCATCGCGGTGAGATTGTAGTAAAATGCTCGATAGGCAAGAGGATACAAAAATACGAAATTTAAATACAATAATACAATATCAATGCGTTTGCGGCACCTTACTTTTACTACCAAATACTTACTTAACATGCGTAAACATATTGAACGGTGTTGTATTTTAGAATCGACGAACACTGCCTAGTTTTTTACATGTTACCTACACATATTATTCTGCATCATACTAAAATTTTCCTAACTTGAATAAAAAATACCAAGTTATAAATGCGAAATTCTGAAATAACAAACGCTGTCACACACAGCCCCACCCTAAGTTCGACTGTGTCGTGGGTGCTGGAAACATATCACCCTTACAATCACAACCAGAATCAGAGATATAAATTTTCCTTGGGGAGAAAACTTGTTCCCGTCGGGAATCGAACCTGATAGTATTCTAGTATTAAAAAGATTAGAATAACGTTTCTTTTGAAGAAGCTGTGCTACGAAATCGTAGCTATTTGCAATACACACCAGGCATTGAATACGCGGCCTGACGTTTTATTTATTTCCTAATCTGTAACTTAGCAAAAGTGCTTTACCGGCTTCAAGAAAGGAGGAGGTTCTATGTTCGACTGCATGTATTTTTTATGTATGTTCACCGATTTCTCCCCCATTTGTAGACCGATTCTCAAAATTATTTTTTTGATTAGTAGATTATACTTCTGAAATGGTCGTCCCATATAAATTTTATCGAAAACGATCAAGCCAAAATATAAGCGGCGAAGTCGGTTTCTTAAGCTTTGCTTACGTTTAAATTAAGTGTTATAATTAATATTATTATAATATATTATAATTAGGTATATCATCACGGGATGATATTTTAGTCAAATGTTGCATAGAAGCTTGCCCATAAAATCTCGTTAACATTTTTCGGTTTGAAAATAGCTGAGATTTCGAAATATACAATTAACAGAAAAATGCTGGGAATAGTGTCTAATTAAGACAACAAGCCACACTTTCATAAGTTTTTTCAAATCACGCTTTTACCAGTTGTAATTAAAAATCGACTTAAAAGTTATATAGCCCGACAACTTGTCAAGACGAATGAAACGAGCCCAAGCACGATGGGTTTATTTCGTTTAGTTCAAAAGTTCCTATGGCCGTCTTCATCATCAGACCAGCTCCATGGTACCATATCATTGTATTGTCACCGAAGATACATAAGTACACCAAATTTGAGTCCAATCGGACATCGGGAAGTGGGTCTCATTTAGATTGCAATATTTGATTACAGACCAACAAATAAACAGGTGATAGGTGAAACTAAATAATGCTTGTAATAAGCAAGTTTCTGCTCGATGGTTATCGTTACGTAAACCTATAAAATGTCGTAAAAATTTAGATTTGACTACCAAACGAAATATTAAAATGAACTAACGTCTATATCCTTAACCAGTGGGATACCAACCTACGCTCCTCCAATGAGACATATCTATGGTCCTAGCGCCTTTCTAGACGCGGCTCGACGGATCCTTCCAAAAAAGACAATATTTACCGAAACCATAAAGGTCAATACTCACTACCTACACGGTCACGCGGTATGCGAGGCAACCACGGTAATGTGCAGATAATGAGCAGTACTCCGCGAGATATTCACTCCTGCGCATCTTGGCCGCGTGTGACCGGTGCTCGTATAGTTTTTGATAGTGACTTGTATGACATATCTAGTATACATTTTGGTAGTTGTGGGAGTTCGAGGATTTTGGTCGTTTTGGTGAGTAGATTTTGGTTCCCTTAGGTATTTAGTAACTTAGGGTGGTCATGGAAAGGTAAGTTTACAAAAGTGACTTTCTGGGTTTGGTTATGACTGTGAGTGATGTAAAAGTTGCCGGCACCCACGATTTTAATCAAAATTGTTTATTCTCGTGTAGGTATATCGAAATATTTTTCAATTAGTTTTAAGCTTAATGTGTAACTTAGGATATTATTGTACGCCCGAAAAGGGAAGACTGTTGATTCCCTTTTAATAATATAATATGAGAACATTGTACACAGTTTTATATTATAAACATATATCCTATTCTATTCATGGGTTCAAAAGCACTCATAAAACTTGACTGTAATTGCCTGACTTAGTTACTCTACATGGCGGTCTAGGGGTTATAGATAAAGTATTCGAAAGTGGTACATTAATATATAACAAGCTTCTTGAAATCTTTTGGAAAGTTCAAGCATTTTAGTTTCATTTGGTACTTACGTAGAAAAAAATGTCAATAGATGCTTCCATCGATTTTTTAATTAAGAACACGATGGAAGCTTCTATTGTAGACATTTAGGTATAACACATAATATTACAGAAGCACCCTTATTTCAAGACTTATATCGGGGCTGCCGTACGCTCTCGGGACCCAGAAGCACAAATATCCTTTCAGACGGAAAATTGTGTTCCTTGCGGGAACCAAACCATGACCTGAGGCTATCTACTTACCATTCATTGCGCCAATAGGGTCGCCCATTGGTAGGTAATAACATCAACTCTGAAGATGTTGTTCTTTAGGATAAATTAATTAGATTAGAATAATATGATGATAATTAGATAATAATTATAATAATAATATTATAATCATTATAATTAGGTCACCTGTTAATGTAATGGTAAAAAGATAAAGGGCACTTGATACATCGATAACCTCTTGATTAAGTGTATTGGCGTTTGTTTAATTCGTCCTCGTTGATATGACGTTATGATACTACAGAATCTTTGTATACTTGTATTTAAAACTAGCTGACCCGCCCCGGCATCGCCCGTGTGGACTATTTATAAACGACGTAAAACGGTTCAGCCAATCTCGAGTTTATGTGAGACTGACAAACGTCAATTGATATATATATATATATATATAATCATTGCTATATATATATATATATATCATTTATCAGATCTTGATAAAAAGTATGTGAAAACAACGAGACTCTACGATTAAAATCTAATAAAATTGATAAATGTTTAAACTAAAAGCCGACTTTAGGTAATTATCACGATATCTATTAGGTTGGGGAAAAAGTCTTTTCGCATTATAGTATGAACTTGTAAAAAAATCTCTTTGGCTATACTATTTGTATCTGGCTGGTTTTGGTATCATTAAAAGTTTACATTTTAAAGAAGATAATTCCAAATTCAAATTAGGGAAATGTGTGATTTTTATTTGTTTTTCTTCAAGATGAGTGAATCTAATGAAGAAATTCGATATAATGTCAGGTAATAAAGGAGGGCTGCGGCACCCGAAACACAGTTTTATTACTAGTTCAGGTGTCAAAAGTCTCACCACATTACAGTGTGAACATAAATAACTAGGTATAAGATATGGAAATAATGAAATAAATCCTACTAATATTATAAAATTTGGGGGCTGAGTCACCCACGTCCGTAGGAGGATACCCCTTAAGTCTGACTCCCTACACGTGGTCCCCGGGTGGTGCTAATCAGGTGACATTTGAGAGGTGGTAGAGCTTTTTGTGAGTTGCTCGCCTGGCTTGCTACCAAAGTAGCTTACCACCATCAAGTTGAAAGTCTGCCGCCAAGCCAAATACGGTGTTCCGGCAGTTATCCTTGAGAGCCTGCGTATTCCAGGTCTAGTGTGTTAACCAGCTTCGATCACATCGTCACTTACCATCAGGTGAGATAGTGGTCAAACACTAGCCTGTCACAAATAAAAAAAAAAAAAAAAAAAAAAAAATGCGAAAGTATGTGTGTAAGTATGTTTGTTCCCTCTTCACGCTTTAACAGCTGAATGGATTTGGATTAAATTTGGTATGTACATAGCTTATACCTAGGATTAACACATAGGCTACTTTTTAACTTGATAATAGCGGGCGAAAATGCGGGGCACGGCTAGTGTAATATTATATAGTCTAAGGCATAGAAAAGAATATACTCGAGGTCTAAGGCGTCAAGCGTCAACTGACGTCGGCGTGCATATTATGAAGTGCGGCGCGGCGACGCTGTTCTATGCGGAAAAGTTCAGTTTTAACAATAGTTAATTATCTATAGATAGATGATTTTTCGGTGTATTTACCATCACATCATTTAAACGTAAGCAATCTTTAAAAAACCGAATTCACCGCTTATATTTTGGTTTTGGCTTTACGATTTCGATAAAATTTATATGAGACCACCTCTGAAGTATAATCTACAAAACAAAAATAATTTTGAGAATCGGTCCACGAATGGGGGAGAAATCGGTGAGCATAAAAAAAATTGCATACAGTCGAACATAGAATCACCTTTTTTGAAGTCGGTTAATGAATATAGAATGGAATATTAGGTATGTGTAAGTTATATGTTATATTATGTAAATAAACTGATTACATTTGATTAAACATTAAGGAATGCGCTAGTCAGCAGTCTGTTGATCGCTAGATTTGTTGTAAAGGTCAACATCGCATTCCGCCAAAAGCTCGTAGAGGGACCTACACATTTGTCAAGATAATTATTTCAAAATCTTATGGTAATGTGTTAAAATTTTTATCATTTAGGGAATCAATTTGTTTAAAAGCAAATCGCCTTTTGTGGTCTGCTACAACTAAGGGTACGGGTAGTTAAATTACGTCATCCAAATGCAATTAATACAACTTGAATTAATTAATTATTATTGACATTATATACCACCGTAAACGCTACTGATAACAGGAAAGCAAAATACGCAATTTTGTCTACTCGTGACCTATATTTTTCAGTTTAATTTAAAAACCAAACTACTGAACCAATTTTGATTAAAATTCTGTGGAGCAATCTGAAAGTATATCCTTTCTAATAAAAAAATAAAAACGGTTTTTTAATGACGGAGTTCTGAGGCAACCTAGTGGTAACAAACAAAAAAAAAATAACTCCAAATTGAGAAAATCCTCATTTTTGAAGTGAAACTTCTTATGGGAGGCTTTAAAATTGTAACCCGCAACCTTTTTGTGTGACGAAAAGTGGTGGGGGTAAACACTGATGAATAATTAAATTATTTCCCTTTAATACAAAAGTTTCACCACTAACGTATCTTTACAACATTTTAAAGTCTTTTAGTCTATAAAAAGAAATACGTACCAGGAAATAAATAATAGACCAATTACAAAATCATAAGCTACTCTTATCTAAGCATCGGTTAAAATAACCATAGCCATCTGGGAATAGATGCACAGTGAATAATTATCATTAGCACTGAATGCGGCTTTGTTCGGTGTCCTTACTTAGCATGCAGATGGCAGCGTTACAGATATCATCTCCGGTTAGTCGTGTAATAGTTGAGGATAATTTAGTCGTAATTATTTTATTAAACACCTACAACATTTACCATGATCTAAGAGACAAATGGCATAATCTAAATTTTGAAATTACTCACAATTATGTATCTGAAAAACGGCTGCACAGATTTGAAACAAACATAGATTTGGACACTCGATCAAGTCGCCTTTCAAACCGTTACCCCATGCCCGTTTTACCATCTAACAACAAGACAAACTGTCAAACGTCATCCTATTATGGTATCCAGTTCGCTCGAAGCGATTCGCTTGGGAGCTAAGATGCTAGAAGCAGACACAGTTACTTTGATTCAATAGTTGGGCGGTTTACAATATCTTTTCGCAATGCTTTTTCTGCGACAAACCCAACGCATTTAAGTTCTCTACAGTAATGGTCCATAATGGCTCCATTACAGACAGTTGTTGAAAGTAAAACTGTTTCTGCAATCGACTATAAACTACATCATTATATTTGAATGACATTTCTAGACGTTTTGCTTCTTGTTAAAATATGGAAGTCGGAGATGAGCGTGATTGTTAGATTGGACGATCAGTTATTTACTAAGCTATATTTTTATATCCTCTTTCCATCTGTTCCCATATCACAGCAGTGGAAACGAGGGGCTAATGAAATTAAGTGTGATTGTAAATGTAAAAATTTTACAGGCTTTTTTAGATTTTATTCTTACTTGTATAAAAGAAATTAGCATCAATCTCCGATTTAGCTGCAAGGAAAAAGGTATCAAGGACAAGACTGTCACATAGTTCACAACAACAATTAAAATTTTAAAATTCAACAATTTAAATATAATGATATTTGTTTATTATCGTACATCATACAGTCAGTAATAAAATGCTTTAGCAAACGAGGACGTTCTCAATTTGTTCCATTTTCTACCGACTTCACAAAAAGGAGTAGATACTGAATTCAAAGTATAATCAACAGCATATATTACATTAAACTAAAAACTAAATTAAAATTAAACAAAAAAAAAACAGTTTTTTTTGTTTAATTTTAATATAGTTTTTAGTTTAATGTAATATTTAAATATTACTTAATGTAAGTAATATTTAAATTGTTTATACTGCATGTGTAGCGTAATTCATTAGAGAACAACACCGACCGCAAAATATGTCTATTATTGCTATCCTGTCCATCCAAAGGTTGCCTGTAAGAAATTGCTTTATGTGATTGCACAACAATTAATATTTTTAGTCTTTATTTTATTATCATGTTACTTAACTATCTTATTGGTGTCCAATAAAGAAGTATTGTATTGTACAGTTCATACATATAATCGTGTTAACACGTAAACGTGGAATAACATTTAGAGATGATGAATGTGAATTTAATTTTAATTCAACTTTTGGAATCCATTGTAATCCGATTATTTTAACAGTGTATGTTACACAGTTTAACGGTTTTATACAGTTCAAAACTGACGTACCTCATCCAAGATAACCATTTATCTAAGCGTTTAACACCTCATAATGATGTCAGAATTAAATCACGATTATTGACGTCTGTTCTTAAAACGCTCAGAAACTCTGAAGACAACAGTCATTCCGTGTAACTACCTAATAAACGTTAATTATCTAAATGCTATTTGGAAATAAATGAACTGCTCGGTAAATTAGTTATCTGTTGCCAAGTGAATTGAAATAGTAAGCTAGTACCTTTGCGTTTTTTCCTTATAAAAAACTTAAACCCTGTTTCGTGCTATATTACTTCCTGGTAGAAGTTGTTAACTGTTAGATGTGGACTGGAGAGTAACGTTATCAATCAATCGCGAAAAACAAATGAGAAAATACTTAATCAAAAACAGAACATTTTTTTTTTGTTCCAATGACCCAATGCAAAGCCTGTACGTGTTGTGATTGTAGAGATTATGTTCCGTGTATATTTAACTTGGATGTGATTCTTTACATTGTTGTAGGGTTTGTGTTAGTGGCTATCTTCGTTTACTTTTATGTGATGTCGGAGAGTAAAATCAAATAGGTTTGCTCTTTATCGTATGTGCTTTGTGGATAGCTATTTATGGCGGAGATAAGCGAAAAAGGTGAATGGGTAAGTTTTATTAGCCTTTTTTATATCGTAACATTTTGTCTTTAAGTTTTAACCGATTTAAATAAGATTAAATTCAGACTTAATTTATTTAAAAAATACCAAGATTCATTTGATTATTTTTAGTTGGTAAAAAATAAGTTCGATTTTATTTTCATCAATTAAGTGTATTTTTTTAAATAAGGTTATTATGATTAACTTATTTCTATTACTTATATTGTGTAGAAGTAAGTTAAAATTGTTTTATTATGCGTGATAGGCAAGCATTTGACCACCATCTCACCTGATGTAAAGTGACGAAGTGGCCGAAGATGTAACATGCTTGCCTAGAAGATACCAATTCACTCTAGGCTTGAAGATTCCAAGATTCTATATACCGTTCGGAGAACAAAGATAGAAAATATATTCAGTCGAATTTACAACCTCCTTTTCTGAAGTCGGTGAAAATAAAGAATATTGGCTGTACCCTACAGTTACGATCGCTTGAATTGAGTTTCAATGTAGCCTATGTTTTTAATCCTGGTTATAAGCTATCGACATTCCAAATTTGAGCCAAATTAGTTTGGCCGTTACGGTGAGAAAACAAAATACTTAATGTACATTTACATTACATGTATACTCCTACTTACGTACAAAATTTCCCATTTATTATCTTTATAATATAAACATTAACGCTTTGACACTCACACCCCCACACTAAGTTAAATGACTTGCGTGCGGGCGCCGGAAACATTCATGTCACGCACACAATCACCCAGAAACAGAAACGCAAGTTTCCCTTGTGGAGAAAATTTGTGTTCCCGTTTGAAATCGAATCCGATGTAATGCGGACGCGCACCTTACCAAGCCGACAGACAGTTGATTTTTATAATATTAACCGTCGAACTGTTGTAGTTTATAAACTACCGGATTATAATTTGACCCAGTATGTAACTTTTTCTTTTCAGATCAAAGACGTTGCCGCTCCTATTGCTATGCCAGTACGTAGTTATTCACCTGAAGAACTCTGGAGCCGAGTATTCGAGAATTGCAGCTAAATGGGCGCAACTGTTCTCCTAAAAAATTTACAAGAATAATGACAAGATACAAGCCTCTTATCCACTATGATATTATGCTCGTGGCCTTCAAACGAATTGCTGAAGGATATATACTAATCAAAATGCCTAAGCTGTTGACAAAGAAGGCAAGACTTAAGAAAATTACTGAAAAATGTTAATAACTTTTAATTACTAAACTTTGAATGCATTGACAATTCTTTGTATACCTAATTACATACTTAATATTGTTATTATTTCACGTAATTAATTAATTTATTTTTGACATACTTTATTGTATTTTGAATACATACATTGAATACATTTTTGTTATTTTAGTGACTGAGTAGAGCCATTCTGAGTCACCCACGTCCGTAGGAGGATACGCCTTAAGTCTGACTCCCTACACGTGGTCCCCGGGTGGTGCTAATCAGGTGACATTTGAGAGGTGGTAGAGCATTTTGTGAGTTGCTCGCCTGACTTGCTACCAAAGTAGCTTACCACCATCAAGTTGAAAGTCTGCCGCCAAGCCAAATACGGTGTTCCGGCAGTTATCCTAGAGAGCCTGCGTATTCCAGGTCTAGTGTGTTTACCAGCTTCGATCACATCGTCACTTACCATCAGGTGAGAAAGAGGTCTAACACTAGCCTGGCACAAAAAAAAAAAAAATTTAAATGTGTACGCCAATTTAGGCAAAACATGACGGCCAGGAATTATCGTTTTGCATGCATGTTTGTGTATATATTAAACTCATGTTTTGAACTAATAAATAATCTTTGTCTTAATCAAATTCTCGAAGGATACTTTACAAAATGTCTAAGCTTTAGATCAATTGGAATAAGGAATGGAACACTCTGCCTTCGTTCTTGTTTCCAATTAAATCATTTAGACCTTTTCAAGTCAAGAGTGAACAGGTATCTTCTAAGCAAGCATGGCTCATCGTCGACCGCATCGTCGCTTTCTATCAGGTGAGATTGCGGTCAAGAACTCGCCTATTGATCATAAAGTACCTGGATGACCGAGCTTTGCTCGTTAAAACAAAGTTTTCTAAAAATGATACCTATCTGATTGACCGAGAGATGAAAATCGTTGGAGCTGTTTCTGAGATTCAGATTATATATATATATATACAAGAATTGCTCGCTTAAATATATTAAATAACATGGTGGCATTCAATCACATCGCTGAAGGATGCTAAGCCAACTAATTAAATAAAGGCTTATTGTCCATTCAATTACGGCCTAGTAATACCTATAGGTACACAAATATTTCGTAAGACATGTACAGTTAGGTATATATTATAGCCAATCCGTCCTAGCTTCAGCCGCGTAGATAAAAAATAGACGCAATATTCAGTTGACTTGAAAATCACCTTCTTATCTATGTCTGTTCGAAATAAAATGTAGATTAGATAAAGATATACGTATCTTACAAGTATAATGAGCCGAATCACGTAGCAACTGTTATTAAATCTGTGATACATAATTTAAACGTAAGCAAAGCTTAAAAAACCGACTTCACCGCTTATATTTTGGTTTTGGCTTGATCGATTTCGATAAAATGTATAGCGTACCACCTCTGAAGAATCTATCAAACAAAATAAGAATTTTGAGAATTGGTCTACAAATGGGGAAGAAATCGGTGAACATACATAAAAAAATATATACATACAGTCGAACATAGAATCTCCTCCTTTTTTGAAGTCGGTAGAAAAACAAAACAATGCTAGTATAAAGTATAATAATATAGTTGTTGATTGTAAAGTTAAACCTTGTACTTGTAGGTAGGTACTCTCGGACTTGATTTTATACCAAAGGATAACTAAACTATAATAATATAATTTACTGTAAGATCTTATGTTAGGTATTGTTCTATGCAATTTAATTAATATGAAGTATGAATCATGTTGTGATTTTTATTTACCTATAGCTAGCTACTATGACGATAAATGAGGATAAGTTATAAACTCTATTATTAAAATTTTTCATAATGGTATCAAAGTCCTTATCTGCCTAGCCAGCAGAAAAACTGTACAAATAATTATTATATAATTAAAAATGAACAGCCCGCTGGCGCAGTTCGGTATGGGGTACGATTCCCGTGAACACAGTATTAACAGTGATAGAACTGGGTATTGGCAGTAGAGTGTTTAACTATCATGAGTGCCTCTTTGAGGCCCATGTGAATAAACGATTTTGATTTGATTTGATTTGATTCTTAGAGGGAGAAAAACAGTGCCGCGCATAAGTTTGTTTGGAAAGTTTTTGGTGATACAGCTCATACAGCAGATGTTATAATTACAAACGGGTTTTCAATCAGGAGATCAAGTATCAGTTGTTTATAACGAGGTGATTCACCTTAGATCGAAGCGTTAGATAAGTGTTATAAAAAACATAATGTAACATTATTCTATTTGATGAACATGAAGAGGCAAAAAGTTATGACAATTCTCGCACGCTTTTAGACTTCTGTATCAAAAAGATGAAGAGCTTTTTAAGGTCCGTCCATACATTCGTTATGTTTTGTTGCAATAAGAGAAAAATACAAAAATCATATGTCGTCGAATTTTGCGTAACCATCATATTTAGACGCTGTCAGGGTTAAATTGTCAGCGCAGTTTGCAAGTCTAGTCTATGCCTTCAAGGCTGTGGTTCCTGGGTTTGATTCCCTGCATAATTTTCTGGATTCTTTTTTTCATTCATTTCTTTCTGACAATTTAATAATATTTGACAATATATTTGTATCGAAAAACCACTGTGTTTGTGTCGGATAAAAGTTAGATATGCAATGCAGGTAAACCAAAAAATCTATAATATTATTTAACTCAAGATAGGCAAACTTTTACCCACTATCTCACCTGATGGTAAGTGAAGATGTGGTCGACTATGGTGCAAGAAGATACCTATTCACTCGCGGTACTTTTAATATAATGTGCATTTCGAATGCGTTTGAATTCACGAGTAAGTGTATAAGTGAATTTTGGATCACCATAAAATGATAATGTTACTGAAGGCTCGTGAGAGAGGGCGACTCACACTTGGCCAGTTTATTTTTCTTTACACAGACTATGACGTCAGAGCACACGAAAAAATCCCATAGTGTGAGAAAAGTTTAATCTCGCGATAATCTTATCGTCAACAGTGTGCGCGCGGCCTTCGCAGTGTGTGCTTAGCCTTACGCTGCGCGGGAGTTGACTCTACCAATTTATAGTTCGATACTTTGCTAGTTATTTGGACTTTTGGATACAGTAAGTTTGAATAACTATTGAATCTGAAGAGTATACAAGAGTAATATAAAATTTTCAAAATTGTTATTATCTATTTATGCTAAAGTTTGTGATGGAGTGATATGTTAGAGATGAGGTATACCTCAACTCAGATTTGGGTGAAATTTGGTGTTAACGCTTTCTCCAAAAGTGGTTGACGGATTCTTTAATTCTTAGTTATCAGCAAAATTGACAAAATTACTGAAATCTCTTTACTTTCGGTTATCGCTATTTCCAAAATTTTAACCGACTTAAAAAAAAGGATGATACCTCAGAACTCCGTCATTAATTAACCGATTTGGAAACTTATTGTTTTGTTAGATAGCGTATACGTTCTAGTTTGTCCCATTATAATTTGATCAAGATCTGATTGAAGTCGGTTATTTTTGTTTTTTTATTTTCTTATATATATTTAGGTCTATTGACATCTCAGGCTTAAGTTATTAGACATTAAAATAAGCGACAAATAATATGGGTAATATAATTATATTATAGCTAATCAATACAAATCAAACATTTCTTCTTCAACTTGTGTAATATCAATGACCTTAATCACCAAATTAGCCGAAGTCTAATCTTAATTTTTCAAGATAACAACCAACTCCAAAACATACACATCGTTATTCAATATCAATTTACCTGAAACTATTCAGTTGGACCAGCTACCAGAAACGAAAGCAGTGAAGTCATGCCTGTTCCCGATCAGAAAATCTGGGAATTGACCTGAATAAATGAAAATCTTGAAAATGCGCCCGACGCTCTATCTGGAAAACGCCTGCACCGATTTTCCCCAAACATAGATAAGAACACTCCGAATCAAGTCAACTTTCAAGTAAAAGAATAATTAAACGCAAGCAAAGTTTAAAAAAAACCGACTTCACCGTTTTATCTTCGGAACTTTGATCAGATTAGATGTACTAAACACGCATTATTGACGATATTTCAAGAACTACTGATCAGATCTTGATAATCGGTTCACGTGGAACGAAGTTATGAGGTAACAAACATAAAAAAAAAATTACAGTCGACCTCTACCTTTTTTGTGAAGTTGGTAAAAAACACATCCGAATCGGTTCATCCGTTTAAGAGTTACAATGCTACAGACAGACACACATTATTACATTAATTATTAGTTATTAAACACACATAGTTATTAAATACACACGTTATTAATATTATATCTAAATATAATGTGCATAGATGTCTCTTATTAAAAAGAGAGGCTAAGGTGCAGCGCAGACGACACACTTTTTGTGCGATCGAGCTTGCGGCTCACAAAATGTCGTAAGCGTTATTGCATAGATTTTTTTTTTTAAATCTATATTTTGTAAGGGCTTTGAGTCACTTTGCGACTATGTCAGCCCGATTGGTACACTCCAATACTGCATAACTACAAAATGTTTTTGATCTTGACGTACAGAGCCCTAGCTGCATCGCTTTCGGGTGCAGCTAGAATGCACTGAAATACGAATAATAATTTTGGCTTCGCAATCTTGTGCATTTAGCCAGTATCAAGTATTAATATATTTCAAGGGTATTTCATATTAAAAGTCCTTGCCACAATTCACAGTCAAAGTCAAGTATAACAGTCAAGTTCAAGTCATAGTCAAGTAAAACAGTCAAGGTCCAGTCATAGTCAAGTAAAATAGTCAAGGTCTTGTCATAGTTAAGTCATGCCCTAGAAAAGTGGTAGAAACTTCACTAGACTTTCTATTGGAGTTTTGGAGCGAAGGTGAAAATCACGTTTTTCTACTTTGTATGATGACTTATGCACGTTCAATAAGTATTAACAGTTAATAATCCACCATTATTAATTACACATTTACACTCGAAGTATTACATGTTTTGGAAAATTATAAAAAATCAACAACGCCATTTTTTCACTTTCGCGGCAAAAATGCGCTGCACCTTATAGGCTTCTCGAGGACGGACAACAAAGACAAGTAAATGTTCAAACAGTAGATGTTCATACGTAGCTCGTAGTTTCGCTTGAATCACACCGGCATATAAGGCAGCTCTCTAATAGGCAGTCAGGACATGTCGTCATTATGTAGATGATGTACTTCTAAACAATATATTGTACAAACCTCAAAGACAGTCAAGTCGTATTCTGTGTACTATCTGTGGATCTGATAGTGAAACTATTGCTGTTTAACTGGTGGGGGAGTTTTGCCGCGAATATTAAAAACAATGGCGCTGTTGATTTTGTTGTTATTTTCTAAAACTTGTTAATGTGCTTTGATTTGTAAAATTGGTGGATTATGAACCGTTTATAATTCGTGAAAGTGCGTTCGTGTAGGCAAATTATTTATATTAATAACGTGATTTTCGCTTTCGCCCCAAACTGCTTCTGGTAAAGTTTCTACCACTTCACTAAGGCATAATTTGACTATGATTGGACTGAGATGACAAATTATAATTGACTTTGACTGTGGCTGTTGACTAGGACTACTTTTAGCACTAAAAAACTTGAAATATTTTAAACTTGACACAGTTTTAATGCAAATAGATTGCGGAGCCAGATTTAAAAAAAAACAATTGCAGGTGAGTTTAATAAGAAACATTGTAACGTAAAGGCGAATGCCGCACTGATAGTCGGATGTAGTAGTGTAATTAATTTTGGATTTGGTTATATTTGTTGATATTTTATTGTGACGACAGATCTGATTGTTATAATTGATACCAAGTAAGTATACAGAATCCGGCTATGTGCGTGTTGAACTCGTATGCCACGGGTTTTGCAGTACCACAAAATGCATTGTGTGGTGCGAAACTGACTAATTAATCAGTATTTTATTATAATAATATGTAGTACTTTTAAGTTTACACTTTTACTATTCCTAGTGTTTATATTACGAGTATATATATTTTATATTATTTTGTATTTTTTATTAGTTTAGTTTGACATTTATATTGCTTTTAATAATTATTTGGTATTGTAATTTAATTAATTTGTTATTTTTGTGAATGTTCTATTGTAATTTTGTAGTTTTTTATGGGTTAATTTACCTGAAATAAATGGATTTTATTTTATTTATATGTAAAACTTGACGTACCTAAATGTATAAAGCATGATAAAAAAATACTGTATACCTTTAATTTTCACGATTTATTTTCTACCGATTTCACAAAAAGGAGGTACCTACTCAAGTCGACTGTATTTTTTTTTATGTGTGTTACCTTATAACTTCGTTCCACGTAAACCGATTTTGATTTCTTTTTTGTTTAATAGAAGTTTAGGTAATATCTCGGGACTTAATCGTGTTGCATAGACTTTAGTCTATGCAACTTGGCAGAAACGTCGAGGTAAATAAAAATAGTTTTTTAGCGCGATTGAGTCCCGAGTTATTACCTAAACTATGTGTTCGAATCGCGAAAGTTTAAAAATGATAGATGTTGCTTTCTAATTGGTCCCATTTAAAAATGATCAAGATCTGATCAGTTGTTTTTGAAATATCGTCAATAATGCGTGTTTAGTGCATCTAATCTGATCGAAGTTCCGAAGATAAAGCGGCGAAGTCGGTGTTTTTTTAAGTTTTGCATGCGTTTAATTATTTATGTTGTAATTTTTGCCATTATAACACTAACACAACTAATGTATAAGGATTGTGTGTATGTGTGATGTTTCACTCTAAAAAATACTATAAAGGTTTTGGAAAAACGGATTTTGGTATTTTATGTAATAGAAATTCAGTATTATTTAATACTTGTAAATCCTCGCGGCTTCGCTAGCGTTATCAAGTTAAAACGTAGCCTCTGTGTTAATCCTAGGTATAAATAACCTATATACGTACCAAATTTCATCCAAATCCGTTTAGTCGTTGCAGCGTGAAGACAAAACAAACATACTTGCACAACACACAAACTTTCTAATTATAATATGAATGTGATTCTTCATCTAAACTCTGCCAAGCTTACAACTATCAGAACACAAAAATAAATAATTAATATTAGGTTTCCTTTGTTTTCAGGCTTCGACTATGAAATAGCTAAAACTATGGACCAAATTCGCAACCACCAAGATGTAGTCAAAGGGCTCATATCACCTGAAATCCGAACCGACGACACCATCCCCTTCTTCGATGAAGTCGTAGACGCACCGGTGAGGAACGAACTGTTGAACCCTCAGAGAGATGAGCCCTTTGATCCTCGAGAAAACGAAGTGAAAAACGTCGAAAACGTCGTAGAAATAGAAACTGATAAAGTCCCCGTCAAACCCAAACGGTTGAAACTAAACGGTAATAAAGATGACTTCACAGACGATGGATTAAAAACTGGAGTCATACACGCGAACGATTTAGGTGAGATACACAGCTCACCCAACAATGACACTATAGTAGTGAACACGCCTGAAGGAACGCTTTACATAACATTAGAGCCAGATCAGTTCAAACCGAACAGCGATATGAGGAGTCCTAGTACAGAAACTACAGATATAAGCTCTCCTAGCACGTCGAAAGCGTTTGGCGCGGTAGAATCGGACGATTTGATAGAGAATGAGCGGGAGATAGAGGCGAGGCGGGCGGGGCTGAGGAGGAACTCTATATCGATGCCGACGTTGCAGAATCTCGAGTCGGAGGTGCTGAGGCAGTATTTGAACAATAATCCGCATGAAGGGGTGAGTTCATCATACATTTTAACTAACTTAAAAAAAGGAGTAGGTTCTCAATTCGGTTGTATTTCTATAATTGTTACCTCGGATCTCCGTCTTTTATAAATCTACTTGGACAATGATTTATCCAGATAGGAAGAATAAAAAAATCAAATAGGTTTCAAAATACATTCAGTAATTAAGTTTTTAAATAAAAAACTAGAATTATAAAGTATTCTTAATTTTGGAGCTTTTTCGCTGAGCGAATATGCCGAATAAAAAGGTAACTATGTGATCCAAGTAAATGACTTTTATCACTATTTAGTGTATTAATTGACTCTATATTGTGAAATAAAAAAAATAAATAAAAATAAAAAATTGTTTTGAAGTCGGTTGATTTTTTTATAAGTTTGTTTATTTATTGTTTTTATTAGCAACCAAAACTTGCGCTGCACTAATGGACGTGATTCGCTTCTCCGTTTATCGTCCGTTCGGCGAAAGAGTGGAACTTGTCTGTCACCTGAACGGTATAATCTGGCAGTCTTCAAGTCTAGAGTGAATAGGTTTCTTCTATGCATCTCGGCCTCATCTTCACTTTCTATCAGGTTAATGGTGGTCAAATACTCGTTGACCGAGCATAAGAAAAAATATTTAGTGTCGACTCTTGCGGGGAATATAATGGGAATCGGACCTCCCCTAAATCTTATTATCTTATTTATTTTTGTGGGGGGGGAAAATGCCTGCCACTTCCTTTCTTTCCCAGGGGTGAAGGAAAGGGGCGTGTGGGGCTCGAACCCACTAAAAACCCTCCGTGAGCAGTCCCTCGAATTGGGGCTAGATAGGGTCGCGCTAGCAGTTACTATCTTGCCCCGGCGGTAAGGCCGAATACAAACCTTACCGAATACTGATCTTGCTCAATTCGGTCGTGAGAGTCGAACCTAAATCTTGAAGTATAAATTATAATGACTCTAAAAAGTCTTCAGTATAATGGAATCGGGCATTGTGAGCCGGTGATTTATAGATTTTATTGACAAAATAATGTCTTGACACTCATATTATTTTGATTTCATAATCTTTACTGCTGTAAAAGTAATTAAACTACACTACGTGTACGTGTACGCTGTACGTGTCTTCGCATTTAAAGTACATTAAGTTCTTTATTTGGTGGGTCAATGATTTGAATGTCTCTTTATTCTTACCAGGATAATTTTACTAAGATGCGGTCGTATATCGTTTGACATTTATTTTATTTTATTTATCAATTAGATCACCAACATAGTGTACATCAAAACATTCACAACAGTATTATCTTAAAAATTTCAAACCAAATGTCACTAATTCACTATATTTAAAGGTGAAGACTACATGCATTTGAATTTTAATTTGAGCGAATAACTTATTATACCTACCGTAATAACAGAATGAACATAAAATTGCAAATTAATAATATAGGTAGGTAATAATAATAATTATACACAAGCGTTATAATGGACTAAATAAAAAAAAAAAAAACTAAACATAATCAATCTATTTTAAGTTTTTAATCAGGATGTCAGGGACTTTTTGAAAATATTAACATTGCCCATAAATATGTCAACTTGTTTGGTTTTAGCAAGTATATTATGGTGTCGAACCATTCTAGTCCATACACGCTTTCAACCCCGCTCTAAGTTCAAAGACTTGTCGCGGTAGCTGGAAACATTCACGTCACACCTACAATCACACCCAGAACCAGATCATATATACCTATATGATAGAAGCCTCCACCGGAAAGTCAAGCCGAAATCTACAACGGAATTCAAAACCATTAAAAGGTGTTTGTTATTTATTAAACAGGAAAAAATATTGGAGAGGTAGTGGTCAAACATTAAACACAAATTTAACGAAACTGATCAAATGGAATAAATAGGAAGCGATGTTTTGTTTCTTTTTACTATATAGCTGTCGGGCTGGATAATCAAGTAACGCACCAACCGACTGACATGTATGAAATAAACTACTTGTTAAAAACTTTTTTCAAAACAAGCCTTTAGAATGCCGCCATAATGGTTTAAGACTCACGTCACTTTATTTTTCGAGTTATTCTCAGCAAGCCCTTTCATTTAATACCCATATTGTAGGAGTGCATGAAATTTTGAAGGCACTCCTACAATATCCCCCCTTTTTTCACTTTCGGTGTTCCGCGATGTTGTATTTAGAATGACGTCATATATTGTCATCCAAATTAAACGAGTGTACAAAATTTCAGCTCAATCGGTTGAAGATATCTGCTAAAAAATTGAGTTGGGAGTCTTTAAGTCACGAGTGAATAGGCATCTTCTGGGCAAACGTGCTCCATCGTCGACCGCAGTGTCACTTACCATCAGGTGAGATGGCGGTCAAACGTTTGCCTATCTTGAATAATAAAAAAAAAGAAAAGAGTTGCAAGATTCCCCCAACATAGTGACATGCATACATACATACATACATTGCAAGCTTGTAAAAATCATGAAAGATGTGTGTCAAGATCGTAGCAGGTGGAGAGATTTAGTCTCTGCCTACCCCAATGGGAAAGAGGCGTGACTATATGCATATATACTACTAGCCGTGCCCCGCGGCTTCGCCCGCTATTATTAAGCCAAAAAGTAGCCTATGTGTTAATCCTAGGTATAAGCTATGTACCTTCCAAATTTCATCCGAATCCGTTCAGCTGTTAAAGCGCGAAGAGGGAAAAAACATACTTACACATTTGCGATTCGGGCCACTGCACCCATGGACCTTGCTCACCAGGGCCACCCCCCAGACGTGTAGGGCCGTGCAAGCCGGTGGAGAGCCCCCTGGTTCTCCACTAGTGACCCACTACAAAGGAGGAGAGAGGAGGCGGGCGAAGATACGTTCGCCTAGATCGACCCTTACCAACTTGGCCAATTACACTCGCCTATCATCTTATCATCTTTGAAATTTGATCAGTTGACCATATCTACGAGACTTTAATCGCTTTATCACACAGATTATCTCAGGTATATCCGTAGTTAGGTATTAGCCCAGAAACAATGGATAACAAACCTTTTTACGGTTATGTTTCTTAGCTCTCTTAATCCGATGGTATATTGACAAACCTTATCCTCTTAAGATGAGGCAGTTAATGTACACTATAAAATAAACACTGATAATGAGCTGGGATAACATCAAAGTCGGCAGAGACAATTGAGGTTTATAGAACAATAGTTCATTAAACCCAAATTTATTCCAATTCGCTAAAACAATGCAGATATTATAGATAAAGAGGTTTAGATTCATGAATTTGACAATTCGCTATCGCAAATACGTTATCAGAACAAGAAACGATTGGTGCGAATTTGATAAAAATACAGGAAAGAAAATTTACTCAAGATATGATTATTTTTCATTGTCCTTCTAGCTACTACTTTGCAGTATCTTTTGGCAGTGAGCATATTAGGTTTCATTAAGAGAAAACAATATTTATTTCGCACAGTGATTAATCAAGACATGTGTCGTGGAACTTGGTATCTTAATTAGGATTATCTTTCCGTGATCATCCGATAAGGACACAAGATATTATCTATATAGTGGTTTAGGTTATAGTTTGGTATTGACGAAATCATGAGGTTAAGAAAAAAAGCTGATCTTCGTCTTGAAATACCGTCTTATCCACATGACTATGTGGAAATGCCTTCGGACATCAGACAGTTGACACTTAAACTACAATCAGCCGAAATTGAGGGATCTCCAAGCACATCCAATCATATGCCGGATGGTAATCCTCCTACAGAAAATAAAACTCAAGAAGATGCTAAAACTAAAGATCAAAATAGTGAAAAATTGGATCGTACACATACTCCCGAAGTTCAAATAGTCGGTCCTGAAGACTTAAATGGAGAGCGAACCCTCAATGAAACTGAAAGTAAAACTGATTTGAATAAAAAAGAAAATAAATCTGATTTGAATCAAAACGCAAGCGGCAATTCGGATCCAACTAAAACTGAAACTGTAGACCAAAAAGTTAAGTACGTAGAAGGAGAAAATAAGAAAGCTCTCAAGTCAGTAGAGGCAGAGACTCCAGTCGTTCATAGGGACCACTTGAGGAAGGAACCAGTAACTGTGCCTAATGAGCTGCAAAAACGTGAAACCGATAAGGAATTACATATAAATGTAAGTTCGATAACGATTCTCATATCGCCTGTATTTTTCACGCAATAAACATGTGACAATGATCATATTTGATGGTACCCACGATACAAGTCTTTGAACTTTGGGTGGGGCTGCGATTGTGTTTAAGCGTTTTTTAGTCATGTGGGTTAAAATTGGGGCGGTTTCATATGTACGTGAGATAGTAAGAAAGCGCGAACAAGTGATAAATCACGTTGTTGTTAAAAAAGAGGAATGTAAATGTTTAACCAATGTACACATTTACAACCACTCTGACAAAGTAGTAAATTTAGAAAGGAAAATATTATGTTGCTTGAGGCTGGGATAGAAATCGCATAGGGTCTCATGCTATTTTGCTCTAGCCGCTGAGCTACTCAAGCCCTGCATCGAATGACAAAATTATTAACATCTTAAAGGGACGCGTGATGCCATCTACCGAAATAGTATAAAACGACAATGACCAACGAGTCTAACATTGCAGTCAGCTACACGTTGTGTTGATAACGATCTCCCATATCAATTGGTTTTGCTGTTATAGCATTAGTCATGCTAAGCATCTCTATTCGACAATGTTGTCTGGACTCGACCTCAAACTCGCTTTAAACATAACCATTGACACCATTAACGTATTGAATGTTTATTATTTTAACCACGTTGTCCATTTTATTTCACCCACAACAATGATAAGAATGACAAAGCCTGTTATAATTAGCGTGCCATAGAATAAACAACAAAAGGTCTTCACGCCAATTAACCAAATTGTGAGGTAGCAAAGAATAATACGACTAAATGTTTAAATAAAACCAATCCTTGTACAAATAAAGCACAGCCATACATAGTAGGTGTTAAATCTCTCGTACAAGACAAAGTCAATATTGTTTTAAATGAGACTCATAAATACACATTTTTAATGCATTTGATCTTTTGAGTCATTGCCACGAAAATCACATGATTTCGACGTATCTGTTACAGTTTTACGTGTATTCTGCGTCCACAATTGGTTTGCGATACTGCATTATTTTTATAAAAATAATATAAATATAAAAAAAATATATAATTTAATTTTATAAAAAATGCATTTAACCTCTTTAACATTTATGGTTGCCTAGTACTTTTATAGCATACTAAAAACTTATTGACTAAATTATTACCTCCTTATTCATGTTCATGTTTTCCTAATACTTTACCAAATCCGAGTGGCGTATTCCTGTCCATGAAAAATAAAATTCTTCGTGAATTAATATTTATTCTGTTTGATCTAAAATTCTAAACCATTCTTGAATCACGTGAACACACAAAAAAAATCAGCAGTGATAGAATATCTATGGGGTATTTCTCCCCAAGAGAAATGAATGTTTCTGGTTCTGGTTGTGATTGTGTATGTGATGTGAATGTTTGAGGCACTCACGACACAAATTAAACTTAGTGTAGAGATGTGTGAAAATGTTTGTGATTACGTTTAGTGTGGAGCTGTGGGTGTGCAAGCGTTTACACTATTAATTACGTTTTATTTATTAAAAATGTACCGTCATCACAAATCCCGTAGTCCTTAGAGATACTGTGCAAGACGTAAGAGGACGTTTCGCAACTTCGCGTCGCGTCGCTACAACATTGGAAGGTCCAGACTGGCCGAGAGCAATCTCAATTACTGGACGTCCTGTGAGGGGACAATCAGTTTAGCTACATCTTAATCGACTACAAGAACTTTGTTATATCACAATAGTTTTTTATATGTGATTAAGAGACGAGACAGTCTCCCGCTGATGGTAAGCGTCAGGTTTGTTCATTACTGTTCAGTGCCACTCGGAATTATGAACTTACTTGCGCCCCTCGGCTTCGCCCGCTAGTATCAATTTAAAAAGTACCCTTTGTGTTAATCTTAGGTATAATCTATGTACATTCCAAATTTCATCCAAAGCCCGTTCAGCCGTTAAAGCGTGAAGAGGGAACAAACATACTTACACACTTACACACAAACTTTTGGAATTACAATATTAGTAGGATATACTTCGAACTCTTGGGCGGTAAAGTACTGCGCTTGACACCCTGAGATATTATTTAAGTTAAATCTCTTTTAGCCCTATATTTGCTCCCAATCCGAAATACAGTAATGTTTTCATGCTACTGCTTGGCGGTTGAATGTCTGGCTATGGTGTGGTCAGTACCTTTGGCAGAGTCCACCTGGGGCAGTCTCCAGGCGGACTCTGCCAAAGAGTCCTAGCTACATAAATGCTTTTACTATGGGCTAAAGATTGATTTTAATTATATAGCATAAGCCATGCTAGGCAGAACTATAGTGATAAATTTGGAAAGGAAAAATTATCCCGCCTCAAGCGATAATTTTTCCTATCTAAATTTATCAGTATGGGCTAAAGCTTCTGGTGTAGGTAACATCTTGATTAAACACATAGTAGAAAGGCATTTTGTAGTCAAAATTATGTTTGTTTTATTATTCTGGGATGAATTAGCATATTTCCTAATTTTATGATTCGACTTTTTGATTAAATGTATTTAGGAAGAGTTTATTATTGTTATGTATTTTATTATGTAACACTTCTACTATAGTTGGTACAATGTCACAATAAACCTACTGGTTAATAATTTAGCTACCGATTTATGGTATATTTTTTTTTCGGAGATATTTTGCGTAATGCACTTGTAAAATTGTTAACATGTAACACTTTAAATACTAATTACTTAATCGATAAAACCGTCTTATTCTCCGTAACATATAAGGAAATAAAATACAAGAAAAAAATGTTAGCATAGTCTGTCTTATCGCTGAAAAAAAATAATTTCATACAATCTTTGGATATAGAAAAATACCCAATACAATCGTACCATAGCGTATCGTTAGCAATAAACAATCATTGTTGTTTAAAAATCAGCTGGAAATACAACTTTGAGAAAATTTTATATTTTAGATGTCGGTCAAACCCCATCGTGTGGCCACCCTGGCGTCCCACTGTCGTGTCCTATTTGCCTACATTCGATCCATTTGGGTGCCCGTGATCTTCCCGGCTAGATAAACGATACCGCAGCTCGTAAAACTCACCCACGGATTACTTTACCTACAATTTGTAACTTGAAAATATTATTCTAAATCGAGATACGAGAAACGAATTATAAACAAAGTGACATTGTTCTGCAAGTTTAGAAAATTAATGGCAATTAACTAAGACCGTTTGTATTAACTATTAGTATTAGTGTTTGCATTAACTTTAAATGTTCTAGTTAAATCACATCTAGAGCAGAATATACCAATAATAACATCTAGAGCAGAATATACCAGAATATACTGCACATCAACAATTTTGAAGCTCCTAAATTCAATCAAAATAAATTTGATATAAAACTTTTAAGTCAACACGTTGTTGTGATATAAAATTAAAAGAAAATAATACACAATTCCTTTTAATTCATTAAGCAAGGATTTAAGATCCTCAGTGATTAGTTAATGAGTACCATATAGAGGTAGCAAAAGGTACTCTCAAAATGAACAGCGATCGCGGTTCGCACACTTTCGCTCACACATTCAAATACCGGTCTCCATTGTGGATAGAGTCTGACTCTGATGTCAGCAAGAGTTCTGGAGAAGGTGGGGCTGGACTCTGCAACAGTGACGATAGTGACGAGATCCAATGTCAAAGCTCTGATAGCTCTGGGAGCATCAATAACTACTTGGATTCTAAGGTCAGTAGATAAATCTTGAGTCTATGTTAACTTAGTTGATGTTGAAAATGGCCTCTCCCAAAGTGACAAATGTGACTAAATCCTTGACAGTTATCACTCAACTTGACATCAACTACTCAAATTCAAAGGTTTTTTTTTCAAAAAGGTACAACTACAATATTATATAAAAAATTGTGGCCACCAAACGAAGTATTTTCACACTTTTGGTGAATTGTCCTCCTTAAAGTAGCTCAATTTATTACCATGTACTTACAATATAAGTAATACCTATCTACTTTTTAAATCGTAATTTAATTTTACTATGTGTGATGTGGATTCAAATCCAAAATCGTTTATTGACATGGGCCACAAAGAGGTTATGAAAGAACTCATGAAAGTTAATGACTCTACTACCAGATTCTCAAAATTACAGCTGTCTTGAGAAGAAGCAGAGAAGAAACTCGGCGGCGCATTATTTATTTTTTTAAACACTCTTAAATTACTAGCACAGGAATTATATTAACCTAGGTATATCTAAATTATGTAGTCGCCAGAAAGCGATTGTGCCGTTTGCTTCCATTCATTGTGATTTGTTTTATAATAAGTTTTTCAATTAAAGATCGACAAATCTCGAGTCTATCTTATTAACTTAGTTGACGTTGAAAATGGCCTCTCCAACAGAGACGACTGTGAGAAATCAAATGCTTCAGCTATGAAAGTTTTAGAAGCATCAACAACTACTTAGATTCTAAGGTCAGTTGAAAAATCTTGAGTCAATCTTTAGTTATAAATTTCTAAACCGGCACTCACTCACGTATTATTAAAGAAAAATGCTCCGACCAGGTGTCAGACATAAGTAAGTAATCGTAATAAGTAACCGATTTCCTTCTTCTGGGAGCTACGTTTACTGCGCGCGCCTAAGTTTAAAACGCACCGTAGTGGATAACTCTCACGATAGTTTTAATTCTATACTAAAATATCTTAAGTTAGTCGCCGTTGAAAATGGTCTCGCCAACAGTGACAACTATCATGAAACAGTGAGAAATCAAGTGCTAAAGCTAAAAGTTAACATTCTGGAAGCATCAACAATGCAAATAAACATAAACATTAAGGCTTTCACACTCACAGCCCCACACTAAGTTCGATGACTTGTCTATAAAATAAATCCTGACGAAAATCTATAAAATAAACGCTTTCACACTCACGACCCCACACTAACTTCGTTGATTTGTGTCGTGGGTGCCGGCAGCATTCACATCACACGCACACAATCACAACCAAAACCAGAAACATATTTTCTTTGGGGAGAAAACTTGTGTTCCCGCCGGGAATCAAACGCGATATGCTTAGAAGGCAAACACTCACCCAACTAAGACAAAGGGCAGTTATAGGATATTATTGATGACTTACCTATACATAATTACTTAGATATTCAAATGAATACCCTCGCCGTGTATTCACGGAAAAGTCGAAACCTAATTCCAACCGGCGATAAATCGCCGCTAAAGAACCTTTCAACACTACTCTTAAATACAGGTTTTTTTTTTTTTTTTTATTTGTGACAGACTAGTGTTTGACCACTATCTCACCTTATGGTAAGTGACGATGTGATCGAAGCTGGTAAGCACACTAGACCTGGAATACGCAGGCTCTCAAGGATAACTGCCGGAACACCGTATTTGGCTTGGCGGCAGACTTTCAACTAGATGGTGGAAAGCTACTTTGGTAGCAAGCCAGGCGAGCAACTCACAAAATGCTCTACCACCTCTCAAATGTCACCTGATTAGCACCACCCGGGGACCACGTGTAGGGAGTCAGACTTAAGGGGTATCCTCCTACGGACGTGGGTGACTCAGCCCCCAAAGGTTTACTAAGATATGGTTTACTAAGATATATTACATACATTTAAAAGTTATGATATTAATAGTAGCAATAATATGTAGACCATGCAGTGTTGTGATCCCTAGGGTAGCCTAGTGCCTAGTTAAAGATTGACTCAAGATTTTTCTCTAGGTATTAAGTGTTTTTCGGTTTCCTTATCCAGCTGTTGTTCGTTCGAAGATCTTCACTCTACGGAGCTTGAAGGCGTCCTTCTCTACGTTTATTGATTGAGGGGCTCCATTAAATTAGCACGCTTACTCCATTAATTAAGAATTCGAGGATACCTATTCATATGTGAAATTAGGTTCGAATTAGAACTGTAGATTTTTGCCCTTTTTTTTACCGACTTCTGTTAGCTCATACCTTCTCTCCACGTGAGCCGATTTCGAAATTTTTTTTTTAGTTTGAAAGATGTTGCTTTCTAATTGGTCCCATTTAAATTTGATCAATATCTGATCAGTAGTTCTTGAAATATCGTCAATAATGCCTATTTTGTGGACTACTTTGACGATGTTCTCGTTTACCCGACTTCAAAAGTTACCTCAAAACTTTCGTTGTGAGCCGATATTGATGTCTTTTTTTTATTTGATAGCTGGTGCTTTTCATGTTCCCATTGAAATTTGATCAAGATCTGATCTCTAGTTTTTGAGTTATAGTCAATAATGCGAGTTTAATAAATTAAATCTGATCAAGGTTCCGAAGATAAAGCGGTGAAATCGGTTTTTTTAAGCTTTGCTTGCGTTTAATTATTTCGGAACTAGCTCGCTTACCTATTCGTTCTTGGCCCACTTTCGTTGTTTGCTTGCTTCCTACAACCATACGTACAGACAAGCAACCATCTTAATTCAATAGATATTTGAAACAATAGATTCGTGAGGAGGAAAATCTTAGCTAGTTATTTACGTAGGTATGTGTTGCTTGTATGAAATATGCCCGTTTCTTACGTTGTAATTTATTATTATTCCTCTTTGCTGTTTATTGCTCAGTTACACGAGATAGTACGTACCTAATCTTGTGGGTAACTTACCAAATGACATAAAAAATAAGTATAATTTATTCTCTGATAATCACCAAAATAAAAAATAACTCAATATACTGAAAATTCATGAAGGCTGCGTGAAAAGTTAACTTACTCTTGTATTTTATACTTTTTCTTTAATAAGACCGCTACCACCGAATTATGTATATAAGAACTTTATCACAGCTTTTTGAAAATGAAGGTGAGAATGGTTGCTAACTAACTTAAGATCGTAAGATCATAGTAGGTTAGATGCAAACCTTAGATGGTCGTTCTAAATGAAATATTATAAGAGAAACCTAAAGATGATTATTAAATTTGACGACCCAGTTGGCGCAGTGAACAGGTCGCCGCCCTCTGCGCCTTGGGTCCTGGGTTCGGTTCCCGGCAGGAGCACAAAATCCTTCCCAAGGGATATTTGTGCTTCTGGTTCTGGGTGTAATATGTATGTGATGTGAATGTTTCCGGTTCCCACGATACAAGTCTTTGAACTTAGTATGGGGCTGTGAGTGTGAATGCCTTTAATGCGTTTAAATACCTATTCAATGATATTACTTAACACAGATCGTTTACTTGAATTTTTATAATTTTCACGATATGAATTTTGGTAACTGTCTTATTTTTACTAATAAAATCGTTTTGCCTTACCGATGTTTCATGTATAGCGCCATCTAGTGTATGGGCTACATACTAATTGGTACGATCTATCGTATAGTGAAGAACGTGTATCGCATTGTGGAGATACGTATTTACTACTGCACGTTCTGACTAGATGGAGCTTGAAGTAACAGCAATGTTCTGCTTGCTTTTTGTAAGATTAACCATCTTTGACGGAGTTTTGCCGCTAAAGTAAAAAAATGGCGTTGTTGATTTTGTATAATTTTCCAAAACCTGTGATTCTTCGAGTGTTAATGTGTAATAATGGTGGATTATTAATCGTAAATACTAAGTAAACGTGCATACCTAAGTGTGGGCAAATCATACAAATTTTAATAATGTGATTTTCGCCTTCGTTCCAAAACTCCAATAGAAGTTGTAATAAAGTTTCTATCACTACTTTATTTGCAACCTAACTTGACTATGGCTGGACCTTGACTCTTTTACTTGACTTTGACTGTGACTTGTGACAGACGAGCATGTCGCTCGTCTTATAGTACCTAATCATCTCGCTGGCGGCTTACCCATTTAAGAACTATGTTCTTTTTGGAAACAGGTAAAAACCTGGTGATCATGTTAAATTAATTGATGTATGCTATAAGTAATACCGGTCCTGTATTAACAAACAACTTAGTAATATGTTTAATAATAACAACAATATCACCCATCCCCCAGTCCATAGTTAATAATATATATTTATTGTAAAGGCGTGTGCAAGCATAAAACGGCATAAACTTCTAACGTAAGAGATGTCGCGTCGTATATTTGGACACGCCTGATATGTTATTATTAAAATGTAATTATACCAAAGGGCCTCTTCGCTGGCTACGGCTCCGCTAATGCCTTACAAAGGTCCGGGCACAGACCCGTGAGATTAAATAATAATAATATGTTTAATAATAACAGAAGATTGACAACCCTAAATCAGACAGGCGGCAGACGTCGTGATTGCGCCGCCCTCGCCCAATTAGCCATTTTAATTGATTAACTCATTTGTCAGTTTTCCATACTGCCAATGGCAATGTAGTGCGAAAATGCGCGTCAAAAGGAAGGTAGATTTCGACTGTATACCTTTGACTCAGGTGAGAGTGACGCTGAATCTGAGGGAATACTTAATTTTACAATTATATTTAATGTGTGTTTCTTTTTAATCTAATTAGTTAGCTTATCAGTGAAAACTTTTAATTGGCCTTAGTTTCATAGATATTTATTTTTTCATGTACCTAGCTGTTAGTTTTCCAATAAAAATAAAATAAAAATAAAATAAGTAGTTCTCTTAATGACATCAAAAAAAACTTGTGGTTCGTAGTGATAATTATTTTATACATTTAGTTATTTACTAACAGTCTTACTTATAAAAATGTCGCTAAGTAATGCTTAGGTACCTCTTAGTCTAAGCAACTCTTAAGTTCATAATCAATTATTAACTTACTATTTGAAAATACCTACTTGGCTACAAAAGTATGTTCTATTCTGAGTTTTAATTGGACTAGCATCTTATTATTTTCGATTAGATAGATTTAATAGTATGTTTTACAAGGTTTTACGTAATTATTAAAAACATGATCATTGTATACAGTATTATATCACTAACGTTATTATGTTACCGATAAATATCTCCGGACCATTTTTGCATAATTCTTTTATATTTCTTTCTTTTTGGAGCCAAGCGTAGGTGGTCTTTCACATTATATATTAAGATTAAAATAATTTCATAATACAATTTTGAACTGCCCGTTAGTATAGTTAGGTGAACGGCCGCCTTCTAAGCAGGACTATCGGGTTCGATTCCCGGCGGGAACATAAGTTTTCTCCCCAATGAAAATTTGTGTACCTAGTTCTGGTTGTGTTTGTGATGTAAATGTTTCCGGTACCCATGACACAAGTCATCGTACTTAGTGTGGGGCTGTGAGTGTGAAAGCATTATTAATAATCACGCGATAAAAGAAGAACCAGGTATGAAATTCAAACGTTGATCATGCTACAACAAAGTGAGCATGTTCGGCATTTTAAAAGAATGTAGAAAATTGGTGCAGAAAGTACGCCCGCATGCGTGTGTATATATATCTATATATACAGATACAAATATCATCCTCCTCATAGTCCATAAACAAAACGATGTTCTAGCCTCGCAGTGTATGTATATTGTTATTTAGGTGATGAATATATCATTATTTGTTTGTACTCGTAGTTTGTATAGAGATAAAATTATTTAGTGTCACTTATACGTCGGTGGTGTGAACCGTGAATTCTAAATGTGGTGGTAAAATTATTAATACTTTGTCATATTCAAAATGTTCTCGCTCATAATTTAGTTTGAAATTGATTATGATACCCGAAATATCCGAGGAGGATTTTGAGGTACTTTATTACCTATATATATACTAATATTCTAAATACAATGTGTAAATTTGTGACAGTGTATGTTTAGCTAAAGGTAAATTTTAATGAAAATTGGTACGTAAAAAATAGCCCTGGAAAAGGAGGATTTTTATGACGATAAAAACTACTCAAAGTAATCATGGATTTATGATATTCATATACTCAATTTATTTCAGTTTTTAGGTTCATGGTCATATTAATTGGTATTTATGTATGATAGGGATTATATTTGAACTGCACGTTGGTTTAGTTGGGTGCGCGTTCGCCTTATAAGCAGTGGGTATCGGGTTCGATTCCCGATAGAAAGAAGTTTTCGCCCCAAAGGAAATTTATGTTTCTGGTTCCGGGTATGATTGTGTGCGTCTGATATGAATGTCTCCGGCACACACGACCTATTCATCGAAATTTGTTTGTGGCTGTGCAAACGTTTTTTTAAACCGACTTCAATAAATAAGGAGATTCTTAATTCGACTGTACTTATTTTTTTTAATGTGTGTTATCTCAGAACTCTTTTAGAGGTGAATCGATTCTGATGATTATTGTTTTATTTAAAAGTTGGTGCTTTCCATTTGATCAAGATTGGTCAGAGCTCTTCTCCCGCTGAATTTTGTTGTGAAGGAAAATCAACCTGCGCTGTCAAGTGGTTTTTATAATTACTGAATAGAGGCAAACACCTGTTGTAGGAACATACGAGTACATACAGTAAAATTCAATAAATCAGTTGGTAATAAGGTGTGCTGTCCACAGATTCCGGAACACCACCAGAGCTCTGCATCAGGGTTCAGCGACGGAGACGACAATCATGACAACAACGAGGTGTTCTCCGACGACAGCGCCGCCAAGTAAGTCTATGTGTTTCTTTATATTGTAATGTTCCCAAAATGTTGGCTGCGTACTGCCCCCTGTATACCAGTATTCTGGTCACGAGTCGACTCTGTCAATCGTCTTGCCCAGTCTTCATAAATTTTGAGAACACACGGTCCCCACGGACCTATTTTTTTCACCCTTAAATATCAAGCCTCTATCGAGGTTTTTGCGTAAAATATATAAAAGTCATTTTTGGAGCTTAATTCAAATAAATTAAGCTTTAATTATTTATTTATTAATGGTTCGCCAACAGTTACAACAATATAATCGTAATTATAGGTACACACATGAGATTTGAAATACAAATGTAACAATTCAATTATAGAGAAACACAGCGTGCGTTATAAGAATAAGCAACCAAACCATAAGAGAGGCTATCGAGCCTATGAGAGGGCTTTGTAGGCCTCAATCTTAAATCGTGATAGATTGGGGACAAAGGCATCAAGGTTGTGGTTAGTTTTGAACACGGTCATCACTTTGCTCAAAACTATATATATGTACAAAAAATACACGATTAAGTGGTGCTTACTTTTTTTTTTTTTTTCCAAACGCATTCACTCTCACAGCCCCACACTAAGTTCAAAGACTTGTATCGTGGGTTCCGGAAACATTCACGGGCGGGCACCTGTCCACTGCGCCAACTGGGTCGTCAACTTACCTACCAATTACTGTTTACTGCTTGCTTACCAATGTAACCAAAATGCTTACTTTGCTATTGAGTTCCTTGCGCAGCGGGCAAGTCTTTGCTTTAGAAAGCTGAAAATCTGATTCAGGAACTTCGGCGTACTTAGATGCCAAAGATCCTGAATCAGATTTTCGGCAGGAGCACAATTTTCCTTTGTTTTTTGATCACTAATAAATTTTAATCTATATATATAAAAATCAATGCCACTTTTCGTTGTTATTTTATAACTCAAGAACGGGCTCACCTATCCAAACCAAATGTTTAGGCTCTGTCCGGACTATTTAGTAGATGGTTTATGTGAAGTTTGCACAAAATCGGTCGAGCGGTTCTTCATTTGTCAGGTGTGATAAATGAAGAACCGCTCGACCGATTTTGTGCGAAGCCTGGGCGGATCGCTAGTTTATTATAAATAATTTCATAAAAAATTTTTTTTTTTTTTTTATAAAAAAAATATTTTATATTTTAACACTCGCATAAGGCGATCGCTGACTTAGTCATCTTTCTCTTCATGGTTCTGATTGTGTGTGATGTATATTTCCGCCACTGACGCGTGACGCTACAATTCTACTACTCTTAAAATTTGTGAGAGGCAGTTAATGTTTCTGCTTGACTGAAGTACATATACTTAATGACGGCAAAATCCGGGGGCACTCCAGCTCCCTTAAAATGTGGTGGTCTAATTGTACAGAAGTATTTCTCTTTAACAACAAATAAGCACACTTATCTAGACAGCTGGTGGAAGTCAACATGTCATGGTAGCTAAATATTCACGTGATTTCAATATTTATTATAGGTATGTATTAAAAGGATCGTTAAACAACAAAAAAACATATTTAAACGGTCATCTTTTTTAATGATTGATCTTCTTTCTTTGAGTCATTTAATCAATCGATATTTTATCTGTTTAGAAATACGCAAAAATAAAATACTTTTTCATATAATTTGATTTATAACCATTAATTATTTTAAAAAAAGACAAAAGAGAAGATTATAATTTCATTTTTTACATTAAGATATTATGTAAATGTATTCTGGCAAATAAACGATTTGATTTGATTTGATCTTCGGCCGCATCTTCACTTTCCATCAGGTGAGATAGTAGTCAAATGCTTTTTGCAATTGCACTGTGATATTGTTATAGTGCCTTACAGTATACGTACAATGATTAATATGTTGCTTAGTAATCACTTCCGATACCGGATGATACGTTAGTGGGAAATTTACCCAACTATTAACAAAAGTTACCTCCCTGATTAAGCCTCCCAATTTATACCCCTCGAAGAACAATGACGCATACAATGAGTTCTACTCCTTCGCTACGGATGTGAACGTAGAAGCAAAACGCTTCGAGTGAACTGGAGGCATGTCAACCTTAAATGGATGACGTTTGACAGTTTGTCTGGTTGTTACGTGGTGAAAGGGGCATGGTGGAATTAACTCATATAATTCCTGCGCACACTCTCCAAAACGCAAACAGTAAAATACCGATTTACATGTTCAGTATCTTCCAATTGTACATAAACATAGCTGAGTTGTAAAATAAATAAGTAATTGGATATTTATTGAGATTGGCATACATGCCATAGTATATATATATATATATATATGTATAAATATTTGTATCAATAACGGGATATAAGTAAATATCCCGTTATTGATACAAACATTTATAGTGAAAGTGACCATGGTAGCTTGAAAACTTACATTATATATATATATATGTGTTACAACACACGTACATGTATTATAAAATATATACTATGTATATGAGATCCATCACTCGGTGTCCAGATTTCGCAATGCACCGGGTCAACGGACGAGCCGTTTCCTTATTAGCGACCCTTGGCGAATGCAACGTCCGCCGACCGCTGGTCTGCACCTACTTTAGTATAATCGCCCACGATGATTGCGGCATTTTGGCCTAATTTGATATTATAATACAGTAACTTTCGTAAGGGGCTTCGAGAACAAACATACACAATATATTTAGAACTCATTGCCCGCGTCTTTGTTCCCCGCACGGTAAAATCTGGGAGTCTACAAGTCAAGAGTGAATAGACATCATCTTGGCAAGCATCTCATCTTTGCCCGCACCATCGTTTTCCATCAGTTGAGATAGTGGTCAAATGCTTGCCTATCGAGCATAAAAAATAGAATAGAATAGAAAATTCTTTATTGTACACCAAATACAGTTAGTTACAGGGGTAATCTTAAAAAACTAAAGTACAACGGGCGGACTTATCGCTAAAAGCGATCTCTTCCAGTCAACCTTTGGATGGAAAGAGGGATAATAATTTTATATAATGAGGTCGGTGGTGTAAAAACATACTAATAGACATAAATACAACTTACTTAGATATCTATCTATACATATACATTAATACTTACTAATAAACATAAATACAACTTACTTAGATACCTATCTATATACATTAATACATACATATATATAAACTTACATAAACAATATTTTTAATATTTTATATAAACCTACAAAAAAATAAACTTATACACACAAACGCATTAATAATATGAGTGTGTTACATAGCGTATCGGCGTACAACGTAAACCACTAATAGTAGCACATTTACGACTGTACGATCGGCAAAGTGGAAGCTAGTAAAAAAACTCAAGTTTTAGGACACGGAATTTTGCGAGTTACTCATTTGATAGATTTGTCTGGAAGAGATCGCTCTTAGCGATAAGACCGCCCATTGTACCTATCTATAAAAGTTTCTCTGTAAGTAGTATTTATCTTTTGGTGTCAATAAAGAGTTTTTGTATTGTATTGTATTGATGCGTGTCGGTACGAATATCGAACGAATTCCTTTGTAATAATGAAATACATCACCGCGCGACATGGCTGCTACGACTATCGCTGCGTAAGAATAGTCACAGACCACAGAGAGTACTACAGAATAGTTCGAAAACTAGACAAAAACCATAGTTGCTCTTAATTTATTCCATTTTCAAATAGTTCAATAACATTTTTTCGCAATATACCTACCCGTGAAATATCGTATCATTATTTGTTATATTATCTTAGACTACATCGTCACTTCCGGTGTGATTGTGGCCAAACGTTTACTTAGTCAGAAATAAGCGGCATGAAACTAAACTTATACGAAAAATTATTTTGCTTGGCCCTGACGGGTATCAGTGTTTGTATTATTTATTTACATTTATATAATTTTAATTGCCTTTTCTGGCATTGCTTTATATAATCTCTGAGAATTTGAAGTATTAATTCCCTTGTGTCGTTTACCTACACGCATCTAGCCTCTTACAGACGGACGGACGGATGGGGGAAAGTGGTAATCTACCCATGTCAACTTAGAGACATAGCTCGATCAATAATATTAGAGGCATAATTCTTTAGCTATAAACATTAAAAAAACGTAACCTATATTGGAATCCCATACATAATCCCTATCACGCCATGAAACTTATCATAAAGTCTTAACTTTCTTCACATTGTAAAGTGTTTTTGGCAAATAAACTATTTTGTAGTTTTTGATGACACAGTTGGCGCGGTGGGCAAGTCTCTGCCCTCTGCGCCGTGGGTCTTGGGTTCGATTCCCGGCAGGAGCACAATTTTCCTTCCCAAGTGAGATTGTGCTTGCGATTTGTGCTTCTGGTTCTGGGTGTGATTGTGTGTGATATGTAAATGTTTCCGGCACTTACGATGCAAGTCTTTGAACTTAGTGTAGGGCTGTGAGTACCCTTTTCTTTAGTACCCTTCGTCTCTATTGTAATGACCCTCATGGGTACTCCGGAACTCAGATAAAGCCATATGTAGATAGAAATCTACCGGCCACTGTAAACACTATAAGATAATACAACGAGAGGTAGATATGTTATCTCTTGGGGAAAAGAAACAGTATTAGTAAACGTAACGCTATAGAATTAAATGAACGTTAGCTACATCTACGGGCATAATTCCTATATTTACTAATACTAAATATATATATACAGCAGCTTATAGGTTAACTCAAGTGCTCAAGCCCACATTGCCATTATGCTGGCGGTATTGCTTACCTAAATTGCTTATACGTTATGTACATGTACCTATATGTTTTTAATCTCTTATATATTCTTTTTTCAACTGACTTCAAAAAAGGAAGTTCTCAATTCGACTGTATGATGTTTTTTTTTACCGACTTCCCAAAAAAGGTCGAGGTACTCAAGTCGACTGTAATTTTTTTTTTTATGTGTGTTACCTCATAACTTCTCTCCACGTGAGCCGATTTCGAAAATTGTTAGTTTGAAAGATGTTGCTTTCTAATTGGTCCCATTTAAATTTGATCAAGATCTGATCTGATTGAAATATCGTTAATAATGTCTATTTTGCGATGAATAATGCGTACTTTGACCATGTTCTGGTTTACCCGACTTCAAAAGTTACCAACAACTTCTTTCGTTGTGAGCCGATTTTGATGATTCTTTTTTTATTTGAAAGCTGGTGGATCAAGGTTCCAATGATAAAGCGGTGAAGACGGTTTTTTTAAGCTTTCCTTGCGTTTAATTATGTTTATTGTTTGGTAGATTATACTTTAGATAGTAGTCCCATTTAAATTTTTATCCAAAACGATCAAGTCAAAACCAATATATAAGCGGTGAAGTGGCGTTTTTTAAGGTTTGCTTTCAATTATTACTATATACTAATCATTTTATTTTAAGCTATAGAATTACACCAATATCATCATTATGATAAGCTTTTATTTAGTTTCACCTGTAGCGTTATCTCTGTCTGTCGGTCTATAACAAATCTTGCTAGCTAAATTAAACCCAAATCGCGAAGCTGATTGGACTCTTAAAATTGCCCAAACCTGATTTTCAAATATATATGCATAATTATTTATTATTCACGTGACGTCAGCTTGCTACTCCCACTTTATACATATACCTATTGTTTTAGCACGCAGGAAAGTATTACTTATTTATGTCTTCAAGTTTAGAGTGAATAGGTATAGGCAACCATGTTTCATCTTCGACCGCATCTTCACTCTCCATCAGGTGAGATAATGGTCAAATGCTTACCTATCTAGCATACAAAAAAATATAATATCTAAAACATGGCGATGACGCAAGGTCGTGCGTCTCAAACTTCACTTATTAAGGTGTTTCTCGTATTACGCATTACGATACTAGCCTACCAATAGTACCAACGAAGCAAATTTGTTTTTATAAACCAGGTTTACAAACTTACAAAATTCAATTATTATTATTTTGTATCCATCGCCGTTGAGACCTTGGGCTGTCGGGAGGCTGAAGTCAATAATTTGGTCCGCGATATAGGGTGGAACGGTGATCCCGCTACGGATTGTTTCTGGTGCAAAGGCTAGCCATTGCCATCTATAGCATAGATAGCAATGGCTAGCCTTTGCACACAAAATTTCACGAGAATCGTTTTTTTTTTGTGACAGGCTAGTGTTTGACCACTATCTCACCTGATGGTAAGTGACGATGTGATCGAAGCTGGTAAACACACTAGACCTGGAATACGCAGGCTCTCAAGGATAACTGCCGGAACACCGTATTTGGCTTGGCGGCAGACTTTCAACTTGATGGTGGTAAGCTACTTTGGTAGCAAGCCAGGCGAGCAACTCACAAAATGCTCTACCACCTCTCAAATGTCACCTGATTAGCACCACCCGGGGACCACGTGTAGGGAGTCAGACTTAAGGGGTATCCTCCTACGGACGTGGGTGACTCAGCCCCCAAAATTGAGAAGTGCGACCTGTAGAGGAGAACAACTAGAAATCCGGACATACGAAAGTGCTCAGTCAATAAACAAAAGAAGCAGAGAGTAAAAGAAGACGAGTTATCGTTTTAGTATCCCAAATCCAAAAAATAGAATGTTTGAAGCTATATCAGTGACATCGTAGCACCCAATAGGTCCTTTTCCAAGCGTTTTATTTATTCAATAGACACATATAGTTGGTGGAAAGTTTGGTGGAAACCAGTGCTGTCTTTTTTCAAATAGGACATCGCTATATCTTTACAATAATTTAAACGCAATCAAAGCTTGAAAACGTCTTCACCGTCTTCACCGCTTTATCTTCAGAACCCTAGATCAGATTAAATGAATTAAATACGCATTATTGAGAATAAATCAAAAAGTACTGATCTAATCTTGATGAAATATAAGTGGGATCACATGGGAAGCATCAGCTTTCATATAAAAAAAGAATCATCAAAACTGGTTCACCTAGAAACAAGTTCTGATGTAACACATAAAAAAAACAGTCGAATTGAGAACCTCCTCCTGTTTTTGAAGTTGGTTAAAAATAATAATTGAATTCAAAGCATTTATTTCAGAAAGTCATCCATATTATGATTAATTTAAAACATTACAAATAAAATTATATTACACTAGCCGTGCCCCGCGGCTTCGCCCGCTACTATCAAGTTAAAAAGTAGCCTATTTGTTAATCCTAGGTATAATCTATGTACATTCCAAAATTCATCCAAATCCGTTCAGCCTTTAAAGCGTGAAGAGGGAACAAACATACTTACACACACACTTACATACAAAGTTTTGGATTCATAATATTAGTAGGATTAGTAGGATAATACCTACTCAAGGCTGGCATCTCTCCAATACTTACGAGAGCAAGTGTGTATTTGCTCGTGTATTGTGTGAACGTCTTAATCTCAATATTGTTACCGAGGCACATGTAATCAAGCAATTGACACACATATCGAGCGTTGAAGCATTAGCGATAACCCGAGCAAATGATTTATGATGCACGAACCATTTGCTTGCGACTCCCTCATAGATCCTAGAATATTCTAGAAGTACCTAACAACTATTGTGGTTACATTGAATCAGATACAAAGTATCTAGTGTGAGAAAGATGGATAATGGTATTGAATAGTATTGAATTATCAGTGTCAATTTTTCACCATGATGGGAACGCTACCCACTGGTAGTGGGCTTGAGCACTGAGATTCCGTAGTGTAAAGTTAGTATCAAATAAGTGTGTGTGTTAAAGATTTCCCCGATTATTACGAAGTTTACCCGCCCCGGCTTTGTTTCATACACATTAAAATTCTTCCGTCCACGTCTACTCCCCATAAACTACCTACCTAGTATAGAGTTGGAATAGAAATAATAAAGATTTATAATAAGAAAGGTTTTTTATAATTATATCCTAACCGTTCAGTTGTAGTGTAAATTCAAATCCGTAAATATATCATGATTACCCCTAAAAACTGCAGGTACAAGTATGATATCAGTCTACTTACATGTTTCCTGGTACAAACAACGTCAATATAAAAGACCTTTCACTTGTCAGATAGTTCTTTTTTATGCCAGATAAGTAAGCATTTGGCCGCTAACTCACCTGTTGGAAAGCAATGGTGCGGCCGAATATGTACCTAAAAGATACCTATTCATTCTAGACTTCAAAATCCTAAATTATACTGTTTGAGGAACAAAGACACGGACAGTGAGTTCCAGTCCTTTACTGTACAGATGATAATAATAGCAAAGTAGAAATATAAGTAAGTTATCTTCATAGAGTGGTACCAAACGCGGCTTGTGCACGGCCGTACGCACGTGCCTTAACACGCAACAATAGGTATCCACCTAAACTCAATTCATGTAAATTCAGCATCATCACTTATGTGAACTAAGTTGCACAAACGATATTAGTCGCGGAGATTCGATGTAAGGAAAGGGTAATTAGCATTTTTGTCTTATTTGGGATCTTCCAAATAACATAACCACAGTGAATATATTCCCGCTGATGATAAGTAAATTACGATAATTTTTGACGACCCAGTTGGCGCAGTGGGCAGGTCTCCGCCCTCTACGCCGTGGGTCCTGGGTTCGATTCCCGACAGGAGCACAAATTCCTTTCCGAGGGATATTTGTGCTCCTGGTTCTGGGTGTAATATGTGTTTGATGTGAATGTTTCCGGCACCCACGATACAAGTCTTTGAACTTAGTGTGGGGCTGTGAGTGTGAATGCATTAAAAAAAATTGTTGTGAGACAGTCGTTGTCACTCGCATTGTTTTCTACTATGTTGTTAAAAAATAAGTACCGTTTAGGTACACCTGATACTTATTGTGCATTAAATATATACGTCTACGCGTATCTCGTAACTACAAACTATTTTAACAGATATCTCGGCATTTTATATAGAAAAAGAAATGTGAGTTAAATGCATACATTAAGTGCTGTCCGTTCAGTAATCCTTGCGATCGGGCTGGTACTCAGTACATATTCAGACTATCTTAGACAAAAAAAATCTTTAATAAATTAACATTTTTAGAAATTCAGCCGCCAAGCAGTATTGCAAACATTACTATATTGAAGGGCAATATTTCCAGTGAAATAACACAGACACTACAGAGATTAAACGGTTCTCTGCCTTTTCGCCGAAAATTATTTGGCAGATTATCACTTGCCAACTAACGTTTCGCAGAATTTTATTTCGCCGAATAATCATTTGCCAACTTATCACATAATTTCGTTTTTTTTCCCAACCTAACAGTTGCCAACTGTACGTTTGGTCTGCCTTTTATAATGAAACTTTTCAAAAGGCCAACTTTCAAGTAACAAATGTTTCAGTTAGAGTAATATTCATTTAGTTGTATATTGTTTACATTCAAGTGCCCTGTGTAGTGAAACAAAAGCGATTAGGTCCTGGCATTGTTGCTCGCAGTACTAACCTAACTTAACCGATTCCTTTCGATTTAACCTATAGTTTATTTTTTATCATAATATAAATGTACGAAAAGGGAACTGTTACACAGACGAAACGTTATTCGTCTAACAGTAGCCTGGCCTAGTGAAGGATTTGACAAATGATAACTGCCCATAATCAGCTTAACAATAATTCTACCAAATGAAACGTTGTCGTACAAAAATTTGACAATCGTTAGTTGTCAAAGTGAAAAATAGGCAAACCGTTGGTTGGCAACTGATAATCGGCCAAACAATTTTTGGCGGGAAGGCAGGATCCCAGATTAAACATCTCATATATCAGGGTAACGAGCGCAGTGCTTTTCCGCTCAGGAGTTCGAATTATATGAGTTCAAAACTCTAGACAATGGACTGGGCAATTGGACGCTTACCATCCGGCAAGAGACCTTCTCGTCTCGTCTCGTCTCTCAATGACATAAGAAAAGTACTTTCTATTACGCAGTGAAATGTGGAATCAGGTAGAGCCGACCCGATCGAACAGTCGCGAAGAAAGAAGTCCATTATTGTGTATGCGTTAAAGGTATGTGCTCGATATTTAAACATGGACATGTGGCTTATTATTTTCCTTTTTTAGGGTTCCGTACCCAAAGGGTAAAAACGGGACCCTATTACTGAGGCTTCGCTGTCCGTCCGTCTGCCACCAGGCTGTATCTCAAGAACGGTGATAGCTAGACAGTTGAAATTTACACAGATGATGTATTTCTATTGCCGCTATAACAACGAATACTAAAAATAAAATAAAATAAATATTTAAGGGGGCTCCCATACAACAAACTTGATGTTTTATAGATAATGGTGCGGAACCCTTCGTGCGCGAGTCCGACTCGCACTTGGCCGGTTTTATTTATTACAGTTACTACAGTAAAATTGTGAAATCATTGTATCTGTAGTAAAGATTATTTAACTCTGAAAAATTACACGGGTTTAGTAAAATCTGACGTTACAGAATCTGAATCTGATATTAAATTTACTTTCCTATTCAAGTTTTCGTGAGAATTGAACATTATAATATTATTACATTTATTTACTAGTAATACTGTGACTCTACTATTATGAAAACTTAATAAAAATGTCCCATCGTCGTGATTATTGTATTTAGATGTAGTTTTAACTAGTACTTATAACTATTAGTTATATCCCGTAACGTAAATATTGTTATAAACATAAATGTAAACATAAATACTTGCACACTCACAGCCCCACACTAAGTTCGATGACTTGTGTCGTGGGTGCCGGAAATATTCATATCACACACACAATCATAACCAGAACCAGAAACTCTATAATATAATAATATAGTCTATACATGAAGATAATCGTTAACTATTTGTTTTGTTTTTAATACGTAGTCCTTTTTTCTATTATTTTAAGTGCAAATTTAGACGACTTTAAACTCGTATCAAACAATCAGTTTAAAACAACATGCTTAGATTCGACCGCATCGTAGCTTACCATTGAGTGAGATGGCGGCCAAACATTAATTATTTTGAATTAAAAACAAAAACAAAACAAAGATAATGAATTCCCCAAACTAGTTGCAGTACCTATAGTCGCTCATAAGTTTAGCGAATGTGTCACATGCATGCGCATACGCATACCGGTCAGTATACTCAGTTGCTCAAGCCGAACGCGTTCGACGTGCGCATTGCGAACTGAAAACTGCTGCGGTGAAATTAATTTATCATTTTGTGTGCAGCTTATCCATTCGACAGCTTTTGACGTTATTGAAAGTTTTTAAACAAAAAGTGAAGAATTTGACTTTTTTTTTTGTGAATCTGTGAGCTTTTGTAAAGAAAAGTAAGTTACGATAAGTATTGCGCTTGGATTTAATATCTTTTAATCAGTAAGTTGCGTTTTTAAATTGAAATTCAAAATGTTTATTATTCGTAAACATCGAATATATGCTGCATTCGTTATGTTTCTCGTCATAGGGTATACAATATTTGAAGAAGTAGAGAGAAATATATATATATGTCTTGAATGGCTCTTTATTACATACAGTTTAAAAATACACTGCCGGAATAATTCGGTATTTTAAAAATTAAAATTCCTAAGAAAATTTTGCAGTAGGTACACTTTTACCAACTTTCGATAATATTTCTACGTTGAATTTGGTTTCATAGTTTTTTAAAAGTCTACAAGAAATTATCCTTTTCATTGACAACCCAGTTGGTAAAGTGGGTCTCTGTACCGTGGGTCCTGGGTTCGATTCTCAGCAAGACCACAATTTCCTAACAGACTTTTGTGCTTCTGTTTCTGGGTGTAATTGAATGTGTTATAGGTAAATGCTTCCGTTACCCACGATACAAGTCTTTGAACTTGGTGTGGGGTTCTGAGTGTACTTTATTATACTATATACTCTTAAATGTTGATCTTCAATTGCTATGATATATACTGACGTCAATAATAATATTATTGTAGTTAATTTGCCATTAATTAATTATTATTGTAATGTCAACATACAGTGCAATCACCGAAGAAAGCAATAACAAACACGTACAATAGGTACGTGTTTGTTATTGCTATAAACAAATAAAAAACTAGACTCAACATATTTCGTAACGCGGCAGGAACTCGATTCAAGATATCCCATACGAATACCGGTTCGGGGTTTACCTGTTTTATAAACTCGATTTAATATTAATGTCATGAACATGAATTATGTCATTTTTGATTTAAGATTTATAACACGAATATTAATCTTGCATGGTTTTTTTGGGTACCTCACCTCGATTAAAAAAGGAAACTTATAGATTCACTTCGTTGTCCGTTTGTCTGTCTGTCAAAATACTTTTCCTAATAAATGCGCAATCCATTAAAGCTGTAAAAAATAATGTTTATAAAAAAATTTAAATATAATTAAGATAGAATTTATGTCCCATATTTATATACGTATGTATGTCCTGTATCCTTTTGCCTAGAATTAAAAAAAAAACAAAAACGGTGGCTTCAAAAAAAAGGCTTTAGTTTTATCACCAAGCTTCTATCTAATTATATCAAAATTGTACGCCCGAAAGGGAAAAACAGTTGATACTTATTACTTTTTAAGTTTAAGACCTAGTTCTTAGTTTACGCTTTAAAATGATCCTATTTCTAAGTTAAAGCAAATGAAAAGATACTATATCTGCCACATGTTTAGTGTTTTTTGACACGCGCAAGAAAAGAAGTGAGGTCTCACAAGTAAACATCCGAAAAAATGCATTTGTAATATTGGGAGTAACAAAACGAAAAATTACGGCATAATGATTGTGTATCGTTTCCTGTGACAGTAGAGCTATCTGCATAGGTACAAGTTTGTACGGGACCCTCGGTGCGAGAGTCAGATACGCATTTCTCCGGTTTTATCATAATAATACTATTATGTCTATTGTCTATTGCCTAGACTTAAAACTTAAATCAAAGCTTAATCATCAACCTCGTCATCGTAAATGATAACTAGCTTTAACCACATCATACATGTCATACATGGTCACACGCTTTTAACTTTCCAGTAAAAAGCACGTACAACCTACAATATACAACATTTAAAAACTTTACTAACGTAATATAAATAATTAAACGCAAGCAAAACTAAAAAAAACCGACTTCGTCGCTTTGTCTTCGGAACCTTGATCAGATTTAATGTATTAAACACGCATTATTGACGATAACTCGAACCAGTGATCAGATCTTGATCAAATTTAAACGCGTTCGCTGGGACAATTAAAATTAGATGCAAGTAAAATATAACTTATCTTGAGTTGGTAGTCATCTTGAACGATACGGAACGCGGTCACTTGACCACGCGGTCGAGTCGCCACTTTCAATTTTTTTATAAATTTTTTGATTGTTAACTCGACCACTAGAGGAAATTAATTCAGCCAGGTAATAAAAGTTTTTCAAAAATTTGTTTTGATAATGAAATAGAGCAAAATTAATGATTATAATGCTAATAAATTGCATTACATTGCCAAATTCAGACTGCATCATAATATCAATAGAGTCAGGTAATGTGACCTTCTCAAGTGTCAGATCGCCGGCGGCATCCTCATTATCCACATTGGCACCTGCGTGGTCGTTTCCACGTTCTGGACAATTTCTGCACTATTAGAGCTCGCGTGTCGATCTGTGGGATGTTGCCTTGGATACGTTTTGAAGGTTTGATTGTTCTAGTGCCGGATAACGTGCTAAATGTGGTGGTGTTGTGGCAGAGAAATACCGATTATTTTCGTGTGTAGCATACCGATATTCTTGACACAAAATAGCTCCTTTAGTACCTCCCTTTAGACAAACAGGTCTTGGCGGTAATTCACTTGTATCCCCCTCCTGCATCATGAAAGTCTTCCCAAGGTCCGTCAGATGCTAATAGGCCTTAGTGGGTCCACCATTTAGCTCTTACAGCATAAATTATTATTTTTTCTAGATACATACTTGGGCTTAGTTTAGTTTGTTGTCATTTATCGATGTGCAATTTTAATTTACATATTTAACTTTGAGATATCATTAACTTTATAAACGGCCACCGTATATGTGTTATTATATGTATAGTTTAAGTTACAGTTTATAAACATAAAAAAAATTCCAATATTGGCAAACCTTTGCGCAGTATCTCACGTGACGTTAAGTGACGATGCGTTCGACGATGGAGCACGGTGGCCTTAAAAAATTCTTATTGAGTGCTGCGTATGCCGAGATATAGCACTCTTCCAGACCTTTCCTTCACGTGGTACTCTTGCCTCGTGGTGAGATTAGTTTAAGCGGCCAGGATTTATACCACCCTTATCCCTGTTGTTTTTTCTGTACCTACTTAGAAAGTCCGTCTTAATTCCAGAGCCCCCCTCCGCTCCCCCCGGCGCAAGTCTACCGCCCCGCGGCGCCTGCGGTCAGAGTTTAGCATGGATGAGGACTACTCTCCCAGCAACTCTGTCACGTCGGTCAACTCTCTGGCCAGCCTCTTGAAGGAAAAGTTACAGGTATGCCACAGATAAGATGATTTTTGTGGGGAAATTTTAAGGGCAGGTGGCCGTCTCTACGCCTTGGGTCATGGGTTCGATTCCCAGCAGAAGCACAATTTGCCTTCTCAAGGGACATTTGTGCTTCTTTAGATGTGATTGTGTGCGTGACGTAAAAGTATCCGGCACCCAAGACACAAGTCTATGAACTTAGTGTGGGGCTGTGTGATATAGATGATACTTAGTGATCTTATTGACAATTGAATAGTACCCAAACACGACTAACTAGTAATTAATAATGGGTTCAATTTAGACGGCCACCAAAATTCTAAACGGTTACCAAAATGGGTAAATGGTCACCAAATTACGTTTCCTAAAATAAAATTTCCTGTGACAGAACCGAATCGGATAACAGTAGGTTAAGGTTATTTTTTTTTATAATTAATACAAAAAAAATATAATACGAAAAAATGCATTTATTTCATAATATTTTAGGAAACGTACTTTGGTGACCATTTATCCATTTTGGTAACCGTTTAGAATTTTTTTGGTAGTAAAATAGTTACTTTTTTGGACGGTGTTTAAACACAAACCATTAATAATTAGTAATTTTCGCTTTAAAATATAATCCTACTAATATTATAAATCCGAATATTGTGTGTAAGTGTGTAAGTATGTTTGTTCACTTCACGCTTTAATGGCTGAACGGATTGGGATGAAATTCGGAATGTACATAGATTATACCTAGAATTAACACACAGGCTACTTTTTAACTTGATAATAGCGGGCGAAGCCGCGGGGCATGGCTAGTGAGATATATGTAATAAGAATATAGTCTTAATTCATAATCTGTAAAGTAATTGTGTTTTAAGCTAGTTGTTAAGATAAAATTATGTCGTCTACGTCCCTATGTACGGCATTTTATGGTAATATCAAAATATGATAAGCCTAATCTCAGCAAGATTATGTTTATATAATTATAATGTTTATGAATAACTAGTACAAGTACTGTCACCTTCGCCACCACCAATTGTCACCTAACTTTGATGCGTTAACATTATATTTGAATAATTTAAACGTAAGCAAAGCTTAAAAAACCGACATTGTCGCTCATATTTTGCTTTTGGCTGATATACCAATTTAATCCGACTTCAAAAAGGAGGAGGTACTATGTTCGACTGCATGTATTTGTTTTTTATGTATGTCCACCAATTTCTCCTCCATTTGTGGACCGATTCTCAAAGTTATTTTTTTGTTTGGTAGATTATACTTCAGAGGTGGTCCCATAAATTTTTTATCGAAATCGATTAAGCCAAAACCAAAGTATAAGCGGTGAAATCGTTTTTTTAAGCTTTGCTAGCGTTTCAATCATTAACTTGATAATAGCGGGTGAAGCTGCGGGGCACGTCTTATGTAATATATATACGAATACGCCACTAGATAATTATGAATCAAAGTTACATAAATTATGATTCGCGAAGCATTATGCGTTTACACTTACACTAGCTTTTATTTACATTGCTTTACACTAGCTTTTATTTACATTGCTTTTATTTTCTTATTCCAGAGCATACCACAGAAGATGCGCAAAAAGCCGACGGACTTCAAGCTCCGTGCGTTTGTCGCGCTCATGTTCTTGGCGGTTGTATTCTTCGTTAGCTTTGCGTACGTTCTATACCACCAACAAGCCCTCACCAAGGCTTACTTCGACACAGTACAGTTTAACGAACCGAAGAGATTGGTCCGAATCTTTAGTAAAGACGATGTGGATATATTGAAAGCCAGTTTAGGTAAGTATAAACATATTAATCATAATAATTGTATGTTTTATTTGCAAAAAAACTACTTTTGATAATAGTGTGTTCAATAATAGTGGATACTAACTGCCCGTTGGCTTAGTTAGGTGGCGTTCGCATTCATCGGGTTCGATTCCCGGCGGGAACACAAGTTTTCTCCCCAAGGGAAATTTGTGTTTCTGGTTCTGGTTGTGATTGTGTGTGTGATGTGAATGTTTCCGGCACCCACGACACAAGTCATCGAACTTAGTGTGGGGTTGTGAGTGTGAAAGCGTTGGTTTATACATATGTAAGATAATTAAACGCAAGCAAAGCCTAAAAAAACCGACTTCACCGCTTTATTTTCGGATCCTTGATCAGATTCAACGCATTAAATACGCATTATTGATAATAATTCAAAAACTAGTGATCAGATCTTGACAAAATTTAAATAGGACGAATTGGAAAGCAAAATCGGTCTACTTGGAACGAAATTACGAGGTAACACACTTAAAAAAACTTGAGACTTGAGTACCTCCTCCTTTTTTGTGAAGTCCGTAGAAAATGCAACTCTTTGACAACAACATTATATAAGCCTCAGACACCCACACTAGGCAAAGCCTGTACTGCAGGTACCTGTGCTCCCGAAAACTGATGTCTTATATATTTAGAATATCGTGTCCTGGATGGTTTGTACAATAGTTAACAATATCCAATGAATCATTTTATATTAGTTTAAAATTATATAATATATATATTCAGACGAGAGGTCACGTTTCAGTGTGACCTCTCGTCACATGTTAGTTCAATGACTCCGTAGCACGTAGCACTCGTAGCACATACCTACTCTGGAAGCTATTGTTGTAGCGGCTGTTTACTGAGGACCTTAGCTTACTTGACAGTTACTACTAAACTGTCAGCACGTCAGTTGAAAGTTTTTTTTTAAATATTTTTTTATTTTAATTTGCTCCGTTGTCGATTCCAAACCACCCCCTGCAGTATTGTGCACTACTTACTAATGGCGGTATATATGTGACATTTGATTATCTAGTTGTAGTCTAATCATCTAGTCTAGTCTTCTCGAGATGGCTGTAATTTTGTGAATCTGGCAGTAGAGTCATTTTATGACTGCCTCTTTGGGTATAAACGATTTTGATTTGATTTGATTCGGTTAAATCAAATCATCATTTATCACCACTTAAGCTGACCCGGCGAACTTTGTACCGCCAATAAAAGTTTACAAAACTTTTATCACATTATACAACCATTTTAATTCACCAATTTTTTATATTTTCTCACCTTTCAAACCTTACGGACTTCTACAAATATTTCCATTCAGCTGTTCTCGAGTTTTAGTGAGACTAATAAACGTCAAATCATTTTCATATATAAAGACTAGCCGTGCCCCGCGGCTTCGCCCGCTATTATCAAGTTAAAAAGAAGCCTATGTGTTAATCCTAGGTATAATCTATGTACATTCCAAATTTCATCCAAATCCGTTTAGCCGTTAAAGCGTGAAGAGGGAACAAACATACTTACACACTTACACACACACAAACTTTCGGATTTATAATATTAGTAGGATATAATATCCGGATCCGAGCTCGGTTTTTTGTTTTTTGTTAAATGTGTTTGAATTTGTAGCCTCAGAAAGCTCCATCTAGTGTCGAGTAGAAACAGTTTTTTACATCGGTCATGGCGTAATAGATGGCGCTGATAGTTTCTTAAACCCGGTTTTTCAAATGCAGTTTGGGAACCGAGCATTTCTCGGACCTGGAACGTTGATAAATCGATTCCTTGGGCCGAAAAACCCCTAATCTGTAACTTTCATGAAAATCGTTGGAGCCGTTTCCGAGATCCAGATTACACAGTCATATATATACAAGAATTGCTCGTTTAAAGATATAAGATTATAATATCAATGTACCTACGTTATACTAGGTACGTCAATTTATATTAATAAAAATAATAATAATCAAATATTTTAAGCGATAATATGAGGATTATAAATCATAAAAGTAATAATTAATCACATATACCCCATAATGGTGGAAGTGTTTGTTTGGCGCGCTTTGTTTAAATCTTTTGGGATTAATGCAGGATCCACGTAAGCTATATTTGACTTTATAACTATACACTTTATGACTCTAGTTTAAAAATTCGTAGACACAAACGGCAGAGGGTTTCGTGTACGTTGGATCGTTGACTGATTTGCTTACGATTTATTTCCAGCTGTTAACCTACAAGGCAAAGTAAAGGCCTTCCCTTGTCTCCCGGAACACAGACACACCGACGGCTCTGAATGTATGGAGTGGCTTCATTCACTCAGGTTCTATCTGAAGAGCATCCCGCACGACCCTGGAGCGGACAACACTACGTGCTACTCTGTGCATTGGAAAGCTTTGAGACCAGGCAAGTGTACAGTGCTAAGTAAGCTTGACATACCTCCATTTCGCTTCTACGTTTATCACTCGTACAGTGAAGGAGTGGAACTCATTACCCGCGTCTTTGTTCTCCGAACGGTACAATCTGGGAGTCTTCAAGTCTAGAGTGAATAGGTATCTTCTAGGCGCTTGCCTAGTCTTCTATTATTTATCATAAGGTCTATTTTCAGATGTGCACCCTAACGACTGCTTCGACTGGGGTGACACTAAAGTCCACTGGTATGGCGGAGGACAATCCAATAATGTCACCTGGCCACTCGACACCGGTGCCATCGACTACACGCCTTTCATCACGGGAGACATGCAGAAATCTCAATGGGGAAACGTACTTACCAGATACTTCATAAACTCCAAAGGAGCCGCGATCATCATTGACGATGATACCCCGTTGCAAGTGGCAGTCAACAAAGGAGGCAAACAGTTATGCCTTAAAGCGAAACACGACGAGTTTGCGTACGCTAATAAACTGACTGAATTTCCGGAAATGAAGTATAACATCTGCACTTCGAGTGACATGAGGTCGCTGCATTCTTCTATTCACAGTCACAGACAAGCCCCGCTTTGGGATGGTTTGAAACCAGCCGATATGCAAACGCTCGACTCGCTTATATCCGAACCGGTGTGGCAAATAGCTCCAAGATTCAAGCACGAACTCCAAGCCGAGACTATTGCAAAATACACCGAGGATGTCATCAATCTTGGATTCCTGAAACAAGGTCACGTCTTGATAAACGAGTACTGGCAAAATGAAATAGGTGATCTCACCGTCGATAGCAGTAGATTCGACACTCTTAACGTAACCGTGGACAAGCTCCACAGAAGAGGCTTCAAAGTGGCATTTACTATTCAGCCTTTCATCAGCACAGAGAGCAAGAACTTCGCGGAATGCGTGCAGAAGAGATTACTGATCAGCGAGAGAAACAGCGACAGACGAATCCCAGCGTTGACTAGATTTAAGTCCCTTGCGAGTGCAGGGGTTCTAGATATCACCAATAACAGATCTGTGCCATGGATACTGAATAAACTCCAAGCTGTGATCGATGAATACCAAATCGACTCGTTTTACTTCGACCTAGGGACAGCTCACGACATGCCTCACTACTACCGCTGCGAGAAATTCCTAACAAACCCCGACCAGTACAAAACCATCTTCACCAAAACTTTCGAAAAGACTTTAAACATTATTGGAGTATCTTCGGCAATTTCTCTACCGAGACCTCCGATATTCGTGTCTCTACCTCCTTTTGAATCGACATGGGAGGCTTTGGGTAATGTGATACCAACGATGTTAACGTATGGAGTCAACGGGTATCCTTTCATAATGCCGGGGGCGGTCGGGGGTGATATCTACTGGCCTGGAAGCGAACAGTTCTTGCCGTCATCTCGGGGGTCTGTAGAACAAGTCAATGCGACACAGGAGAATGGGATTGAATTGCCCGAAAGGGAGCTGTATATGAGATGGCTGCAGATGGCAACTTTCTTGCCAGTGATGAAGTTCACTCACTTGCCGAGTAAATATAACGATGAAAGGGTTTTGGAGATGGCGAAGAATTTGACGCTTTTGAGGCAAAGACTGGTGAGTGTATTATGGCAATTCGCACGCATACACAGCATATTTTCTTTCGTTCAGTCGTTTCTTACTCACGTCATCTTTTACACAATTCATTCATTTATTCAATTTTGATTTTATATGCAGAACTAAAGTAACGCTTGGAGTGGGACTTGAACGGCCCGTAAGGCATTAATAATAAAGAGAGGATTAAATTCGTTCCTTTTTTTTTTTTTTTTTTTATTTGTGACAGGCTATTGTTTGACCACTTTCTCACCTGATGGTAAGTGACGATGTGATCGAAGCTGGTAAACACACTAAACCTGGAATACGCAGGCTCTCAAGGAAAGTGAGGTTTGGATAGCTCAACGGTTAGACTGGTAGGAAATGACACTGTACAGAGAATGTAGACAGTTCATTTCCAAGCGATATTTTCTTTGGCCTTCCTATATACATATACATCCGTTTTAACGCTTTCACATTGACATCATTCTCCTGACTAAGTTCGATGACTCTCGTGTCATAATGCCAGAATCATTTTCATCGCACATACAGACACAGCCAGAACCAGAAACACAAACTTGTTTGAGGAGAAAATTAGAGTTCCCACCGAACTTAGTGTGGGCTGGGAGGGTGAAAGCGCTGATGTTTACTTAGTATCGTGGTGCCCAGGTGAGTCCTCTCATGCTGAAGTTTGTTAACCTAGTACCGTGGTGCCCAGGTGACTCCTCTCCTGTTGAAGTTTATTTATTTTTTTATGGTTCACCAACAATTACTACATTAATACATTTTTAAAATAACATATTAAAAATCTTTTTGCTAAATGTATAATCAGTTACAGATGAACACAACATGCAATACATAATAATAAGTATTTCTAATATTAACTAAATCTATGTGCTTTTGGAGTTGTTGAAGAAATCATATTTTTTTTTTCGAAAACCTTGCAATGGGTCTGCAAATACATCAACCGATGAAGTTTATGTTTACCTAGTACTGCGGTGCCCAGGTGAGTCCTCTCCTGCTGAAGTTTACGTTTACCTAGTACCGTGGTACCCAGGTGACTCCTCTCCTGCTGAAGTTTGTTTACTTAGTATCAGGCGCGGATCCACCGTTGTGGGCACGATGGGTATGCCCACGGCATGGACATGGGCATGGAGTTTATGTTTACCTAGTACCGTGGTACCCAGGTGACTCCCCTCCTGCTGAAGTTCAAGCGCGAGGCGCTGGAGGAGGGCCTGCCGCTGGTGCGGCCGCTGTGGCTGGTGGCGGGCGGTGAGGCGGCGCTGCAGGTGCGCGACGAGTTCTGCATCGGGGACGAGCTCGTGGTGGCGCCCGTGCTCACCGCCGGCGGGACCTCCCGGGAAGGTAGCCTCACAGTCATTCTACGCAAGGAAAGCTTCAAAATACCCACTTCACCGCTTATATTTCGGTTTTTAACCGACTTCAAAAAAGGGACGCTCGCCTAGAAGATTCCTGTTCACTCGAGATTTGACGGCTACCACATTGTACTTATCGGGGATCGTGGACCACATCTTCGCTTACCATCAGGTGAGAGGGTCAAACGTTTGATCAACGCGAATAAAAAATAATAATAGAATAAATTAAAAGGCATTCCTTAGCAGCGTGTATGATATATTTTTAACTTGCCGTGCCCCGCGACTTTGCTACCGATATAATCAAATTTAATTGTAGTCTATGTGTTAATCCTAAGTACAATCTATGTACATTCCAAATCCGTTCAGCCGTTTAAGCGTGAAGAGGGAACAAACATACTTACACACTTGCACCCAAACTTTCAGATTTATAATATAAATTGGATAATGTAACGTTTCGTTCCAGTGTACTTGCCGGCGGGGCTGTGGCAGGACGGTATCGACGGGTCGCTGCGCAAGGGCAGCCGCTGGATGCACAACTACCGCGTGCCGCTCGACCGAGTCGCCTACTTCATACGCAAGCCTGACGACCTGCGCTTCCGATGAATCCACCCTCCAACATTACGGATTCCGGTGAACTCATTCTCTAACTTCACAGATTCCGGTGAACCCACCCTCCAACATCGCGGAGTCCGGTCGGTGAACTCACCCTCCTTTATAACGGATTCCGGTGAATCCACCTTTACTTTAATCATGGATGCCGGTGAACTCACCTCTTAAATAACTGTTACCGGTGAACCCACCCTCTTTAATCACGGGTTTCGGTGAACTCACCCTCATTAACCACGGGTTCCGGTAAACTCACTCTCCTTGATCACGGATTCCGGTGAACTCATCCTCCTTTATCACTGACCTCAAAAAACACATAATATAATATTATAATTTATTAATGAGTAACAAGTGATAAAAAGGCATGGATAACTCAAAATAGCAAAACATTTAAAGTCAAATGATTGGTCAACTCTATTTGACGGTAGCTGGCAGCTTTCCTTGACGGTTATTGGATAGTAGATGTCCAAGAAAAAACGAAAAAATAGCCGCGTTTACAATTGTTCGAAATTGCTCGCATTTTCAAATATTTATTTTGATATTCATGTAATGTTTATAATAACACAAATGAAATGTTACATTAGGCAATATCTTAAAACAAAATATATTCAACATATTATTATTATTTCCCTATTGGCCATCAAACTATGGCACCGGACAAAGGTCTCCATCCTTCTTCCCAATAAATGTTCCTTAATTACTGTGAAAGCAATTTTAATATGGAACCTTGTTAAAAGATTTATACCTTTTTGTAAGTACAATGTTCTTCAATACGATTGTAGATATTGCTATAGTTTAGAGGATATTACTCTATATTAATTCCTGCCATTCATTGTTTCCAATTATCTAACATTACTATAAATTAGTATTAATTATAATAATTATGTTATAATATGTACTACTATATCTGTTTTCCCTTTTAAAGTTGAAAAGTTTGTGTTCTAGTCTTCCAATAGTGTATCTTTTATGACGTAAGGTACATAGAATCAAAGCTAAGTATTTACTAATATTTAGGATATTAAGTACATGCATATTTATTATTGTTGTGATAGACGTTCGAGTAATGCCATGTGCAGTACAAGAGACGAGAACTTCTTTGGATGTGAAATGTTTTTGGACCTCATTAGCATGCTTTTACTAGGGCGTCTGTCACCGGCTTATAAGTCCAATCTGATCCACAGTGCATTTTAAAAATACATTTGAATGTGATATTTTCTTTGATATATTCAATAACAAAAAAAAACAAAATAACCACCATCCCTACACTGTCTTTTCGTTTATATTTCTATCCAAAGGTTGTCTGGATGAGATCGCTCTCAGCGATAAGACCGTCCATTGTACCTATCTTTATAAGAGTCTCTGTAAGTTTTATTTCTTTCGGTGTCAATAAAGAGTTTTTGTATTGTATTGCATAGTATTGCATTGTATTGTATTGTATTGAATTGCATTGCATTGCATTGCATTGTATTGTATTGAATTGCATTGCATTGCATTGCATTGCATTGCATTGCATTGTATTGTATTGTATCTTTTCGTTGACGACCCAGTTGGCGCAATGGGCAAGTCAGAAGTCTAAAGATAAGTTATAAATAACAAACGTCTTAAATAATGCGGTTGGATCAGATCGAGAAACTTTAATTTTCTAACGCCGAGTTTTAATATTTAAAAATCAATGAAAAATTGCCAAATAAGTAACAATTTTTCTTAAACTGGGATGCGACTTTATGCATTGCTTAATGCATTCCTTTAATTAATTTCCATTGAACCTTTTTTCGTACTTGTTTAGCTTGTACCAAATACAGGCGTATTCACAACAATGGAAATATAAATAATCTGTATCCATAATGACTTAAAAGATATTCTGTCAGCTATCCTTGAAAGTCAGTCATTCTTGACCTAGGTCAAAGTCCTCTCCGACAGTTAAAGCGTTTTTAAAATATTCTCTAAATGTATATATTCTCTATATGTATATTTTGGATTTCCTATTCGTTTATAATTTTGCTATCTCTGTGGTTGATTTTTAGGGTACGATACGGAACCACAAAGCAAATAAGACCTTACCATAAGGAGATATAATATATTTCAAAAGATCTGCTCTTTATAAATAATACCTATCAAAGATAAAAAATATCAGTAACATGGTATTATGAAGTTGAACTAAATCACTTAACATAGTAACTGTAGTTAAATTTAAACATAAACATAAACGATTTCACACTCACAGCCCCACACTAAGTTCGATGACTTGTGTCGTGGGTGCCGGAAACATTCACATCACACACACAATCACAACCAGAACAAGAAACACAAATTTCCCTTGGGGAGAAAACTTGTGTTCTTGCCAGGAATCGAACCCGATACCCCTGCTTAGAAGGCCAACGCTTACCCAACTGAGCCAACGTGTATTTCAATTATTTCTCTGGTAACGATTTAATATGGATGAATAAAATATGTTTATTTGGCACTATAAACCAAACATAACAAACATAAATATAACAAAAACAGCTTACGAAGAAACATAACAAAGGTAACACAACCAAAAGTGCAAAAAGGGCCGTGACTCAACATTTTTGCCAAGTCAATCAAAATCAAAATCAAAATTAAAATCGTTTATTCACATGGGCCCCAAAGAGGCACTCATGAAAGTTAATGATTCTATTGTGAGTTAATGATTCTAAGTGAGTCTTCAAATCAAGAATGAATAGGTATCTTCTAGGCGAGCATGCAACATCTTCGGCCACATCATCACTTTCCATCAGGTGAGATAGTGGTCAAAAGCTTGCCTATCGAGAAAAAAAAGTGTAACACTAGGTCACAACCCAGAGTCTAGAACAGTCTAAATATGGGTAATAATTAAAGTCTAAAATAGTCCATCTACGTATTGATCCTCGGCATTGGTAATATAGAGTTATTTTTAAAGCTAATTAATTATAAGAAGAAAATGTGATTACTAGTGTCATTCCAAAGCAGTAGTGTAGATTTAGCTTTAGTTAGCGTACCTAAGTATAATATTTATTTAGTCATCGATCTACAAATACATGGATTTCGGTCCTCGCTTATTAGTGTCCATGGAACATAGGCGACAAAAATAAATATAAGCGTCAATCTCACATCGAATATAAGCGACAATCCCACACTCACGAAGTGTATACACTTTCTGAGGTGAAAATAGACTGTCGTTGAAGCTGCTGTTGCCAGCAAAAGTAAGCTTTATAGTAAAGGAGATTAGACATAAATGATTTAATTTCCATGATCCATGTTTATTTTTAACGGTGCACTTATATAGTGATGTTTTTGTTAGACGTGAGGTCCATTTGTTTGTAGGTCGATGTATTTAGTTAATAATTTTCGATTGAGTATTTTATTTGTTGTAAAAAGCTGATGCTTGGATCTATAGTCAAATAGAAAGTAGAACACCTGAACCAAATAGCTACATAGGTAATAGCTTTAAGCATTTTTGTAAGTGATAGTTATGTAAGGTGTGAGAATAAAGCGTTATCTATCTATGTAGCTGTTTTTTCACTGACATAAATATTACTAAGACTATACAATCTCGATCTTTTGACCAAATGACTAATGAGAAATGAAGCTTTAACAATTATACCTGTAAAAAGAGTCAAATAATATGCCTTACGGCCATTTTCACCAACTTTAGGAGTCTAAAAAGACGCCTAAGCAATTAGGAGTTGCTTAGCACATAAAATCTTTTCATCAACCTTAGGCGTCAGTTATCAACTTTGCTTGCTTGCTTGTCGTATAGACTAGTGGGCAGTCCTAGTGTCAGGATTATTCAGGCCGCCTAAAGGCTTCCGACCGGGACCGACAGCTTAACGTGCCATCCGAAGTACGGTGATACTCCGTAGAAATTCTCACTAAACGGTCACCCATCCAGTCCCTAGTCTTATTGAACATTGCGTAACCTTGTCAATCAATTACGATCGACCAGGCGGACCGCTACGAGTGTCACTAACAACCTTAGGAGCCTAAGTTTAGAACACCAATTTACCGGTGCATAAGGTTTTAGATAATTTCTAAACAGCTGTCATCATTTCTATGTAGTGAGCTATCTGTTACTTATGCTGTGGTCTAAATAAAAGTAATAGACTATTGACTATAGATTCTGAACTTTTGAGTGTTGCCAGTTTCGCTGACGAAGCCAAAAATGTAATTATTTCTATCCGTTTTTATTTGTATGAAATGGAAAGAGATGGCAAATGATTGAGATTATATCGTGCGTAATTTTTTTAGATGTAAGATATACTGAACATATGAGATATACGTTTATATAACGTTATCAGAATGTATATAACATTATTATACACATGTTAAGCATACATACGGCTTTCATTTGTTAGTTTATATATGTCTATTCATGATATTAATTGATCCTTGTCCCATATAAAATGAATAGAACTTCAATTGTTATTTTACTTATATCATACAAATATAATTATTTATCTTGTTCCTTAAATTTAATGTGTAATTTATGTATATTTCTGAAGCCGCTTTGAGTGTCAAATTCTACTGTTTTGACATTGTAGAGTATAGACTCAAAAACCGTCCCTGAATTTAAGACATAGTCTACCTTTCCAACCATTTATTGTACTTTTGACGTAAGCACGCACATGAAGTTTTATAATAATTGACAGGCAAACAAATCTAAAAAATGTAATGCTTCATGGACGTTGTTTTTTACAAACAGAAGCAACGTCCTCTTTAGCTCCGATATTTATTGATATCGCTAGAAAATGGTTGAAATGAGTATAATAAGGTAGAAATCTATATGTATCATAATCGATAACGTCTTTTACTTAAATATATTCTATATTTATACATGTTTTATAATATTATTTCATTATAACATTATATATGTGGTACAATTTTATGTATATTTGCTAAGTAAAGTTATTTAGAAGTATGTTTTAACACCAAAATGTGTTTTGTTACGTGAGTCCAGTTATTAAATGTTTATAATTGACATACTCTGTTTTTTATTTTATACTAACTGTACTCGGCGGTGCATTGCCACCACAATAAAAAAGGATTTAACTTCCTTAACGTTTATGTTTGCCTAGTACTTAAGCACTAGGTTAACCTAAGGGAGGTGAATGTCTGTCGCATGGAAGATACCTGATGCGACGCTAGCTTCGATAGTGTGGACGCTTATCACGGTTTGCGACGAAAGAGTGGCTAAGCGTGGTTTTTTTTCTGAACTCCAGATAGGTAAGCGTCATAGCGGAGTCTAATTTTTTTTTATGTCTTTGATAGATTAGACGAGGAAGTCTCTTGCCTTATGGTAAGCGTCACAATTACAGTTCAGTGCCACCTAAAGTTTTGAACTTATTTATTTGATCTCCTGCGCGGCAAAGCACTGCGATTACTTAAATTCAAAGACGTTCAGAAAAGGCATATGAACATAAAACATAAACGCTTTCACACTCACAGCTACACTAATTTCGATGACTTGTGTCGTGGTTGCCGGAAACATTAACATCACACACACAGTCACAACCAGAACGCTAAACACAATTTTCCATGGGGAGAAAACTTGTTTTCCCACCGGGAACCCAATAGCCCTGCTTAGATAGCGAACGCCACCCAACTAAGCAGGCAGCTTAGAAATGCAAGATTGAGCTCTCATTGGGAAGTTTTGGCCCAAAATCGTCCTGAATGGTTTAAATTGGTCAAACGCGTTCGAAACCGACCGGAAAAGCGAATTAGATGCCAGGCACGAAGATATCAAGAACAGACCACCAGCTAACCTACCTTATAACTTTGCAAATGTCATCCTTACATGTGTGCGCTGTGCGCCTACTTTTACAAAAAATTGCTATATAAGCCACATCAGACCATATCATCTAAGCTCTACCGAATAAAGTCAGTCTGGAGAAGTCAGTCGCTGTACCCAAAATTCGCATGGATGACATTAGGATGCACTGATAGACTTCTGGCCAGTGTAAAGGGCATGAGCTCCATTATCAGAGACTGGTTGTTCAGGCTATAGCCGCACTAGTGTACTAATACAACTGGTATCCCAGTAATTTCATTCTAATTAAATAGTTTCAATCTTACGTGTACTAACATGGTGTTCATTTACATTTACTATTTATTATTATTTATTTATTTAAAAGCTTTAGTGACTAGATTAACCAAATTGTTATATATTACTTTATTTATTAACGTTCTTTTGACCATGACCAAAGATGTAATGTAATATTTTTAATAAATTAAGTGTAACATTAAAATATATATGTACTAATGATTTAGTGTGGGGCTGTGAGTGTGAATGCGTTTGTATGTTTGTTTGTTTAATTTTTTTTTTTTTTTTTACTTCAAGAGTACTTCTTACAAAGTGCCCTATTATAATTACAATCTAGCCAAACTATGGCTAATCAGTAATTTAACTTTAACTTAAACTGCTACATTGCTTAACTAAGAATGTGTCCATTAACACTTTTCTTATTGTCTCTATTTAAGGGTAATACACTTTGTTCATGTGTTCTTTTGCAGCACACTCACTATATAGTACATTTGTTTAATGACTGAAAAAAATATTAACCTGAATAAAAATCTCTGGTTATGCCAGAGACGCGACACGCTGGCCACACCGCTAGGAAAAAAAATGATTGAATTAAGATTGTGTATACTAACTATATTTTATTGATCAATGTTGTATGAATAAAATTTTGAATTTGAAATAGTAGTCAACCAAGTCCGACAGACTTAATGCTGTTCAAAATTAAATGAACAAAAATTGCTTCTATTCAAATTTTTTGGACCAGGAGCTTTTGGAAAATTTGTGTTCCCTGTTCTGGTTGTGTTTGTGTGTGTGATGTGAATGTTTCCGGCACCCACGACACAAGTCATCGAGCTTAGTGTGGAGCTGTGAGTGTGAAAGCGTTTAATAATAATTCGTTTTTAATAATTTTTTTTGCGTATACGCAGTACAACTTATTAAAGTTTCATCACAATCAGATGACCGGCATGGCAGCGCATGAAATACAAACAAACAGACAAACAATGATTTTGTATATTAGAGTATCATTCCATTTCATAGTTATTCATGTAGCTTCAATTTTTTTTTTTATTTAGCTTCGCTGTTCAACGTGGAAACGTAGCCAGTATTCTTGGCACTTTTCCTTCGGCAAGCGGTATACAAAATTTTTGAGTATTATTTTTTTAATCCCCTTTTATAATCTTATCTGACATAGTAATTATAATAAGTTATGAAAGAGGTAATTATTTAGTCAAATGGTTAAATAATAATACAATTATTTAGCTTAGCCACATAAACAGTCCTAAGATAGTTAGATATATCCTGTAGTCCTATATAGATAACACTTAAGTGTTCTCAAGAAGTAAATATTTTGTTAATCCGTCGTTACTGCCGTAGGGGGTAAAATGAGAGTCAACGTTTTTATTTTATTTTTTTATTATTTTAATGATTCATACATTTCCACCAAACACGCTGAATGGAGATTACGATGTGACTGATACAATGATTGCATTATGAAATATTTTATTAAATTACATAATACGAAGACCCTTATGATCTGAGTAAGGGCTTTATCATTATTTAAATTATTAAACATTGTTGTTAGCTAATGGGATACATAGATACAAATAAATTTCTAAGAAAACTCTATCTATTCCATATAGTATAATTAAAATGTAAGTAAATGTCTAAAAGGAATTAAATGAAAAAGCCATCGATCAGTCTTACTTACCATTAAGCGTGTTGCGATTATTTCACAAGTAAACAATGACGACATCGAAATTATATCTACAATTTATTAACGGACAAATAATAAATCGTTCGTTTAGATTTAAATGAAGAAAAAATATTTTTATACATTTTATATATTTTTTTGATAATAAAAGATACTAGTCGCGCCATCTCTTATCCGAAACATGGCAACTTTCCGTATAGAGCGTCTAAACATTCGTCATTATTTACGAGAGAAACGTTATATTTCACATGTCGCCTAGCACATCCGTTGTTAGCACCACATAAGCTTTACACTCGGGAACCTACCTACCTAAAGAAATAACATTACTACTTTGATCTACTAGATGATGTTTTATTACAAAATACACGCTCTGAAGCAGTCTCTCGAGCGTCATGTATCGATTTTTCACATATAACATGATTGTTTGAATCTGTTGAAGTATCAAACATTAACCAGGTCTTTTTTAACTGGTATTTTGCTAAAAGTTTCTTATAACAAAACGTGTATTTTGATATAAAACTATCGAACTTAATTAAGAATGCCTTTGGCAAGCCTTACGGCTTCAATGCAAGTCATAATTAGATAATAATGAGGTAAGCTAGTCAGTTACTATAATATAGTAAATGTTCTTAAAAAAGAGTGAAAATTCATTTCTATAATTAAATTACATATTTAGGAGGTAATTAGGGGTATTTATAAATAACCTAATGTTAGTACAACAGAGTTCAGTTAGAGCCCACGGCAAGAATACAACATTTAATAATTTCAATAATGATTTATTTCTCAGAGCTATTGATGTTCACTAAGCTGATACAATTCTTAATTTTAATAACATTTTTATAATTCCTAATAATATGCATTAATTAGAGTTCTAGCTATAAAATACAATAGTAAACTTGAACGGGCGGGGATACCAACCCGGTACAAGTAACGAAAGCCATGGCGATCACTGTTCAAAGCCTGACCTTCGCCGGCGCGGTTTACGAGTATGTAAATCTAGATAAGTCAAAATGTAATATCACTTAAAAATATTGTGGTCATTCGAGCGGGGTCAGCCAGTACTCCTGCTAGCTTGGGGTCAGGCACTACCCCAGCTACGGCGTCAGGTACCTCGGCTTGCGTGACCACTGAGCGATGGAATATGACAGAGCAAGAGGCCGTTCTTAATCAGAAAAAGTTAAAAAGTATAGACAACCACGCCGGCTCCGATCCCTTCCCAAAGATATTACGCGGTCCCTGTTTAGTCCCCTCCAACTACTTAAAGCATAATATCCACATAAAAACATAATTTATTGTGCTCACACCAATACACACAGTAACACATACTATATAATGTTCATAAATCTATTATTAAAAAAAAATCTCATTCGTACATTACATAGTAATATAAATACATAAAAATATATATAAACAATATAATTAATATTTATGTTTATATTTTTTATGATTATTTTTTATTTGTTTACGTTGTGCTGGTGCTTCAGAAGTTACGAATCGTCTCGCTCTCCGTTGGAACTTGAGTAACATGTTGGCAAAGAAAGCGACGATGGAGTGACAATGTATCGGCTTATCTCTATTGATGACTTAAAATTAATTGACTCAAAACTTCCTTCTGATAGTTTGGCAAATAACGAAAGGAAAACGCTTCATAAGAATTGGAGGAAAGCCTGGTCGTACAGCTTACGCGCTAGGATGTCAAGTTATTTGATGAATTACGTTTATTCACCCTTATCACATTCTCTCGACACGCTATACATTACTAACAAAACGGTACAATTGTAAATCAAATCAATATTCCTCTACAGGAGTACATCTATATTACAAGAGGGTCATAATTCTATTGTAAAAGAATGTAAAAACGCTTAAAAAAATTCGAATAGGAACGAATAATAATGACTACAACGTCTTTATAAGTATTTGGGTCGTTACGACTAGAAATTTTAAAACAAATATTCAACAACGGACCGAAAAAATAGTGCCAATAAAATTTCAAAACAAACAAACATCTAGAGATTCATATTTATCATACTTTTGGAAATGAGTAAAGATCATCATAATTGTATATAACTATGTTATACTAAATCTTCGACGCAACAAGCAAGTATCAACTTAAACAAAGGTAAATAGAACGATCGATTTGTAATAGATCTACTAAAACATTTTTATACTTATACTGGTTTAAGCTCTCTATCATTTTAGGCTCACTGTTAGGTCTAGAAAAACAGAGATCACTTCATAGATTATTGCGAGATCCACCGCTGTCATTATTTCGAACCATTCGACAAGATTTTTGATATGCCAGCAAGAAAAATTGAATGCGCAGGAATTTCAAAATTCTCGCTGTCGTATCAAAACTTGCATCGAAATATATTATCTTCCGTTATCATTTTCGTTTGTGCTTTCCTCTACAGCGGTAGGCCTCGGTAACTATAGCAACGGCAATCAAGCTCAGATTTAAATTATATCGGAAAATCTTCACCATTATTCTTTATCACAATTTAAGTAGAAATATAAGAGAAGTCATCTTTGTCATTCTAGAATAATTAGTAATAGTATGTCAAGTCTAACAATCGTAATTATAGCTAGCGCAAGCAGCACTAGCTTGTCGAGGGACATTATAATCTTTAAGAACGTCTTTATAAGACAAAGTGTTATTAAATATATTTTAATTTTAAACCTTCAGCATACAAAAGTACAGATCTTTTATCAACATTTTGTCGTAGATATCTTCAGACATTGGTTTTCTCGATTACGTCCTTGTAAGCGTTTACGCTAAAAACAAAATCATCGCCACTAGCTAAGTTTATATAACTCTATTCAAAACTCACAAATGCATTAGCAAAATAATTTATCCAAAAATTTTGATTTACACAAGCGGTGTTTTGGCTAAACAAAATGGACTGGTTTCGCTAAATATCGTGTATAAAAGCACTACTGTTTTGTATACGACCAAACATTAAAACATCATCAGAAATATATTTAAATGGCATGTTCTATTATAATGAAGCTACTAGAAAACAGTTTAGAAAAAAATGGACGTTTCTGTTCTTAGGTCGAGTAATTGGATATTGACATTAAAATTGGATGCGGTTGAGGACAATGTCAGTTAGGGTCGTCGGTGCCGCGTTGCTCTGTCTGCCACAACACCAGCACTTCACTACTTCGTATATCTCGAATACCGTCATTAATAACTACGACTTATCAAACTCTTTAGCAGTCTGTCGTTTGCAATCACATATCACAAGTCTTTCAATATCTATTTGCGAACCTTCTCATGCGGAGTAGCAGCCTCTCGGACGCTCGAGCGCGCCTCATATCACAGCCTTATTTTTTTCCTACAACACTTTACACAGTTCAGTTCGAGCGTCGTCGGGAGAGGTTCACTTCTTCGATGAGAACGCTACAAATAGACCCGACACCTAGAACTCGAGGCGGTAGGCGGCGCAGGAGGTCTCGTGGTCCTGCAGATTGATGGTGCAGCGCGAAGCCGACGGCGACAGGTCGATCTTGTACTTCTCCAGTGCCTCTTCGTTCTCCGTCACCCAGTAGCCGAGCACGTCAGTATCGTACGTGGGGATTATGGTCACTTCTGGAAACGTACAAACGCATTCCTATAATAAAACAACTAATTATAAAGTTATTTTACAGTCCGATTCTAGGCTGAGTGCGTTTGAGCAATCAAATCAAATGAGCAATCATCATTCACGCCTAAATTACTGAACTAATTCGGCTGAAATTCGGAACGTAGCTAAATTGTAACTTGGGACACATTGGCTACAATTTAAAAGGGCTTAGCGACAGATTTTTGCTATTTTTAATAAAAACAGCTATTACATCATCTACAGTTAGGATAATGAATAATTATTGTAGTGGGCGCTTGGAAAATATTATAAACTCACCCAAATCTTTATCTTCCCATGTCTTCTTGGCGTCCAAGAGAGCGTTGTAGATTTCCTTGGAGGGTTCAGTACCGGAGAACACGTAGTACCTCGCGCGGACTCGCTTGAAGAACTCCACAGCCGAGTAGTAGGAATTTCCATGGTGGGGCACATATGTCAGTTCCATGTACACAGGCGCCGGCGCTTTCTTCTTGCTAGGTGACTCCGACGCGCGATTCTTAGCCTCTTTACTCTTCTCTTGATTTAGTTTATTCTTATTTAACACGGCGGAACTAGCCGCTTGCTTTTTCGGCGTGTTCTTTCCGTCCAATTGAGATGGAGGCAAGATCGGACTTGGTAGACCCAAAGGCTTGCCCCAGGACTCAATTGGGTCCTTGCTAGAGTGAGATTCGCTCGACTGTTCCGATGTATGCTTACTGACAGAGGTGTCTGTAAATTTCTTGGCATCCGTTTTCAAATCTTTAAGTGTGATCTTACTCTCTTTTTCAGAAGACATGTGATGTGAACTGGAATGAGAAGACTTATCGAATTCATACTTGGCTGTAATGTTAGAAATTACATCGGATCCGCTCACTTTCTTGTGCTCTTCAATAGCCTTCTCAAAGTGATCATCGGCCTCTTTTAAGAATGATGTATCAGATTTTGTAGTTGCTGTTCTATGTTCAGATTTTAAAATTTCGTGTTTCAAAAATTCTTCAGTCAGTTTGCCGGTGGATTTCTCTAAGGCGTGTATTTCAGTCTTGATTTCGGAATGAGTCGAAGACGTGCAGGAATCGTCTTCGGGTAACTGTCCATATATGGAGGTCGACATTGTATCTCTATGAAGCATTGAGCTATAATCGTGATTTTGGCCATCTGGTTGCTTAGAATCTAGTTCAAAACTGAGATTCGATCTAGGGGAGTGTGCGACTTGTGATTTTGTGCTACTTGGACTTCCTGGACCGTCGTCATCACTATAGTACATGCCGCTGCTTTCTGTGCCCCATACGTGTGTAGCAGCCCTCGATCCTCTAGAACTAATGTCAGAAGGCGGTGATGAAATTCCAGGATGATCAAAATCATCACTGGTAGCTGAGGAGCTGCGCATGTCACCAGTTTTTGATGAAAGTTTTGAAAATGACTTCTCGCTCTCGCCAGTATCAATCATTTCTTCGAATTCTTCTTTAAACTCCGAAATTGTGGTTTTCGTGGCTTTAGTCGTTTTTGTAACACCGTCACTACCCTTGCTTACTGTAGTAGTTTCTACAGTGACTTTTATCTTCTCTGGGCTAATTACTTCCTTCGTTGTTACTACAGTAATAGTCTGAGTAATTTCATTATCACCCTCTTTGATCACCTTTGTAAAAGTTTCAGTATCTGCAGTGATTTCTCCAACAGGAGATCGTTGTTTTTTCGGCTTAGTTTCAGGTTTTGCTGCTATTTTTTGTTGCAGTGCTAAATCATCCAACAATGGTTTTGATTCCTGGGCAATAGGCTGTTTTTCTATTTCTTCTAATTCTTCTGGAGACCAATCATCAAGCCCAGTACCTATTGGCAAATATGTGATTTGTGTGCGCAAGTTCTTTGTGGTTTCTACTGAACCATCATCTTTAGCATTTTCTGTTATTGTTTCCGTGACAGTCTTGACTGCAATTTCGTTAGTGTCACTATTTTTCAACTCTTCTTTTGTAACGTAAGTTGTTATAGTTTGCGTAATCTTTTCTCCTTGATGCGTGACTATATTTGTTTTCTTGTCAACAGATGTTTTATTTTTACCTGTAGATTTAAGTCCTTGCAACGCGGCTTGTAAGTTGCTGTCCGATGTTTTTTGAAATTCGGAAATTGTAATTTTTACGTCTTTTGTAGTTTCAGTAGAACCATCGGGGTATTCGTCTACAGTTATGGTCTCAACAGTTGTTCGCACACGTTTAATATTGTTATCTGTGCTGGATAAAGTCTCACGTTTTGTTTTAGTGGTGATTGTACGCTTAACGTTTATCGATCCCTGCTTTATCAGTTCACTTTTTATATCTGAATCTTCAGAAATATCTTCAACGGTTTCACTGCCATCAACGTATGCTTCTGGTGGTTCCATTTCTCCTTGTGACATTGTTGGTGTCTTCAAGAAAACATCAGCTATAGATACTTTTTCGCTTTTCTTGGTTATAAAAGAGCCATCAGGATGTTCATCTTCAATTACAGTTTTTACGACTGTTTTGATTTTTTTTGACCCTAATGATACATTTTCAAATTCTTGACGAATGGTAGTGACAGTAGTCTTCCTTACTACAGTTACTGTATTTTCGACAATTGTTTCTGTATCTGATGTTGTATGTTCATGAGGTTTCCCGACAGCAACAAATCCAGTAAGATTTTCGTCAAAGGATTCCATCCCATAATCTGCAACTGATATTCTAACATCTTTAGAAACTTCTGTGATTCCTTCTGGTAAGATTGTTTCAGTGACAGTCTCTACAGTAGTTCTTATTTTCTTCTTGGAACCATCTGTAGATACCAGTACTTCTTTAGTTGTTGTGGTGGTAATTATTTGTTTGACTTGATTGCCATCTTTCATTGAAAGTTTTTCCTGTGTGTCGATGCTTATCGTTTTATCCTCTAAAGAAAATTCATGCAAATCTTGTATTTGAGGTAAATTTTCTGTCTCTAAATCACTAACAGATGTGTTTGTATCTACCGATGTGCGTATAGAGCCATCAGGATATTGATCAGCTGTAGTAACAATCGTAACTGTTTTCAGTTTTCTTAAGATGCCGTTACTATCTGAAAACTTTGTTTTAGTGACCTTTGTAGCTATGGTCCGTATTACTATTATTCCTCTTTCATCAAGTTCTTCTGTTTGGGTCGTTTCAGTTTCTTCTGGTCCACTGCAAGGCATCAAATCCCGTAATACAGCTTCTAACTTGATGTTTTCCAAAGATGAATTTATATCTCTAGATTCATGCCTATCTATCTCAGGTAATTCTAAATCTTCATCAATGAAAGTAACTTTTTCATCAGTTTTTGTAATAGTAGAGCCATCGGGATGTTCATCTTCAGTCAGAGTTATTACAGTCGTTTTTGTTCGTTTTACTTTACTTTCAATATTTTTATACTGTTGTGTGATTGTTTTAACTGTTACATTTCTCTTGATAAAGGCATTATGATCCTCCACTATAGTGGTATTTGTCGTAACATGCTCCTCAGGCTCCATTAATGGTTCAAATCCTTTTACGTCTTCTTCATTTGATATTATCGTTGCAATTGGATCAGTTACTGTGGTACTACATTCAACTTCAGTTCGTGCAGTTCCGTCTGGGTAATTATCAGTAATAGTAACAGTGATATAAGTTTTCAGTTTTTGTAACGTTCTCTGCGTATCTACATATAATGTTTTCACAGTTTTAGTGACAATTGTTCTTTTAATTATCATTTCTTTTTCCTCTATTTCTTCTGTTTCAGTAGTTTCACTAACTTCCGGCTCACCTGATGGAACTAAACCTTTAAGAGCTTTGTCAATTTTTTCGCTCTCAAGAGCTGATTTCTGCTCTTTTTGCGATTTCAATTGGATATTATATTCATTGATTGAAGGTTCGAACTCTTCGTTAGGTAATTTAGTTACAGCGTTTTTAGTTTTACTATCATCTGTTTGAGAAGAAATTATTGATTGTGACATCGCCTGATCCTTCTTTTCCTTTTCTCCTATTTCTGTTGTTATGTAATCTGTTTTGAGTATAGAAATCATATCTTCTTTAGGTAGTTCAACTTTTTTAGTTTCAGCAACTTTATGTGCTACATTTTCCACCGAATCCATATCTGAAATTACTGCACTTGTATCAACTGTTGTGCGCGAAGATCCATCTGGATACTGGTCAGTTGTAGTTGTTATAGTGACTGTCTTTATTTTTCGGACATTTCCATGATTATCTAAATATTTTGTTTTGATTATTTTGGTAACAATCATTCTTATGATAACTGTGTCATTTTCTTTTATTTCTTCAATCGTGCAAGATTCGCTTTCAACAGGTTCTTCGACTGATACCAACTCTTTTAGGGTATCGTCAATGTCTGTAGTTTCAGTAGATTCTTCATCACTTACACTTTCGAATCCGTTTGTTGGCTTTTCTAAATTTTCGTCAACAAGCGAAACTTTTTCATTTATCTTGGTCACAATTGATCCATCTGGGTGTTCATCTTCTATTTGAGTTTTTATTGTTGTCTGTGTGCGTTTTATTTTATCTTTTATATTTTCAAATTGTTGAATTATTGTGGTAACCGTGGTTTTTCTCTTGATGCTAATTCCGTTTTCAGTTATCAATTCTGTTTCATGGTTAACATCTTCTGTCGGTTTACCTATTTGTGTGTATCCTTCTAAAGTATCTTCTATAGAATCGACTTCGTAGTCTGATACTGAAACCTTGACATCTTTAGTAACTTCCGTCATACCATCAGGCAACATCGATTCCGTGATAGTTTCAGTTGTGGTTTTTAATTTTTTTTTTGATTTGTCTGTATTAGTTAAAATTTCATTGGTTTTTATCACTGTTAATGTTTGCTGTACACTTTTTCCATTGATGATGACCGTTTTTTCTTGTTTTTCAGTTTCTTCAAATTTATCAACTACTATTGTGAATGTTTGAAGCTCTGGCGTTTCCGTGTTTTCAATTTCTGTATCTGTCAAAGAAGTGCTACTGTCGACTTTTGTACGACATGAGCCATCAGGATAGTTATCGGTAGTGGTAGTAACAGTAACAATTTTTAGCTTTCGAGGGGTCCCTTTATCATCCGCGTATTTTGTTTTGACTTTTCTAGTTACTATATTTCGCTTGATATTTAAACCTTCTTGTGAAATTTCTTCAGTTTTTGTGGTAACACTTTCTACAGGTTCATCAATTACTATAAACTCCCTAAGTGCTTTATCAAGATTAGTGCTGGAATCTAGAACTAATTCTTCAGTCTTAACTTCAACATTCTTTTGAACGTCTCTTGTGCCATTAGGATAGTCTTTGGTAATATTTGTCTCTACTGTTGTTCTCACAATTTGTTTAAATTCATCAATACGTACTGTTTCTTTTTTAGTTGTTGTTGTTACTGTTTCTACAATATCAACATTATTTTCCTTAATTATTCGCTTGCTGACGTCTGTATCTATAATGGTATCCTCAATATTATCATCAGATTCATCAGTTTCACTTACAAATGAATCAATTGTATCTCTAACCGTAGTGGAAGACTCAAGATCTAGACCAGATTTTCCTTTATCAAGAAAATCTTTTTCCAATTTGCTATCTTTGGCATATAAGTCCATTGAAGAGGTAGATTTTAAGCTGGAAGAGCATTCCGAGAGTAGAGTTTGTGTATCTGTTATTGAAGTCGTTGACCCATCTGCACCTTTGCTTAGTGTTGTTGTCTCAATAGTTGTTTTAACATTCTGTGGCGTGCCATCTTCTCGTGAAATAATTTCTTTAGTGGTGACTGTAGTTATTGTTTGAGTAACAACGTTTTCGCCTTCTTTAATAATTTTTGTAACTGTATCAGTTTCAGTCTTGATTTTTCCAACATTTTGCATGAGAGTCAACAGCTCCGTATCACTGGCTTCTAACTCAGGTAAAGCAGTTTTTAGAATTTTTGGGACTTTTTCAGTTGAAGTTGAAATCTTTTGAGTAAGTATATCTTCACCAACGTGTACAATCTTTGTGACTGTTTCCTCACTGCCATCTGACTTGTCATACGTTACTGCACTTTGCACCCCTTCACTGACCTTCACGTCCTGAAAACTACTAGGCGTTTTTGGTAGTGGACTGACAGGGACTGTCGGTGGTGTGGCAACTCTTTCTATTTCAGACGTGACCACTAAAGACTCAAGACTCTCCGTTTTAATACCCTGCTGTACCGTATCATCTCCAAAAGCTTTATGGATTGATTCAACAAGATAGACAGCATTATCTCTTATTGACTGGGATAAAGCTGAGTCCACAACGTCAGGTTCACGGTTGATGTCAGTAGGTATACTATGAACTCCAGAATCTGATGCCTCTGAAAATGGGATATCTTCTTTATGGAAAATAACTTCAGTAGGTATTCCCCTTTGTTTAGTAACAGAAGTTTTTACAACTGCAGACTCTTTTAATGTAAGAGATTCATCTTCACTAGTGTATTGATCAAGTTTTTGACTACTTATTGACTGAAGTGAGTCAGGGTAACTGCTTTCGTATGTTGTTGTTTTTTCTACATCTTTATCAGTTTTCTTCTTCTCACTTTTTTCTGTCCTTTCAAAACTGTACTTCTCCTCTAAACTCACTTCTTTAGAAACGTCTTCTGAACTGCTACCGTGTATTAATGTATGAGATATACTATCGCGATCAGTAATGCCGCTATCAATAGTTGATATAGATGTAGTTTTATCTTCTAAGTAGTCGTCAATAATAGATGATTTCTTTACTCCATGTGATAATAAATCATCCGTTTGAGTAGTTATTTTTTTCTCCTGTTGAATCATTTCTTCGGTTTCTCGAGCTAATTCCGTGAGTGGTCTTATTATCATAGATTTAAATTTATCTTCAGAATCTTTCTTTGAATCTGGAATCTTTTGCTCTAAGACGCTGTATGTTTTATGTATGACGGCTTCCGTTGCTTTGTTTTTGACAATATCGGTGTCTGGTTCTGTATCAGGCTTAGTGCTCAACGTTTTTTCTGGGCTTTTGTCTTTATGAGGATGTGTTGAAATTACTATATCCAATTCTGCTGGTCTAGGTGGTTTCTCATCAGGTGGTTCATCAACAAGAGGCAAAGGTTTAGATGTAATTTTTTCATATAATTTATCGTCAACTGACTTATCAGGAAGTTTAATTTCTTCTTTAATTATTTCAGGCTTATCTTCTCCGGTAGATATTTGTTTTATTTGCTTTAAAATTATATCGTCATCACCGAGCAAGTCTTTGGTTTCCATTGGTGATGCTAACTTGCCATCTTCAATTAGACTTGGCGATCGATCATCTTCAATGGAACTTATAGACACATCATGGGATCGCATAGGGCTTGATTTTATCAATGGCGTCTCTGGGCTTATTTTTTTTTCAAAAACGGCTTTTTCGTCTTGGAACGGGCTTATATCTTTACCATGATGTAATTTTTCATCCTCGACTTGGCTAAGTACTTTCTGGATAGGTGCTTTGTCCAGTTTTACAGGGCTTGGTTCTGTGTCAATATGTGTCGTTTTAATCTTGCCAGGCTCTTTCGTGACACCTTCGTCTGGCCTTGGTTTTTTGTCAAGAAGTACCTTATCATCTTCGACTGGGCTAGACTCTTTCATAAGTATTGTCTTGGCATCTATTATTAAGCTTAATTCCTTATCTAGATGTACCTTATCATCCTCAAATGGGCTCAATTCTTTCACAAAAGGTGTCTTGTCTTCCTTGACTAGTATTGGTTCTTGGTCTAAGTGCCTCGTCTCAACCTTAACAATCATCTCATCTTCTACTGGGCTAAATTTCCTTTTGAGAAGTGCCTTATCATCTTTGATTGGGCTTTGTTTCGAACAAAGTTTCTCATACTCGACTGGGGTTGGTTCTTTGCCTGGAATTGATGTCTCTTCCATGACTGATTTTCTAACATGTTTCTCTGAGAAATATTTCTTGTCAAGAAGTTCTTTATCGTCCATGACCTGGTTAGACTCCTCCTTAAGTTGTACCATGTCACAAATTATTGGGCTTGATTCCTTTTGAGGTTGAGGCTTATCTTCCATAATGGAGCTCACATCTTTCTCGATTGGTGATTTGTCTTCCTTTACTGGTATAAGTTCTTTGTCTAGATGTAACGTCTCATCCTTGACTGGACTAGACTCTACTTCTAGTAGTGCATCGTCATCTATAACCAGACTAGGTTTCTTGCTAGGTAGTACAGTTTTATCTTCGATTGGGCTTAGTTCTTTTTCAATATGTGCCTTATCCTCTGTGACTGGGTATGTTTCTTTATCGACATGAGCCGTTTCATCCTTGACTAAGCTAGACTTTTCTTTGGCAATAACCTTTTCATCTTCTGCTATGCTAGATTTCTCGTCAAGAAGTGATTTGTCAATCTTGACTGAGCTGGATTCTTCCTCAAGTAGCACTGCGTTATATGTTAATGAGCTGGGTTCCTTACCAGGTTTTATTTTATCCTCAACTGAGCTAAATTCTATTTTGATAGGCACCTTATGCTCTTTAACTGGGCTTGGTTTCTTGTCAATATATTCGGTCTTATCCTTGACGAGGCTAGATTCTTGTTTAATTGGTACCGTATCAACTTCCAAAAGACTAGATTTTTTGTCAAGAATTGCTTTATCATCAATGATTGGACTGGGCTTTTGCTCAACTACCACCTCGTCATCTTTTACTGGGCTTGGTTTCTTGTCAAGATGTGCCATTTCATCCTCGACTAAGCTAGGCTCTTCCTTGACATTCACCAAATAACCTTCATCTAGACGTGGTATCTTGTCTAGAATTGCCATTTTATCAATCGATGGACTAGGCTTTTGCTCAGGCAGCATGTTATCATCTTTAACTGTACTGGGTTCTTTGCTGGGTCTTACAGTCTCGTCCTCAATTGGACTGGAAACTTTTTCAAGTTGACGCTTGTCATCTTTGAATGGGCTGGGTTCCATGTCAGGTTTCACTTTTACATCCTCGACTGGGATTATATCTTCTTCTATAAGTTTCTTGTCATCCTTAACTAAAACTAGTTTCGCTTCAAGATGTGTCGTTTTATCTTCGACGAATTTGGGCTCTTCCTTGACTGGGAAATGAAAATCGTCCGCTAGGGTTGGTATCTTGCCTTGAATTGCCATTTCATCAATAATTGCACTTGATTTTTGCTCCAATAACGAATTATCATCTTTTTCTGGACTGATTTTCTTGCTAGGTTTTACTTTCTCATCCTCGACTGGGGTCAAATCTTTCTCGATTGGTTTCATGTCAACTCTGACTGAGCTAGGTTTCTTGTCAAGTTTTGACGTCTCATCCATGACTGGGATCAGATCTTTATCAATATGTTTATTGTCATCATCAACTGGGCTAAGTTTTTCGTTAAGATGTACCGTTTTATCCTCAACTAATCTAGGCTCTTGCTTGACTGGCACCTTATCACCTTCATCTGGACTTGAGATATCAATTGCTATTTCATCAATTAATAAACTGGGCTTTTGCCCAAGTGTTGCCTTATCATCAATGACAGGGCTGGGTACTTTGCCAGGTTCTAGTTTCACATCTTCAGTTGGGCTTGGATATTTCAAAGGCTGTCCTTTGTCATCTATAACTGGTCTGGTATCCTTGCCAGGTTGAACTTTTACAATTCCGACTGGGCTTAGGTCTCTCTCGATAGGTTTCTTGTCATCTTCAACTAGGCTAAGTTTTTCGTCAAAATGTGCCGTTTTATCCTCAACTAAGCTAGGCTCTTGCTTTACTGGCACCTTGTCACCTTCTTTTAAGCTTGATATTTTGGATTGAATTGCCATTTCATCAATAATTAGACTAGGCTTTTGCCCAAGTGGTGTCTTGTCATCAATGACAGGGCTGGCTTCTTTTACGGGTCTTACAGTCTCATACTCGATTGGACTGGGTGTTTTCACAAGTTGTCCCATGTCATCTTTAACTGGGCTTGGTTCCTTGTCAGTTTGTAATTTTTCATCTTCGACTGGGCTTAGATCTTTCTTGATAGTTTTCTTGTCATCTTCAACTGGGCTAAGGTGTTCGTCACGATGTGCCGTTTTATCTTCAACTAAGCTTGGCTTCTGCTTGACTGGCTCTTTATCACCTTTTTCTGAGCTTGGCATCTTGCCTGAAATTGCTATTTCATCAATGATTAAACTGGGCTTTTGCCCAAGTGTTGCCTTGTCTTCAATCACAGGGCTGGGTACTTTGCCAGGTTCTAGTTTCACATCTTCAGTTGGGCTTGGATCTTTCATAAGCTGTCCTTTGTCATCTTTAACTGGGCTGGGCTCCTTGCGAGGATGAACTTTTACATCCTCGACTGGGCTTAGATCTATCTCGATAGGTTTCTTGTCATCTTCAACTCGGCTTTCTTTTTCATCAGGATGTGCCGTTGTATCCTCAACTAAGCTAGGCTCTTGCTGGACTGGTACTTTATCAGTTTCTTTTCTGTCTGGAATTTTGCCCTGAATTGCCATTTCATCAATTATTGCACTGGGTTTTTGCCCAAGTGGCGCCTTGTCATCAATGACAGGGCTGGGTTTTTTGCCGGGTCTTATACACTCATCGTCGGTTGGCTTTGGCTCTTTCACAAGTTGTCCCTTGTCATCTATAACTGGGCTGGATTTCTTGGCAAGTTGTACTTTTTCATCTTTGACTGAGCTTAGATCTTTCTTGATAGGTTTCTTTTCATCTTCGACTGGGCTTAGATCTTTCTTGATAGGCTTCTTGTCATCTTCATTGGGGCTTAGTTTTTCATCAGGATGTGCCGTTTTATCCTCAATTAAGCTAGGCTCTTCCTTGACTGGCACCTCATCACTTGGTATCTTGCCTTGAATTGCCATTTCATCAATTACTTGACTGGGTTTTTGCCTAAGGGGTGCCTTGTCATCAATGACAGGGCTAGGTTTCTTGCTAAGTATAACAGTCTCATCCTTGGTTAATATCGAATCTTTATCAAGCTGTATCTTATCATCTATATCTGGGCTAAGTTCCTTGCTTGGTTGTTCTTTTTCATCATCGACTGGGCTTAGAACTTTCTTGATAGTTTTCTTGTCATCTTCAACTGGGCTTAGGTGTTCGTCAAGATGTGCCGTTTTTTCTTCAAGTAAGCTTGGCTTCTGCTTGACTGGTTCTTTATCACCTTTTTCTGAGCTTGGCATCTTGCCTGAAATTGCTATTTCATCAATGATGAAACTAGGCTTTTGCCCAAGTGTTGCCTTGTCATCAATGACAGGGCCGGGTACTTTGCCAGGTTCTACTTTCTCATCTTTAGTTAGGCTTGGAACTATCATAAGCTCTCCTTTGTCATCTATAACTGGGCTGGGTTCTTTGCCAGGTATTACAGTCTCATCCTCGGTTGGGCTTGAATCTTTCACAAGTTGTCCCTTATCATCTACAACTGGGCTAAGTTTTTTATCAAGATATGCCGTCTTATCTTCAACTACGCTAGGCTTTTGCTTGACTGACACCTTATCACCTTCCTCTGGTCTTGGTATCTTGCCTTGAATTGTTATTTCATCAATAATTGGACTGGGTTTTTGCCCAAGTGATGCCTTGCCATCAATGACAGCGCTGGGTTCTTTGCCAGGTATTACAGTCTCATCCTCGGTAATGGTCAGATCTTTTAAAAGCTGTCCCTTTTCATGAATATCTGGGCTTAGTTCCTTACCAAGATGTACTTTTTCATCCTCGGCTGAGTTTAGATCTTTCTCGATAGGTTTCTTGCTATCTTCAACTGGGCTAAGTTTTTCGTCAGGATTAGCTATTTTATCTTCAACTAATTTAAGCATTTGCACCTTATCACCTTCATAAGGACTTGGTATCTTGCCTTGAATTGCCATTTCATCAATAATTGGACTGGGCTTTTGCCCGAGTGGTGCCTTGTCATCAATGGCAGGGCTGGGTTCTTTGCTAGGTATTACAGTCTCATCCTCGGTCAAGATCTGATCTTTTACAAGCTGTCTTTTGTCATCTAAAACTGGGCTGGGTATCTTGCCAGATTGCATTTTTACACCTTCGACTGGGCTTAGATCTTTCTCGATACGTTTCTCGTCGTCTGGGCTTAGCTTTTCGTCAAGATGTACCGATTTATCCTCAACTAAGCTGGGCTCTTGCTTGATCGTTACCTTATCACCTTCCTCTGGACTTGGTATCCTGCCTTGAATTGCCATTTCATCAATAATTGGACTGGGCTTTTGCCCGAGAGGTGCCTTGTCATCAATGGCAGGGCTGGGTTCTTTGCTAGGTATTACAGTCTCATCCTCGGTCAAGATCTTATCTTTTACAAGCTGTCCCTTGTCATCTAAAACTGGGCTGGGTTCCTTGTCGGATTGCATTTTTAAATCTTCGACTGGGCTTAGATCTTTCTCGATAGGTTTCTTGCCATCTGGGCTTAGTTTTTTGTCAAGATGTGCCGATTTATCCTCAACTAAGCTGGGCTCTTGCTTGACTGGCACCTTATCACCTTCCTCTGGACTTGGTATCCTGCCTTGAATTGCCATTTTATCAATAATTGGACTGGTTGTTTGCCCAAGAGGTGCCCCGTCATCAATGACAGGGCTTGGTTCTTTGCCAGCTATTACAATCTCATCCTCGGTCATGGTCGGACCTTTTACAAGCTGTCCCTTGTCGTCTAAAATTGGGCTAGGTTCCTTGCCAGATTGCATTTTTACACCTAAGACTGGGCTTAGATCTTTCTCGATAGGTTTCTTGTCGTCTGGGCTTAGCTTTTCGTCATGATGTGCCGATTTATCCTCAACTAAGCTGGGCTCTTGCTTGATCGTTACCTTATCACCTTCCTCTGGACTTGGTATCCTGCCTTGAATTGCCATTTCATCAAGAATTGGACTGGGCTTTTGCCCGAGAGGCGCCTTGTCATCAATGGCAGGGCTGGGTTCTTTGCTAGGTATTACAGTCTCATCCTCGGTCAAGATCTGATCTTTTACAAGCTGTCCCTTGTCATCTAAAACTGGGCTAGGTTCCTTGTCGGATTGCATTTTTACATCTTCGACTGGGCGTAGATCTTTCTCGATAGGTTTCTTGCCATCTGGGCTTAGTTTTTTGTCAAGATGTGCCGATTTATCCTCAACTGAGCTGGGCTCTTGCTTGACCGGCACCTTATCACCTTCCTCTGGACTTGGTATCTTGCCTTGAATTGCCATTTCATCAATAATTAGACTGGGCTTTTGCCCGAGTGGTGCCTTGTCATCAATGGCAGGGCTCGGTTCTTTGCTAGGTATTACAGTCTCATCCTCGGTCACGATCTGATCATTTACAAGCCATCCCTTGTCATCTAAAACTGGGCTGGGTTCCTTGCCAGATTGCATTTTTACACCTTCGACTGGGCTTAGATCTTTTTCGATAGGTTTTTTGTCGTCTGGGCTTAGCTTTTCGTCATGATGTGCCGATTTATCCTTAAGTAAGCTGGGCTCTTGCTTGACCGGCATCTTATCACCTTCTTCTGGACTTGGTATCTTGCCTTGAATTGCCATTTCATCAATAATTGGACTGGGCTTTTGCCCGAGTGGTGCCTTGTCATCAATAGCAGGGCTGGGTTCTTTGCTAGGTATTACAGTCTCATCCTCGGTCACGATCTGTTCATTTACAAGCCGTCCTTTGTCATCTAAAACTAAGCTGGGTTCCATGCCAGATTGCATTTTTACACCTTCGACTGGGCTTAGATCTTTTTCGATAGGTTTTTTGTCGTCTGGGCTTAGCTTTTCGTCATGATGTGCCGATTTATCCTCAACTAAGCTGGGCTCTTGCTTGACTGGCACCTTATCACCTTCCTCTGGACTTGGTATCTTGTCTTGAATTGCCATTTCATCAATAATTGGACTGGGCTTTTGCCCGAGTGGTGCCTTGTCATCAATGGCAGGGCTGGGTTCTTTGCTAGGTATTACAGTCTCATCCTCGGTCAAGATCTGATCTTTTACAAGCTGTCCCTTGTCATCTAAAACTAAGCTGGGTTCCATGCCAGATTGCATTTTTAAGCCTTCGACTGGGCTTAGATCTTTCTCGATAGGTTTCTTGTCATCTGGGCTTAGCTTTTCGTCAAGATGTGCCGATTTGTCTTCGACTAAGCTGGGCTCTTGCTTGACAGGCACCTTATCATCTTCCTCTGGACTTAGTATCCTGCCGTGAATTGCCATTTTATCAATTATTAGACTGGGCTTTTGCCTGTGTAGTGCCTTGTCATCAATGGCAGCGCTGGGTTCTTTGCTAGGTATTACAGTCTCATCCTCAGTCGAGGTCGGACCTTTTACAAGCTGTCCTTTGTGGCTAGGTTCCTTGTCGGATTGTATTTGTACACCTTCGACTGGGCTTAGATCTTTCTCGATAGGTTTCTTGCCATCTGGGCTTAGTTTACCGTCGAGATGTGCCGATTTATCTTCAACAAAGCTGGGCTCTTGCTTGACCGGCACCTTATCACCTTCTTCTGGACTTGGTATCTTGCCTCGAATTGCCATTTCATCAATAATTGAACTGGGCTTTTGCCCGAGTGGTGCCTTGTCATCAATGGCAGGGCTTGGTTCTTTGCTAAATATTCCAGTCTCATCCTCAGTCGAGGTCTGATCCTTTAGAAGCTGTCCCTTGTCATCTAAAACTGGGCTAGGTTCCTTGTCGGATTGCATTTTTACATCGTCGACTTGGCTTAGATCTTTCTCGATAGGTTTCTTGCCATCTGGGCTAAGTTTTATGTCAAGATGAGCCGATTTATCCTTAACTAAGCTAGGCTCTTGCTTGACTGGCACCTCATCACCTTCCTCTGGACTTGGTATCTTGCTTTGAATTGCCATTTCATCAATAATTGGACTGGGCTTTTGCCCCAGTGGTGCCTTGTCATCAATGTCAGGGCTGGGTTCTTTGCTAGGTATAACAGTCTCATCATCGTTCGAGGTGTGATCTTTTACAAGCTGTCCCTTGTCATCTAAAACTGGGCTGGGTTCCTTGCCCGATTGCATTTTTACACCTTCGACTGGGCTTAGATCTTTCTCGATAGGTTTCTTGTCGTCTGGGCTTAGCTTTTCGTCAAGATGTAGCGATTTATCCTTAACTGAGCTGGGCTCTTGCATGACTGGCATCTTATCACCTTCCGCTGGACTTAGTATCTTGCCTTGAATTGTCATTTCATCACTAATTGGACCTGGCTTTTGCCCGAGTGGTGCCTTGTCATCAATGTCAGGGTTGGGTTCTTTGCTAGGTATTACAGTCTCATCCTCGGTCGAGGTGTGATCTTTTACAAGCTGTCCCTTGTCATCTAAAACTTGGCTGGGTTCTTTGCCAGATTGCATTATTACACCTTCGACTGGGCTTAGATCTTTTTCGATATGTTTCTTGTCATCCGGGCTTAGTTTTTCGTCAAGATGTACCGATTTATAATCAACTAAGCTGGGTTCTTGCTTGACTGGCAATTCATCACCTTCCTCTGGACTTGGTATCCTGCCTTGAATTGCCATTTCATCAATAATTGGACTGGGTGTTTGCCCAAGAGGTGCCTCGTCATCAATGACAAGGCTTGGTTCTTTGGCAGCTATTACAATCTCATCCTCGGTCGTGGTCGGATCTTGTACAAGCTGTCCCTTGTCATCTAAAACTGGGCTGGGCACCTTGCCTGATTGCATTTTTATACCTTCGACTGGGCTTTGATCTTTCTCGATAGGTTTCTTGTCGTCTGGGCTTAGCTTTTTGTCAAGATGTGCTGATTTATCCTCAACTAAGCTGGGCTCTTGCTTGACCGGCACCTTATCACCTTTCTCTGGACTTGGTATTCTGCCTTGAATTGCCATTTCATCAATAATTGAACTGGGCTTTTGCCCGAGTGGTGCCTTGTCATCAATAGCAGGGCTGGGTTCTTTGCTAGGTATTACAGTCTCATCCTTGGTTGAGGTCGGACCTTTTACAAGCTGTCCTTTGTGGCTAGGTTCCTTGTCGGATTGCATTTGTACACCTTCGACTGGGCTTAGATCTTTCTGGATAGGTTTCTTGCCATCTGGGATTAGTTTTCCGTCAAGATGTGCCGATTTATCTTCAACAAAGCTGGGCTCTTGCTTGACCGGCACCTTATCACCTTCTTCTGGACTTGGTATATTGCCTTGAATTGCCATTTCATCAATAATTGGACTGGGCTTTTGCCCGAGTGGTGCCTTGCCATCAATGGCAGGGCTTGGTTCTTTGCTAGATATTCCAGTCTCATCCTCAGTCGAGGTCTGATCCTTTACACGCTGTCCCTTGTCATCTAGAACTGGGCTAGGTTCCTTGTCGGATTGCATTTTTACATCTTCGACTGGGCTTAGATCTTTCTCGATAGGTTTCTTGCCATCTGGGCTAAGTTTAAAGTCAAGATGAGTCGATTTATCCTTAACTAAGCTGGGCTCTTGCTTGACTGGCACCTCATCACCTTCCTCTGGACTTGGTATCTTGCTTTCAATTTCCATTTCATCAATGATTGGACTGGGCTTCTGCCCGAGTGGTGACTTGTCATCAATGACAGGGCTGGGTTCTTTGCTAGGTATTCCAGTCTCATCCTCAGTCGAGATTTGATCTTTTACAAGCTGTCCCTTGTCATCTAAAACTGGGCTGGGTTCCTTGCCAGATTGCAATTTTACATCTTCGACTGGGCTAAGATCTTTCTCGATAGGTTTCTTGTCATCTGGGCTTAGTTTTTCGTCAAGATGTGCCGATTTATCTTCGACTAAGCTGGGCTCTTGCTTTACTGGCACCTTATCACCTTCCTCTAGACTTAGTATCTTGCCTTGAATTGTCATTTCATCAATAATTGGACTGGGCTTTTGCCCGAGTGGTGCCTTGTCATCAGTGGCAGGGCTGGGTTCTTTGCTGGGTATTCCAGTCTCATCCTCAGTCGAGGTCTGATCTTTTACAAGCTCTCCCTTGTCATCTAAAACTGGGCTAGGTTCCTTGTCAGATTGCATTTTTACACCTTCGACTGGGCTTAGATCTTTCTCGATAGGTTTCTTGTCATCTGGGCTTAGCTTTTCGTCAAGATGTGCCGATTTGTCTTCGACTAAGCTGGGCTCTTGCTTTACTGGCACCTTATCACCTTCCTCTGGACTTGGTATCTTGCCTTGAATTGCCATTTCATCAATAATTGGACTGGGCTTTTGCCCGAGTGGTGCCTTGTCATCAATGGCAGGGCTGGGTTCTTTGCTAGGTATTACAGTCTCATCCTCGGTCGAGATCTGATCTTTTACAAGCTGTCCCTTGTCATCTAAAACTGGGCTGGGTTCCTTGCCCGATTGCATTTTTACACCTTCGACTAGGCTTTGATCTTTCTCGATAGGTTTCTTGTCGTCTGGGCTTAGGTTTTCGTCAAGACGTGCCGATTTATCCTCAACAAAGCTTGGTTCTTGCTTGACCAGCACCTTATCACCTTCCTCTGGACTTGGTATCCTGCCGTGAATTGCCATTTCATTAATAATTGGACTGGGCTTCTGCCTGAGTGGTGACTTGTCATCAGTGGCAGGGCTGGGTTCTTTGCTAAAAATTACAGTCTCATCCTCGGCCGAGATCTGATCTTTTACAAGCTGTCCCTTGTCATCTAAAACTGGGCTGGGCTCCTTGCCAAATTGCTTTTTTACACCTTCGACTGGGCTAATATCTTTCTCGATAGGTTTCTTGTCGTCTGGGCTTAGCTTTTCGTCAAGATGTGCCGATTTATCCTTAACTAAGCTGGGCTCTTGCTTGACTGGCACCTCACCACCTTCCTCTGGACTTGGTATCCTGCCGTGAATTGCCATTTCATCAATAATTGGACTGGATGTTTGCCCAAGAGTTGCCTCGTCATCGATGGCAGGGCTTGGTTCTTTGCCAGCTATTACAATCTCATCCTCGGTCGTGATCGGATCTTTTATAAGCTGTCCCTTGTCGTCTAAAACTGGGCTGAGTTCCTTGTCGGATTGCAATTTTACATCTTCGACTGGGCTTAGATCTTTCTCGATAGGTTTCTTGTCATCTGGGCTTAGTTTTTCTTCAAGATGTGCCGATTTATCTTCGACTAAGCTGGGCTCTTGCTTGACTGGCACCTTATCACCTTCCTCTGGACTTGGAATCTTGCCTTGAGTTGTTATTTCTTCAATAATTGGACTGGGCTTTTGCCCGAGTGGTGCCTTGTCATCAATGGCAGGGCTGGATTCTTTGCTAGGTATTACAGTCTCATCCTCGGTCGAGATCTGATCTTTTACAAGCTGTCCCTTGTCATCTAAAACTGGGCTGGGTTTCTTGCCAGATTGCATTTTTACACCTTCGACTGGGCTAAGATCTTTCTCGATAGGTTTCTTGTGGTCTGGGCTTAGCTTTTCGTCAAGATGCGCCAATTTATCCTCAACTAAGCTGGGTCCTTGCTTGACTGGCACCTCATCACCTTCCTCTGGACGTGGTATTTTGCCTTGAATTGCCACTTCATCAATAATTGGACTGGGTGTTTGCCCAAGAGGTGCCTCGTCATCAATGACAGGGCTCGGTTCTTTGCCAGCTATTACAATCTCATTCTCGGTCGTGGTCGAATCTTTTACAAGCTGTTCCTTGTCGTCTAAAACTGGGCTGGGTTCCTTGCCCGATTGCATTTTTACACTTTCGACTGGGCTTAGATCTTTCTCGATAGATTTCTTGCCATCTGGGCTTAGTTTGCCGTCAAGATGTGCCGATTTATCCTCAACAAAGCTGGGCTCTTGCTTGACCGGCACCTTATTACCTTCTTCTGGACTTGGTATCCTGCCTTGAATTGCCATTTTATCAATAATTGGACTGGTTGTTTGCCCAAGAGGTGCCCCGTCATCAATGACAGGGCTGGGTTCTTTGCTGGATATTCCTGTCTTATCCTTAGTCGAGGTCTGATCTTTTGCAAGCTGTCCCTTGTCATATAAAACCGGGCTAGGTTCCTTGTCGGATTGCATTTTTACATCTTCGACTGGGCTTAGATTTTTCTCGATAGGTTTCTTGTCGTCAGGGCTTAGCTTTTCGTCAAGATGCGCCGATTCATCCTCAACTAAGCTGGGCTCTTGCTTGACTGGCACCTTATCACCTTCCTCTGGAGTTAGTATCTTGCCTTGAATTGCCATTTCATCAATAATTGGACTGGGCTTTTGCCTGAGTGGTGCCTTGTCATCAGTGGCAGGGCTGGGTTCTTTGCTGGGTATTCCAGTCTCATCCTCAGTCGAGGTCTGATCTTTTACAAGCTCTCCCTTGTCATCTAAAACTGGGCTAGGTTCCTTGTCAGATTGCATTTTTACACCTTCGACTGGGCTTAGATCTTTCTCGATGGGTTTCTTGTCATCTGGGCTTAGCTTTTCGTCAAGATGTGCCGATTTGTCTTCGACTAAGCTGGGCTCTTGCTTGACCGGCACCTTATCACCTTTGTCTGGACTTGGTATCTTGCCTTGAATTGCCATTTCATCAATAATTGGACTGGGCTTTTGCCCGAGTGGTGCCTTGTCATCAATGGCAGGGCTGGGTTCTTTGCTAGGTATTCCAGTCTTATCCTCAGTCGAGATCTGATCTTTTACTAGCTGTCCCTTGTCATCTAAAACTGGGCTGGGTTCCTTGCCAGATTGCATTTTTACACCTTCGACTGGGCTTAGATCTTTCTCGATAGGTTTCTTGTTGTCTGGGTCTAGCTTTTCGTCAAGATGTGCCGATTTATCCTCAACTAAGCTGGGCTCTTGCTTGACTGGCATCTTACCACCTTCCTCTGGACTTGGTAAATTGTCTTGAATTGCCATTTCATCAATAATTGGACTGGGCTTTTGCCCGAGTGGTGCCTTGTCATCAATGGCAGGGCTGGGTTCTTTGCTTGGTTTCACAGTCTCATCCTCGGTCGAGGTGTGATCTTTTACAAACTGTCCCTTGTCATCTAAAACTTGTTTGGGTTCCTTGTCGGTTTCCAGCTTTACATCTTCGACTGGACTTAGATCCTTCTTGATAGGTTTCTTGTCATCCGGGCTTAGTTTTTCGTCAAGATGTGCCGATTTATCCTTAACTAAGCTGGGGTCTTGCTTGACTGGCACCTCATCACCTTCCTCTGGACTTGGTATCTTGCCTTGAATTGCCATTTCATCAGTAATTTGACTGGGCTTTTGCCCGAGTGATGCCTTGTCATCAATGGCAGGGCTGGGTTCTTTGCTAGGTATTACAGTCTCATCCTCGGTCAAGATCTGATCTTTTACAAGCTGTCCCTTGTCATCTAAAACGGGGCTGGGTTCATTGCCAGATTGCATTTTTACACCTTCGACTGGGCTAATATCTTTCTCGATACGTTTCTTGTCGTCTGGGCTCAGCCTTTTGTCAAGATGTGCCGATTTATCCTCAACTAAGCTGGGCTCTTGCTTGACTGGCATCTCACCACCTTCCTCTGGACTTGGTAAATTGTCTTGAATTGCCATTTCATCAATAATTGGACTGGGCTTTTGCCCGAGTGGTGCCTTGTCATCAATGGCAGGGCTGGGTTCTTTGCTAGGTATTCCAGTCTCATCCTCAGTCGAGATTTGATCTTTTACATGCTGTCCTTTGTCATCTAAAACTGGGCTGGGTTCCTTGCCAGATTGCATTTTTACACCTTCGACTGGGCTAAGATCTTTCTCGATAGGTTTCTTGTCGTCTGGGCTTAGCTTTTCGTCAAGATGTGCCGATTTATCCTCAACAAAGCTGGGCTCTTGCTTGACCGGCACCTTATCACCTTCCTCTGGACTTGGTATCTTGTCTTGAATTGCCATTTCATCAGTAATTGGACTGGGCTTTTGCCCCAGTGGTGCCTTGTCATCAATGGCAGGGCTGGGTTCTTTGCTAGGTATTACAGTCTCATCCTCGGTCGAGGTGTGATCTTTTTCAAGCTGTCCCTTTTCATCTAAAACTGGGCTGGGTTCCTTGCCAGATTGCATTTTTACACCTTCGACTGGGCTTAGATCTTTCTCGATAGGTTTCTTGCCATCTGGGCTAAGTTTTATGTCAAGATGAGCCGATTTATCCTTAACTAAGCTAGGCTCTTGCTTGACTGGCACCTCATCACCTTCCTCTGGACTTGGTATCTTGCTTTGAGTTGCCATTTCATCAATAATTGGACTGGGCTTTTGCCCGAGTGGTGCCTTGTCATCAATGGCAGGGCTGGGTTCTTTGCTAGGTATTCCAGTCTCATCCTCGGTCAAGATCTGATCTTTTACAAGCTGTCCCTTGTCATCTAAAACTGGGCTGGGTTCCTTGCCAGATTGCATTTTTACACCTTCGACTGGGCTTAGATCTTTCTCAATAGGTCTCTTGTCGTCTGGGCTTAGCTTTTCGTCAAGATGTGCCGATTTATCCTCAACTAAGCTGGGCTCTTGCTTGACCGGCACCTTATCACCTTTGTCTGGACTTGGTATCTTGCCTTGAATTGCCATTTCATCAGTAATTGGACTGGGCTTTTGCCCGAGTGGTGACTTGTCATCAATGGCAGGGCTGGGTTCTTTGCTAGGTATTACAGTCTCATCCTCGGTCGAGGTGTGATCTTTTACAAGCTGTCCCTTGTCATCTAAAACTGGGCTGGGTTCCTTGTCGGATTGCAATTTTACATCTTCGACTGGGCTTAGATCTTTCTCGATAGGTTTCTTGTCATCTGGGCTTAGCTTTTCTTCAAGATGTGCCGATTTATCTTCGACTAAGCTGGGCTCTTGCTTGACTGGCACCCTATCACCTTCCTCTGGACTTGGTATCTTGCCTTGAATTGCCATTTCATCAGTAATTTGACTGGGCTTTTGCCTGAGTGGTGCCTTGTCATCAATGGCAGGGCTGGGTTCTCTGCTAGGTATCACAGTCTCATCCTCGGTCAAGATCTGATCTTTTACAAGCTGTCCCTTGTCATCTAAAACTGGGCTGGGTTCCTTGTCGGATTGCAATTTTACATCTTCGACTGGGCTTAGATCTTTCTCGATAGGTTTCTTGTCATCTGGGCTTAGCTTTTCGTCAAGATGTGCCGATTTGTCTTCGACTAAGCTGGGCTCTTGCTTGACTGGCACCTTATCACCTTCCTCTGGACTTGGAATCTTGCCTTGAGTTGTTATTTCTTCAATAATTGGACTGGGCTTTTGCCCGAGAGGTGCCTTTTCTTCAATGACAGGGCTGGGTTCTTTGCTAGGTATTACAGTCTCATCCTCGGTCGAGATCTGATCTTTTACAAGCTGTCCCTTGTCATCTAAAACTGGGCTGGGTTCCTTGCCAGATTGCATTTTTACACCTTCAACTGGGCTAATATCTTTCTCGATAGGTTTCTTGTCATCTGGGCTAAGCTTTTCTTCAAGATGTGCCGATTTATCTTCGACTAAGCTGGGCTCTTGCTTGACTGGCACCTTATCACCTTCCTCTGGACTTGGTATCTTGCCTTGAATTGCCATTTCATCAGTAATTTGACTGGGCTTTTGCCTGAGTGGTGCCTTGTCATCAATGGCAGGGCTGGGTTCTTTGCTAGGTATCACAGTCTCATCCTCGGTCAAGATCTGATCTTTTACAAGCTGTCCCTTGTCATCTAAAACTGGGCTGGGTTCCTTGTCGGATTGCAATTTTACATCTTCGACTGGGCTTAGATCTTTCTCGATAGGTTTCTTGTCATTTGGGCTTAGCTTTTCGTCAAGATGTGCCGATTTGTCTTCGACTAAGCTGGGCTCTTGCTTGTATGGCACCTTATCACCTTCCTCTGGACTTGGAATCTTGCCTTGAGTTGTTATTTCTTCAATAATTTGACTGGGCTTTTGCCCGAGAGGTGCCTTTTCTTCAATGACAGGGCTGGGTTCTTTGCTAGGTATTACAGTCTCATCCTCGGTCGAGATCTGATCTTTTACAAGCTGTCCCTTGTCATCTAAAACTGGGCTGGGTTCCTTGCCAGATTGCATTTTTACACCTTCAACTGGGCTTATATCTTTCTCGATAGGTTTCTTGTCGTCTGGGCTGAGCCTTTTGTCAAGATGTGCCGATTTATCCTTAACTAAGCTGGGTTCTTGCTTGACTGGCACCTCAAAACCTTCCTCTGGACTTGGTACCTTGCCTTGAATTGCCATTTCATCAATAATTGGACTGGGCTTTTGCCCGATTGGTGCCTTTTCATCAATGGCAGGGCTGGGTTCTTTGCTAGGTATTCCAGTCTCATCCTCAGTCGAGATTTGATCTTTTACAAGCTGTCCCTTGTCATCTAAAACTGGGCTGGGTTCCTTGCCAGATTGCATTTTTACACCTTCGACTGGGCTTAAATCTTTCTCGATAGGTTTCTTGTCGTTTGGGCTTAGCTTTTCGTCAAGATGTGCCGATTTATCCTCAACAAAGCTGGGCTCTTGCTTGACCGGCACCTTATCACTTTCCTCTGGACTTGGTATCTTGTCTTGAATTGCCATTTCATCAGTAATTGGACTGGGCTTTTGCCCCAGTGGTGCCTTGTCATCAATTGCAGGGCTGGGTTCTTTGCTAGGTATCACAGTCTCATCCTCGGTCGAGGTGTGATCTTTTTCAAGCTGTCCCTTTTCATCTAAAACTGGGCTGGGTTCCTTGCCAGATTGCATTTTTACACCTTCGACTGGGCTTAGATCTTTCTCGATAGGTTTCTTGTCGTCAGGGCTTAGCTTTTCGTCAAGATGCGCCGATTCATCCTCAACTAAGCTGGGCTCTTGCTTGACTGGCACCTTATCACCTTCCTCTGGACTTAGTATCTTGCCTTGAATTGCCATTTCATCAATAATTGGACTGGGCTTTTGCCCGAGTGGTGCCTTGTCATCAGTGGCAGGGCTGGGTTCTTTGCTGGGTATTCCAGTCTCATCCTCAGTCGAGGTCTGATCTTTTACAAGCTCTCCTTTGTCATCTAAAACTGGGCTAGGTTCCTTGTCAGATTGCATTTTTACACCTTCGACTGGGCTTAGATCTTTCTCAATAGGTCTCTTGTCGTCTGGGCTTAGCTTTTCGTCAAGATGTGCCGATTTATCCTCAACTAAGCTGGGCTCTTGCTTGACCGGCACCTTATCACCTTTGTCTGGACTTGGTATCTTGCCTTGAATTGCCATTTCATCAGTAATTGGACTGGGCTTTTGCCCGAGTGGTGCCTTGTCATCAATGGCAGGGCTGGGTTCTTTGCTAGGTATTACAGTCTCATCCTCGGTCGAGGTGTGATCTTTTACAAGCTGTCCCTTTTCATCTAAAACTGGGCTGGGTTCCTTGCCAGATTGCATTTTTACACCTTCGACTGGGCTTAGATCTTTCTCAATAGGTCTTTTGTCGTCTGGGCTTAGCTTTTCGTCAATATGTGCCGATTTATCCTCAACTAAGCTGGGTTCTTGCTTGACTGGCACCTCGTCACCTTCCTCTGGACTTGGTAAATTGTCTTGAATTGTCATTTCATCAATAATTGGACTGGGCTTTTGCCTGAGTGGTGCCTTGTCATCAATGGCAGGGCTGGGTTCTTTGCTAGGTATTACAGTCTCATCCTCGGTCAAGATCTGATCTTTTACAAGCTGTCCCTTGTCATCTAAAACTGGGCTGGGTTCCTTGTCGGATTGCAATTTTACATCTTCGACTGGGCTTAGATCTTTCTCGATAGGTTTCTTGTCATCTGGGCTCAGCTTTTCTTCAAGATGTGCCGATTTATCTTCGACTAAGCTGGGCTCTTGCTTGACTGGCACCTTATCACCTTCCTCTGGACTTGGTATCTTGCCTTGAATTGCCATTTCATCAGTAATTTGACTGGGCTTTTGCCCGAGTGATGCCTTGTCATCAATGGCAGGGCTGGGTTCTTTGCTAGGTATTACAGTCTCATCCTCGGTCAAGATCTGATCTTTTACAAGCTGTCCCTTGTCATCTAAAACGGGGCTGGGTTCCTTGCCAGATTGCATTTTTACACCTTCGACTGGGCTAATATCTTTCTCGATACGTTTCTTGTCGTCTGGGCTCAGCCTTTTGTCAAGATGTGCCGATTTATCCTCAACTAAGCTGGGCTCTTGCTTGACTGGCATCTCACCACCTTCCTCTGGACTTGGTAAATTGTCTTGAATTGCCATTTCATCAATAATTGGACTGGGCTTTTGCCCGAGTGGTGCCTTGTCATCAATGGCAGGGCTGGGTTCTTTGCTAGGTATTACAGTCTCATCCTCGGTCAAGATCTGATCTTTTACAAGCTGTCCCATGTCATCTAAAACTGGGCTGGGTTCCTTGCCAGATTGCATTTTTACACCTTCGACTGGGCTTAGATCTTTCTCAATAGGTCTCTTGTCGTCTGGGCTTAGCTTTTCGTCAAGATGTGCCGATTTATCCTCAACTAAGCTGGGCTCTTGCTTGACCGGCACCTTATCACCTTTGTCTGGACTTGGTATCTTGCCTTGAATTGCCATTTCATCAGTAATTGGACTGGGCTTTTGCCCGAGTGGTGCCTTGTCATCAATGGCAAGGCTGGGTTCTTTGCTAGGTATTACAGTCTCATCCTCGGTCGAGGTGTGATCTTTTACAAGCTGTCCCTTTTCATCTAAAACTGGGCTGGGTTCCTTGCCAGATTGCATTTTTACACCTTCGACTGGGCTTAGATCTTTCTCGATAGGTTTTTTGTCCTCTGGGCTTAGTTTTTCATCAAGATATGCCGTCTTATCCTCAACTAAGCTAGGCTCTTGCTTGACAGGCAATTTATCACTTTCCTCTGGACTTAGTATTTTTCCTTGCATCGCCATTTCATCAATAATCGGACTAGGTTTTTGCTCTAGTGGTGCCTTGTCATCAATGACAGGGCTGGGTTCTTTGCCGGGTTTTACAGTATCATCGTCAGTTGGCCTGGGTTCTTTCTCAAGTTGTCCCTTGTCATCTATTACTGGGCTGAGTTTCTTGGCAGGTTGTACTATTTCATTTTCGACTGGGCTTAGATCTTTCTTTATAGGCTTCTTGTCATTTTCAACGGGGCTTAGTTTTTCATCAGGATGTGCCGTTTTATCCTCAATTAAGCTAGGCTCTTGCTTGACTTGCACCTTAGTACCTTCCTCTGGACTTGGTATCTTGCTTTGAATTGCCATTTCATCAATTACTGGACTGGGTTTTTGCCCAAGTTTTGCCTTGTCATCAATGAGAGGGCTGGGTTCTTTGCCAGGTGTAACAGTCTCATCCTCGGTAATGATTAGATCTTTTACAAGCTGTCCTCTATCATCAAAACCTGGGCTAATTTCCTTGCCTGGTTGATCTTTTACATCCCTGACTGGGCTTAGATCTTTCTCGATAGGTTTCTTGTCATCTTCAACTGGGCCAAGTTGTTCGTCAAGATGTGTCATTTTGTCCTCCACTAAGCTAGGCTGTTGCTTGACAGGCACCTTATCAGTTTCCTCTGTGTCTGGAATTTGGCCTTGAATTGACATTTCATCGGTTGGGCTTGGATCTTTTACAAGTTGTCCCTTGCTATCTTTAATTGGACTGGGTTCTTTCTCAAGTTTTCCCATTTCAGCAATAACTGTTTTTGTTTTTTTGCTAGTTCTTACTTTTTCATCTTCAACTGGGCTTAGTTTTATATCAAGATGTGCAATCTCATCCTCAATTACTAAGCTAGGCGTTTGCTTGACTGGCATCTTATCACCATTCTCTAGTCTTGGTATACTTTCTAGAATTGTCATATCATCAATGATTGGCACTTTGTCATCTTTATCAGGGCTTGGTTTTTTGTCAAGTTTTTTTGTTTTATCCTTGGTTTGGCTGGGATCTTTCTCGAGTTGTCTACTGTCATCTATGATTTGGCTAGGTTCTATGCTTGGGTTTACTTTTTCGACCAGATCCAGATCTGTCTCGATAGAGTGCTTGTCATCTTTAACTAGGCTTGGTTTTTTGTCAAGTTGTGCCGTCTCATCCTTAACTAAGCTAGGCTCTAGTTTGTTTGGCACATTATCATCTTTCATTGGGATTAGCATTTTGTCTTGAATTACCGTTTCATCAACCATTGGACTAGACTTTTGCTCAAGTAGCGCCTTGTCATCTAATACCAGGCCATGTTCCATGCTAGGTTTGACTTTGCCCTCCTCAGCTGTGCTTAATTCTTGTTTAAGTGGTGATTTGTCCTTCATTGGAGTTAATTCTCTGTAGAGATCTGCCGTCTCATCCCTGTCTAAGACGGAATCTTGAGTAAGTATATCATCCACTTGTTCCACCGTGCTGGGTTTCTTGTCAAAAATTACCTTTTCATCAGGTTGTACGTTTTGCTCCTTAACTTGACTTAGTTCTTGCTTTATTGGCGCAATGAGTTCTATGATTGGGCTTGTTTCTATGTCAAGATGTGTTGTGTCATCTTTGTGCATACTAATATCTACCTCAACTAATACCTTGTCGTCTTCCACCGGACTTCGTTTCTTGTCAAGAAGGACCTTGTCATTTGTGTCAAAGCTTGAATCTTTCTCATGTAGTACTCTGTCATCTTCTATTGAGGTTGTAGTAGGTTGTTCCTTTTTATCCTCCATTGGGCTCATTTCTTTGGATTTTTTAAGTGTTTTTTCTTCCGAACTTGATTCTTTGTCAAGAGGTGTGGCCGTGTCATACTTGATTAGGCTGGATTCCTTCTCGACTTGTTTACTGTCATCGAGTTTTGGGCTCGGCTCCTTGTACGGAAATAGGTTTCTTGTTGTTTCTTCAAGTACGTCTACGTCTTTTATTGGGATTATTTTTGTGGATTTTAAAGCATCCAATGGAGTTATTGTGGAAGTAATAGCCGACAAAAGTTTCTCTCCAGAAGTTTTCTCTAGAGTGACATCTTGATACGATGTTTTGGCACTAGTTTTTGTAATACTTGATCCATCTGGTGAGTTGTCTTCTATTATTGTTTTTACTTTAGACATTGTTCGTGTTATGTTTGTTGCTCCACAGTAAAATTTATGAATAACTGTCGTTATAGTTGTTGTTCTTGTTATGGCTAATCCGTTTTTAATAATGGTGGTAACTTGAGAATGTATATCTTCGGTAGGTTCACTGATTGCTGTAAAACCAGTTAAAATGTCTTCTTGTGATAGCATTTGCTCATCAATCCCAAATATTTCATCGTTTATTGAGATGTTTTCGTTTGATTTAGTTACAATCGATCCATCTGGATATTCATCAATAGTCATTGTTTTTACTGTTTGCTTGGTACGTGTTTGTTTTGTTATTGTTTTAAGATATCTTTCTACGATTGTTGTTGTTGCTACTTTTCTTGTCACTGTGCGGCTATTAATAGTCACTTTACTTGATTTTGAGACTTCAGTCTCTTCTTCAGGTTCATTTATTAGTGTATAACCTTCTAGATATTCGTTTACATCCATCTGGTTTTCTATATCTGAAAAAGATGTTAGAATTTCGGTTTTCTCTGTAATTGGTCTATTATCTTGATAGAAATCTGTCGAGAATGTAACGGTTATTGTTTTTATCTTTCTTATGATTCCATTTTTATCAGCAAACTTTGTAGTTACTAATTTTGAAAAAAATAAACGTTCAATTATGATTTGTTCGATTGCAAGCCTTATTACATCCGATTTAACTGTAATTTTGGGTTTATCAGTGGCCACAAAATCTTTAAGACTTGATTCAACTTTTAAAGCTTCGTTTATCAAATCCTCATCGTCATAAGCAATTCCATGTATCTTGAGATCAGTCAGTGACACTTTTCTGAATTTAACAAATTCTTCGAAAGATATTTTATTTTCATAAAACATATTTAATACTCTCCTGGTCTGATTGTCCTCAACAACTGGAATTTCCGCTTCAATTTTCCCTAAGCACGTATCCTTTTTTAAATCTGTAATATCTTTTACTGTTTCCTGAGCTTTCTTTTCCACTTCTTTATCTTTTATTTTATCAAAACCATTTTCGACACCAAGTGGGCATATGGCTTTCACATCTAATTGTGTAGGACGTAAATCTTTTTCGATTTGATATAACTCTTCATAGTCATGTTTTTCTTTGTGTTCTGTGCCTTTAGATTCGGTTGCGTTAATTGAAATAGGACTTATATCTCTGCTCAGCGGCTTTAAATCCATCTCTTGCATTAAGCTTAGCGTTTCATCTACTTTAAAAGGACTTGGCTCTCTTATGTCAAGTACTATTGGGCTTGGTGTCTCATATACATTGCTTGGCATTTTTTCGACGTGCTCGACTTGGCTTGTTACTACCTCATCTACTACGGCACTTGGAGTATTTTCGATTTTGAGTAGGCTGGGCTTCTCCTCTGGAAGGATTATTCTTGCTGTTTCTCCGTCTAGTGCTTCTCGACTAGGCACTGTTTTTTCTAATTGGTCCATAATTACCTTATCTAGCGGGCTTGGTTCTTTTTCGTCTGATTTGATAGGACTTGACACTTTCTCGAAAAGTGCTTCTGGGCTATACGTTTTTTGGTCAGGTGTTATTGTGCTTAACGCTTTTTCTTCCAATAGAATTGTGCTAGAATCTTCATCATATGACGTTGGCGCTTTTTCTACTGGTATATCTGAATCTAGAGGTACTTGGATTTGTGCTTTATCAGGTGGGCTCAGTACTTTTTTATCTGGTTTAATTGAGCTTTGTATTTTCTCATCAGCTTTTATGGCGCCGAGTGCTTCCTCTGTTGGGCTTGGCGCCTTTTCTGAGTGTAGTGGAATATTTACTTCCTTGTGTGGTTTTATTGGGCTCTTATCTTTTTCTGGACTTACATCTTTTATATCAACTGACGGTTTTCTACCAAAAAGTTTTCCAGTGAAAAAATCTTTTGTTGCACTTACTTTTTCATCAAGTTTATTAATGAAATTATCAATTTTTTCCTTTTTTGATGTTTTTTGTTTAATATCTACACTTACAGGTTCAACACCATCGATTTTCTTAACAATAATATCTTTTTGCTCTTCTGGTGCATCTTTTTCCAAACTTACTTGCTTTTCATCAAGTCTGTCAGAAATGATATCATCTTTTTCTAAGATATCTTGTGAAAATTGGTCTGATTTATGCTCATCTTTTTTTGGTAAATCATGTGTAACAGTATCGAATTTTGTTATATCCTGTTTACTTGTATCAGATTTTTCACTTGTTGCTTCATCGTCATCTTCTTTTTCAGAAATATGTTGTTTTTTGTCTTCCTTTGCCGAAAGAGGACTGCTCTCTTTTATTACTATAAAATCATCTTCATTTGTACTTATGGTAATATTTTCTTCGGTAAGTGTATCTACAGCTTCAAGAAGAATATCTTTTAATTTAGGAGTCACTTCATCCTTCTTATCTGTTGTCTGATCTTCTTTCTCTGGACTAGGTTCTTTCAAAGGAACTTTGTTGAGAAAGAATTCAGATTCTAGTTTCACGATTGGTTCTTTTTTATCGATGGTGTGATCGATTTCGACATCTAGTTTTTGTAAAATTTCGGTTTCTCTTCGCTTTAAATCAGCCATTTTTTCTTCTAGCTTTTCTAAAGTTTTTGCTGATTCTAATGTAGCACTTAATTTTCTTTCCGGTTTTATTGTTTCTTCTGTGACATCTAGGTTTTCTATTTTAATATCATCTCCGTCAATTTTACATGGAGGGTTTTCTATGTTTTGGGATAATTTGGTTATGTCGTGGTCTTCACCTATTTCACGTTTAGATCGCTTTCCTTCACTTAGAACAGTCTTATCCGAAATTTCACTAACATCTTCAGAAGTAATAGATCTAGCAGGTGAAATTTCTTTTTGGATTGAATGGGCTGGTTTTATGGCGTGAATTTTCTCGCTCTCAGTTTTGAGAATGTCATTGTTGATATATTTTTCACTGGACAAAAGCATTTTTGTTGCCTCTAATGCAGTCATTATTGTATTATCTATTTCGACTAAGGTTTCTGGTGATTTTTGGTGTATCACTGGAGACTTTTCTGCCATTATTTCTTCTAAACTTTTGTCTGATTTTAATACTTCTGCTACGTCAGCAACAATTTTTTCAACTTCTTTTGGACTTACAGGAGGTTTTTCAAGAGCGTCTAGCTTGCGGGCTTCTTCAATTTCTTTTTCTACATCTTCAGGTATCGATGGAATCTTTTCTGGCATGCAAGGTACTTCTTCAACAATAATTATGTCTTCTTTCATTGGTGAATCAAGTGTGGTAATGTGAGTTTCTCTTAATTTTTCTGTGTACTGACCATAATTGAAGTCATTGTCTTCGAATTCTTTGACTGGTTGTAGCTCTTTTCCAGGTAACATAGATATTTTCATATGGTCGTGATACATTGGCGATTCAGGCGCAGACCCAGGAGTTACCGTTACTAACTCAGGATGAGACGCACTTTGCACAGTTTGAACAACAACATCCTCTTCAATTGTTTTGACGCCCTTAACCGCACCCCTTTCTAGCAAGGGTAAATCTTTAGGTACTTTAATTTCTTGGACAAAACCAATGTCTGGTTTTCGCTTAAACACATCTTCCTCGGATGGAGTCTTTTTCTCTTCGTAAGTTCTATAATCTACTTCTTCATGTAGAGGAAGATCGGCTACTTCATCGGGCGTTTTGACGATTTCTCTAATTGGCATTGCCTGTGACTCAAGTTTTGGACTTTTTGCCACCGATGATGGTTTCAGCATATCGATTAAAGATTTTGGTGGTACTACTTCTTTGGTTTCCTCTTGAACATGTTTTTCTTCTACTTGCTGGTCTTCTTTAATATCATCTAGTGTAATACGTTCATCTTCAGGTAATGTTGGTGCAGTTGTAGCACCAGATTCTACAGTAGTCGATATTTTTTCATCGGGTTGTGATTCTTGAACAATGTTGAGTTCTAGCGAGTCTTTTGGTTTAAAAACACCACTTTTACTGTCTGAAGTCTTTTTTTCACTACTATTATCCTGTTTTTCTTCCACACTTATGGAATGTTCTTTTGATTCTACTTGTTTAGGTTCAGTTTCTATGACAGCATTTGTTTTTAGCTGAGTTTCAGCTGGTTTTTCTATCTCTTGCACTGTTTCATCCTTTTTCTTTTCAGACTCTTCCTTATCTTTTACATGCTTTTGAAGCTCGTCTTCATGGTCTTGGCTACTTTCAGCATCTTCAGTGTAGTGGCAAACTTCTTCTTTCTCAATAATTAGATATTCCTCTTCGAATTCACCGTCGGCAGTCGTTTCAGTCTTGGCATCGTCTAGCATGCAGGTAATTTTTTCTATGTCAGAGCGCCCAACAAATTCTACTCTTTCTTCAGCTTCACTATCTCTATTGAATACAGCTTCAATTTCTCTTACGATTTCTTGTTCTTCTCTCTCATCGAGTTCTTGTTGTTTAATATCATCTAAAGATTTAGAAGTGTCTTCGTCAGATTTTTTAGCATCTCTCAATATGTCTTCGTAGTTAACTCGTTGCAATCCTTTTAACTTTGAAGTGTCTCCTTTGATAGCTTTGATTGATTTAGTTGGACTTTTCATTGTTTTAAGACCTTTGACAGGCGATGATAATGGTCTAGGTCTCCGTGAAATAGGCTCACGTTTTTTGGGTTCTTTCTTTTCTGTAGGTTTTAAAGAAACATCACGTTTAGGAGAAGCTTGTTTAAGTTTAGATTCGGCCACTCTACGATTAGCTGCTTCTTTGGTGCTTTTAGCGGGAGTGCTTCCTGGGCTCAGTCTTCTTAATTTGGCTTTAACTCTCTCTTTTTGAACGGTTGCAGGAGGAGTCGTTTTTGTTTCAATAGCTTTTTTAGGAGTTGTTGGGGGAGATTTTTTATCATCAGACACCACTTTCTTTTCTGTTATACTATTAACAGCTTTCTTTTCAGTTACTTTTTGTGTAGTTCGGTGACTTATTTTGCTTCGAGCCATAGAAGCTGAAGATTCAATTCTCGATTTGCTTTCGACCTTTCGCTTTGTTTCCATTTTAATTTTACCTTCAGCATCCGTTTTTTTTGTTTCAGCAGTTTTAACTAACGAGTCTCTAACATCATCAGTCTTGTCTGTCCTCTTGGTTTTTTTATCAACAGTTTTCTTTTTGACATCTTTCTTTTTTGGTAAGCCGTCTATTACAGTGCTCTCATACTGAGCGATTTTGTCATCTAATGTTGTCTCAGCTCTAGTTGATATAGCTTCTTTTAAAACTGATTCGATTCGCTTATCTTCTCCATCTACAAGGTCACTGAGCAATTTATTATCTATAATATTTTTGGAATCCATTTCATCTTTAAAGTGTTTCTCTTTTAATGAAGGTTCAGGTTCAACTATTCTTTCATCTTTTGTTTTTTCGGTAATAATGCTTTTTTCTTTACTAGTTCGTGAGGTCGCTTTTGTGGTTTTTGTTAATGTCTGAGTAGTTGTAGTGGTCGCTGTGACGGCCGACAAAGCCGGTTGCATCTGCCGACCAGTACACGTTGGATGTTGTAAAAATTCTAAGTGTTTTAATTTTTCAAGGCCTTCAAAAATTTTATGTTGTGGCGTCGATCCCGGGAACATTATCCTAGTGATCGTATCGTCGGGATTAGCGGGCCGCCACACTAATAACGCGCATATTGACACTAGGTTAGGAATTGGAAAATTAAATTGTCCAGATACGCTTGCACCTTCGAATAGTTTTTGTTCACTGTTATGCCACTTTTTGAGAAAATCACGAACATATTTTGAGTCCTTGGACGGATTCAGTACGTACATGTCAAGGGTTCCTGAAAAAAAGAAAGACAATATAAATATCACATAACACTAATGTAATAATTACGAAAGTTTGTGTGTAAGTATATTTGTTTTCTCTTCACGCTGTAACGGCTGAGCGGATTTGGATGAAATTTGGAATGTACATAGCTCATACCTAAGATTAGCACATAGGCTATGTTTAAAATTGATAAACGCGGGCGAAGCCGCGGGGCACGGCTAGTTAAGAATACTAAAAGGGCTTTCTTGTTTAAACCACAGACAAAGCAAAACATATTCGTATTTGGAACTATATTTTTACCCGACTGCCAAGGAAGGCTTATATTTTTCGCACGTTTCTTGTATGTATGCATTTGTAAATTTATTTATTACCTCGTATCTTCCAAACGGCTGAACGGATTTCGACAGTAAAGGTATATTTGACTAAAAAGTCTCCTCCGACTAAAAAGACTCCTTAGGTGGATAAATGAAAAAAAAAAACAACATGGCGGACTTTTGGCACAAATTTACTATTTTAGATCCGGCATGCATTTTGCAGAGCTGGACCGCAGCGTTTTTAAGCTATTGCATAGCTTCTATCGCGGGCCTTGAGCGTGGAGACCTAATCCAGAAATTCCGTAACGAAAAAACCTAACGTCCCACACTCTAGCGACTTCACAAAAAGTTTCCTTATAACTTCGAAATAAGCATATAGATCTTGACGTTTACTTTAAAAACGTAAACGTCAAAACCTATACGCTTATTTCGAAGTTATAGTTAGAAGACTCAGTAGCCGATTGGTATTGGATACTGAATCGAATGCATCAGTACGGAGTTACATCTCAACGTGACCGAAAATTTTTGTGAAGAAAAATGAAACTGAAAAATAAATGCTATGCAATAGCTTTACCGCGGCAGTCCCCGAGTGCCACACGTCTTTTTTTAATATTTTTCTAAGGCACTAAAACAGAACATGACTATTACTAACTATAACTATTACTAATGGTTGTATTATTCGTATTGTGCGTATCGTTAGTACATCCGTTATTAGTAAATACCAAATATGAGCAGAAAGAAAAATGGGCAAAAAATTAAAAATTAATCGTCGACTGTTTAACTTTTTTCACGAAAATCTAACTTTAAGGGAAATTTGTGTTTCTGGTTCTAGGTGCGATTGTGTTTGTGATGTGAATGTTTCCAGCACCCACGACACAAGTCATCGAACTTAGTGTGGAACAGTGAGTGTGAAAGCTTAAAATAATTAAACGCAAGCAAAGCTTAAAAAAAGCGACTTCACCGCTTTATCATCGGAACCTTGATCAGATTTAATGTATAAACACGCATTATTGACTATAACTCAAAAACCAGAGATCAGATCTTGATCAAATTTCAATGGGACTTCATAAAAAGCACCAGCTTTCAAATAAAAAAATAATCATCAAAATCGGCTCTCAACGAAAGAAATTGTGAGGTAACTTTTGAAGTCGGGTAAACGAGAACATCGTCAAAGTACGCATTATTCGTCACAAAATAGACATTATTGACGATATTTCAAGAACTACTGATCAGATCTTCATCAAATTTGAATGGTACATCAACAAAGTAATAAACAAAATAACAAAGCAACATCTTCCAAACTAAAAAAAAAATTCAAAATCGGCTTACGTGGAGAGAAGTAACGAGTAACACACAAAAAAAAAACAGTCGTCTTGAGTACCTCCTCCTTTTTTAGGAAGTCGGTAAAAATTCCTTTATTTCTTCGAAGTTTTGTCGGTTTCAAGCAGATCGCATCAACGCTCCATAAGATATCGAGTTTAGAACTAACTACAAGTTAAGTCTTCAAGACACAACTGAATTTATACTTTTAATAAAGCGAGCTCTATGGTCGACTGCATCGTCACTATTATCATTTAACCCTCTTAGCATAGCTAAGTTGCTACCGAAGCGTTCTCTGTCTTAGGTCTTAGCTTGATACTTTGCGCAGATTAAATAGTGGAAAACATTTCCCTCTTCAAAGAAAGAAAGAAAGAAGAAAGAAAATGCATTTATTTATGACACACACAACATTACACTAAAAAACAAACAGCAAAATAAATAAAAACACAAAAATATAAGTGTATATAAATGAGGGAACATATAACAAGTAAAAGAAAAAGAAGTGTGATGTTGTGAGTATCATGAATATAGGTCACGACTCAGCATACGACTATGGTTAGAGAGGTCTAACCATAGTCACTGATAGTCGTAACCCATAGTCATGACTTCAAGAACAAAAGAGTCAGGACTCACCATGTCCAACTTTGTGGTATAAGTTGATAGGGTCAGGGCTGCGGTAGCAGTGCTGCGACCTGAGATTCAGGTGGCGCAAGTCTGCCATCATGTCGGATCCCTCCTGGAGGAGGGACACCAGTAGCGGGTCCGAGTCTTTGTCGCCGTCCGGGCTGGCCAGCGCGCGGCGCTCCTGAAACCAATGGAAGTGACTTTGAAGAGGTGACAGCGCAATCATCGTGAGAGCAGACCCTGATATGGCAGTTTGCGCACGGGCTTGAGCGGTTTTGTTTTCGGTGAAGGTAATATGATGAAACTCATTGGGATAGAGCATTTTCTCGTACTTGCCTGGCTTGCTAAGCTATACAAGCGTAGTTAATATTGAACGTTTCTGCACCTTTGAAATTGAATTGAATTTTTCTGCACCTTCTGGGTTGACTGGCAGAAAATGCTGTATTAGCATTAAGTCCTCGGTGTACATATATATTTTGCAAAAGAATAAATAAACATTATTATTATATTATTATTTCCCTTTTTTTGACACTGTGCAGCCGCATCTTTAAATAATCTTCAATTTTATGTTACTTATGTATTTAGATTTTAGACAAGTTTAAAACAGTTTTGTAACTGTCCCAACGGTAAAAATAAATGCTAATGACTATAAAGACTTTTCTCTCAAGTAGAAACATCTGTCGATAATCACTAAATGACATTCTGAATGAAGTAAATGCGTAATGAAAAGCATATCATCATTAACAGATGAGATATTATTCCAACGCTGACCTCTCAGAGATGATTTGTTAAAAAGCCAAAAAATACAATATTACAAAATCACATGGAAAGACAATAATTAAACGCAAGCAAAGCTTAAAAAAACCGACTTCACCGCTTTATTTTCGGAACCTTGATCAGAATTAACGTATTCAACACGCATTATTGACAATATCTCAAAAACTAGTACTCAGATCTTGACCAAATTTAAATGGGTCCACATGGAAAGCACCAGCTTTCAAATAAAAAAATAACCATCAAAATCGGCGCACAAAGAAAGAAGTAATGAGGTAACTTCTGAAGTCGGTTAAAAACGAGAACATCATCAATATAGTCCACAGATTACGCATTATTGCGGATAACTCAAAAACTATAGATCTTGATAAAATTTTAATGAGACCAATTGAAAAGCAACATCCATCAAACTAAAGAAAAATTTTCAAAATCGGTTCACTTGGAATAAAGTTATGAGGTAACACACATACAAAAAATAAACAAAAAAAAACGTTCCACTTGAGTACCTTCTCCTTTTTTAAAAACAACATGTAAGGTCCCAGAGAGAGTTTTATTGTATAAGACAGGCAACCTACTATTAAAAATCACCCAAAATCTTATTCACAACATCTATAATATCAATCAATATGACCGATGATTTAAACACACGTTCAAAAGTCCAAGATGGTTTCATTAACTCTTTCTTCGAGTTATGCCGCGAAAGTGAAAAAATGGTGTTGTTGATTTTGTATAATTTTGCAAAACCTGTGATTTTTCGAGATTTTTTTATGTGTGTTACCTCATGTCTTCTTTTCACGTGAACAGATTTTGTTTATTTTTGTTTGAATGATGTTGCTTTCTTAATGGTCCCATTTATATTTGATCAAGATCTGATCAGTAGTTCTTAAAATATCGTCAATAATTCGTGTTAAGTACATCTAATCTGATCAAAGTTCCGAAGATAAAGCGGTGAAGTCGGTTTTTTAAGCATTGCTTGCGTTTATTTAATAAACATATAATCCAGAGACAAAACAAGCAAGTCGCTTGCCTTATGGTTAGCATCACGCTTAACCATGACGGTTCAGTGTCACCCAGAGATTTTTGAACGTGAATAGATCTAAATCCATCGCGGCAAAGCACTGCGCTATCTTTAATCCATGTAATTTTAGTGGATGTAATTGTTCTAACGTTATTAAAAACAATACTCACTAATTAGTAAATGCTCTGCGCTACATTATACCAAGTGGTGTAAAATCACTTCACATAAAAAAGTTTTCACGTATTATATCACTTGACTACTGTAACAGTTTGTCGCGGTAAGGTAGGTATACGCGCGATGCTTACCCTCGCAAGACTGACTGGAAGCTGATATTCCATGGTTCAATAGTCAACATGCCTCGTCCAATGAATATAGCAAGATGCTTACATACTTTGTTGGTAAATCAAGGTAAGCAATTAAGTACAAATGTAATATAATATTTTGTTGTAAGTGCAGGAAGGCATCGTGAAGTACAGGACGTACAGAAGCAGTCTCAGTCACCGACGTAAGGTCGCGAACCTATCGGTATTCTACCGTCTACATTTTAGTAGGAATAACACGAGTTAATCCCCCCCATGCACGTTTTATCATCTAACAACAAAACAAACTGTCAATCGTCACCCATTAATGGTTGACATACCACCAGTTCGCTCGAAGCTTTTTACTGCGAAAGCTTAGAACTCATTGCCCTCGTCTTTATTCCCCGAATGCTAATCAAGGCGTATTCAAGTTAAGAGTGAATAGGTATCTTCTAGACAAGCATGCTACATCTTAGGCCGCATCATCGCTTTCTATCATGTTATCGAAAATAAAAAAAACATTTAAAATAGTGCAATTTGAGAGGGAATTAGCAGAAGCTTATATACTCAAGAGTAATTTGCGTGTCGACTAAGGACTATGGCTATGTGACTATGGACTAATGCTACTTAGTCTTAGTATTTTGCAGTATGATTAGTAGGTTTTTTAATACCTATAACATAAAATAAAAAAAATCTAGCTTCAAAGATGAAGAGTTTATCAATTCAAATAAAAAAACTATAGAAATCATTAATTAGCTAGTCTGCATAATTTCTACCACACAATATCACAGAATCTCGTCGTAAAATCACGTAGACATGCCAATGAAACATAATTGGAATTCCTAGTGTCCAGGTTAACTCCGCAGTAGCGATTTGCGCACCGAAGTGTGTCCCAGAGTAGAGTTACACTGCCGGCCTTGTAAAGGCAGCCGACTGGCACCACGGAACTCACGGATATTATAGATAAAAAATAATTAAATATGGGAGTCACAATACGGGAGTCTTTAAATCTCGAGTGAATAGGTATCTTTCTAGCATGCGTGCTCCATCTTCGAACACATCGTCACTTTTCGTCTTGTGAGATAGTTGTGAAATGTTTGAGCCTATAAAGAATTAAAAAAATCTCAGAGACAGGGACAGAACATTGCATTTTAATACACAGAACGTTACCCAAAGTTCTGCAGATTTTTACAAGAGGACGTGTCGACTACTATCAGACAATCATCTTGCTTGTCTCCTTTCTAACCAAGATAAAAATTGCAATAGTTAAATACGAAAATAAAAAAGATAATATCCTTAAGGTATAGCTAACCCTAAATATAACCGCTCGAAGCGATTCGATTCTACGTTTTCATCCATACGGCAAATTTGTAAAACTAATTTTCCGCTTCTTTGTTTCCTGAACGGTACAATCCAGGAGTCTTCAAGTTAATTGTGAATAGGTATATTATAGGCAAGCTTACTACATCTTCGGTCACATTTTTACTTGCCATCAGTTGAGATGTATCAAACATGAAAAAAAGACGTGTGGCACTTGGGGACTGCCGCGGTAAAGCTATTGCATAGCATTTTTTATCAACTTATGCAATTATAATTATTTATTTATTTTATTTATGCAGTATTTTTTTCCTGCCACCTAGAGGCGAGTTGCTGAACTAAAGAGACAAGCGTGATATTTCAAAAAAGTCATTAAAAGTTCTGCTATTCATCGATAGATGGCAAAACTAAAAAGTATCACCGCTGTGCCGGTCGGAGTGGGGGGTGTTAGGTTATTTTCGTTACGGAATTTCTGGATTCGGTCTCCACGCTCAAGGCCCGCGATAGAAGCTTTGCAATAGCTTAAAAATCCGCATCGAACACATAGTGTGATATAGGACTAAAATACTATGACTTTAGGTAAAAGTAGTAGGCTACTTTAAAGCTACTCTGAAAGTAGCTTTAAGGTAATAGGTACCTATGATATTAATGAAGAAAAACGAAAAAACCTCACCTCTAAGTTGCAAAAGAAGTGTCCTATCTGCGGGTAGACATTAGCCCCGGCCTTCCTGCGCAAGACCGAGGCCATGCCTGATGCAGAGCAGTTGTTCAATCTGGTGAAGAGAACCGCGTCCAGGCGGTCCAGGTGGCGCGCGAAGTCCCACCAACAAGCCTTGCGGGAGAAGCCTCCATCCACTGAAATTGAGAGAAGTTAATGTTAGACCATGGTATGATAATAATCCTACTTAATATTATAAATCTGAAAGTTTGTGTGTAAGTGTGTGTGCATGTGTGTAAGTGTGTAAGTATGTTTGTTCCCTCTTCACGCTTTAACCGCTGAACGGACTTGGATGAAATTTGGAACGTACATAGATTATACCTAGGATTTACACATAGGCTACTTTTTAACTTGATAATAGCGGGCGAAGCCGCGAGGCACGGCTAGTACAAACATAAGGCCAAAAAAATATATATTGACCTCTTCAAGTCAAGAGTGATCAGTTATATTCTAGGCAAGCGTATCCCACTTTCGACCGCATCGACGATTTTCATCATATGAGATTGCGGTCAAACGCCATTAAAATAATTAAACGCAAGCAAAGCTTAAAAAACCGACTTCACCGTTTATATTTTGGTTTTGGCTAGATCGATACCGATAAAATTTATATGGGACCGCCTCGTAAGTACAATACAATACAAATACTCTTTATTGCACACCAAGAAAAATAACAATGAACAACAGAAAAAAATAACAATATAGCAGTACAATCGACGGCCTTATCGCTAAGCAGCGATCTCTTCCAGTCATCCTTACGGAAGTGTAATATAACAAACATTAAAAAACATTAAAATCGATTCCTAATTGGCGGAGATATCGCGTAACATACCTACATACAAAAAAAAAACATACAGTCGAATTGAGAACCTCCTTTTTTAAAGTCGGTTGAAAACATAACCTGTTCATGGGTGAAGTAAACTTGCTGCAAACAGTCACAGACAAATATATATGTAAGACCTAGGTTGCTTCACCCGTTTGGTATAACATAAATATAAACGCTTTCACACTCACAGCCCCGCACTAAGTTCGTTGACTTGTGTCGTAGGTGTCGGAAACATCCACTTCACACTATCATACCCAGAACCAGAAGCACAAAATTTGAAGCATGAATTTAACTGTTTCTAAGGTATACATTGAATTGAAACCCAAATATAGGTAGGCAATGATATCCGCATGAGGGTAAAGTGGCAGTAAAGTCATTAACTTTTATGAGTGCCCCTTTGGGGCCCATGTGAATAAACGATTTAGATTTTATATAATAATATATTTCATTATTATTTATTATTATTTATAATTGAGTATATGTATTATCATTTAAACATTTTCGATTCCTGAACTTTTTCAAAATGTTGTTTTCTTATACTCACGTCCAAATTTATCGCTTAATTCCTCTTTTCTTTTCTCCAAAGGTTGTCTGGAAGAGATCGCTTTTAACGATAAGACCGCCTATTGTTACACTTATTTGTAAGTCATCATTTTCTTCTCAGTTTTGTTACAATTGAAGTGTTCTATAAAGGGTTCTTTTTTAGCACTTTGAGATTTATTTATTTAGTTCTATCTTTTTATTGGTTTTTCAATAAAGAGTACTTGTATTGTATTGTTATTTTATCCATCTAATACAATATAAACTGTAATTCTGATTCAATACAGCGAGCTTATGTAAGCAATACCGTGTCACGTCATCCGACGGAACAATATGTTTGCAGTAACCGTGAGAGCTTGTCCAACACGCATCTTCACTGTGTACACGGAGAAACATGGACGGACAGGACAAACAAGCCATGGACACTGTATTTGTATATACATACGAAATAATATGGTATGTGAATGCAGGAATTAAATGCCGAGCGTGGTGTTTGGGCTCTGAAATGTTCCGAAATCATTGGAAAATACATTTCTTTGATTGAAATATTCAAGATAGGCAAACTTTTGATCACTATCTCACCTGATGGTAAGCGACGATGTGGTCGACGATGGAGCAAGCTTGCCTAGATACCCATTCGCTCGTGACACCCATATTGTACTCATCAGGAAACACCGAATCGGGTAAGGAGTTCCATTCCTTTGCGGTTCTCACAATGAATGTGGAGGCAAAACGCTTAGTGCGCATTTGAGAATGGGACATACTGCGAATGCGAATGAGAATGACCAATTGCGAATGGGACGTTCTGCGAATAAACCCCTCACACTAAGTTAAATAAACTCCTCAGACTATGGGTTCCGGAAACAATCACAACCGTAGAATAGGTACCTTTTAGACAAGCATGTCCTATCTTCGGCCGCATCATCACCTTCCATCAGGTGAGATAGTAGTCAAATGCTTGCATATACAACATAAAATAATCAGACGCATAAATTTTCCTTGGGAAGAAAACTAGTGTTCCAACCGGAAATCAAACTCAATACCCCTTAGCTTAAAAGGCGAACGCATACCCGACGGCATTGGACAGTTCGGGCATATCTGCTATGTCACTAGCTGACCTATATTCACACGTCGCTAGTCCCGTTCAAAGCTTCGATATTAAAAACTAACAGCAACTATGTTCGCTTCGTTATTTTCGCGCTCGCTTCGCAAACAGCCGATCGAGTTCAATTTATTTTTCAATCAAGCGTCGCGCTGCCCGAAGGATTTTGCCTATCTGTTGGTGCTTGCTAAAGCCAGGTATAGTGCATATATAAATACTGAAGAATTTTTTATATTTGCTTTCGATTTATCTGTTGATTTATTTGACGCTATGTAGTTTATAGGTTTGAGACTTTACTAAAGTAGAAATTCAATAAATTTTATTCTTGATTAATCAAAATGCAGTTTTAACTAAACTACTTACCTATAGTAGAAATTTAAATTCAAATTAACAATAAATATTTTTCACTAATCCTGCGTTTGACTTCAATCTCATTTGATGGAAAGTGACGATGCGGTCGAAAATACAATACAATTACTTTTTATTGGCACCTTAAAACAAATGGTACATAAAAAAAATTGTAATACATAAATGCTACAATGGGTGGTCTTATCGCTTAAAGTGATCTTTTTCAAAGAATTTTTAGATGAACATTCAGATAGAAGAAGCAGCATCAGGTCTATTTCGTACTATTGATTTATAAATAACGTTTCAACAGATTACAATAGAACGAAATAAAAATAACAACATACGAAACGAATTATTCTTCCTAATATATGATGGCCGGATGTCTGGAGGTCCGGATGTTATCCTCTACAGATCGCATTTCTCACAGGATTCTCGTGTAATTTTGTAAGCAGGTTCGATAAATAATACTCGTACTTCAGCAAAGCCTCTGATATTTATCCTAGGAACACGAGGAATCCTGACAGATTGGTCTATGATCGTAATACAATGCCGAACACAGCACTTTATCAAAAACAATGCCACGCCATGTGCATTAAAGTTTTCAATGCTCTACCTAAACAATTGCAGATTCCGGATGTGAAACGATTTAAATCTGAACTATTATGTTGGCTAAGAACAAACAATTTTTATACTTTGAATGAATTTCTTAATCAATACAATAACGCAAGAATCAAGACAAATGTAAAGAATAATAATTAATATTAAATTTAACTGGAATTGACTTTATATGTAATTTAATATATAGTTTGTAATTTACATTCAAGAAACATTGACATAATTAATTTTTAATATAATAATTATGTGACTCCACTATATTTCATATGTCTTGATATGACAGAATAGACGGACACTCTAAACCTTAACATCTGATATTGTGAACTCTATTTTGTATGAAATAAATTGATTTGATTTTGATTTGATTTGAATACAAAGACCTAGAAAAATACTACTAATAGAAATGAACCAGGTATAACGAAGACACTACTCAAGTAAGTATTTTTTTACTGTACATTAAGTCCTCAGTTTTCTACCTGAAAATATTGAGTAGATTATGAAATACATTACTTGAGAGCATTAAGATTCCTTGAAATACTTCGAAGGTCAAGATATTCAAAAGGCAACATTAGCTAGCAAAAGGGCTTTTGAAACTTTACCCGGTAGAGTTTAATTAACTTTTTGTGAGTTTCAAGGTTTAATATTAGTCCATTGCTGTAATTTTACAACCAAAGCAACTACTCTGTAGGTCTATTCTGGTCGTCAAAATGCGATTGTTCGAATTGATGAGACGTCGATTCGATTGGTTGAAATTTCAATTCAGTTGATTCGATGTTCATAACAAAAGAAAATCGTTCGATTTCGACGTCGATGTGATGCCCGGACCCCCTGGTTTTATTCACTCAAAGCCACGTATTACTAAATATTGTCGTGTATTGTGAGTGCCGGAAATATATCACACAACCAATCACATCCAGAACCAAAAACACTAATTTTCATTCGGGAGAAAAGTTGTGTTTCCACTAGGAATCGAATTCAATACCAGCTGCTTACAAGGCGACCACGCACCTGTCTACGCCGGCGGACAAATGGAAAAAAGGTATTGTTGATAAAAAATTTAGCCATCAGAGTAATTTGTTCTAAATCACTAATGATCAAAGTTTTCAAAACAGAAATCAAAACATATTACTAATATAACCGTAGACAGATGGCAAGCGAGCCGTGCAATGTTGTGATAGCTGATTGAATTCAATGAAACACTAGCGTATCTATTGTGTTCACATATTAATTAGTGTGTTCATTCTGAACAATTATTGCACTGGAGTCTCCAATTATTGTTCTCGAATCAGCATTCAACCGAGGCGGGCTTTCATTACGCAAAGTGGGTCGTGTGAAAATAATATTATGCTGTTTTTTAATCCACGAAGCGAACCAACTAATTTGACAAATACGTTTTCTTTTATTATTGTAGATAGGCAAGCATTTGACCACTATCTCACCTGATGGAAAGTGAAGATGCGGCCAAAGATGTGACATCCTTGCCTAGAAGATACCTATTCACTCTAGACTTGAAGATACCCGGATTGTACTGTTCGGGAAACAAAGACGCAGGCAATGAGTTTCACTCCCTCGCTGTACGGATGATAAACGTAGAAGCATTATTCGATTATATCATCTTAAGAGCGTTTTGTGTCTTATTTTTAACATAAAATAAACAATGAAGTAAAGCAATCAGCTTGAAATCAATGAGGTGTATAATCACTGTAAGATTTTTTGATTTGTGTACGTTTATAAAATAAAACTGTGAAAAAATGAAAAAATAATTTCTTTTTAAGCGCATACACAGCCCCACACTACGTTTAAAGACTTGTAACGTGGTGTCAAAACAATTTACATCACACTCAAAATTACATCCAGAATCAGAAACACAAATGATGTTCGTAAAGGAAAATTATGGTCCTGGTTGTTGCAGTCGTTAATGATTTCAAACAAGCTATTCAGTATGGACTTTAATGTTTATATTTAAGTATTACTTTTTCTTTGCTTCAGCTAGACTTTTTCTATCGCACAAAGTAACCTAACTAAAAGCCACGAAGATCACTCGACACTTATCCTCAAACATCTCGAAATAGAGACCCAACTCGTGATCCTTACCCGAAGCTTCAAGTGCCAGTAAATTCGATATCTCACTTAACTAGGCTATGGCTGTCAGAAAAACGGCTTCTCTCAAGAAAACCAATATTCTTGTTGGCACAGAACCAAGTCTGAGGCGCCAAGGCCGGACGATAGCTTGTCGGAGGCTGAGACTTATGTCAAGGCAAAAAGGCTTTTTTCTTCTCTTTGTTTTGATGAGAAGCAAAGCGAAAAAAAGTTGTTGGTGGAGTGGTTTGAGTGGTCTATATACTGTTGTCGTTGCTAAGCTGAAAGTTGTGTATCTAAGTGTTATCTATGCTTTTTGTACACAATATTTTTAGAGTCTTTTGTATTAACTTGAGTACAAGATTAGTTTTTGTTTATAATTTAATAAAGTCTTTATTTGTTTGTATTAAGAGGGTTTATTCCTTTTGTCTTCTCTCTCGCTCGCACAATTCGATATTTTTAATAAATACAATTATGTACATGTGTTTTTGAAAATGTTTTTAACTAACTATATGGACATTAATACAAGGACATTTCAAAATTCTTTTCGCTATCATATCCTTTAATAAGATGAGTAAAAACAGAGTTCCCAAATTTTAATGTGATTTTCACGCTTTTTTCGTTTAACTTAATGATATAAAAAACGAAAGGTATATTAAAACATTCATCGTATTAATGTTTTTTTTTTATGATAGATAGTCAAGCATTTGACCACTATCTCACCTGATGGAAAGTGAAGATGCGGCCGAAGATGTGACAATGTCCATATAGATGGTTGAAAAAAATTTCAAAAACACACGTAGCTAATTGTATTTATTAAAAATATCGAATTTATTTATTTATTTATTTTATTTATTTATTACTATCCAACTTACTTCTATCATTACAGGCTTAGCCTAATGCGATAGTGTAGTTAATGCCTAACCTTATTGTAACACAAAATTCTTAAAGCTACCTTTGTGAATTCATTCAGAGAGCGTGAATAATTGTGCGAACAAGAGGGAAGATAAATGGTATAAACGCTCTTAAGTTGAATTACATTATATTTCGTCATTGCTGCGGTAGTACAATCGGTATGCAGTTAACAGTTCTTGTGTTGATAAATTTGAAAACTTTAAATATCAGTCAAACTCAATTTTGAAATCTACAAGAATGTAACAAAGGTAGATGCTGCAAATAATGAATAAAACATGATTAGGATGTGCTACAATAGGAACAATTTCATTCCTATGTGATGAATGTATAATAATTCGTTAATAGTCAATCGGTTACTACACAAATGTTATAAATCCGAAAGTTTTTGTGTAAGTATATAAATATAAATGTGTAAGTATATTTGTTTTCTTTTTACGTTGTAACGGCTGAACGGATTACAAAATTTGGAATGTACATAGTTTATATTTAGGATTCAAATACAGGCTACTTTTAACTTGATATACGTGAGTGAAGCCATTGGGGCAAGGCTAGCATTATTCGGCAATTGTGTATGATATAATGTAACTATATAATTTAATGTTACTATACTAGTTTATTATTCCAAGTTACTATCTATATACGTTCAAACTTTCACCGAAATCTGGCAGTTTTCAACCGCCTTATAAACGAGATTCTGTATTCAACTGTATGTTTTTTTTTCTTTTTTTTTGTATTTCGATGAGTTCTTTTTTTTGGTAGAGTATACTTCAGAGGTGGTCCCATATAAATGATATCAATATCAATCAAGTCAAAACCGACAGCGATAAAGTCGGTTTTTTAAGCTTTGCTTGCGTTTCAATTATAGCGTGATTGAATACCAATACACATACTTAAACATATCAAAATATCCAATATTTCGTATTTATATTGAGATTATGTACAGATAATCTACTAACAGTAATACTAACCCAAAAGCGTTATTGAAAAGTATGAAGTAAAGGATTGATACCTACGTCAACAACTCAACTCCCTACTTATAATAAACATACGAGCTTGTTACCTTCCACCGCAAATGTAACTGATCAATATAAAAACCCCTCCGACGTCCAATTACTCATGCAAAACCACGAATAAAATCCTAAAGCCATTACGTTACATAACTTGTACCGTAACGAGGTACGGCCAATAAAGCTAAGTGCTGGCCGGGAGCCAAACGAAAAACCTGGATACGGGCGAGACTCTCGACAAGTGGAGTGTGAGCACGGTGTAGGACTTGTAAGGTTAGAATGGCCTATATGTACCTAGGAATGTCACGATTCGAGGTCTTGACTTTAACAAGCCGAAAACTTGTACCTTGACTAGGCTTTTGAAAAGTTCCGAACATTGAAGTGTGGGAAGATCCACCAAGAAAATTGTCTCGTTGGTGTTACTAAAATTCTATTGCTATATGTGACTACTATAATTATACTATTTAGTAACAATCACAAAATTATTTGGTAACAACAAGCTTATTTTGTGAAAAGAACGTAGTAACTGTAATTTTGATTGGAAAATATGTTTCAGTTGTCGTGTGTAAAGTTTATAAAGATTTTTAGTTTTATTTTAGTTTTTTTTTTTTTTTTTTTTCTCTCTCACAACCCCACACTAATTTCAAAGACTTGTATCGTGGGTATGTCCCTTGGGTTGGAATTTGTGCACCTGCCGGGAATCGAACCCGGGACCCACGGCGCAGAGGGCGGACACCTGTCCGCTGCGCCAGCTGGGTCGTTTATTGTTTACTCGTTGCCTGCTTGCTTAAGAGGGCATTATTTTTTAAGATTGATATTTGGGAAGTAGATAATGGTTCAGAGATGATTGAATTATTGCTATAGTTAGATTTAAGTTAATGTGTCAGGTTTTGATAACATGATTTTACAAGTTAAATGCATCGCATCCAGCAAATATCGCAAAGTTGCCATTTGAAAACCAAAATGAATCCCACAATAAACGGTTATCGATACAATTACCTTCTTTTTTGGGACAGAATTAGTATAAAACCGGCCAAGTGCGAGTGGGACTCGCGCACGAAGGGTTCCGTACTATGATCTTTATTATTTTATTTTAATTAATTATATTTAAAGAAAACATGTAACTAAATATTCTGTGAATAGTTAAAGCGTCTACCTGTCACCGTTATTAGTATCGAGCAAGAAACGGTAAAAAAATCGTGTTTGTTGTATGGGAGCCCCCTTAAATATTTATTTTATTTTATGTTTAGTATTTGTTGTTATAGCGGCAATAGAAATACATCATCTGTGAAAATTTCAACTGTCTTTCTATCACCGTCCTTGAGATACATCCTGGTGACAGACGGACGGACGGCGGACAGACGGACAGCAAAGTCTCAGTAATAGGGTCCCGTTTTTACCCCTTGGATACGGAACCCTAAAAATGAACCCAGATTTATTTATTAGGATCATCAGTGACTGTAAATAATGTCGCTGTCTGCAAGCCCACATAATAGTCAACAAAAGAAGCTCCCGAATGTCCGTAATATCGTGGAAACCTCAGAGAGCAGTATTTTGTCGTAATTTCATTAGTGGCTCGGTGAGGTCAGGCGGGGTGGCTAATTCATTACCTAATATTTCATTAGTGCGTGTATTCCGGCCACATACAATACTTTAGGCTGGTGCTAAGGGATATAAGCTAGCTTTGTCATTAGTTTCACCGATATATTCATTTTTATAAGCTTATTGCCTGCCTTATCAACTACTATACATCAGGGGTAATCTAAGATAGAATAAATGAGATTGCTTAATGAGACATATTTACTAAGCAATTGCCAGTAGCAAACTTGGGTATCAAATTCACATTTAATTTCTCACCTAATTTTAAGTCGACGTTCCGTGCTGTAAGTTTGAATATCTTCCATTTATCGGTGCCATTTAGTGTTATATCCGGTGGCCCACTTTCCAATTTTGTAGTTACCGGCAGCGCTAACAGAACTATCAACTTTGTACTGAAATAAACAAGAACCACTCACCGAGCATGTTAAATCCGTTGATGCCGAAAAGTGCTGCATCTCCCTGGCCTCCAGGGAACACGTACAAAGTCGGGTGGCTGAACCGGATGTTGCCGACCACGTCACTCGAAACCAGGAGCTGGTCGAGGCTGGCCGGCACGATGTACGGGTCCAGGTATGCTGCAAGAAAAGGACGATTTAAATTTCTCTACATTTTCCAAAGTATTAATTAACCAATCAACGTATTAGCATTGCAAGTCAGAGAGGCATTGCCGCCAGCATGATGGGAACGCTACCCACTGGTAGTGGGCTTGAGCACTTGAGTTACCTATAATCTCGATGCCTAGTAGGTATTACTTGGTTCTTTGCTGTGTGTATGTTATTTGAGTTTAGTTTTAGGAAATATAGGCAATACAGACAGCATGCGTTAACTGATTAGGATGATATTGTTTTAAAAACCCTTATTTCCTGTAAATTGCTCCATAACAATTTAAATAAGACCCGAGTAGAGATAATTCAAGTTTGAAGGTTGAAACGAGTTCGTTTTTATGTTACTTAGTAGATATACATGATACTGATGTTTGTTTTTTTTTGCATCAAACCCTGTAAATTATAACAAATATAATTAAACGCAAGCAAAACTTAAAAAACCCGACTTCACCGCTTTATCTTCGAAACTTTGATCACATTAGATTTACTAAACACGCATTATTGCCAATTTTTCAAGAACTACTGATCAGATCTTGATCAAATATAAATCTTGATTTAATTTAAATGGGACCAATTGGAAAGCAACTTCTTTCAAACAAAAGAAAAAAAAACAAAATCGGTTTACGTGGAAAGAAGTTATGAGGTAACAAATAAAAAAGAACACTCGACTTGAATACCTCCTCCTTTTTTGTGAAGTCGGTACAAAACATTCATAGATCCCTAGAATGTTCATAACCTCATCATCAAAACATCATAGACAATAAGTTTCATATGTTACAAACAGAATTCATAATTATGTGCTAATCACAAAGTAATCGAAATTCCTACTTATAATTTCGTAATAAGTCGTAGAATAAACTTGTAAACTCGAGAATAATGTAGTCTATATGATCTTTAATCATTAATAGATTTACCAAAGATTTTTAAGAATTTTAAGACTTACAATTGTCACTTCGACATGTAAAAAACATACGTAAAACAAACAAGTCCTAAAAACTTTTAACAAAGAGTTCAAATTGCTTTATTAATTTATTGGCAAGATCTTAAATAAGTGTAAAAAAGAAAGCTACACTCTTATTAAATGCACAAATCACTAACACCAACTCAAAAGAACATAACAGTTTTCCTGAATATAAAAATAAATTTCCCTAACGAGAAGAAATAAGCACCGAGGCCGGCACGTGAGAGAAAACGGAAGCACTAAAGCGTGTATTTTAAATCTATAATTAAATTCTTGCAAGTAAAGAAATGGGGCGTTAAGAGTTGCACTTGCCGAGCTTAATTACGCGCTGCAGCTTTAAAACTAGTTAATTAAAGACTGATAAATTAGTTTTAAAAGCGTTGAAGTGGAGCGACAGTAACTGGCTAACAATGTTGTGACTGAAAACAAAAGAACAAGTAAAAATACTAGCTTGTTTGGGTTCCTTAACTCAAAAGAAATTATCGAAGAAAAATAATAAACGTCGGCAGCGCGGGGGGAAGAGTCGCAGGCACGCGCCCTGGCCGTTTTGTATATCATTGACCCTTATGCATATATATCTTCACAGCGTCCGGGCCGCGCGCCTCGGGCGCTTTGTATATCAAGTCTTTTAAAGTAGTTTTTAAAATATTTTAACTTAGTTTTTATAATAATTGAGGAAATATGTTACGTATTTTTATGTTTTGAATGGGACATTTTAAACGCGCTTATTTTGTCGTTCTTTCTGTGACACCCACGATCCGATCATGGCTGCCGTTATGGAAATCAGACCAATCATTGACATCAAAAATCTGGAATCTTACGTCACGAATACTAGCCAATACCGAATTTTGAATTTCGCTTACATTTTTAATTAAGCATTTTAATAAGAAAACAATGTTATACGAGTAATTCAATAAAGACTAAAAGAAAATACTTGACCTATATTTAAATCTCATGCAAATTCCATATTATTTTTTATATTACAACGATTGTTTTATTACAATTTAAAAAAATACTTCTGGATGTTGAAGGAAACATCAGTTCATAGGTTTACATTAACAGACTGCATCATAAATTCCACTTTGCAAAAGATCAAAAGTTTCTAACTAGAGTTTTGACCGTCTTTAATGCATTCTGCAATTTCATTAATATTTATTTTCTGAAGCCCCAGAGCTCGGTATAAAACAGTCCTACGTTGAATTTAATCGCAACCCTGTCTAGTTTTCATTTATTTATACCATAATGCATTCAGGTGCTCTACAAAATGGCACACAATAAGTAACAAAGCAGAGTATAAATATTAAGCAAGCAAGATGAGGAACCGTAACGATTTCTGCAAGAGCAGCTTTTAAATGGCATCCATTACTTTTAATTAATATTTAGTGCTTTTTCAATGAACAGAGCGAAATCCTCATGACCCGTATAGAAATAAATAAAACTGGTGATCAAAATGTTACTTTTAATGCTCAATGTTTAAGCATTGCAATTCAGAGAGGTATTACCGCCAGCATGAAGGGACCGCTACCCACTGGTAGTGGGCTTGAGCACTTGAGTTACCTATAATCCATCGAGCTTACAAAAATAGACAAGGGATCGGCCTTGTAAGTAACTTAGTTATTTGGTGTATAGATATATATTATTATAGTTTTAGGAAATATAGGCAATCGGTTCGTATATACTCTAATTTAATTATTATACTATTTATCGTGGAAAATGTTATATACTTATATTCTATTGTATTGGATATTGCACTTACGATTATCACTATGACAGACAAACTGCTAAGCGACACCGCTATATGGTGGACATTCCACAAATGCGCACTAAGCGTTTTGCCTCACCGTCGGTGTTTCCTGATGAGTACAATATGGGAGTCTTCAAGTCGCGAGTGAATAGGTATCTTCTAGGCAAGCTTGCTCCATCGTCGACCACATCGTCGCTTACCATCAGGTGAGATGGTGGTCAAAAGTTTGTCTATCCTGAATAAAAATAACAAACTTCATCTCTATTTTTTCTCGTAAAAGTGTTTCCTAACTTTAAAGGAAAAGAGTGAGACTAATATAAAATATATTTCATATTACATTGATTTTAGTATTGAAGCATGCGAAATATGAAATACACAGTATTGTTATTTAACTACGTTTCCTACAATTTACAATTTGATTTCACTTTCATCTTGTGCTTAATTTCCAAGATCTTATCGCTTCACATTTAATTAAAACAGGCCTGAACATCTCTACATAGTCATACATAGCCTTCATAACCTAAACCAATCATCACACTGATTGAGTCACCTAGTTCCCGGAAGCTCGTTAGTTCCTCTGATATCTCATGGCGTTGCCACGTGACCTAGATAAACCTGGAGTTTCTGAGTCCTAAGTTATTTAGGTCATGTGGAAACGTAGCGGGAAATCAAGTAAAGTTGTTTCAGGGGAAGGGAGGTAACCTAGTTAGGTCTGCGTTTCTCGCTACCATCTACTAGTTAGAAGATGTACAAGTATCGATAATTAAGGTCAACATCAAGGATTTATTCAATTGCGAAATAATATACCGGGTACACCGGATACCGGATATAACTACCCGGTGGTTTAGTTGTGTGAGCGTTCGATTTGTATCGGGTTTGATTCCCGGCGAGAACAAAAGTTTTCTCAACAAGGAAAATTTGTGTTTCTGGTTCTGGTTGTGATTGTGTGTGTGATGTGAATGTTTCCGGCATCCACGACACAAGTCATAGAACTTAGTGTGGGGCTGTGAGTGTGAAAGCGTTTATGTTTTATTTTTAACAGAACAGAATAATCAATGGAAGCTTAAAACCCTTAACGTTATGTTGTCAAAAACAGAAGCACTATTTTATTAACATTAATATTATAAATCTGAAAGTTAGTTTGTAAATGTGTGATTGTGAAAGTATGTTTGCTTTATCTTCACGCTGTAACTGTTGAACGGATTAGGATGAAAGTTGGTATGAACATTGTATATACCTAAGAAACTAAGGCTACTTTTAACAAGCTTTCTGACGTCATTCTAAAAGCCAAAATGGCGGATAAGTTATTTTTAATGGACTTCTAGAATTTGGGTATCACATGAAAGGGCTTGCTGAGAATAACACTAAAAATAAAGTAACGTTACACTAAATCCAATATGGCGGACTACAAAAAGCTTTTTTTTTCTTCTTCTCGATAACCAATTGCCTATATTTCCTAAAACTATGTACAGCAAAGAACTAAGGTACTACAAGACATAAAAAAAGGCTAAAAGCTTGTTTTAAAAAACGTTTTTAACATGTAGCTTATTAACTTGATGAACGTGAGCGAAGCCGCGTGGCACGGATAGTGCTCAACAATTTATCATAATTAATGTTAACATAATAAAGAATACGATCAAATGTGTGATTCTGTGAATTTATGTAATTCAAATTAAATCTCTTGTGATCATTGAGAAAACATTTCAATTATATATTTCATAAGCTTAATATTAAACTTAATATATATTAGAATTCCAATAATGTCTAATTTAAGCACAGGAATGTTCACAATAGGAATTTCAAGACGTAACAGTAAGGTATTTCTTTCATTATTTTGATTTTTTTGCGACCGGTTTCTAATGAAAAGCGAGATTTATTTACTCCAAATTATAGTTTGACTTTGAGAAAAAAAAGCGTTTGCCATGTTGGAGGTATTCATATACTGTGCAGAAGACTACACCGATTTATATGACCTCAAACTTGGCGAAGTTTTAATTATTAATCAATTGCTTGTTTTGTATCTATAATATAAATTATTGTTCTTTTGGAACGAACGTTCCTTATCGCGCGTTGCGAAAGGGATACAAATTAAGACCAAAAATTGTAACGACACTTTTTGCTATAGCTGTAAGCCATACCACGTTCTCGTCCGATCACCGAAGTTAAGCAACGTCGGGCGCGGTCAATACTTGGATGGGTGACCGCCTGGGAACACCGCGTGATGTTGGTTTTTGCATGTTTCTTTTATTTTGGGAACGAAAGTTCCTTATCGCGCGTTGCGTAAGGGGGCTAGACGGAAATTGAACTTCGTTCCATCCGGGTGTCCCTTGACACCTCTCAAGTTTTTTTATTAGAGTGGAATTAATCAAGACAAGTTAAGGATATTGTCATATTATGTATAGGTAGTTGCAGTGGCGGTACTACCGCTATATAAGATCTTGCATGTGCACAGAAACTGAAAGTCCTTGTTCCCGATTAACCTTTATTCCACCTTACATTCAAACAAACTGCGTCGCGTCACCCATTTATATTTGAAATAACGTTCATTCGCACGAAAAGTTTCGTGTCTTCGTTCGTTTATAGAACAGCAAAAGAATGGAACGCTTTGCCGTCATCTGTATTTCCCGAAAAATACAATTTGGGTGTGTTCAAAAGAAAAGTTAATAGGTTAGACTACTCGTTAGACTAAATCGTAATTTTCCATCAGCTGTGATTAGTCAGTTATAAAGAAAATGTATTGCAAATTTTTCTTAATTTAGAAAATGTATTGAGAATGTTGTGACGATTAAAATTGATTTTCAACCGATTTCAAAAAGGAGGTTCTCAATTCCACTGTTTGTTTTTTGTCTGTATGTTACGCAATAGTTCCGCCAATTATGAATCGATTTTGATGTTTTTTTGTTTGGTAGATTATACTTCAGAGGTGGTTCCATATACATTTTATCGAAATCGATCATGCCAAAACCAAAACATAACTGGTGAAGTCGGATTTTTATATTTTGCATGCGTTTAATTATTATAAGCTTTGCTTGCGTTTAAATTATATCTATTACGACCAAAGCGTTTGAACAAACCGCGAGAGCTCTAAAGAACTATAATTCTCATAATCTAGTCCGATATATTTTCATCCGAGTATAAATAAGTCCAAAAGTGTAAGTTAGGTCGCTTATCTCCCAAACTTCCTCGCAGGCTAACATTAATCATGATAAAATTTGGAACTTCCTTTGGCATGTCGCTAGGCGACGATATTTAATTTCTTTTGCGTATTTTCT